>JAAXCT010000201.1:0-600000 GCA_012490785.1 Eragrostis nindensis
ACAACGACCAGGAATATTGATCTAATGGAAATCAATTATTTGTTAATGAGAGAAATCGATCATTGCTAATAACTATTCATGTTAGATCAATAAAATCACTAAGCTGCCATAATTTTTTTTCCATTGGTACCCTTTACCTAGTTATACCACTTTAAAATACCACCATACTACTGTGAGAGCTTTAAAGTAGTATAAAGTGCATTTGATGGTTGGATTCAAGAAAATGGAGGGTTCACGTTGATTTGAATGTACTTCTCTTAAATTTCAGCAGAGCCGTTCTTCCAATTCTCATCTACATTACCTTTTCCGATTCAGTTCCCTACCTCACTATGCTGCCACCATCACACCACCTGAATTACACAAACCCAAATCTTAAATACAAAAATCTAGCAAATCTTTATGTGCTGGACATTACACTTTCTTTATTAGCAACTTTTATGAATTATTTATGTCGTTTCTTGAAGGGTAAGGGCGTGTATAGATCATAAAAAAATTTAGGTAATTTCTCTTTCTCTTTTTTTTTTTTCAAGTAGGGATTCTGACTGGTTGGATCAATACGATGTCTCAGTTTGTAATAAGAAATTTTGGAGTCTATTTAATTCAGAATTATCCGAATCTGTTTCTGCTGCAATAGTCTGCTTGAATGGTCTAAATCTACTCTTAAGAGTTTATTGGTTAAAACGTAAAAGCAGACATGCTTATGCATCAATGCCACCATCAATCCTGGTTGACAGGAGAATTGCCAAATAGATTGCATCCTGACAATGCACCGTTACTTAGTTAAAGGCTACGGGCCATGGAAACGTAAATTGCATTGGGCGACAAAACCAAACAAATTGACGTAAGAAATAGTTTGGCAAAGATGGATGCATCTTTGGTGACTCACGGAGCGAGCAGATATACCAGAAGAATCTGCAGGCTCAAGAGAAGTGAATCGCAAGATAAAATGTCGCACACCAAGGTTAGGAGCCCAAGTATTCAGGATCAAACTTGGGGCCTCTTACATGTGCATACTGCGTATTCCAAAGCCTAATCGAACGAAGCCAAAATCACACAAAAACAGAGCAAAACGGGCGAAATTGAGATAAGCTAAAAAAGCTTATCGAGCGTACGCTACGCATCCGAAAATCTAGAAGGCAAGAACGTTTGGAAAATCCCAAACGAGTAAGAACCCTGCAGATCAAAACTATTGAAAACACAGACACGAACGCCGGAACCTGATACAGGGAGGAGAGGGGAGGCGAGCGCCGCAACGACGGAGGCGGCGAGATGGTGCAGAGCTAGGGCTACGCGCAGGACTTGATTTATAGAGGGACCTTTTGACCTGGGCCGTCCTATCGGTCGAGTCCACCTTTTATGCGACCCAGATGACGTCTCGTTTCATCGGGTTCACGATGCCTACTGGGCCCCTCAGCACCACGTCGGCCCAAGGCCTGTCGTAGCCCGCGCTCGCGCTAGGGCTTTGCTCTGTGAACTTGACGAACGAACCAACGATTAGATCCGGACTCCACGCCTGGCTGCGCTGGGCTGGATACTATGAGCCTAGCGGGTCCAGGGGATTAAGAAAATTAATTAATTTTTTTTGCAATTACACAGTACAACTCAGGCCACTCACAACACACGCACACTCACCCTTATGAACACACATACGCAAACCCTACCTCTTATGAGCATCTTCGAAGACTGAGCCGGCAAATCCTCGAGATTGACGAAGTCACCACGGGCGGCTCAGGGGTCGCAGAAGCAAGAAGATATCTGGCCTTTGATATTTTTACTCTTGAGGATGGGGAATTCTGAATTGCCAAGGCAGCAGTCCTAATGCGCTGTATCTGTTAAATTAATTTCACAAGTGAGTGTGAATTTGCTTCGCATTCACACTCCACTTGGGAGGGGCATTTGTTTGACGATATTTTGGCATTATTATCTAAATATAACCATGCATTTTAAGGCTTGATCCTGTCATATTTCGTATTTGCTCAAGACGAAAGGAGGGCTAAAATAGCAGCACCGTACCACACGCGGCATGCACATACGTGCGCCAGCCTAAGCAAGGAGCTCACATTATTTCAAGAAGAATGAGTACACACATGTATACATGCGTGACCTGATTTCCATTGGTCCACAAATCAGCCTGCAACTACGTGTGGTTGTATATACGTGATAAGCATCAGGGACCAGCCAAGATTATCTGGTCGTTGTGATCACGGGGTCGGCAGCCCGACGAACTAATTAAACTGAAGAATGGACCTGCTCCCACGAAGCCCCACATTGCAGTGATTATAGGGCTCCAGGAACGTGAGAGCAAAAGGGAGGCGTGATTATCCTTTCGTCAAGACGGTCCTATTTCCAAACAGAATTGGCGAACGGCCTCCGCGCATCTCGTGAGCCAAACGGCACGGCGGCGGCGCATGCAAGGCGATCCCTCTCGTGTGTGCCCTAGCTGCAGCCTATAAAAGGCCATATTTACTCTGTTTCAGTCGCCTGAAATCGACCTCAGCGTTCGGTCGACGCGTGGGCCGTCGGATGTGCGCCAACGTTCGTGCGTCCTGATCTTATCCAAATGAATGTTTTTTTTGCGAGGAATATCCAAATGAATGTCATCGGGCCCGCTTCTGGTTATTTGTTATCGGATCCGACGCCTATGCTGAGTCAATCCAAATTTCCCAGTTCCCCCGTCCCCTCGTCTATTCGTTCATTTCGTCTCCACAACAACGGATAGGTTAGGTGGGAAGAGAGGGAGGCGGAGAGGCGTGCCGGCGATTCGTCGGCGGCGAGGTTTGTTCGCGGCGAGGTTTGTGTCCGTTCCCGTCTCGTTCGATTGCGTGTCCACCCCCCCCCCCCCCCCTTGTCCTCACCGTAGCTGCTCTGCGGTAGGTTCTCTGTTGATTTGTGCGAGGATTCGCGGCGTTGCTAGGGTTTCGTCCCCGCGATTCGGGGGCGGGCTTGTTGGGTATTGGTTTCATTCTCTTCTTCATATGTGATGTGGTTCCTCTGTTATCGTCGTGCTTTATGTTCGTCTGTGATGTGTGGTTCCTCTTCTTCTCCGTCGTGCGTCATGTTCGTCTCCGATGTGCTCCCTTGTCGTTCCTCTCTGATATAGATCTCTAGCTTCGATTTCCTTCGTCCTAGCTGATTAGATCGTTTTGATGCGGCTGATTAGACAATTACTCTGCAATGTCTTTAGCATTTCACGACCTGAATCAACAGTGCTCTGTTATTATATTGTTGTTCTCTAGGGTTAGATTACATTGATCATTTACATATGACCTTGTTTGCCCACAGATTTATGGTTATTGTTAATTTATGTATCGGTTACATTGGGAATTGAAATGATCTCGTCTGATTATAGCTGTTTCAAATTATTATTGATTTTGAATCTGCTTTTCTACACTAAATTGTTTGTATTGGGATGCATTGTTGTTAAATTGACTTGGGAAATGTTGTTTCACCTGGTTGATAGCAGAGGGGAGTCAATTGTATGATACATTTTGTTACAATAATGTTGTTCAAGAAACTGTCGTATCATATGGCCAGGGTAAATAGTTGTTCTATGTTATTTTGCATACCATTTTTGCAGTAGTAAAATGTATTATAATTGCAATTAAAAGATACTGCAATTTTAATGAATTTCAGATGCAAATGTGGCATTTGTATCATTTATTGATATATTTCATTTGTGCTTCAATTAGGAAGTCACTATGGCTTCTTCGGATGCTGGAATATTCTGATGACGAATCTGTTAATGGAATTGGGGATAGTGACTATGAGTGTGAGATGGCAACTTAAATGGTGGAGGCAATGCTGTTGATGATTCAGATGGTGATGTTGACGATGAAAACTTCGGTCAAGAGCTTCAAAATTCTTAGAAGGGTACCTCTTTTTAGATCATTATATTTGTTATTTATGTACCGTGTTTGACTTCGAATTCTAAAATATTTTGTTGCATTTATGCATATGTAGATGTCAAAGTTTCTGTCCAGTGGAATTAATGCAAGTTATGGCGTTGGTACGTGTAGATCAGTTCGTGTCAGCAATTCTCAATGTGGTCCCTCAAACCAAATTTTGTCAAAACAGTGAGAGGTTTGTAATTTGTCCTACCTAAAGGACGTTATCTGGCTTTAGATGATACAAGAAGGCTGTAGTCACTGGTTATGGATTCGGTTACCTTCTCGAGTTTGATGGTTGCGCTGTGCCTAGGAACTTTGTTCAATGGATAGCAGACCATATCGATGAGAATTGTCTGGACATTCATGTTTCTGGTGAGGTGATTCCTGTCAGTCCATTATTATTCATAATGTTTGGAGGGAACTCCTCTAGGTGGGTGATGATATTTCTTCAACTGGAGATTCTGGGAAGAGTGAATTCTTGATTTGTTTCTGTATCGAGTATTCCACTGATCAAGACATTTGGTTCAAAAATTCTTCTTAAAGAGGAGTGTCGGATGAGCAGTTTTTTCGTTGTTTCATGGTGGTTGCACTGTCGACATTCTGTGTCCAAATTCCAGTATCTTTCCAAGTCCTAAGTACTTCAAGCCTTTGGTTGATCTGTCAACCATAAAAATTGGGATTGGGTTCCAAATTCATCTTTGAGATGTGTTCTTGACCAGTGAAGAAGTAACAAGGTTGACAGCGAAAGACGTTAGGTGGTGCATTATTTCTTGCAGTAAGTTAGTGCTTCATTTTATGTTTTATTGTATTGATTGTTGAGTACTTTGTATTGTTTCCTGTACTAATTTTTTGTTCTAAACAGGTTTATTATCTGGATCATGTCAACTTGGACCTCATATTGTATTCCAAATACCATCCCTAGGATTAGAGTTTGGAAAGGTTCTATGGTCAGAGATACAGTGCTATTGACTGTGTATCTGATAATGTCTATGGAAAGCGTCCGGTTAGTGCTGTGGTGACAAATAATGTTCTAATACTAGGTTTTATTTTTCATTTTCTTACTCTTGTTATTTTTCAGATAAAGAAGTTTGAGGAAACCTGTTATGCACTGTTCCAGCAATGCTGACCAGTACCATGTTTGAAGCGTGCTTAGGTGAAAGATTTGCCTACCTTCCTGAAGATGAAGTGTAGAAAACATTTTCTTCATGTCTTATATTTATTTTTCAGTATTATATTATGTTATCTGATAATTGGATTTTTTGTAATTGTAGGTTAAAATGAATATGTGGGGCTTTATGAAGGATTCTCCGTTCATGCCTTTGCTGCGCCTGATTAAGTCCTGATCAACTTGTTTTGGCAATTTTTCAGTTTTGCAAGATAATGTAAATGCTTCTGCTAATGCCGAAAACGATAACTTGCATGTGGTTGTGTAAGTGACAATCAGAATCATGAAGCTGTAAATGATTCTACCAACATTGATGAACAAAAAAGAAGATGCTGATACAGAGAGAGTTGAGTCTGATAGTGGCAATAAAGATTCTGGTGCCACTAATTGTCCATCACAAGCAATTGTTGTTGTGTAAGTATTTTTTTTGGTAGCTTTGCCTCTCTCTTTTATATTTTTCACTACATATGAAGCTTAGAATTTATTCTAATTAAATAGCTGAGATTAAAAGTGCTGGTAAACTAAAGAGAAAGAGGAAACCACCACCAGTCCAGATTCGACCAATTCTGTTGCTTCGAGGACAAGGCGTCGTCTTGCCAACACTCTTGCAAAATCACCTTTGAGTCACCGGCGAAAACCTTGTCAAATGTTGATGAGTAATATTTACTGTTGTTTAATCTTTGCTGTTTCAGAGATTCTTTCTTCTTTTCAATTTGTTGATTCAATTCTGTTCTGACTTTAAAATATGTAGGAGATTTGCTGTAGACTTGTTCGTCCTAGGTTGTATTGCTATGTCAACATCATGTACACCATATGTATATTTTGTTTTAGGTTATGATGTGCTTATTTTGAATTGTAGTCTGGTGTGAAGGAAGGAAGTAAAGATAATCCTTTAGTTGTTGATGATGGTCGTTCTTCTCCAAGACGTGAGATATCAGAGAAATCAATCAAAGAGACTGGCAATGGTGGTGCTAGGGTGATGAAGAACATGATCGTGTCATATGGTCCAATCTGCTGCAGGAAATGTTATGAGTTAATTAGTATATATTTCCAAGTTATATGTATATTTTTGCAATGAATGTGTTCTTGTTATTTATTTGTTTTTCAAATTATTTTTGGGGTGTTCCAAATCAGCAGTTGACGATGTCAACGAATATCAAAGTCTGAATTTCAAAAGGTTAATGTTAATGCTCAACATCATCTGAAACAAATAGGATTTTTTTCACTCAGTATGCTGGTGCTGTGGTGGCTGGTGAAGGAAAGTATTGGGATGCCTATTTCTTCTTTCTTTATTTCTCTGAAATCTATACTGTTCTCTGAAAGTTTGATGTTTCACTTAGCAGAGATTTGTTGCACAAGATGCTGAAGCATGTAAAAGTCGTAGACATGAAGCAAAACACAATTCTCAAGATAAAAGTGTTCCCTGCTGAGGTTCTTCAAAAAGGTTTGTCCCATAATTGCTGTATCACTTGTCTCTACTTGTGACAGTATCAAACCTCCAGTAGCTAGAAGATTCAAGGCCTAGTAATCATTATATTTGTATTAGTTCAATAGATGGCGTAATATACGACTATTGAAAGTATTTGCTAATCTGATGCACTTGAATTGCACTTTAGATGAAGTGCAATTACCATATAATTAGTACGAAATTTCTGTGTTTAACACCTTAACTCTTGGATCTTGCACAACATTTCACTTTGATTCATCCAATGATCATTACTTGGCCATTCACAGCCTGCAGGAGCCATTATATCATATTTATGTATTAATTCTTTCTTTTTTGTAATTAAGATAGATCAAGTAAGAAGGTTCCCTATTTCAATTCTCCTTCTGTTCCTCCATTTCGATTTTTTGATGATGAAGATGATTTGGGAAATTATGTTGAAGATGTAAACTTAAGGCGTTCAGTTGGTTTCGGCTGTCCTTCTGTGCAATCCCAAACAGTTAAGTGTTATTTTTATTTTTGTTAAGTATATGTATGTATTTATTTATAGTGCTTTTGTACTGAATATTTGATGAACTCTTTGTACGCAGCAACCAGGTGGTGGTCTACCTAAAGGTTCTAGGCTGCATGAGCGTATTGCAGCTGCATACAATATACCTTTGCCTAATCTTGGACAAACTAGCAATCCGCAAGCATCTCATAGTATGATGTCTAATGATGACAAGCATGACCATACTGTACCTGAGGTCAGTTATAAAGATTTCTGAATCGTTATTTCTTGATTATTCTGATTGTAATTTTATTCATGTTGTTAGGATTATTTATACATGGAATCTGTTCCTTTTACTGCTGATGAATCTCAAGTTCGTGCCATTATTCCTACTGCAATTGCACAGCCACTTGGTTTTATAAATAATGATGGTGAATATGTAGATCTTGTATGTTGTTTTTGAGCGTAAACGTTACATTATATAAAATTTGTACAAATTTGTCTGTGTCTTGTATTACTTGTGTACTAATTTCATGAAATATTTGCAGAGCCAAGAACATCAAAATGAAAATGATGTCACATTCGTTGGAGAAAGAAGTTTAAATGAAAAATTGTCAGAAATGTCTCATGATTCAGATCATTACAATGACTGGTCACTGGGCAGCAATAATGGTGCTTCTGGTGGTGGAAGTTCATCAGGCCATTTGGCTAATCATCATGTTGGAAGACTTCATGAGAAGTAGGTTTCAAGTTTCACCTTACATGAATGAGCGTTAAAGAATTGCTCTTACTAATAGCGAGAAAGAAGTTTATGATGTTGTCATGAAGCTGTATACGAGTGAGCATAGCAGGTTAGTTCTGTATGCAGTAAATCATGTTATTTTCTTTTTATTTTGTAGTCTGATACCATGTTTGTTTTTATACAGTGAACTTGCTATTCTGTACAAGCATGTCAAAGTTACTTTTAGTTCATTTGGGAGCTCTCTGAGTCCTTCAGGAAGGGTTCAAACTTTTGTTGTCAATGCTTATTGCAAATATTTGTTTGATCTCAAGCATATTTGTTTGTTCTTTAGTTCATTAAAGAACAACGCATGAATCTTGTACTGATGTAAATTTATATTTACGAATGTATGATCTTGACTATATTTCTTTAATTATTCTCTGTAATATTGCAGCTGTTCTTCACAATTTTCTTTAGGAATCATTGGTTCCTTGTTGTTGTCCATATGAAGGATAGATGTTGTCTAATTTTTGAGCCAAATCTTGCTTCGTTTGGACAAAACTCTGCTTATCATCAGTTTGTGAAGGAAACCTTTGTGAGTGATATTAACTATCTGATTCAAAATATAGTATTATGTTTATGATTTTACTTTTCATAATGATTTTTTTTTTGTAGATGAAAAATTCTTTGAAATCTGGGAAGATACAGCTGCTATGGACTGTGGCATACCCCTTTTTAAACCATTTTTTGTTGATGTTCCTCAGCTATCTAACGAGTATGTTTCTGTACCATCCTTTGTTTGTGATCTATATTTTCATTGTTGGTTTAGTTTTCTATATGGTTTTTTTTTCAGAGATGATGGTGGTGTTTTCATTCTGAAGTTTCTTGAAGTGTGGGAGCCCTGTGTCAATCTTCATCAGAAGTTCAGTCAATCTGATATTCCCAACATTAGGAAGAAGTTTGTTCATGACATGATTTTTGCCAAGAAGAATGAACAGGTTGAAGCCATTAACTTGGTGAAGACATATGATCCTAAGGTTCGTGCAATGGATATAGTTTTTCGTTTATTATATAAGTTAGCTTGTACTTATAATTGACTGTTTGCTATGCAGGTTCATTTCAAGTACTTCAATGGAGCTGCTTGATAGCTTGTACAGACTATAGTTGCGTGCAAATGAGTGTGTAGTGTAGTGGAGTTGTAAGGGTGCAACAGTGATGTTAGTACATTGGTAGTGATGTGTCTTCGTGATCTTATTCTGTAACTAAGTGATGTGTTAATAGTTGTCGTTGTGGTACCTATATATTCGCTGTAGGGACATCTTTCTGGAACAGTTCTTGTTGCACTAGTTATATTTGTTATTCCTAAGTAACCGTATCATATATTATTTTTATTGTCTCACATTGCTTCACAACTTTTTTCTAGATATATGGTTTATTACTTGTATCATCTATCTGCGTAAATTGAAATGCTTTGCAAAAATAATTCTCAAACTTCAGAAATTCATGGGCAGGAGTAGCAACCATGAAATAGTTACATCCATGCATCCAAAATTTATAATCTGCGTGTTATAATATCATATTGACTACATGAAAATGCCTTCAGTGACATTTCTTGAACTTGATTGCGTCATCCTTTCTTGTTCTTGGATGTTGCCACTCTTCATTTTTGTCCTCCCTGTTGTAGAATTGTCCTTCTTCCTTTCTTAGTAGGGGGCTTTTTGTTGATGTTTTGCTGCTTCCCTGGATATCAGCTGAACAATTAACAAGTAAGTTAGTATTATGTTTTACATTTCATTTTTTAATTTCTGTATGCTAAATTTTACCTTCATAACTGGCTTTTGGCTTCCTTTTCCTTGATTTGGCAGGAACTGCTGGCAAATGTAGATTAGGACATCCTTAATGTTATGATCATCTTGGCGACAATGTGTGTAACGAATTGTTTGTTTGTTCTCTTGGTTTCCATTGTTCCTTTCATTCTTTTAGGCAGCGGTGGCCTTCCATTCTTTGTTGCAAAATCAGGATTCTGAAATTGAATTGCTTGAGACTCTTGAGCAGAATTAAGAGGTTGATCTGTCTCTTCCTCTTCATCATTCATTTCACTTAACTTGCTCTCTATCTTATCAGCTTCATCTAACAAAAATTTGAATTTCTCTTCTGATTTTGAGCCATCAGGTGATATTTCACAATACCTTCTGCACAGAATGTTATACCTCAATTGGGTGCTTGTTCCAACTTGTACATCTGGTATGACAATCTTCTGGCTGTCTTGTTTTCTACCTTTCATTCTCCATCTGTTGAGGAAATATTTCTCATCCAGTTGATATATGTTTAAGTTTTGCAGAACCCTGATTATGTGACAGCATAGCATACCATCCTTCTAGAATTTGCAGCAAATGCAGAAGTATAATGCCTGTGGTAAGTCTACAGTCACCATGTACTTCCTTGTCCTAAATTCGTTTCCTCTGTGCTGATATGCTTTATAGACTGCGTATCTACTTTTTGATTCTATCTCATCACAGATATATTTGGTAGCAAACTTTATTTGCTGTTGGAACTTGAAGAATATTTTCCTTGTGAGTAGTTTGGCTGCTTGCTCTTCAAATTCATAGCCTGACAATAGTTTAGGCATGGATCTCTTTGAATTGAATTCTTGAGTTCTCTGATTTTTCTGAGTTTCAGATATCCTTTTGTATTCATACATGAATCTCGTTAGGCTGTATGTTGGTCCAACATCCAACTTAAACAATGAATTTGTCCCTTCACTCCTAGCAGTAGAGACGACAAATGGATAGAACTTTGTTTTGAAGAATGCCGGTGCAAAATTTTTCCTTATCTTCCAGACTTCATCGAGATACTTGAATCCTGAGATATCATACTTTGAAGGCAATTGCAGATACAATTTGTCAAACTCTTTTCCTGTCAACGTATTCCTGAGTATGTCGAACAAATCATCGTACAGATTCTTGTTACTTTCCATTGCAAAAGTGCGTCCACCTCTCTCTTTGATTTTCTTGACAATATGAAAGTAACAGTTACAATGATCTGTGTTTGGGAACACCTTTTTTATCGCTGCTCGCATTGCTTGGTCTTGATCAGTAATGATTGTTATTGGATGTTTCCCTCCCATGCATTCCAGAAATGTTGTGAATAGCCATTCAAACGATTCTATTGTTTCATCTTTCAGGAAAGTGCAACCAAACAAGCAATTGTCTCCATGTGAAGTTATTCCAACAATTGGAGCAAACTTCATGTTATACTTGTTTGTGTTGTATGTGGTGTCGAAGCTGATGAAGTCACCAAATTCTTGGTAGTACCTTATGTTATCTCCGCTTGCCCAAAATATGTTCTTCACTTTGAACTTGCTGTCAGTGTCAATTGCATAAAAGAACATTGGATCTTTAGCTTTTATTTTGGAGAACCATTCGCATAGCTGTGTCATGTCATTGTCTACGTTTTCTTTTATGATCTTTGTCTTCATGTTACTTACATGCTTCTTATTGTATGGCGTGGTTCCTCCTCTTATATATGACAGTATGGCCATAATCTTTCTGTCTTCTATGTTTACCTCACTGAATGTTCTTATCAGTTTGATCTCCATATCTGTCATTTTTGATTGCGAGAACAAGCAGCTGATCTGGTCTCTGCTTGCAACAGGATGGTTATGTTCTAGGTTAATCCTTGTAATTGTCCACTTGTCTCCAATTAGTGTTATTATCATTTCTGCTGGTGTTGGTATTTCTTACACCAAACAGAAAACACCACCTTAGGCTGGTTAGGCCTAGAGTGAATATTCCCGGTTCGGCGCCAGAAATACCTGGGGTTAAGTTACTTGCTTAGGATACATAATAATCCACAACTAGCAACGAGTGCCAGAAATACCTGGGCTGGGCTTTGGTGGGTGGCCTCCCCCTGGCCTTTAGGCCTCTGTTCCAGGTTGCGTGGCCTCAGTTGATGTTCGGGTAGGTTCTAGGCCTTTAATCTTTGAATTATATTCCCGCGGCGAGCGTCATTTGCTGGAAGTGTTGGAATCGTCGCTTTGGGGCATGTTGACACTGGAAATCCCTATTTTTCACCTGCACATCCAAATCTAGAGGTACACGTGGAACTGAGTTATTTGATAACAAAATGCAAGTAACAAGTGTTAGTTCTTCCTTATTTATAGAGCTAATTGACGGTCAAAAACTGGGTCTAAGGACCGTCAACAACTCCCCAAGCTGTCCTCCTTGCTCGTCCCGAGCAAGAAGTAGGACTTAGGATGTTGATCAAGAGTTGCTACAATGTTTTATATCTCCTTGGTACCATGCACACAACAAAGAATACTCTCCTTTGAGTGGAAAAAGTTGGCATGGTAACTCACCTTTTACCTTACTCCTTATGGGGCGTATGGCTTTTTCCTTATCTTGGGCGGTTGAGAGATAGAACGGTTATAACAGAGCACCATTCACTTGTCCATTGTTTGACTTTTATTTTCCGGAGGTTTTCAAAATTTTTGAAATAAAAACAAAGTTCCTCAAATGATGCTCTCGAATCGCTCAATAAGTGTATATTCCTCACCAAGGCATTATTGTGTTGCCTCTTGTCATCCTACTTCTAAGGCTTGTATGTGGAGTTCAAGGTAGGGATGATATGAGGCATACTTGCATCACACATATTGCCGAACCAAAAGAGTGGATCCATAGAGAATGCAAGTCATACAACCTTGATCAAGATGTGCATGTGTGTTTATGGTGATGGTGAGGTGGAAGAACTACACTCCTTTTTATTTGTCCCTTCTCTCTCTTTTTTGGATTTTTGAGGAGGATATGGCTATCTTTCTTTCTTTCTTTCTTTTTCTCAACATTTTTCTTTCTTTCCCCATTTTGTCATCATGCTCTACTTTTGTATGAGCAGGGGATTATTCTTTTTCTTTTTTTTTTGCATAGCCATGTCCCCAATGATACATTTTGAGAGAGAGGTAACAATGAATTTTTGGAGTACTTGTTTTGGTGGAAAGTGTGGTGGTATTGCTTAACTTCCAGTGTAGAAGTTTAGCATGCGAGGTGGAGTGTACGTGATCTTGATCAATGAGAGTATGACAAGCTTCTCACTAGGGTCACACAATTTTGATAAAGCTCAATGCAGTGACAAGCAGCATATGTGTAAGGTTTTGCAATGTAGGAACAACATATGGCTTTGGTAGGAATTTTGATCATTGAGGAACTTTATCATTTTTTTTGTATTTTGTAAAATAAAACTCCGGAAGTCAAGTCGTACTTTGAACAAGATCATAGCAGCCCTATTTGTACCATATCATATCTCACAACAACTTAGACTTAGATCAAGCACTATGCAGCCCACAAGTTTCAAGTTCTAGGTAAGCATAAGCCAAAAGTCTCAAAACTTGAGAGAGCACTAAGTTGTGACTAGGTACAAACGAGAGATAAAACAGAGCAACTATTCATCATCTCAACATAAGGAGGGCTAAACACTCATACTCGCATATAAAGAGAAACTACGAAAAACTAACAACCACACTAAAGACTATTTTTGTTCTTTTTAGTTTTGTCATTTTTATTTTATTTTCAGATTTATCATTTTTTTTGTATTTTTTTCATGAGAGGTGCAAGAACAAGCAAACAAAAGAAAGGAAACAAGTTGCGATACATGATACCTGAGCGGGGGGTATGGCATCCCCCCCAAGCTTGTTCTTGCTCATGGGTGGTGTCGAGGATCGAACCCGGTGAGGCAGAAGTAAGCCAAAAGATCGGCTTGTCCCTGCTGCGTCATGTTGGTGAGGTTGGTGAGCTGGGCGTTTGTGTTTTCTTGCCACTGGTGGGTCTGCAGGACGTGTTGGTTGAGAGTGTACTCAACGTCCTCTCCTCGAGTCTCGATGCGTCCCATTTGCTCGGTAAGCGCATTCATTTGCTGCTCAAGATATGAATCATGAGCCACAGACGAGCGCCGCCCACCGGCCCTCAGTGAGTAGGACGTCGACTCGGAGGAGATTTCCTCCCACTGCGCGCGGGGAGGGTGTGTCCATTGGGCTTGGCCCGCACCCTGCCGCGAGGAGCCGCCGGCCTCAAATGGTGGTGGAGTGGTATACCCACCGGGACCATACCCGGTGTGACCGTAGCCCGGCCCATATGCATAGGCCATGGGCTGCGGTGCGGGCATCCCGGTGTCGGCGGGTCGCTCCAGCCTGCGCGTCCTCCTGCGAGAAGATGTACTCCTGCGTGCAGCTTCCTCTTTTTCGAGAGGTGTGGTTAGGTTTTGACAGTCATACAAACGAAGTCCCCGGTTAGGTAACGGGAATTCATTTGTATAACCGACATAATAAAATATAAGAGAATTATTTGGACCATGCTTAAGTGTATGACCTTGAATAAGATAATCCTCGGTGATAAGAGAGCGGGGTGTATCAATATAAGCAACATTAGCATCATGCAAAGCACCAACACCCGCAGCAATACGTGTAATCAACGAGGTGCACTCAATTGGTCCAGTCATTCTAAAATTTTCTAACCACTGAGCAATCATGAAAACAACAGGAGCAATCTTTATTTTCTCAACCATAGCATAAAGAATTTTCAGATCATCCTCGCGCACAATCCTAATATCACTTCTAGGAAACAAGGTAATGCCAAGCCACATGTGCAACAAGCGCAAGGTAGGATGATGGATATGATTAGTTCGGGGTTTCTCACAAGTAGGAGATGCAGAAATTCTTTGCCAAAAAGCTAACTTTGAGTAACCCGAAATCGAACTATCAACATCAATGGTGCAGCGAGTATTAAAGCCGAGGCATTGACTAAGATTTTTCCATGTCAAATGATATTCCTCCCGGAAAAACCGAAAGGTAATACCGTCATCTACCACGCGTAGGGTGCATAAAAACTGTAGTGTAAGTAAGCGGGAACCCTGCTCATCTACACATGCAAACTTATCCCACCCTATTGCTTTAAATACTCGAGAAAATTCAGCATCCATACCAATCTTTTGCAGCAATTTGTATCAAATGCTCGCGTAGGAGCAACTGTACGGAGTCGGAGGGCTTCGTAGGCACTCATCTCATCGTCGCCCACCAAGTTGAGGTCGGTGTCGACGAGAAGACGATGCTCGGTGTTGGCTTGAGGCTCCGCTGCGGCTTCATGTTGAGGGCTTGGCACTTGCTCGGTGGCGGTGCGGGCGCGAGTGCGAGGTCGAGATGAGCCCGAGCTTGAGCTCCCGGACCGGAACAGCGAGGCGACAGCCTTCCCGACGCGCTTCATGCTGCAGCGAGGTTGAGCAAGAACACAAGAACAAAAACTCCGAATGGGTTATGAGAGTGAAAACCAATCGATGAAACCGTCGGTGCTCTTGCAAGCGAGAAAACGCAACTCGAAAAATCAAACCAATTGAAAACTGAAAAGCAAACTAAGAGAGAAATATTTTTGCAGAATTTTGAGGCAAGAAACTAAATGAGCACAATGGAGCACTTGTGTGCAAATGAGTGAAGAGAGTTGAGGAGTGGAAATGAGAGTGTGAGAGGGAGAGAGCAATGGCCGGCCACTTCCTTATATGCATGAGCCATAACGGCTCATTTTGAACGTTGGGAGGTGTAAGTGACCGTTGGAGCAAAGGTGGGAAGGAGCCGTTGCTCCCCTGGGTCGGCCGACCTGACTGGTGGGGTCGGCCGACCCCACCTTGGCCCCACTTGCTTCCCTCTTTAGCCCACATCCCCCAACGGCCATATTGGTGATGACCACGGTTGCTATGTCCAGATATTCCTCAAAATTGTTTGCTCAAAAAGATTTCCAAATAAAAGGTTGCCTCGAATTCAAAATTTTTCAAAAAATTCAAATATCGATATGTTGATGAAAACTTTCAACATGCAAAAATATTTTTGGCTTTTTCATGGTGATACAAGGGTGGTCCAAAAATTTCATCCAAAGATGAGACATTTTGAACGCAAAAGTATTTTTGAAAATTTTGAATTTTATATGCAGGGTGAGGAAAAAATTAAAATATGCTGACGGAAAAATTCAAATAAATTTTTGGTGGAGGAAATAAATATGCAAAGTGGTTTGGAAAGAATCCAAATGCAAATGTGGTGGAAAAAATCAAAAAGAAAGGTGAATCAAACCAAATGATAATGCCGGTTTTCCTGACGGCCAGGGCCGTGTCGTTTAAAGTCCGACAGGCTAAGACTTCTCCAACGGGTTTAGCTTGGTGGCGCGGGCCCCGTCCTTGGAGATGAGGACGTGGAGGGCTGCGCCTTGACTTGCCACACTTGTTTCGTCTTTGGTGGTGTGGGTGGCTTTCGGACTTTGGGACGGGTTTCTTGGCCCATAATCCCGGCCTCGTGGTCGCAGGTTTCTTTGGTTGAAACTGCGATGGATTTTCAATTTTTGCCAAGCTCTTCCATAGAGCAATGAGGCTGTCCGTCTTCCTGGCTGTCACTTCAACTTCTTGAATGTTGGAGGTGTTTGGCCCGTACTTGACCTTGATCATCGAGCATTGTTCTTTTCTAGGTTGAAACTCGAATTTCTCCTCCTTCCCATTGATGTAGAGGCGGATTTCTCCAACCCCAACATCAATTTAGGCCTTCGTGGTGCTAAGGAAGGGACGTCCCAAGATGAGGGGCGTTTCCTTGTCAATATCCATGTCAAGCACCACGAAGTTCACCGGGACGATGTGGCCTCTTATGAATACCGGCACATCTTCCGCAATCCCCATTGGAAAGCGAAAGGATGAGTCGGCCAATTGTAGCCGCATCGCCGTTGGCGTGAGGAATCTGTACTTTAATTGCTCGAAGATTGCCTTGGGCATAATGCTCACGCTGGCCCCAAGGTCACATAGTGCGTAGTCGAAGTGGAATCTCTTGATTAAACAAGAGATTACTGGAAAGCCTGGATCAGTTTTTATTGTGGAAGGTTCTCCTCTTATTTGCCTGTTCTCCCCTGCATGGTTAGTCCTACGAGAGAACATTTCTCCTCTCGTAGTGATAACATTAACTTTTTCAATGGGAGATTCTGGTTGCCCAGGAATTTGCCCAGAATTAGCAGAAGGAACAAGAGCAGCAAGCTGAGCTATTTGAGTTTCTATCATTTTATTAAAGCTCAACTGATGTTTGAAAGCGGAAGAAAGACCTTCTATTTTTGAATTTAAACTCTCTAAACTCTGATCATTGGCAGCAAGCTTTTTGTTGATTGATTCGTTGATTTTAGCTTGGCCATAAACCAAATCTTTCAAAGAAGGCTGATTATTATTAAAACCAGAGAAATTATTACCTCCTTGATAAGATTGGCGGTTTTGGTTAAAACCTTGACCTCCACTTGGACGATACCCATTGTTGTTGTTCATGTAGAATACTTCTTCATGGGTATGGTTGGGGCAATCCTTCCCCATATGGCCGGTGTTGCCACATTCCTCACACGTCATGCGTGAGTCAAGTGAACGAACTACCATGCGTGTTGAAGTCGTCGAAGCGCTTCATGACGAGGTCGAGCTTGGCGGACAATAAGTCCACTTCCTTGATAGGGTGTACGCCTTTAGAGCGTGGTTGGAGACGTTCATCGCTCCACCCTTGATTGGAGACCATCTTCTCAATAAGTTCTTTAGCTTGAGCAACGGTCATTGAGAAGAAGGCTCCTCCAGCAGCGGCATCCATATGTCCACGGGTTGTTGGTGTCAACCCGTTATAGAAATGTTGAAGAATGAGCCATTCTTCCATCCCGTGGTGTGGGCAGGCGGAGATGTAGTCTTGGAGCCTATCCCACGCCTCGGCGATGGTTTCATTGTTGGCTTGCTGGAAGCTTGAAATTCTTCCACGAAGGGCATTGGTTTTGCCCAACGGGAAAAACTTTGCGAGGAACGCGGTAGAACAGCGATCCCAAGTGTCAATGTTGGCACGATTGGCATAGAACCATTGTTTCGCCTTCCCAAGGAGGGAGAGGGGAAACAGACGGAGCCTGATAGCATCTTGGTTGACTCCGGCGGTTGCCAATGTGTTGCATATCTCAAGGAATTGCTGGAGATGAATGTTGGCGTCCTCCGTGGCCTTTCCACAAAAGGGAATGGCCTGCACCATAGTGATTAGGCTTGATTTGACTTCAAACCCTGCGTCACCGGCGTTGACATTGGGCCCAACGGGAACATTGGCAACGGAGGGAGCAGAGTATTCACGGAGGGTCCTTTGATCAGCCATGTCAATAAGTGTTGATGGTGCGGATGATGTGGGTTCGTCTGTCGGGAGTGTTGCTTGTGAGGGAGAGTCGACGCGGGGTCGGACTTTCCTTACAAGCGACTCTGGATTATCAACGAAGTTTTCCGGCAAGTTGAATCCACGCATACACTATCCTGTTTTCACATCAAAGAGAGAAAAGAGATCAAGGTTAGCCTGCAATGGGCAATGGTTAAATCACATCAAGTGTAATCATGAGTAATCATTGTACACTTGTCAACAATTGTCTTCCCCGGCAACAGCGCCAGAAATGCTTGTTGGTATTTCTTACACCAAACAGAAAACACCACCTTAGGCTGGTTAGGCCTAGAGTGAATATTCCCGGTTCGGCGCCAGAAATCGATGAACGACGAACGATGAAGAACGGTCATCGTTAACCGATGATCGAGTATGAACGAACGACGAACGAACGATGAACGATCATGAACAAACATCGATGAACGATGAACGAACATGAACGAACGAAGAACGTTCATCCAAGATCAAGGATGAACGATGAACTAGCATAAGCACATAACTACTACTAGAACGATGATATTCCATTGATAAATAAATAAGTCTTACAAAGAGAGTAAAAGGATACAAGGGAATATACCCCAAACTCTCCAAGGGACTTGGGAGCCAAAAGGGCAGCCCAACTACTCAGCCTAAGCCTAACTAGAGAGCCCCTAGCTCTGGATGTGTGGAGGAGGGAATGAGCCTCTTGTGTTGTGTGTCTTCAAAGGAGGGGGGTATCCCTTTATTTATAGCCTCCCAAAGGCGGTGGAGTTGAGGCGGTTTCAGATATTCTGGGCATTGATTGCAGGTGGAACCGACCTCCTGAAGTCGGTTGTGAACCGCCATAGGAAGCTGGGCCCAGGGGGCCACCATGGGGGGTCGGCTGACCTAGGGTTTGGGGTCGGCCGACCCAGGCCTGGCCCCTCCTGGGCTGGGCTTTGGTGGGTGGCCTCCCCCTGGCCTTTAGGCCTCTGTTCCAGGTGCGTGGCCTCAGTTGATGTTCGGGTAGGTTCTGGGCCTTTAATCCTTGAATTATATTCCCGCGGCGAGCGTCATTTGATGGAAGTGTTGGAATCGTCGCTTTGGGGCATGTTGACACCTGGAAATCCCTGTTTTCCACCTGCACATCCAAATCTAGAGGTACACGTGGAACTGGGTTATTTGATAACAAAATGCAAGTAACAAGTGTTAGTTCTTCCTTATTTATAGAGCTAATTGACAGTCAAAAACTGGGTCTAAGGACCGTCAACAACTGGGCAACTTGTATGTACAACAGCACTTGTCTTCCTCTTTGCAGTCTCTTCATTTGGTGTTGGTGGTGTTGCAATTTTTTTCTTTCCTTTGTTCATTGTCTGGACACCAGATACTTGACTCTTCTCGGTATCTGCTCCTTTTCTTCCAAACATGTTGTGTTTCAGTGTTCTCCTTGTAATTTTCCCATAGTTGGGGTCCTTTTTTTCTTTGCACTTGTACATAGCCCATTTTGTTACAGAAAATCCTAAAATGAAAGCATACTCATTGTAGAATTTATATGCTTCATTCTCTGAGCTGAATGTCATTCCAATCAATGGAACATGTCTACTTGCATTTTCTTGCGATAAGCTCTGTGCTGCCGCAATGCTTTGCTCTTCTGATTCTA
This sequence comes from Eragrostis nindensis, assembly GCA_012490785.1. Lineage (NCBI taxonomy): Eukaryota > Viridiplantae > Streptophyta > Magnoliopsida > Poales > Poaceae > Eragrostis > Eragrostis nindensis. Next base: position 19,545 of record JAAXCT010000201.1, read on the forward strand.
TGGCTTCTAGTGCATCATCTTTTTTTCTGATTCTGCTTCACTGTCTTCTTCGCTCTGTTTGTCAATATCTTCTGCATGAAAATCATCATTTAGATTTGTTGTGCCTTCATTATGAACTGAAAAGCTGGCTTCTCTCGTTTCTTCTGATGCATCAAAACCAGTGTATGTATCTTCATCAATTGGAAATGTCTGATCGTGACCCATTGTGCGACTCTGTAGGTACTCAATGTTTGTGTCACTGCTGTTTGTGAACAAATGGCCATCAGTTCCAATATTGTCGAGGTTGAGACTATTCATTTCCTTGTTCCTTGTCGATATCTGCTCATCTTCTGCACTGTTTAGCTGGAATCCTGTTTTCAACAGTTGGCTGCCTATCAGTGAATCATTTGCTTCTCCCCTTGGTTGCAGGTATTGAGAATTGAAGATCTGGCTGCTGAAATTGCTTTGATCCAGGTATTCTGATTTGTTCATGTCATTAACTGGACTTGACTCTAGATAGATGCTTGTATCCTGTGTTTGCAAGAATTCAAATTAATGTTAAATGGTGATTTGCTGTGCGATCTATGTTGTTAGTAAATATTAAAGTAAATTGATGTTACAAAATTTACCTCAAAGTCGTCAGTTGATTGTAGGAGATCCACATAGCTCTTGAACATTGGGATTTGAGTCTCAAGCTGACACTGTGTCATTGTTCCTTTTGCTGCCATCTGTTGTTCCATAAGTGCTGTATAACTTGTCCCTCCTTGTGACAGTATCAAATCTCCACTAGGTTGAAGATTCAAGGCCTAGTAATCATTAAATTTGTATTAGTTCAATAGATAGCGTAATATATGACTACTGTAATTATTTGCTAATCTGATGCACATGAATTGCACTATACATGAAGTGCAATTACAATATAATTAGTATGAAATTTATGTGTTTAACAGCTTACCTCTGTGTTATTGTACAACAGTCCTCTTTGATTCATCCAATGTTGATTACTTGGCCATTCACAGTCTGCAGCAGCCAATGTATTTTCCTGTAACAAAATGCAAACTATTAGTTGTTGTTGACTTTTTTTTCCTATTCAAGAAAATTAAGCAGCTAGTAATGCTTACATCTGTGACATTTAAGTTTGGAAATATATGATTTGAAGATGTATCCTGTATGAATTTCACATTCTGTTGAATATACCCTGGCTCTGTATGATTGCTCTCAAACACTGGGATTTGAGTCTCAAGCTGACTCTGTGTCATTGTTCTTTTTGCTGCCATCTGTTGTTCCATAAATGCTGTATAACTTGTCCCTCCTTGTGACAGTATCAAACCTCCAGTAGGTTGAAGATTCAAGGCTTAGTAATCATTATAATTGTATTAGTTCAATAGATAGCGTAATATATGACTACTGTAATTATTTGCTAATCCGATGCACTTGAATTACACTATACAGGAAGTGCAATAACAATATAAGTAGTATGAAATTTCTGTGTTTAACACCTTACCTCTGTGTTATTATACAACAGTCCACTTTCATTTACCCAATGTTGATTACTTGACCATTCGCAGTATGCAGCACCCAATGTATTTTCCTGTATGAATTGCACCTTCTCTTGAATATACTCTAGCTCTGTATCATTTCTGATGTCTCTGAGATGTAGGCTCTGTTGTTGGAGCTTTCTATGTACTCATTTTATATGACAAATATGGTGTTTTTAATACCTTATTATGTCATTATTGCTAACAATTAACTCCATTATTATATATATACGTAGTTTCTGTGTATTGGAAGGATTTGCGGAAAACAGGTGAAAACAGGAGACTACAGATAAAGAGCTACCGATGGCCCGAAGAACGAAGAATTTGGAGGCCGTGCCGGTCGGCACAGTCCTTGTGCCGACCGGCACAACCAGGGTTAAGCCCAAACATGAAACCCGCTCGGAGAAGATGAATGTTGGCGGTCGTTAAACCATGTTTTGACCGTCACCCTACCGGTAAATAAATACATAACACTAAGATTTTGTGCATAGTAGTTAGGAATAATGCTACTCCACAAGTTTTGGTGGATATTTGGATGCAGGAGTGAATAATGGAGAAAAGTGGGCCCAGTCAGGGAAAATCCCTGGCCGGCCGGCCCCACCCTAGGCCGGCCGGCCCCACCTGGTGGCCGCAGGCCCCGGGCTTCCTCCAGTGGGCTGGAAACTAATCTTCAACGCATAATTCAAGCCCAGCCCAGTAGACTTGCACCGCCATTCTAGAAGGTGGGCCATTTGGGCCTTTACTTGGCCCTCACTTCAATTCTGCCGACCCCAGCAAGGAACCGACCTTCGGACCGCCATCAGGAGACGATCTGGAGCGTCGAGGCAGAAGACGGTGGCCAACCGACAGAAGGGACGGCCGGCCGGCCACCCCCCTAGGCCGGCCGGCCGACTTTGTCGCCACCGCCTCTCCAGCTTCGGCCAGGGTGCTCCCACCGCCTTCACAAGCTATAAATTGGACCCCTCGGCCTCCGAAGCAACTCGCACCATCACACTTCATCCAAGTGTTCATTAGTTTAGTTGAGTAGTAGCTTTGGGAGTTAGAGTAGAGTAGAGTAGAGTGAGAGCTCTCTCGGGCTTCCGGAGTCTTCTCGGAGTCTTGGTATAGTTCTTTGTATCCTTACTCTTGAGATATTATTTTATTCAATATAATTATATTTATCTTTATTTATTTCTTTTAGTAATTCTTTCTATTTAATTTATTTATTCGTTAAGTAAGTGCTCGGAGAAGTCTTGTTGTGGGATTCGTGATTGTTGGAATAGCAAGTACGAGAGAGTGCCGTCGTCGGAGATGACGTCGTGTGAAATCTGTGCTTGTTCATTCTTAGATAGGACTGCTCCGTTGATCAAGAGTAGCTCCTCTAGGCGGGTTGTAAGCATGGCGCTTAGAACTTGGCCTATGCACGTTTGGCACCCAACCCCACGGAGGATGGTAGCCGCGAGTGTATGTGACAGCTGCACCGGTCTCTGTAATCCACCACGTCCGGGTTGGACTCAGCAGGGTCTTAATTATAGCATACGGTTCCCTAGGTTTGAACTAGCATCATCGGTTAACCTAGCACGTGTGTGCCCCGAAATGACATGACTTGTATGTGTATGAGCTTAGCTAGAGTAAATAACCTTTGTAGAATTGACCGCTAGCAAAAGTAAATAATAGATAAACATACAGGTAGCCTTAACTCTATCTCGTTGCTCTCCCAAATGTATACTACGGTTTTCTTTATTTACCTTGGATTTGAGGATGTGTGTGCCACCCATATCTATCATGCCTATCTTAACCCCCGTCTCAAGTATAGTTGATATATTATCTCTTCCTCCAAATTATCCAATGCATTGCTACTATTCAGCTCCCTTTTGCTCTACTTCCCTGCGGAAATATAAATACGATAACCCTGGAATACTCCAAGGTGAAATGCTACAATGGTGATCCGTGCGCTTGCGGAATTAATGAATTTAATTTTATCGCATAAGAACCGCCAACAAGCATTTCTGGCGCCGTTGCCGGGGAAGTAGCAGCTAGGAACTGAATAAATGCATTGAAGTTTGTGAGAAGAATAATTATCACTTACTTTTGCAGGCTTACCCTTGTCCTGTCTTTCTTTGTTGTGGAAATTTGAAACAGGACTGTGCATGACTGATTTCGACCTACCAGAAAACTTCCACTCAGATCCAGAGCAGTTCTTGAGGAAAGTTCGAGCAAAACTCACCAAACAGATCCGCAAGAACGCTCTGGCTCTCGAATCGTCTCCTCCACCGGTTGTCAGGGCCTCCTCAACGAACAACATCATGGCCGACCCCGTTGTCGAGAAGACGATCAATGACTTCTCCGCGCCAACTACGGAGAACATCCGCGTGGGTCCCAACCCGCGCATCACCAACAAGGACTACGAGCTCAAGCCAGCCTTGATCAACATGATCTTGGCCAGTCCTTTCTGTGGAAAGCCGTCGGAGGATGCGAACGCTCACCTCCAAAGGTTCCTGATGACGTGCAACACTTTCGTCATAAAGGATGCACCTCAGGACGCCATCCGACTACAGCTATTCCCATTCTCTCTGTTGGGGAAGGCTCTTCAGTGGTTCTACGCGAACCAAGAGTCCCTCGACACGTGGACGGCATGCTCCAATGCCTTCCTCGCCAAGTTCTTCCCGCCAGGCAAGACGACTGCCCTGCGGAACAAGATATCGGGCTTCCAACAGCTCGCAGATGAGTCGACCGCGGAAGCCTGGGACAGGATGCAGGAGTACGTTCTCTCATGCCCACACCATGGCATGGAGGAATGGCTCCTCATACAGAGTTTCTACCACGGTTTGAGGCCGTCCGCTCGAGAGCACCTCGACGCCGCAGCAGGCGGCTCCTTCTTCTCCCTTAGCGTGAAGAACGCTAAGAAGATGATTGAGAAGGTGGCGGCCAACCAAACTCATGGTGAACGCCAAGCGGCGAGCACCAAGACCCGTGGAGTACACCAAGTGGAGACGATGGACATGCTCGCCATCAAGCTCGATCAGCTACTCCGCAAGGTGGAGTCTCCACAGGACCTGCAAGTTGCGGATTCCCGCATGACATGTGAGGAATGCGGCAACGTTGGGCATATGGGCATCAATTGCCCAAATGCGAGAGAGGAATGCAATTTCCTCAACAATGGCAATGGGTACCGCTCCCAGAACAACTACGGCTGGAACTCCAGACCCGACCTCTCCTTCAACAAAAATCAGGGAGGTAACAATGGTAATCTTTCCCGTTATGAGCCATCTATCAAGGATCTAGTTCTCGGCCAGGTCAAGATCAATGACAGCATTAGTAAGAAGTTTCTTACTACGGACAAGGCTTTAGAGAGCATAGATGCCAAGCTAGAGTCGTTCAGCACTGCTCTGCAGAATCAGCTAAGCCATAACAAGACGCTAGAAACGCAAATAGCGTAGATAGCTTCAGCTATGTAGTCTCTTCGTGCGGGTAAACTTCCTGGGCAACCAGAAGTTAATCCCAAGGAGAGTGTGAATGCAATAACCATCAGGTGTGAAGAGAGCGACTTGGATGCCGCACTCCCCAGGGATGTGATCAGAAAAGATCCCGGATGGCCAACCATTCCGTGTTTGGTCAACGACCGGTGTTTCGCTCAGGCATTATGTGACTTAGGGGCGAGCGTGAGCATTATGCCGAAGGCGATATACGATGGGTTGAACCATCCATTATCTCCAACGATCATGAAGCTCCAGCTGGCAGACGGGTCACTACGCCTGCCCATAGGGATTGTCGAAGAAGTTCCCGTGCAGATCAGAAATCTCTTCGTCCCCATCGACTTTGTTGTGCTCGACATGGAGGTGGATGTCAAGACCCCTCTCATCCTTGGGAGGCCGTTCTTGAGCACCACCAACGCCAACATCGACGTGGGGGCAGGAGAGATCCACTTGGACTTCAACGGCAGGGAAGAGACGTTCGGCTTCAAGCCTAAGGTTGAGCAATGCAAGCAAGTGAGGGCCATATATGGAAAGGACCTAAGGAGAGTGGAGAAGATTGAGATTACTCCACCCATGCCACAGCCAGACAAGCTCATTGCATACATGAGAGACTATCTGGAAAGAGAGAATGCAAGAAGGCTAGCAAAGTATTGGAGGACTCCAAGGAGGAAGCCTCAGCCGCCAAACACACCTCAAGCCCCTCTTACTCCTCCCCCGCAAGAAGGAGTAGGCGAGTCACAATCGCCTAAGAAGAGGAGAGCAAGGCGCTCAAGGAAGAAGAAGGCAGCTACGGTATCGACCGATGAGAGTACAACAAAGGCGCCTAATGAAGAAAAGGTCGCCGCCACATGCACAAAGAAGACAATTAAAGTGTGGCGGAAGAAAGAAGGAACCTCTACCTCGCCAGATTCTCCAGCGAGCGAGGTCCAAACAAGTTGAAGACATGGAGAACGTCTAGCTCAAAGACGTAAAAATGAGAGCCCTCCGATTGGGGAGGCCATCCCAATCGTTATCCTAGCTAGGCCTAGCACTTGTTTTTCTTTCCATAAACCATAAAAACAAAATAAAAATTTGAAAAATTTAAAAACAACAAAAATAATAGGATTCCTGGCGATGCTCATTAGGGGCTAGCCACTTGTATCATCCTCACTCTTTTTTGCAGGTCAAGAAGGAGGAGGAAGAGCCTAAATCAAGCTTAAGTCTTACAAAGACTCAAGCTTGGGGAGGGCCCCCAGGTAAGAAGGAGTTCAATACAAGCTCGAGTCTTGCAAAGACTCAAGCTTGGGGAGGACCCCCAGGTAAGTATTCCTAACTTTCTTAATAAATAAACTCCCTGTTTCGAATAAATGCTAGAATCTTGGTGTTATGCTACGCTTAAGGGAAATGATGATCGAGTTACAAATTAGCTTCCCTTGTGTCGCATAGACGCAACCTCTACTCCTGACATATGTGTTATTTTTTTACTTGAGCATGATCACATCATGAGTCTTGCTTATTTCCGTGAGTTGCATTTGTTACACCAAGTCTGAGCATTGTGGATTGTGATATGGCATGATTAGGACTTGTTGCAATTTCTTAGTATGGTTTCATCCAGAGACGTTTTTCTTGAATGGCTGCAAGTGCCTAAAACCCTTCTGTTTTGGCACACTTCTCTTAGTGTGAGGATTTATTTACCTACCAGAGCCATATCATAATATTCGAAACAGCCCCACTCATAGCCATTTGTTTATGCATTGAGTTTTGTTAAGGTTTGATGTACTCTTGAAACTAAGCACTCCTAATTTTGGTCATAATTCCTTCGCGTGTGTTTTCAAAAATTTCTCTCCACCAAATAAAAAGGGGAATGTTTGGATGAATCAACCAAACATTTTTTCAGAGTTTGCAAAACTTTTGGTCCATCCAAAATGCTCAAGAATATTTCAAAATGTTTCCTTGAACCATTCAAAATTAATAGCCCCTTGCACCATGGAGTAGTAAAAAAAAAAACTCCATGGTTGCATGACAAAAGTCAATGGCTATATGGTTCTTATCATAAACATCTTGAGCAAAATAAAGGACCATTGTTTTTCAAAAACTCCCTTCCACAAGCGTGAGTTCATGTTCTCCCCCTCCATCACATGATTTCCTATGACCAAAATAAATGGAGTTGCTATGTTGATTGAGACTCATTCTTTAGCTTTACAATATATGCATGACATTTGTGCATTCCTTACCAAGCTCCACATACAAAGCCTCATTTGGTAGAAGGTAGGATGAGTGAAGCTTGTAGGAATAAGACTCACATAAGGATGGTAAGAGAAGTGCCGTCCAAAACGAAGGAGAATTTTTGCACCTTGCAGCACATAAAAACTCTGGATGCATACCTACTAGAATTGTGTACTTGTTCGAAAATGCCGTTCTAGTCTTCAATGCTGCATGACAAGGTGTGACATATAAGCCCCACGATTTTTGCAACACTCATGAATATTTTGTGCTCTTGTAAACTTACCACTGTTTAGGGAGTATGTTGTTGCATCTTTATTACCCATGGGGCGCTTCTTTGTAACTCCTGATCCGCCGGTACCCTGAGTTGAGTTTGCTCGGGACGAGCAAAGTTTAAGCTTGGGGAGGTTGTTGGCGGTCGTTAAACCATGTTTTGACCGCCACCCTACCGGTAAATAAATACATAACACCAAGATTTTGTGCATAGTAGTTAGGAATAATGCTACTCCACAAGTTTTGGTGGATATTTGGATGCAGGAGTGAATAATGGAGAAAAGTGGGCCCAGTCAGGGAAAATCCCTGGCCGGCCGGCCCCACCCTAGGCCGGCCGGCCCCACCTGGTGGCCGCAGGCCTCGGGCTTCCTCCAGTGGGCTGGAAACTAATCTTCAACGCATAATTCAAGCCCAGCCCAGTAGACTTGCACCGCCATTCTAGAAGGTGGGCCATTTGGGCCTTTACTTGGCCCTCACTTCAATTCTGCCGACCCCAGCAAGGAACCGACCTTCGGACCGCCATCAGGAGACGATCTGGAGCGTCGAGGCAGAAGATGGTGGCCAACCGACAGAAGGGACGGCCGGCCGGCCACCCCCCTAGGCCGGCCGGCCGACTTTGTCGCCACCGCCTCTCCAGCTTCGGCCAGGGTGCTCCCACCGCCTTCACAAGCTATAAATTGGACCCCTCGGCCTCCGAAGCAACTCGCACCATCACACTTCATCCAAATTATCCAATGCATTGCTACTATTCAGCTCCCTTTTGCTCTACTTCCCTGCGGAAATATAAATACGATAACCCTGGAATACTCCAAGGTGAAATGCTACAATGGTGATCCGTGCGCTTGCGGAATTAATGAATTTAATTTTATCGCATAAGAACCGCCAACAATGAAGCCCAGAAGAAATATTAGAGTCGGAGTCGGTGAAATCCAGCCCACAATCAAAAGGAACTATAAAGATAAGATCTTGGTCGCGAAACAAAGGGAGGAAGCGAACAGATAGAAGTTTTGACCTAGGTTGAAGGTTGTGGCAGCGAAGACGGCGATCACCGATCATCACCACCAAAAAGGAAGATCGTGCCGACCGGCACACCTCCGTGCCGATCGGCACCTGTGCATCCACGCCAAAATCCCGTGTTTTATTGTAGCCATGTTCATGTGTTGCAGTATGATGCGTGAGTAGATCTCATATTCTCTCCGTGGCGAGGGAAATCTGGTTATGTAACTCTCACACTTTCGATACTCTTTTGATGCGTTCAGTCTATGTGATGCGTTTATTCCGTATCTGATCAATACATGAATTCATTAGTGTAGTTGTGGCCACAGCTATGCTATCGATCATCACATAGTGCAAGAAACCAGTGGGGAGCTATTAACCCTTGTCGTGACAGGATCGGGGCGAACGAAACCACCATGTCTTGTAGAATACTAAACCTATCAATTGAACCATAATCCGAGTTGTATGCCAGCATCCCAAACCATAGGAGAGAATCCTTTTTATAACCTTGTTACAACCGCAAGCTCTTTCACCTCTAGTTATTAATCATCCTTTTCACACACACACTTCCGCTATATTAATTTAGTAGTTTTAAGTAATAGTTTAAGTCCCGCTTGTTCTTTGTGGATTTGATATTAAACCTTGGAGTACTCTAAGGGAAAGTGCTACAACTGTACACCGTCCACTTGCGGTATATAAGTTAGGTGCGTACAAACGACCAACAAGCTCTTTCTGGCGCCGTTGCCGGGGAACAAGCCAGTTCTTTTACTATTTATTTATTCTACTAACCTCTAATCCTCTCTTTTCTAGTTTGTTTTTGTGTTTTCTTTCTGTGTTTTCAGGATGGGTACTCCTGAATCGACTCATACAGTTAGGGAGCATTCACTACCGTCTCCAGGATTGCTGATTCCACAAGCTTCTGATGAGAAAGTCACTGCTTCGTCATACGTTCTCAACCCGACCATCATCAGCATGGTCGAGAACAGCAAATTCTCTGGGACGAAGGACGAGAACCCGTACACACATCTGCAAGATCTAGAAGTTCTCTGTCAGACCTTTAAGCATGAGGGAGTGCCTCAGAATTGGTACAGATGGTTGCTATTTCTGTTTTCTCTAGATGGAAGAGCCAAGGATTGGTATAAATCTGCAGCCCGTGAAGCTAAAGGAAACTGGGATAAGCTTGTAGGAAATTTCTGTTTGCATTTCTTCCCGCTTCCTAAGGTGCAGAGATTGAGAAGAGAAGTGGTTAACTTTGAGCAAATGAAAGAAGAAACCCTCACGCAAGCATGGTTGCGCTTCCAATCTTTATTGAAGCAAGGGCCCGATTTGGGCATCAACGATAACTTGACTGCACAGACATTCTACATGTCTCTCGAAGGAACCTCCAGGATGCATCTGGATAGTTCGGCTGGAGGGAGTTTCCTCGACTTGACTGCTACTGCAGGTCTGGATCTTTTGAGTAAGATATCAAAGACTGAAGCTATGCATAGACATTGGGAAGAATTTCAAGAAGATCCAATTCCCCTTGGAAGATCGACGCCAGTTAACGATTCTTTAGGATTCAAAGCTGAAGCGGAAAGCTGCGCAGTGTCTGAAGTTGAATTAACAGTGAGGACAGAAGAGCCAGTACAAGGTGATCTGAAAAGACCAAGATTTGAGGAGGTGCCGACCGGCACTGAGCTTGTGCCGATTGGCACACGTGAGTCGATGGTGCCGACCGGCACAAACCTTGTGCCGACCAGCACGAAGCCTTCTGTTAAGGGGATTTCCAAAACTGAAGCTGCAATATTAGAAGAGCATGAAAACAGCTTCGTGGATAAATTTCCAAGACCAATAGGAGATCCAACCTTGAGCAATGTTAAACCGTTGGACGAGTTTGAACCATTGGATTGGATTCCTATAGATTTCAGCTCAAATCTGCTAAATATGAGGAGGACGTATGACCCAAGGTACGCCTCTACTACAGGAGTTCAGTATAACTTCCCTAAATACACTAGAACTTCAGAAATCCTAGACAATGTTATTATTGGTGAAGTATTGGGGAAATTGTATAAGGATGATATGGAAATTGATCAGATGGAGGTCGAACAAGCAAAGAAGCTATTTGATAGTTGTTTTGTCCCGTCGCCGTATGAAGGATTATGCGGAGTATATGCAGTTGGCCTTACAGAAGGAACAGAAATTGATCCTTACATACCGTGCAGAATCGGGCATAAAAACTTTCCTAAAGCACTATGTGATTTTGGCTCTCGCATCAGTTTGACGACGTATGAAGCATTCATGGATATGCCTTATGACATAAAAGGAAGATTGCTAGGAACCGAGCTTGAGCTAATCATGGCGGATGGAAGGAGAACTAAACCACTGGGAGTTATCAAGGATATGAACATTGAGGTAAACAAGAATGCTATACCAGTGGATATTTTTGTTCTTGATAAAGGTGAAGTTGGAGTCGAAGATATTATCTTGGGAAGACCATTCTTGAAGCTTGTACAAGCTGTTATTGATGCTGGAAAAGGTCATCTCAAATTGACTCTGGGCGGAGAGGAAGTCCTCTTTGAATTCAAAGACCCACCCGTCATTCAAGAAAGTGAAGACCCACCCTCTCTTCAAGAATTCTTTTCAGAAAAAGATGAAGAAATCAGTACAGGATATTCAGATCCGTTGAATAAACTATTTGAGGAATCAGACAGGGAAGAAGTGGAAATTCAAGCCGGTGCCGACCGGCACACAGACTGTGCCGATCGGCACAGCGACGGTGCCGACCGGCACAGCAGCGAAAAGCCTCAATTTGAGCCTTTGGGTAATCTGGATCCTGGTGCAGCACCAGAAGTAGAACTGAAGCCACTTCCTGACGGTCTACGGTACGAATACTTAGGCAAAGATAAAACTTATCCTGTCATCGTCAACAGTGCTTTGAATAAAGAAGAGACAGAACGATTGCTTGTTGTTATGAGAAAATACAAGAAAGCCATCGGATATAGTATTGATGATATCAAAGGAATAAGCCCGGCTTTTTGCACACATAAGATCAATCTTGAAGAATCAGCCAAGCCAGTTGTTGAAGGCATGCGACGATTGAAGGAAGGCATGAAGGAAGTTGTAAAGAAGAAGTGCTGAGACTTCTTGATGCAGGAATAATTTATCCTATTGCTGATAGTGAATGGGTGAGTCCAGTGCATTGCGTACCAAAGAAAGGAAGACTGACAGTTGTGCCTAACGAGAATAATGAGTTGATCCCTCAACGAACAGTTACGGGATGGCGAATGTGTATTGATTACAGGAAACTGAATACCGCTACAAAGAAAGACCATTATCCATTACCATTCATTGATGAGATGCTTGAAAGGTTAGCAAAGAACTCTTATTTTTGCTATCTTGACGGTTATAGCGGTTTCTTTCAAATTCCTGTTCGACCTGAAGATCAGCATAAGACCACTTTCACTTGTCCTTATGAAACTTATGCTTATCGACGAATGCCATTTGGTCTTTGCAACGCACCAGCTACATTTCATAGATGCATGAATGCTATATTTGCGGAATTCATTGAAGACATTATTGAGGTATTTATGGATGATTTCTCTGTTCATGGTACTGATTTTGATCATTGCTTGGCAAATTTAGAGAAAGTGCTAAAGAGGTGCGTAGAAGTTGATTTAGTCCTTAATTGGGAGAAATGTCACTTCATGGTAACCGAAGGGATTGTCTTGGGGCATGTTATTTCTAACCGAGGTATTGAAGTAGACAAAGCTAAAATATCCACAGTTGAAAGGTTGCCACCACCCACTGATCTTAAGACTCTGCGAAGTTTTCTTGGACATGCAAATTTTTATCGCAGATTTGTCAAGGATTATTCAAAGATTGCTAAGCCATTGACAGAATTGCTGCAAAAGGACGTTGAATTTGAGATGAATGATGAAAGACTTACCGCTTTACGGAAGTTGAAAGAAGCTTTATGCTCCGCGCCTATTATGCAACCTCCGGATTGGAATTTACCTTTTGAGATTATGTGCGATGCAAGTGATTATGCAGTAGGAGCGGTTCTTGGACAGCGAAAAGAAGGTAAAGTGCATGCTATCTACTATGCTAGTAAAACTCTTAATGAAGCCCAGATTAACTATACAACAACAGAGAAAGAGATGCTAGCTGTCATATTTGCATTTGAGAAATTTAGATCCTACATCCTCAACTCTAAGGTCATTGTTTATACGGATCATGCTGCTATTAGATATCTTGTCTCTAAAAAGGAGTCGAAACCTAGATTGCTTCGTTGGGTTTTGATGTTGCAAGAATTTGATTTGGAGATTAGAGACAAGAAAGGGATTGAGAATTCAGTAGCAGATCATCTATCTCGTTTGATGATTGAGGACAAGGAAGGATGCATTGGTGATGCCATGGCGCAAGAGCAGCTATTTCAAGTTAAGGATTATCGAGAATCATGGATGCAAGATATCATAAATGGATTCACAGGGAAGCTGAATGATTGTAGCAAGAATTCAAGAAAGAGGATTGTTAGTGAAATGAGGAAATTCATATGGGATGATCCTTATTTATATCGATATTGTGAAGATGGAGCTGTTAGAAGGTGCGTACCCCGCGAGGAACGCGAAAGCATATTGGAAAAGTGCCATTCGTCTGAGTATGGTGGACATTATGGGCACTTTCGGACACAAGCAAAGGTATGGGCTAGTGGATTTTATTGGCCTTCGATGCATGAAGATGCGAAAAGGTATGTTGCTAGATGCCCCCAATGCCAAAGAATTGGAAACGTTAATGCTCGTAATGCTATGCCTTTGAAGTATAATCTGCAAGTTGACATATTTGATGTTTGGGCATGGATTCCATGGGACCGTTTGTTAATTCTAATGGCTATGAATATATCTTGGTTGTTGTGGACTATGTGTCAAAGTGGGTAGAAGCAATTGCATGCCAAACTAGTACAACTCATGAATCCAAGACGATGTTGAATGAGTGCATATTTCCAAGATATGGTGTTCTTAGAGTTATTATAACAGATGGTGGAACTCATTTTACTGGACATGAGTTTGCTAAAACATTGAAGAAGATGGGTATTGAGCATCGAATTGGAACAGCCTATCATCCACAGACTAACGGTCAAGCAGAAACCTCTAATAAGCAGTTGAAAGGAATTCTCTAAAAAATTGTTACAAGAGAAGGAAAGGATTGGTCAAACAAGTTGAATGGCGCACTTTGGGCTTATCGCACAGCATTCAAGACACCAATAGGTATGACACCCTATCAATTCGTCTATGGAAAGACTTGTCATTTGCCTGTGGAGTTAGAACATAGAGCGTATTGGGCGATCAAAGAGATGAATTTGGATTTAGATGCCGCCGCAGTGAAAAGAAATATTCAAATTAGTGAACTCGAGGAAATGCGCCTAAAAGCTTATGAGAATGCAGCTATCTATAAAGAGAAAACAAAGAAATAGTATGATAAGAAGCTATTGAAAAAGGAATTTCACGAAGGAGATAGAGTGCTACTATTCAATTCAAGATTTTGGTTGTTCGGTAAAGGCATGCTGAAAAGCAAATGGGATGGACCGTATCTTGTTCATAAAGTTTTTCCTTCCGGAGCTGTTGTCATCATGGATGGAAAGCAAAATACATACACGGTGGATGGCCAACGACTAAAGGTATATCTTGAACCCGACACTTTTGAGTTAAAGTCATTTGATATATATTATGTGGATTAAGTGATTGGGTGGTCGAGCTTAACGACGTAAAACAAAAGCGCTGTTGTTTTTGCTGTTTTTCTGTGTGTTTTCTGTTTCCTTGTTTTTATTGAGTCGTGCGTGGCAAATTTGCCTCTGTGCCGACCAGCACAACACCGTGCCGATCGGCACGGAAGAGTCCGTGTCGTTTTCGAGTCACGTTTTTGCCCTTCCTCCAAGACATGCTTCGATGACTTCCAAATTTAAGAGATAGAGTCCGTTTGGATCAAGAGAATTAAGGATATATATATGAAGGAGTCGTCTCGAATCTCAGCATCAAAAACCGAGCGCCGCCAGAGTTCCAACCAAACCCTAGAACAGAGAGCAATGCAAGGCGGCGGATTCGGCAGCGGAGGAGACGGTGCCGATCGGCACGGAGGTGGTGCCGAACGGCACAGCAGTGCCGACCGGTGCGACGAGAGTGCCGATCGGCGCGACGGCGGACTTTCGCCAATGAGCCCGACTCTGCCATGGGAGCGCGACAGGAACCTTACTCCCACCGATGAAGATCCAATTGTCTGGTCGCACCTGAAGCAACGATGGATGTACAAGAGTGAAGCAGATGCGTTCAATAGAGAGAAGAAGGAGATGGATGAAGCCCTCCGGAAGAAGGTCAGAGAGGTGCTAGTACGCAAAGGTAAATCCAAGGTCATTGATGAAGGCAAGCCAGTCTCTGATAGGTACACGTTGGATCAAGTTCTCGCTAATGTCCTTTGACATATGATGATCTTATCGCCTTTGAATCAATGCTTACTGATAGCGAGAAGGAAGAGTTAGACAGAGATTGCTTTCTGACCATCCATAGGTCTCGGCTTTTCGATGGAAGGCCTTCTAATGCAGCAGCTGTTGAACCGGATGTTGGTGCCGACCGGCACACAACTGGTGCCGATCGGCACGGTGTGCTCCCACGCGTCGTCACTGTCTGGGAAGATTTCCAAGAGAAGATGATACACAAGAATACCAGAGGTTATGGATGTAAGTGTTTTTACTATCAGAAAGACCATCAGAGGCAGATTGAGAATTATCTAGCTGATCCTGAATGCATCCCTGCGACTTTCGTCTTTGATGATGGATTCCCCGTTGCTAAAGGGCGCATGACCCCTAAAGAGATCAATGATGAAATTCAGAGGCGTATTGACAGGGACAATGCTGCAAGGAGAAGAGCAGCACATAATCTGGCAGATTTAGAAGCGTACTTTGCAACAAGAGGCAGCCGTGCCGACCGGCACGTTTCTGGTGCCGACCGGCACGTTTCTGGTGCCGATCGGCACGACCTCAAAATTGTGGATTTCATTGAAATAAAGGATGAGTCCTCTGATGATGAGCCAGAACCGAAGAGATCAAAGGAAATAGAGGGAGTTCGGCGTTCCGCTCGTGTTTCTTTAAAGCCAAGAATGAGCTATACCTCAGAATCGGTGTGCTATTTAGAGACATCTCCTGAGCATGAACACCCATTAGCTAATCTTGTTGCGAAGGATGAAGTTGAAACAAAGGAGGATCCGGAAGAAGATTCTGAGGAGGAACCAATGGAAGATCCAGAAGAAGATGAAGGAGATGAGCCAGAACCTGTTGATGCTGAACCAACTAGTGCGGGAGGAGCTACAGGAAGCCTTGCAGGAGCTCAAGGAAGTGCAGGGCAGTGTTATCAAGCAAATAGTATTTCGTGCCGACCGGCACCAAGCCCGTGCCGACCGGCACAACGTGGATTTAACAGAAATTCGCCCCTGCAAGATGAGCGTCATGATCGTCCTGCCAACTGTTGCCCGATCTGTAGAAGAAACATCGAACGTCTTCAATATGACATGGAGAGACGCCATAGGTATCAACGGGACATTGATATAAGAGTTGAAGATATGATGAACATGGCCGAGGCGGATTACTCCTTTCTCTTGCAGAACATTCGAAGCATCTTTAGCATGTTGAGGAGGCATGGCATTTACGATTAGGTTGGTCTAGTTGTCGTTCTTTTACAATGGGGACATTGCAAGGTTTGAGTGTGGGGGATTCGCCCTTACACTTCTTAAGGTCGTTTGCTTCGATTTAGTATGGTTTGAGTCAGTGTGTGAAAGTGTGAGAGTTTTCTTAGAGAGATTTGAGATGGTGTGCTTAGTTAAGCTTCGAGGTCAAGAGTGATTGCAATGTCTTGAATAAAGTTGGTGTTAGTTGTCAAATCGATGCGTTACCCCATATTCTTGATTTTATTTTTGACGATCGTTTTGCCAATCTACTTGAGTTTATTGAATAATCGCTTGGCTTTATATACCAATTTTTCGAAAACCCCTTCTATCATCCTAGTTGAAGCATTTAGCTAAAGATTTGATTTTGTGCCTATTACACTAAGCCAAATGAGATGAGAAAAGCCTACACATAAGCCTTTTGATAAGAAAACATCTTTGTCAACTCTTTGCTCTTGATTACGACTAAGCTAGAAGGGAGAACTTTCATTTGTTCATCTCAGTTTGCTAGCCTTCTGTCATCAAATTCTTTCTATCCAAAAACCGATATTTCATCGTTTCTCCCTCCTCCTTGATACAACCTACAAGCAATATGAAGTTCAGACAGATTTCGGTTCAAAACGTGCTCTGATAGCAGTCTGCAATAAAAAAGAGAAGAAAAAGAAGGAAAAAGAAGAAAATGAATAAGGTGCCGACCGGCACGAGTTTGTGCCGATCGGCACAGAAGAAAAATAAAGAAAATACGCCAAAAAGAAAGAGAAAAACAAATATCAGAACAAGCAGACTGCAGGAAGAGTTAAAATTTTTAAAAAAAAGAGAGCTGTATATACTTCAAGCTAGATCCCATCTTAATTCTATTTCGTTCATTCTCGTCTATTTCATATTCCCATTGATCCTTGTGCTTATATTCTGTATTCTCATGATGAAAACTCCCTTTTAGAAGGCATGATTGAGCGAATTGTTGACTTAGTTGTTCTTCGATTCATTTTGGTTATACTACTTTCCGAGACCCACAAATAAGCCTTATACTATAGGAGAGGGAAGAAAACACATTTGAGCGATTGAGTGACATCTGAAGCTTTTTGCATTCATCTTACGTGATATGAAGGGAGACAAAAATATTTGTTTGAGATAAGCCTTGTGATTGATTTGGTCAACTCAAGTTTTGAGGTGAAATTGTTTTCAAAATTGAGAGAAAGTCTTGTGGAGGAATACTAATTCGATGAGATGATTAACAATAGCCAAGTTGAAGATTTGTGAGAGTTTTTGCTTCTTAGCATGATGAAAGCACGGTGATGATTTTCTTGATTTATATTGCTCGAGGACTAGCAATGATTTGAGTGTGGGGGAGCTGTTGGCGCTTTCTATGTACCCATTTTATATGACAAATATATTGTTTTTAATACCTTATTTTGTCATTATTGCTAACAATTAACTCCATTATTATATATATACGTAGTTTATGTGTATTTGGAAGGATTTGTAGAAAACAGGTGAAAACAGGAGACTACGGATAAAGAGCTACCGATGGCCCAAAGAACGAAGAATTTGGAGGCCGTGCCGGTCGGCACAGTCCTTGTGCCGACCGGCACCACCAGGGTTAAGCCCAAACATGAAACCCACTCGGAGAAGATGAAGCCCAGAAGAAATATCAGAGTCGGAGTCGGTGAAATCCAGCCCACAATCAAAAGGAACTATAAAGATAAGATCTTGGTCGCGAAACAAAGGGAGGAAGCGAACAGATAGAAGTTTGGACCTAGGTTGAAGGTTGTGGCGGCGAAGACGGCGATCACCGATCATCACCACCAAAAAGAAAGATCGTGCCGACCGGCACACCTCCGTGCCAATCGGCATCTGTGCATTCACGCCAAAATCCCGTGTCTTATTGTAGCCATGTTCATGTGTTGCAGTATGATGCATGAGTAGATCTCATATTCTCTCCGTGGCGAGGGAAATCTGGTTATGTAACTCTCACACTTACGATACTCTTTTGATGCGTTCAGTCTATGTGATGCGTTTATTCCGTATCTGATCAATACATGAATTCATTAGTGTAGTTGTGGCCACAGCTATGCTATCGATCATCACATAGTGCAAGAAACCAGTGGGGAGCTATTAACCCTTGTCATGACAGGATCGGGGCGAACAAAACCACCATGTCTTGTAGAATACTAAACCTATCAATTGAACCATAATCCGAGTTGCATGCCAGCATCCCAAACCATAGGAGAGAAACCTTTTTATAACCTTGTTACAACCGCAGGCTCTTTCACCTCTAGTTGTTAATCATCCTTTTCACACACACTTTCGCTATTTTAATTTAGTAGTTTTAAGTAATAGTTTAAGTCCCGCTTGTTCTCTGTGGATTCGATATTAAACCTTAGAATACTCTATGGAAAAGTGCTACAACTGTACACCGTCCACTTGCGGTATATAAGTTAGGTGCGTACAAAGGACCAACAATTGTAATCTGCATTGTAGACATATTAATACTAGATAATCCAAATGTAGTGCCTGGTGCTGCTGCCTAGCTTAGTATTTTATTGTGGAAACCATGCAAACACAAGAAAAATTTACTGTTTGCAATAGCATGTTCCAGTTAGTAATGTACATGATGAAAATGAATACTTCACTGACACTTGTGTTTGTGTATAAATGCTTTGAAGCTGTATCATCTCCGACCTTTCCTTTCTTTTCAACATAACCTGAGTTTGATACATCCATATTGTTGCCACTCTGCAACAGACATGTTCAGTTAACTTGTTAGCTATGATTCAGTTTGCCACATCCAGTGTATCTAATTTTTCAGTTCATGTTATAATTAGTGTTTGTCATAATGCCAGCAACAGTTTCTCTGAGATGCTGCTCAGGCCTGAACTGCTACATGTTTCATATGCATATGTTAATATGAATCTATGAATAATTTTACAGGATTCAAGAATGCAATGCAATCAGTATATAAGGACAGCTTGTTAATCTGTTACTGTATCATATCTGATAAAAGCTAATCTGAAGATGAGGACTAAGATTCACAGCAAGGAACATATGGAGATCAGGGTACAAGAATTCTGTGATGCATCATAGCAGGGCGTGTAGGACAGAGGTAATGTTACCTTTTTCTCTGCTGATTTCGCCTCCTCTTCGTTGGTCTTCTTCTTTCTCATGATGATCGGGAACCCTTTCACCCCCTCTTTCTCCCTATCGATCTGTTTTGCCTTTGGTGTTACACTCGTGCTATGTTTCTTTCTTGGACGAGGGTTTAAGGGTATATTTGGAACTGCTGTAGTTATCAGTTTTGTTAAAATTGTGATTCAAGGGTATTTTGGTCTTTATAAGGGGACAGCATCTGCAAAAGTGGGTCTCTGTTTTTCCTGGCGATTTGGTGGCTTCATGGCCTGTTTTTCCTTACTGGGCTTTCTTATCTATTGGGCCTTTTGATATCTTTTTATGGGCCTTTGTATCCTATCCAGGAACATGTTTCCTATAACAGAGATTGCAACCTGCGGCCCTAAAGGCGAGGCGACGGTTCACATCCCCGCATCCCACTATTTTTCTGGCACTATCTCCTCGTCTTTCTCGGTTCAGTTGCAACGACGAATGCTCGTACTCTCTCTATAAATACCCATCCCCATCGTTCTTGTTTGCCATTTCCTTTCTTCTATCCCAGCGCAAGGAACGAGATAGGTTTTGAACCACCGCTCCTTTTTCCTCTCGCGCTGTCTCTGATCCTTCTGTTTGAATTGATCTTCTTTCTTTGTTCTGTTGCTATGCTATTGCCTTGTTAACTTCACGCTCTGCAGGATTTGTATGATTTGTTTATCACTGTTTCGATGAAAGATTAATTTGTTATCTTAATCTTCTTTCCATTTTGTATTGGTTTCAGGTTGCACAAAAGTTTGATCTCTTTTTCTTCAAAATCTTGTCTGAAATAAGGTTATTTCTGCCAACTCTTCCTTACTGTAGTTTATAATTATTTTAGTAATTGACAGATTGGGAACAATGATTTTGTTTTTTTATTTATCTAGGATTTTGTTTATGTTTTCATAATGATAAAGTACTTTGTCTTAGTCTTAACTATAGGATCTTCACTGATAGGTCCTCCATCAAAGATATTGTTGTTGCAATTGATGCTGGTATCAGGATTTTCACAAAGTAGTTATCTAGGATTTTGTTTATGTTATTTTTCAAGGATTTTTGTTTATGTAACCATAATGATAAAGTACTTTGTCTCAGTCTTAACTATAGAATAACATAGTGCAAATCATAAAATAACACATTAGAAACAATTATTTTGTCTATGTTATTTATCTAGGATTTTTGTTTATGTAATCATAATAATGAAGTATTTTGTTTTAATCTTAACTATAGAAAAACATAGTGCAATCAAAATATAACATATTGGGAACAATGA
Source organism: Eragrostis nindensis (assembly GCA_012490785.1). Classification (NCBI taxonomy): domain Eukaryota; kingdom Viridiplantae; phylum Streptophyta; class Magnoliopsida; order Poales; family Poaceae; genus Eragrostis; species Eragrostis nindensis. The sequence continues at coordinate 40,088 of JAAXCT010000201.1, forward strand.
TTTTGTTTATGTTTTTTATCAAGGATTTTTGTTTATGTAACCATAATGATACAATACTTTGTCTCAGTATTAACTATAAAATAACATAGTGCAATCATAAAATAACACATTGGAAACAATTATTTTTTCTATGTTATTTATCTAGGATTTTTGTTTATGTAATCATAATGATGAAGTATTTTGTTTTAATCTTAACTATAGAAAAACATAGTGCAATCAGAATATAACACATTGGGAACAATCATTTTGTTTATGTTATTTATCAAGGATTTTTGTTTATGTAACAAAAATGATAAAGTACTTTGTCTTAGTATTAACTATAGAATAACATACTGCATTCAGAAGTTTGTTTCATTATTGGTCTTGTTGTTTATAGTAACTGAACATATTATTACATAATCATTACATACACATTGCAAATTTCATGTAGTGTAACTGCTGAATATAGATACTGCAAGTACTAAATTTCTATTTATGTTTTCATAACGATAAAGTTCTTTGTCTTAGTCTTAACTATAGAATAGCTTAGTGAATTCAGAAGTTTGTTTTTTGTATATATAATTCTGACTTTTTTTTTGCGAGGAATATACTTCTGAAATTGTAATTTACTTTGTTATTTTTTATAGGATGTCTGGAGAAGGTTCTGGGTCCTACCGTAGTGGTTCTTCTGGGGTACCTTTGCGCAAGAACAAGACCGATGTCATGGTAGTTCCATATGCACCCCCACGGATAAAAACTCGCTTGAGCAGGACTGCTGCTGAATATTTTGGCGTTGTGGAAGGTCCACAAAATTTGATGATCTGGTCTGTTAACATGCTAAAGAAACCTAAGGTTTTTGTAGCAATGCTAGCTGCATTGAAGAGGTGATGAACATGTTTATATTTTGCAGTGTTTTATTTTTTCAATTCTTGCTTGTTCACTCTGTCTGATTAGCTGTATTTGTTATTTTGTCTATAGGATCTTCGCTGATAGGTCCTCAATCAAAGATATTGTTGTTGCAATTGATACTGGTAGCAAGATTTTCACAAAGTATGAATCTGCTGATCTTTGTGACTTCCTGAGACGCTATCAGATCTCTATTGAAAATCCTACTACCAGTTTCAACTTCAAGTTGATTGAAGAAACTGAATTCTATGATCAGAGAAATGATCCTGGTCACAAGATGAGTATTGAGATCATGCCACGCATCCCTGACGCTACTCCTGTTGTTGATGATGATGTAAATGTTCTTGTCCCTGATAACATAAGCATGCTTCTGGCTGAACACCTTGGTGTTGAACCCGATCTCCAAGACTCTCTTATCATTTTATCTGGGTCATTGGAGTCACCAAACCTTTGGCTTACTGTGACAGAGTGCTGCAGGAGGTGAATTTTGAAACATCCTTTTTCTCCTGTTGACCAGCTGACGAAAACTTGTCATATTGTTTCCTGTTATTAGCAAACATATGTAATTCGACAATCATTACATACAAATTGCATACTATCAATTCATGCAATTGTAACATATCGAAACTACAATTAGTACTAGAAGTTAAGCCTTCATTACCATATCCAGACAATTAATAAAAGCAATTTCTTTTAGTCATAAATGTAGAGTAAAATTGTCACTGAGGTGTATATTGTAGTGCTTGTCTGTTGTACAGTATATTGTGACGAGAAAATGAGATTGATACTTATCTGTCTTTCTTTTGGTTCAATAGGATCCTATCGCAATGTTCTCAGATTAAGGTTGGTCTTGATCACAACAGAAGAACCTTTGTGAAGTGTGCATCTCATGAGATGGCAAATCTTCTGTGTAGCTGCTATGCAATATTAGACAAAGATAAACCTTTCTGGTTTAATAAGGTTAAGGTTCTTGGTTTTGCTCAGCTGACTAATGATGTGGGTCATCAGATGAATGTGCATAGGCCATTAAACCATATCATGGTCAATGCTCTTTCTCCACCTCCACCACCAGCTCACTCTGGTAGCAGCAGCAGCGACAACGGCAGAGGCAACATTGGTGAAGACTCTGATGCTGATTCTGACACCAATAGCACCAATGCTGAAGAAGAGGATGATTCTCCTGCTGAGGCTTGAAGAATATCTGTCTAGTTTTTAGTTGTTAGTTGTTATTGTTACCTTGGTTATGGAAAATAAATTAATCTAGTATGTTCAGAACATCTGAAGTCCTTTGTTAGTTTTATTTTGTATAAGTTATGTTCAATATTTATATATGAATTGTGACCTTATCAGTTTGCTATTTTTCCTTATTCATTTATATTTGTCTTTTTTTCTATCTATAATTTTTAAATTGCCCATACATTTTCAGACCTATAAATACAATGTAGGTTCTGAATAATCATTAAATGGGCATAAAAAATATTTTTAATTGTATCCCTGTAAGTAATGTTATTTTCAATATTTTTTCCCTTCATTATATAAGGACATCAGTTTCATCATTTATCTAGGATTTTTGTTTATGTAAACATAATGATAAAGTACTTTGTCTTAGTCTTAACTATAGAATTACATACTGCATTCAGAAGTTTGTTTCATTATTTGTCTTGTTGTTTATTGTAACTGAACATATTATTACATAATCATTACATACACATTGCACATTTCATGTAGTGCAACTGCCGAATATAGATACTGCAAGTAATAATTATTTCTTTTAACAGATTGGCAACAATGATTTTGAGAAAAAAACATTTATATAAATCCTAGTTAAGACTGTTCATCACGTGTTGTAACTTCTTTACTTTATTTTTTGTCCTTACCTGTCTTACATGTGGACCTGTCTTACCTGGCTCAGTGCTCTACTAGATGGATAACTATCACAAACTGTTCAACACTGTTGAAGATGCCCTCCCAGTAGCACTGTCTACTCTATTTAAGGCCTGGCGCAGCTTCAGTTCATGTGCTCTTTCACCGATGCTCTCTGTTTTTCCACTCAAAGGCTTCTCAAGATTTGATCCTTCCCATATCTTCTTTCTTACTCTTTCAATCTTTATTCCTTGTTCGAAATGACAATTTAGTTGAAAATATCTTATTCCTTTAGATCTGTTACATGTTTATTTTCTTTGCTGCATTCTTTTCTTTATGTGTCAGATCTGTGAAGATCAGCTGAACTGCTCTCATATCAGTTTTTGAGATGAACTCGTTGATTATTACCTAGTTTCATCTGTGGTGTCAGTTTATTTTTTCTCAGATGTAGGTTTCAATGTTACTGATACATTGTTGCATAATTATTGTTCCCCAATTAGCATCCAGATCTTCTTTATTTTCATAGAAGATTCTGATTGTGCTTCTTTTTGGGGTATATTGATATGTTGGCAGCAGGTTTTTTTACTTTTTTAGTTGTTTTCAAATCTGCAGTTTAAGCACATTGGGTAGCACAAACTGCTATTGTTTTAGTGAACACAAGTTGGTACAATTCACACTAGAACATAAACATATTTGCTTGTTTTCAAGTCCTACATAAACTGGTACATTTCCCACCGAAACTGATACAATTCTCAAAGAAACAGGATAATGTTTTGCTTGTTTTCAAGTTCTACATAAACTGATACAATTGGTACAGTTTAGACTTGAAGAATAACTTGTTATATTTGTTTTTCTACAACATAGACTGATACAATTGATACAAGAACATGACCAAAAGCTACAACAGTTTACTTGTTTTTTTCTTGTCAGCAAGTTTTCCTGTTAAATTTTGAAATTAGACAACTTGGCGCTCTTATTTTGGTTGGCACTCTTATTTCTGTACCTGTTAAACTTGGTTATTGGATCTTTGCTGCTGCTCGTTAACAGAAAAAGAGACCGGGGAAAGCTAGATACAACTACAGATTTCTGTGACAGTTTGATTGTGATCGGAGGGCTTAGGTGGGCGACTGAAAGGACCCCTCTTTTCAGTCGCCTGAAAATTAGTCGGTGCCTACCCCACGGTGCATGGGGCTGGAACCATTCTCTCCCGCACATAAACACCCATTTGAGAGGAGAAGACCAGGCCGACCTCCGGTGGCCACGATGCGATGGCGCAGTCTTCCAGGGAGATGAAGCATGAAGATCTCACCTGACGAGGAAGGCGAGGAGGAAACACCGATGTCCCGGCAGCCGTGATGCCACGGCGCCACGAAGATCAAGACCGGATCAACTCTCGGCGGCTGCGACACCTCCACTGCAAGGCGAGTACGACGCCCGGCGGCCACGATGCAGCGGTGGCCGTGACGCCACGGCGCCAACGAAGATCAAGACCGGAACAATGCCCCGGCGGCCACCTTCCCTTCCGATGGCCATCACGCTCGCTCCTGCGGTCCTGCCGGCGAGAAAAGGAGGATCAAGGCCCGGCTGCGGCGACGAGCACATGCGGCCGTGCCCTTCTCCATCATGAAGGCCAGAGAACTAGCCGTCTTCAGCATGGCGGAGGAGGAGCCGGAAGACACACATATTTCGCAGACCTGTGTCACGATCTGTAGTTCATATATCCATCTAATCCAGACTGTGCACATGGATGCACGTCTTGTTTAGTTATGTTAATCCTTTTTTAGTATTGGATCTATCTACTCTCTCCGTTTGTCTCTCGTATAACGCGCAGGCTGTGACACTATGTAAGAAATGCCTATAGGTGACGCGAAATAGGTGACGGGCATTTGTTGCCCGTCACCTGAAAAAGATAAGTGACGGGCTACATCAATGCCCGTTACTTATTACTCTGTCCAGCTCCAGCTCTTCAAGTAATAGGTGACGGGCATAGATGTTACCGTCACTTATAATCTGGTCACATAATAGGTGACGGGTCTTAATGTTGGCCGTCACCTAACAAAGAGCATACAGGTAACGGGCATGGTTGTAGCCCGTCACCTATCAGAGAGCAGATAACGGGCATGGTTGTAGCCCGTCACCTAACAGCTGTGACCCGGGCCCGCAAATTTATTTCATCCGATTTCACACGGCTTCGTGTCCACTGTTCGCTTCTCACTGCCCGAATCGTCCTCCTCGAGCTGCCGCCTGCTCCCTCCGCCCGTCACGGCATCTCTTGCGTAGATCTCCACCTCCTCTCCGCCGCATCGCGCACGCCAGCACCGGCCACCGCGCGGCTTCGCGTCCGCTGCTCCACACCCTCCTCCCCTCCCTCTCTCTCTCCCTCCCCGCGCGGATCTGGGGTGGGGAAGGATGGATCCAACAGGCACAAGAGCGTGGCGTTATCGACTTCCACGCCATCGAAGAGTATCCAGGAGCTGTCGGAGGAGAGGGGCACGCAGACGCCGCGGGTGTTCGACCTGGAGGAACTCAGCAGCGCCACCAACAGCTTCAGCCGAGTTCTCAAGGTCTGGGAGGAGGGATTCGGCTCCGTCTACGGCGCCTTCTTCAGATCATCTCCGCCCGCGGTGACCTCGTCGTCCTCGCCGTCCGTCAAGCGCCTCAACCCAGGTGCTTTTTTCTCGCCCCCTCCCTCCATATGTCGCATTCTCCTCTGCTCTCTTCCACAGGCAGAGCGGCCATGGGACCTTAGATCCACGCCGTCCGTCGTCGTCCACGGGCAACTGGTCTCTCCAACCGCCGCAGTCGCTCCTCTCTCAACCGCCCTCTCCAGCCACTGTCCGGTTGGGTGCGCGTGGAGATCCGCCCGGGCACGGGTCGATTGGGCTTCTCCCCTCCTCCTCCACGGGTGAGTAATCTGAAATCCTTGCTCTCCCTGACGAGTCCCCTGTTTCAGTAACTGAGATTTTGCCTGGTCGAGTTCGAATCGCACCATCTCGCCTGTCACCGGGAGCACCTTCTATCTGTACATTGCAGGTGTGCAGATAAATTAGGCATGCTTACCTAAGAAAGCAAGAGTTCTACAGGGAACCTCTGTTCTCAAAATTTAGCCTCCGTGAACCATTTGGCAAGCCCAAACTAATATGAGGACCATTCGTGAACCTCCATGAATCTCTGTTACAGGTCATAAAGCATATCACTATATATTCGACATTTGAATAGCTGCATTCGTGTTTGTTTTCTTGAAAATATGTGATACAAATATTCATACACAAGCTGCTGTGATGCAAAACTTGTATACTTTTTTTTTTTTTGAGAATATCAGACTTGTACACTTGAAATAGTGTCCGTGTGCTGATTTGTCAAGGTGAATTGGTGCTTTCATAAGACCTTTCACGTTTTGTATATTGCTGTACCATATTTCAGTGGGTCTAAGACTTTAGTGGCCCCTGTTCTAAAACTCACCAATTCTCTCTGCCGATTTATTTGGTGATCCTGCTGCCTATGCATGTATATGGATAGATACTGAATCTATTTGCGTTTGTTCAGGCTTTCCATCTTAGCTTGCAGGGATTCAACTCAACTGAGCTGGCCGGAACGTGTGGATTTCCAGTGCTTCTTTTTGTTCAGGTAAGTGTGGATTTCCTGTGCTTCTTTTTGTTCACTAAGACATTACTTCCTCAGCACTTTGTCTTCTCAACTAAAAAGCATAAATCGATGCCCAGTTGTTAACTAACCATATAAGCAATGCTGAGCTGAGCAAAATGCTAAGTTATATTAGTTGCAGCGCTAACGTAATCCAACTTACCTGCTACAGGTTTATATATGCTGAAACTGTTGCTTCTATAATCATTAGTAGAAATCCTTTACATTAGCAGAGCATGTGTTCTGTTAGGAGGACTAACTTCAGGCTCTGAGTGCATGATTTATACTTGAGCATTTAGCAGCCATAAATATAAATTAAAATGTTACATTTCCATTTTTCTCTTCCCATTAACTTCAACCGTTGCATGTACCTTGCAATTCAAATATACTCATTTTGTATATCTTCAGTTTGTTGTATGCCTTTCTACATTTTAGCATGTTGATCGTGCACTTAGTGTTCAAAACCAACTGTTCCTTATACCTGCTATAAATTGCATATTGCACAGGCCCAAAAAGAAGTCAAAAATCAGATAGTAGAAGAAAACTATACAAGAATATTGAAGAAACACTGCTTTACTTACAGGTATATTTTTTTATTCATGGCTTCACAGTACATGTATAAAATGTGAGTGATATAGTCTTTTCAATCTACTTGGATGCTATAAGTTACAGCCTACTACAATTTTGTTTTGGAAGCATGTTTTATAATCAAACAACTTGATATCCAGTCTATGTTATTCAGGCCATTGCTTTTTAAATTTTCACTCAAATTCCTTTGCAATAAATATACAGGGTGTTGCGTTACCAGCTAGCCTACTTTGTAATTGTCCTAAATCTTGGATCCCTACATCTTCTGTTGCCAATATTTCTTAACGTGAGTTGTTAATGTACTGTCATGTAATGAGGTTAGTAAACTTTTGAAAGATACATAATTTGTTGTATACTGAACTGAAATGGAAAGCTTCAGTGGTTCTGCCAGTCATTGTAACGCAACTTGTTCTAGCCTTAAGCTGATGCTCATCTTTTTGCCATTTGTAGGACCTAGCAGGGTACAGAAGAAGGATCCATATCGATTGTGTTCATGGGTATGTAAACATTGAACAGTAACTTATGAGTGTGTTCACTTATGTGTGTGAGGCTTTGTATCAGATGATGTGATATTTCACTTGTATACGAAAGGAAGACTTGTAAAGCTCGTTTGATTGAATTGTGCTGCTTGTGACATTTGAGTATTTGCATCTGACGTTAGACAGTTTGATTGAATTGAGCTTGTGGTAACACTTGAAGATTTGCATCTGAATGTGTACAGGCTGATGTAATGGTTTAATGAGCTAGTATCTTTTTTGTCATATTCTTTTTTCTTTGGCTGCTGTTATTTTTTTGTTTTTTAATTACAAATAGGTGACGGGCAATATGTGATGCCTGTCACCCATAATTATATATAGGTGACGGGCAACATGTGACGGCCGTCACCCATAAACCCGGACAGGTGACGGGCAACATGTGACGCCCGTCATCCATAAACCCAGATAGGTGACGGGTAACATGTGATGCCCGTCACCTATAACTCTTTAAGGGTGACGGACATATGCCCGTCACCTTTCTCTTAGTCATCAGTGACGGATTAGGGGTGACGCCTTGGATACCCGTCACCTATAATTGTCTTTGCCCGTCACCTATGTCGTTTTCTTAGGTAGTGTGAGACGGTTGCCATTACATGTACGTACAACCGTATCCAGGGGAGGCCAAGAAGATGAGCGCCATGAAGATGCATCGGCGAGGCTGCCTGCCAGCAGCCGGGCGTACCGTCCGGGAGGGAAAGCCCTGGCGGCCACGACGTACAGGCGCCGCCACCACCTGCAACGCCACGGCGCCTATGAAGATAAGACCAGATTGACGCTGTCTACAGCACCGACGTCCATCCCGAATTCACCACATCGACACGGCGACCCGACGTCCTGGTGGCCGTGACACCACGCGCCAACGAAGATCAAGACTACGCCGACGCTCGGCAGCCGCTACACCATGGCACCAACCAAGATCAATACAACACACCGACATCCCGGCGGCCATGACGCCAAAATGCCCATGAAGATCAATACCAGATGAAACGTCCGGCGGCCACGACGTACATGCGCCACCTCCACCTGCAAGCCGAGAACGACGCTCGACGGCCACGACGTACATGCGCCACCTCCACCTGTAAGCCGAGAACGACGCTCGGCGGCCACGATGCGGCGGCGCCGTTTCCATCCTGAAGGCCAGGAATACAAGGAGATTACGATCTTGCCGACGAGGAGGGCGAGGAAAGAACACCAGCGTCCCGGCGGCCGTGACGAACAGGCGTCCTTTACCTCAAGGCCAGGGAGATGAATATGAAGCCGACGTCCCCACGTCGCATGTAGTACTATCAGAAGATACACACAAGAAAGGCAGCAGTGGCAAGATCAAGATCGTGATTCATGTTTCTCCAATTAAGATAATAATGAATCAAAGGATGGTGTGCATGGACGGACGTCCTGTTGCTTGTTTCCTCAAGTTATCTTATTGCTACGTGTTTCATCTACTATCTGTCTATCTCTCTCTGTCCATTAGTATCTCACATGCAGTCAAACATGGGCCGACCGCCGACGTCAACAAGCTCGCCGTGAAGGACATCGACGACGAGATTCCGAGCAGCCCGTCGACAAGTGACCACACCCCGTGATGTAAGGACAATAGCTCGGCCTGCTACAACCATTTACAGAGGCACCAACGGAGTTCGCCCTCGCGCTGCCCGGAAAAGTGCTCTACTACCACGACCCGGTCCAGAAGAAGTGTCCATGCATGCCGGCAACCATGGTCAAGCGGGGCCTGACGTCCAGCCCGCTGTGGAGGACATGGTCAACTAGAAAGCTGAGCGGCCGAGCTCCCGATGAAGGAAGCCGCCATCTCGATGGACGTGCCGACGGGCTTGCCATCTCGCTGTCCGGAGGAGAAGCGCTCCAGTTTGTGATCAAGTGCCGTTACAAGGACGCGCACCTAAACTACAGAGGCATTCCTCTACGATTCACACACGATCCATTCCACGCTGCCGCTATACGCACACACGCCGCCACCGGGAGCTCGAGGTTCGCATCGACACCAAGCACCACCGTCCACGTCAAGCAGCACGTCGACGCCGCCCTGCCATACGTCTACACCAAGCTCACGTCGCCGGAGAGGTCGTCGGCCGTAACGCCAAGGCGGACCCGTCGAGGATGTGAGGAAGACGACCATGGTGTCCATGCCGGCAACCATGGCCATGCCATACAGGAGCCGTCCATTCGTGTGCCCAGGCAGTCAGGTCCCTGGCGCCACCATCGGGATGTCGCTGCCGAACACCGGCGGCGATGCCGGACACGGAGCCGCAGATGAGGCCGACAGGAAGCCGTCCAAGACACCGCCGAGATCACCGTCAAGTACAAGACGACGCCGCCGCCCGGACGAAGCCTCCGCCTGCACCGAGGGTTTGCCGTGGCCGACGCCGAGGACGCCGTGGAAGCGAGGAGCCGGCGTCACCAAGATCATCGACGAACCACGTATGAGAGACGTCGCAAGTACCCTCAAAGCTGCCGTCACTCACTCACACAAGCCTACCTCAACATGACGTGAATACCATGAAGAATACGCCCATGTACAAGGGCACGCAGCCATGCATACGTATGCATATGTGTGTCCTGCTACTACGTGAAGACATAAGCCAAGTGTCGATGGCGTTCCCAGCCGGCGCTCACTTCCTCAACACCCTACTCTGCTACTCACTTCGACGACGCTGCCGAGTCGCCGTTTCGGACGAACCGAGCGAACGCCGTGCATGTCCCCCTACTACTACCACAACAACACGAAGTCGTACGTGACCGACGAGGGCGGGCGCTGCCGACGTGAAGGCCGCGCAACAAACGGCTCATGGACCGACGAGGCCATGGATGACGCCAACGCCCCATCTACACCACCACCATCAACACATGCATGGAGAATGCGAAGCGAAGACCGAAAACGACGACCACGCAGCTTAATCGGAGTTGTTCTACGAGTACGACTCGTGGATGTAATTAACTAGGAGCTTTCCGAGGCCCTAGGAAATAAGAAGACCACATCGCCCAAGTCAGATCATCGCCAGCAGGCTACGGAGCGCACACGCCATGGGAAACTGTATTTGTATTATTAAAATATGAATAAAGTTGTGTTTCCCTTCTCTTTTGTTTATTTTGTGTACTTAGGTACACTGGCACGCCCGCACTTTACTTTTTACCTTCCCTAGGGCAGTGTTAGGGAGAAATTCACCTTGGTGTGATTTTTCTGCCTAAACAATGGTCAATGCTCCTGGGGTCCGCATAGTGGCAAATAGAGCGAGACGTCTTCTTTCCTGCAGAGGCATAGCAAGGGAGAGATACGGCTGCTGGTTTCGGGCAACGAAGCGAAGATCCACCAGCTGAGTATCTCACCGCTGGCTGGCTAAGAAGGGTGTGAGCAGTAACTGTCGACATTGCTCGTAGTTCAGTGATAATATCACTAGTTGTTTGTTTGGTGCAGTGGAAGCGGCTCTAATCCAAACACCTGTATCTCAACTATATATAGGCCTGAGTGCCTGACAAGAAACCAGGCCATCTAGTTCACTACTGCTGCAGCATATACTTTGCTTCCCTTAGGTAAGATGTTAATCTGCAAGTGCTTTTGTAAAGAAGCAATGCTGCAAAATGATTCTATTTAATCAAAGCTGCAAAATCGATTTGACTAAAAAGATGTCAAAGGAAACATTACTGCCAAAGTAATTTCTGAGGCAAGTGATATTTTTTTTTACTTCTTCAAAAAGAAAAAAAAAAGAAAAATAGAAGACAAGTGACATTTTTTTCTCAACTTGCCTTGAGATGTCGTCATCAATCATTATCTGTCCAGGGCCACCAAATTCAGTGGGACTCGCAGAAAATTAGGGGAGTTACATTTTCAAATAATTCCCATAATTGTCCTACATTCATGTTTCAGTCTACCAGATAAGATGATCTGGATATGAAAACTCAGCCGAATGCCGGTAATTCACTCGCACTAGTTGTACAGCAAACAGAGCATGGAAAGAAGGTGATGCTTGCCGTGTTCCACTGAAGGGTAGAAGAGGTTTAGCTGCCGGCGCATCATTACTTATTAGTCGAAAAGCTCATATGATATATTACAGTGATTACTGTACACGTCGCTCCTCAAAAGAGTGAGCTAGGTGATTAAATGTTGGACAATGTGTTGGTCATTTATACGCACTCATTTATATACCGCAAGTGGACGGTGTACATTGTAGCTTTTTCCCTTAGAGTATTCCAAGGTTTATATCGAATCCACAAGGATCAACAAGAGAACCGTGTAAGGTCTTCTACGTCGTCTAACGAATCAATCCTAGCATGAAGTACTTATTGCACATATGAAGGCTTTTTAAGTTCGCAGATTGGCTTAAAGAAAACTGACAGGAAAGCATACATATAACCAAAGAGGAACACCTAGAGTTAGCCTGTATGCATCTAGCGGTCGGAGAAAGGATGTGCCGATCGGCACAACGGGTGTGCCGGTCGGCACAGAAGAAGCAACAACGTGACATCTATAATCCTAGCTTACTTGGCACTTTAAACTAGGGGTAAAAACGGTCGGAAACGATCAAAAAATACCATTATCATTTCCTAACCATATTATTTAGTCGAAAACGAAATCGAAACCGGTAACCGCGGAAATGAAAACGATATCGAAAATGTCGGAACATCGAGAACGAAACTATCGGAACGAAAATATGTCGATATCGGTCGGGAAACGATAATTGTGATCAAAAATAACGAGCTCCAATATAAATGATTAGCTAATACATGTTGAGACTGGACTCCATTTGGTAGCAACTAGCAGCTGGATGGAAATGATGGGTTCGTGCCCAAGGCAGTCGGGCAATATTTGGATAGTAATAAGTGCCATGTCAAAATAATGATTCCTCACTTCTATTCTATGCTTAGTCTATTATTTCCATAGGAGGGAGTTGTGTTTATGTCTTGGGCTGGCTGGGTAAGGAAAGATACGATTGCAATCTGCCGACGTTCAGCCTGTAGTGATAAATACGGTATTTTCGACGGAAATTTTCAAGGTAATACGGTATACCGGCCATTCGATCGAAAATTTCCTCTATCGTTTTCATTTTCGTTTCCGTTTAGTTTTTCCCGTTTTCACTTTCGTTTCCGTATTTTCCATAATCGTTTTCCCATTTCTTGTTTTTTCGGAAACAATCGTCGGTAAATCGGGAATTTCCGTCACCGTTTTCATCCCTACTTTAAACAGTTAGTGAACATCGAAGATCGGTAGGAAGAAACCCCTTTCCGTCGAGCCCTGTCACGACCAATCCTCCTTAATCGGTGGCCGCTTCCCACTCTACACATCATCTCAAGGATCTCGCGTATTCCAGCGCGTTGAGGTACAGAGACAATGTGCAATTATGGCGCATTACAAGATCCAGATATTATCTTAACCACAATGGAGATAGTGAGAGATTGAATCTCACCTCTTATTGCCACCACAATTAAGATAACATCTAATACTTAGTCGTCACTAAGCATAGGAATAAGTGCATGTAAGACCATAAAATCCAGACGAACACAACCGCAGCCAAGGGTAGAATTAAGACAGACACATAGATAAATATAAGCATTGTACCTTTATTCATCACCGTCAGAGAGGTGCCGATCGGCACAAGATTGTGCCGGTCGGCACCGCCTTAGTGCACCATTGACGACTCCTAAGATACATGGCTCTACTTCTCCTAAGCTCCGGTGTAGTGCGACCACGCAGGGCGACTACCCGACTAGACTACATCTCTCAATATGGTGGCTCTTCAACTCCGGCGGCCTCCTGGCGTTGTGCAGAGGCTTTCTAAACCCTAAACATGTCAACTTCCTGTCCTCGGGGCGTCCCAGGGGTTACATATATAGTGGGCAGGCGTCTGGAGGCGAAAGGAAACAAATCTAGGTCGGTGCCGGTCGGCACCAAAGGTGTGCCGATCGGCACGAGTCGTTTCCAATTCGGACTCGATTTTTCCTTTTCGCAGCTCCGCCTTCCATAAATCATATCTCCACCGTCCGGAGTCCAAATGAGGCAATCTTAGACTCTATCTCATAGCCCTCAAAAAGATCTACAACTTTGGTATTCATTGGATCTCCAGATTCGGCCGTCTTGATTCCCAAATACGCGATTCCATAATATGTGTTCTGATTCAAACTCCTCTCTGCAGGTCTTCTTGCGGGGCCTATATCTCCTAGCTCCAGAGTCCAAATAGGACAATCCATATATGTTCCGAAAAGCTATCGACGAGATCTACAACTTTTCTGTATATTGGATTCCCATTAGAGTACGTTTTGAACTCGAAATCCGTGTGACAATACCGTGCTGTTTCTGGACTGCGCGAATTGATCTTTCCTTCTGGATAAACCTTCTAAAAATCCTTAGGCATTGGGCCACGACCTTGGGGTAGTGGGAAGCCCTCCTTGCATGGCGAGTCGGGCTTCATGTCGGTACTTCTCATCTTTGAGCCTTTATGTCGTCATTTCACCTAATTCTGCAACATAGCACTAAAACGACACTACATGTGGAATTCGTCAATATTAGAGGTAATAACACATATTTATGATGAGAATATGGCGGAATATGGCTGCTATTGGCATATAAAATAGGCACTTAGAAAAAGCCAACAGCTCCCCATGCTTAAACCTTTGCTCGTCCTCGAGCAAATAAATCACTTCACCCACTCAAGGAGAGATCAGCGTTGCAGTCTTGTCATCTTCACTTCCAATCATCAAAACACATATACATCCAACCCGCTTTAAGAGTATAACACAAAAGTTTTATATTGCACCAATTGTACTACTCAAAAATACTAGTGGGGAACAGATTATGACTTAGAACCGACCACAATGATCAAATAAAGTAGCTTCAACTCTCAAAACAGATTACTCCTCAAACTAGGCCTTAAGATAATAAAGTTTTTCCAAAAATTCAGTCTTATATATCCAAACAAAAACTCTCTTGCAAAGAATCAAGACAACACTCGTCTCACAAATCTCACAAACCAAACAACTAGAAGTGATCCTATCTACAAATATTTAGTGGAAGGCTGTATGTGTAGCTTGGTAGGAAAACAACTAGCAAAACAATGTAACTTAGAATATTGTCAAATCAGGAGATAGTTCTACTTGGTTTTACAGAGACTTGTCAAAAAGGCCATTAGAAAAACATGATGGAAGAGAAGAAAACACACGCTTTAGAAAGGTGGACATGTGCAAATGGTAAAGAATGATCTCAAGACACAAATGAAGTTCTCAAAATCGGATTACACATGGTTGGAAGGATAGAGTTTCAGCCAATTGAATGCACTTACTTGAATATGATGGTTTTATGCACAATCTTCTATGAAGTCCACTCTTGCAACTTGATATAACACTATAAACAATTTTGATCTTCCATCAACAATCTTTGAAGTCCATTAACTAGTGCTTCGGAATGTAGATGACGATCCATCTCCCCCATGCTTAAACGATGCTCGTCTCGAGCATATAGGAAGTGGAAAAAGAAAAAGCACTAGTTAAACCTTTTATTTCTTCTCCTTGACCATCTGAAACACAAATACTTGATTCCTGGAGATAACAGGGGGCTATTCGCTGATTTTGTACTTCGTGTCGGTCGGCGCGAATTTGTGCCGATCGGCGCGAACCCGACTTTTCTCCGTTTTCGCCTCAAATTGATCCTTTGCGCTTCAGAAAGTCTTCAGAGGTGTTTGGTGATGAAAATCTTCGTCTTGAGCAAGATATCTTGATAATTTGTGCATAAAACCATAGAAATAGTGCAATAGCTCAACGAGAAACTCATATCATAGGTTGTGGACAAGGATTGGACAACACCAACAAAAGAAATATGGGTTTACAGGTGGGAATATTCAGCGAACTATGCACACATTCCAGAGTAGAATAGGCAATGCTGAATATGAATAAGGCTAGAAAACAAGTGATAGTTACGCAAACGGAATGGCCAGCTTCTAAGTCTCATACCAAAAGAACACAAACTTGACCCAACTCACCAAATTACATGTTGCAATCTACAGGTTTATCATATAGGTGTAGCATATTTGGCTTTGGTAGGTATGATCAATGCAAGAGAGCAATATTTGCAACGAACAGAGACATAAGACATTATAGTTTTCCAAAAAAATTGTAAGGACTCAAGCTATGTTGGAGTTTTCTTTTTAGAGAGCAAAGCATGTTGTCATGAAGAACAATTCAATCATATGGGATCTCTATCAAATCATCTGTCAACAAACACCACCGCTAGAGCAAATAGAGTTCATAGAATTGGTGCTTAGTTCAAATTCATTAAAATTCAGCGGGGGACAATTATATGCAACGAATCATACATGCAAGTTTCAAGAATAATAGCAACTTTCATCATATCTCAAGCAAGTTCATCATAAATATGTATTTATTTGAAGTGAAAGCTCAAACACATAGGCGGTGATGATACAAACCAGCTCCCCTAGATAGAGTAATGACATTTGGTCACCCTAAGGTAGCTATTAGGGATATGTCATTGTCCATTCTAAATTCTAAGTGGCAAAACAACCTTTCGCATGAACAAAACGAGAAGGGTACCACATCATAAAAGAAATCAAAACCCAAGTTGATAGCAAAAGGCGATATCAGCGAATGAGAAGAGAATAAGATTAGAGAAGAGAAGGAGCGTGCTTCCCCCATTAGAGAAAAGAAGGAGCGTGCTTCCCCCATAAGAAGAGAATAAGATTAGAGAAGAGAAGGACCGTCCTTTGGTAAATTGAAGTTCAGCGTGCTTCCCCCATGCTTAAGATGTTGCTGATTTGCATGACAAAAACTCGATAATAGAGGCAGCATGGGAGTGCCGATCGGCACAACATTTGTGCCGGTCGACACGCTTCGTCTTTGTAAGATATTCAACTTGTTCTTCTCCTTGTAGCTGCTGTCCCAACACTTCTCTTGTATATACGGCTATTTCTCCATAATTCCTTCAATTTTCTTTTTTTTTTGAGAGTAACTCTTTCATTCCTGCAAAACAATTGAGGCACACATACTACCCCCGAGGTGATGGTCAGGAGTAGAAGAATATCTACCAGCTAACAACAACTTTAAAGTTCTACTTGTGTCAATTTGATTCTAGTAGAGAAAAGAAAACAAAATCCTAATGAGTGTATGTGTGTGCACAAGTGTGGATGCATGAAGTTAACTATCACAATGTTAGCAAGCAAGCAAGACCATAATGTTATTCCACAATTTAGTCTAAACACCACGTTCACACAAAATTGCTAAATGAATGTGCGATCAACACAATTCTAGAAACGTAAGTTACTCATTATTCAGTCTTGAAACAATGCTATCAAAGTGAAGATGGTTAAATGCATGCAGGCGGAAAAATTATGCAAATACCACTACTACAGAAAGGGGAATTAGCGACGCAGACATTAGCGACGTCTTTTCAAAAACCGTCGCTGCAAGTAGACTTCAGACCCTCAGAGACGTATTTCCAAATTACCGTCGCTAAAAGTCTCATTTTCAGCGACGGGTTTTACTAAAAACCCGTCGCTAAATTTGAACCCGTCGCTAAAAATTCATTCATATGGACGGGGAACAAAAACACGTCGCTGAAAGTCATCTGTTAGCGACGGTTTTCGAAAACCCGTCGCTATTATTAGCGACGTCAATTTTGAAACCCGTCGCTGAAAGTTTTTGAGCGACGTTGTTAAAAACCCGTCGCTCGTGGGATGTTGTAAAAAAAATTTATTCATGCATGTGCTGGGTTCGAACCTGAACCTCCCGAGTGGAGTGCAGAAGCAATAACCAGTGGACCAACTTCCACTTGTGATACACTACACGAAAGATTGCTTAATAAAAGAAGCTGACAAGCAAAAACCTTTCCAGCCCGGCCCAGCCCACTTCCTCCGCGTACCATATATATCTCATCCCCCTCCCTCCCTAACCCTCGCCGCCGCACAACGCACGCCCCTCGCCGCCCTCTCTCGATCGATCTCTCTCGATCTCTCTTCCCCACTCCAAATCTCTCTCTCTCTCGGCTCCCTCGATCTCTCTTCCCCTCCTCCCCTCCACACCATGCGCGTGGGGCAGCAAATCTGGTGCCGGGCTGCAGATCCGGCGTGGGGGATCTCGACGGCTCCGCCGCGGTGGCGCATCTGTGCGGGGCCAGATCTTCTCCCTCGTGGTGCTCTCTACGATGGCGGCAAGCAGCGAGGACAACAAGGCGACGGCAGCCGGATCACGGCGTGCGCGCCCAAGGCGACAAGGACAACGAGGTACGTCTCGAGCTCTCCCTGGGGACCTTTTTTTTAAAGAACAGATGCGTTCTTGTTGCTTGCGTTCTGCAGGATCTCTGTGGCATGATAATGGTGGAGACCGCAGCGAGATTCGGGGGAGCAGCGGCACTGCGAGGACTCCGGCGGTGGGCCGCGCCTGAGGAAGATGCCGAGCCAGATCTCGGCAGTGGCGCCCTCTTCGATGACGTCCTTCACGATGGCGGCGCCATCCTCGATGAAGCACTTCACGGCGGTGGATCTGGATTAACCTTGTTGCTCAGTTCTTAGTTGTTCGTGTGGTTAACCTTTTTTATTTGGAATCATTCGTCTGGTCAACTGCTGCTTGGATTAATTGTTTGTATGGTTAACTGCTGATTGGATTCAATCTGTACGTGGAGAGAAAATATATGTAATAAGAAAACGTGACAATATTTTTTTTTTGTTGTCGCTACTCCAGTAGCGACGGGTTTTTTAATATACGCCGCTATTGCCCTGTAGCGACGGGTTTCAGTTTGGACGTCGCAGGAAGGATCAGAGGCGTAGACAGGTCCCCGTCGCTGTAGTTATAGGTATCGATGGGTAAAAACCTGTCGCTAGTGGACAACTTTTAGCGACGTAATACCAGCGACGTGTGTTTTTTCGTCGCTAAAGGCCCTAAAAACCCGTCGCTAAATCCCCTTTCTGTAGTAGTGTACGAAAACAAAGCAAGTGCTCACATATTATGCATGCAGTGGATGATTTTTGCAAACAAAACACATAGTGATGATGGTCTAAACATAAAGAGTTAAACTAGAACTAATTAGACACAAGTGAATCAATTGAGTTGGGTAAAGCTCACATTAAAAGGAAAACTCTAGATTGCCCTCCTAGCAGCACTAAACAATTCACACAAAAGACTCAAAAACAAGGGTTGCCTCCCGAAAAGCGCTTTAATTATAGTCGAATAGCTAGACTTCTTACATACCTGATTGTCGCGAAGCCATAGTTCTTGGTGTAAGATCCCAATGATATCCATGCAGCTTGTACCATGCAAACTTCGTCGTGGTTGACTCATAGCCCGTCTTTATTGTGTTGCATATTGCTCAATGTGTGTAATTGATATAATGCTCTTGATTCTTCAATCTTATTTAACTTCTGATCATTTGCTCATGGGAGAATTACTCAATCTATTTTCATTGTTGTCATCTTCATCTCCTTCCTTAATCATGTCATTAATAATATGCAGCTCATGTTCTCTCTGAATTTCATGTCACCAACAGAATGAAACAGGTTCTAAAACCTATACCACATTGTAGGGAGAAAAAATATCTTTCCAACGAGTGCTCATACACCTCAAACGGATTCCGTATGAAGGACTTATGAGTTTTTTACTCCAAGGCTGCGTGCTGTTTGAAAATCTGACAGCTCGCGCAGCGTCCAATGATTAGCTCATAAATCCTTGTAGAAACATCCAAATCCAGCACCGTTTGATACGTTGGAAAGAAGACTTGAAGCTCTATCCAGATATAAAAGTTTCATATATTGATCAGCTCGGAGAACTCATAGAATCACCAATGATTTCAGCTTCTTGCTTCATCTTCCGGAGAATCTTGATGTCTTCATCTTTACAGCGTTGGAGCATATGTCGGCTTGTCCTATGACTTGTGAATCTTGATCAATGTTGCACTAGTAAGTTATGATGATGTAGTGTAGATGCAACTCCTCAATTCTTGCCCAATGATCCATCAAGTCGACGGTGAAGAATTCCGAAGAAATCTGCTACTGCTTTTTCTGAACCGACACATTCTCTCTGACTTTTTGCCGCGACCAGAAGGAATGAGAGGCTGAAACCTATGCCATTGCGTCGGGCATCAAATTATGTTTCCAAGTAGTACTCGTGCATCCTCGTCGGACTCCGTATGAGGGAGATATGGCCATTTTTCTGAAGGTATGTCAGGCTGTCTCGCGATGAATCCGAATTGAATTCAAACCTTCCAAATATTCAAACTCAGTGTTTGGAAAGACTTGAATCCGTGTCAATCATCAAAAGGAAGTCTTCTAAATGTTGGAAACCCATAGATCACGTGGATATTGGACTTTAATTCCATATTTGGCTCAAACTTCCAATTGTTTGCATCTCTCGCGAAATATCCAAACAGCCTGCGCAGCATCTCGTATTTTGGCCATAAATCCTTGTAGGAAGCTCCAAATGACGTGAGGTTTAAACCGTTGGAAACTAGACTTGATGCTCTTTCACAATATCAAATTTTTAGGCCTTCCAATCCTCTGTAAAATTTCGCACACCTTCTTTTGGTCAGCGGACAGAACATCTCATGATCAAGAATGTATTCATCGTGTCTTCATTCTTTGCAATTGAAATTCTTGATCTTCATGATAAATTGCACTCAATCTTTTCTCCCATCATCTATTTCTGTGAACAAGATAAAATCCTTGCAAAGCATTAGCTAAAAAAAATTATTGACACACAAGAGCGTACCTCCTTTTGAGCAGTGTGGTGCCGATCGGCATGGGCGTTGCGCCGATCGGCACTAGCGAGTCTTTCATGGAGAGGGACTCCATAGCAGATGATGGGCCACTAACAAAGTTAGCACCTACTGCTATGGAGCAAGAGAGTCGACGAAGAGCGGAATCGTCGATGTCGGCGTCGATGTCAATGCGGTGCCGATCGGCACCACTGGTGCGCCGATCGGCACTTGCAGCAACATCGTCGTGCTCCAGGTGAGGTTGTGTGCCTAGCTTTGTACCTGTTTTCAATGGACACACAAACAAAGAAAAACAGGGTATATGCAATAAAAAGATATAGGATTAGTTCGATAAACTAGATAGATCCCCCTAACAGGTTCGAGTTGCCGATCCCCAGCAACGGCGCCAGAAAAAGCTTGTTGGTCATTTATACGCACCTATTTATATACCGCAAGTGGACGGTGTACATTGTAGCTTTTTCCCTTAGAGTATTCTAAGGTTTATATCGAATCCACAAGGATCAGCAAGAGAACCGTGTAAGGTCTTCTACGTCGTCTAACGAACCAATCCTAGCATGAAGTACTTATTGCACATATGAAGACTTTTCAAGTTCGCAGATTGGCTTAAAGAAAACTGACAGGAAAGCATACACATAACCAAAGAGGAACACCTAGAGTTAGCCTGTATGCATCTAGCGGTCGGAGAAAGAATGTGTGGATCGGCACAATGGGTGTGCCGGTCGGCACCGAAGCAGCAACAACGTGACTGTTGGCAGTAAAATGTGGCTTCTACTGCTTCGCACACGTGGCCTGAGAGATTTGCTTCACTCTGTTCAGGACCAAACTTGGAACGCGGTGAATTCCGGAGCGTGCCAGTCGATTTTCCCTGCAAATCGACAGAGACTAGAAAAGCGTGTAAAATTCCTGGACTATCGGCCCCGGACAGGCCGATGCGTAACCGCAACCGATGTTAGTAAATAAAAGATAATAAAATAAATGCTCGGCTGTCGGCTAGAAAGGAATCGACATGTCGCAAAAGTAAATACTCGCGCGATAACTAAAAACAAAGACATGCATCAGAATCGGCAATCGGCAAAGCATGCAATCGACAAATAGCTATCGGCAAGTATCATGGCAAAGTAAATCGACATCGACAAAATAAGGTTCAAACCTATACTTGAGCAGGAACAATAAGATATTCAAAGGCACACAACTATAGATCTGAACGTGGTAAACAATCGGCTAAACACCCCGAAAGAACGGTTAAACCAGTAGAAACTAACCATACCCATAACCTAACGATCGCTTCACCGAGGACACGTCAACTAAGTGAAGTAGAACAGGACACGTCAAACTGCTCTACACGATCGACAAGCACAGATATAATCGGTAACTACCAGTCCCAGATACTAAACAGATCAAATCTAACTCTTAGCAACTGTTTCGCCGAGGACACGTCAACTAAGCGAAGTAGACAGGACAAGTCAAACTGACTACCCAGACGCTACGAACAGATCTAATCTACCAAGCACATTAACCGTGACTCGAGAACTAGATCAAACAGGAGATCGGCATCAGCAATCGGCAACAAGGTCGCGGCTAGGACAAGTCAACTAACCGTAACAAAGAACTGGACTAGGTCTTAAACAATTCCATGTAGTCGATGCATAATTTCGAACCCTAGATCAATCTAAATTACCGGATAACTAGCAGCCACATCAACCTCTAATATGGACAAGTCGACATACTAAAGATCGATGCGCTTACCTGACGAAATCCAAGTCAAAACCGGAGCCCCGGTGGACGCCGATGCCGACGAAGAACCCGTCGAGAAGTTGTGGCGATGCGCCGAAAAGTGATTGTATTGATTGATTTCTTTTTTACAAGCACCTGGGTTTATATTTATACACCCGAGGCAACCGACTTGGAAACAAACACGACTCCTACTTGACCACAACTTGGTCAATTCTTTCTTAATTTAGAAAAGGAAAAGAAGCTAAAAAGAAAAACGGACCTACACGTACGCACGCACTTTTTCTTCGGCTTCATGATCTCCGGTGGGCCACCACTTTGCGCACGAAATCTCTTTTACATCCAGCGCGTATACCATAGGCACTGACAATGGGTCCAAGCCAAAATTCGGTATCAACACATGCCCCCCCAAGCCGGGGTATGGAATCTCCATGCACCGGATTGCTTTCTCATTTCTCGCGCCTCCTCGTTTCTCGCACCGTACTCAACACATCTGCAACCCCTTCGTATATCGCGCCGCCTGCAGCACGTCCTATCTTATAAATAGATGCCATCTACCACACCGCTCCTTCTTCCTCCTCTCGCCGGTGCATCTCCTCATCTCCCCATTCTGTCTCTCTCCATCAACTCCGGCGATCAATCTCTTTGGAGGACGAAGAAACGGAAGCTCCACGGGACCACAGCAATGGCGCAACTCACCGCTTCCTCCACCGCTGTCCCCTAGGTAACAGCCCTCCGTTCCATCTTTGTTCTTGAACACATCTATCTGTTCTTGAGGTGTACTGTAGATCCCTTCGTTCATAAGCTATCTCTGTTCCTTTTTAGATCTTTTGCTTACCTTTTCACCTTTGCTTCAAAATATTAGCTTTCAATATTCACTAGATGCGTTTAATCTTGATGAACCAGCATTGTCTTTATCTTCACTAGATTTATTTCTCCATTATTTTTAGGAACTGCAAAACCAGATCTTGATCCCCACAGAACTTGCCACACACCGTTTCCTGGGACCTATGGGCGATCCAGATCCAATAACATTCATCTGCAGTGAAACCCTTAGGATGCCTTTCAAGAGATCACCGGTTTCATTAGAGACATGGGTAGGCAGCTTCAGGCCCTGGCCTTCTGCCATCTCTGGTTGGCGCGAGTGGTTCCTCCGGGTCAAGGCTACCAAACTGGAAACATGGGACACCATCGGCATTTCTCATTGTTTAGAACTCTCCCTTGCCGATATGAATAAGAACGAGCCAATGCTATCGGCATCCTGCTACTTCTGGTCGATGCAGTAAATGCCTTCCTCTTTGGCCATGGACCAATGACACCTACCCTGATGGACGTCAAAATGCTTGCCGATTTGGACATAACATCCAACGTGACCCTTCAGAGTCTGAAGATCAAGCCATCACATAAATTTGATGTCAGAAACATCGGTGGATGGAAAAAATATATCACCACCTTCCGAGGAACAGGACCAGTAACAGATAAGGAACACGCAGCTTTTCTGATGATGTAGCTTGAACACTTTTTCTTCTGCGGAGCCCAACTCAGCCCTGTATCCAATTTGCAGAATCTAGCATAACGACTGGCAGCTGGCACCCAAATGCCCATCGGCAAATACCTGCTTGGTGCCCTTTATTCTTCACTTCATCAGGTTGCCGATAAGCTTTGGCATGACACTCCAGTCGGCAATATTGGTGGTCCATGGTGGTTCCTTCAGATGTGGCTCAACCTGCATATGTACAAGGCCATGCAACTTCAAGACATGCACTTGTTCAATTTCCAAACCCCCAATCAAGTCGGACGCCGATGCACTTCACTTGGAGAAGCTTTGGTGTCGATAGATGGACTTGGAAAGGATGCCGATCACTTGGCTTCATATTTCAAGGCCTTCTACAAAGGCATCAACAATGATCATCTTGACTGGTTCCCTTATGGAAAATCTGAAATTATGGAACACTTCGAGATCCCCTTCACCTTCCGAGCTGACAGCCCCCTCCAAAACGCAATATCGGCAACTATCTTCGTGACTTGCATCAAGCCTTGCGTTTTGCCGACAGGACTGAATGCATCAGGCCGCCTGAACCCATCATATGAGTTCTACAATCCTTCATTCGCCGCAAGGCAAATGGGTCTCGGCCAGCTTCCTCCTAGCCTCTTCTATGTCGATAAGGTCAAAGCCCGTGCAGTCATCACATCAGCTCTGGAGTACTCTTGGCTATTTGGCCTGACCGATAACCTGCCCGATGGCCATATCGATAACATAATCCTGTCTCCTTCCTGCACTAGGCTCTTCAGGCAGTGGTGGGTAGAATGGTCAAGACATCTTCAATGTACCAACACAGCATCCATGGTATCCAACCTCCAACTCTCTGACCCAATAGGAGAGGTAACCAATCTCAATCTTTATATTTTTCTCATCGACAAATCACTAACTATAACTCTTTCATTTTGCAGTCTGACGTGGAAGATGCAGCCACCATGAGTAACAGCGGAATCGGCATTTTGTATGTACCGGCAAACCCAGATCCTGTCCTAGGCTCTGACGCACCAACACCAACCCAAGTTCCCAAAGGCCAATCCTCTGGGACAAAACGAAAACCTCGTAGCACCAAAGTCTCAGCCAAGCGCCACAGAGCCCTCCTGAAACAACCAAGCGCTGCACCAACTCCTCCCAGAAGCTCAGTAATCATTCTCATCCATATAATTATTCTATAATTGATTCAATATCGACATCTAACCTTTATCTTGTTTGCAGGGCAATTCTGGAGAAAACATTGAAGAAACTGAAGTCCATGCTGATACCGAAACTGAGACCGACAACCCTCAAGAATCACCGGTTCATACTTCTCCGGAAGAAATCGGCATCGGCACTCAACAAGCACCAATCGGCATCGACACTCAGCCTGAGGTTTGTTCTCAGAACTTGTTCATCGGCACTCATACCCTCATTAATTTCTTCACATTCAATAGCCACAAGAGCAAAGAGAAGAAGAATCGGCAAACCTCCTTGTCGATGAACCTGAAACTACAGCAACACTTGGCGAGAATATCCCAGAGAGTCGTCAATCAAATCCTGGAGCATTTTCTTCTCAAGCCATCCCCGTTTATGCTGACGTCGATCTATCTCAGGTAATAAATGTCAATTTGCTCCCTTCATTAATTTACCATCTAACCATCTCCTGTACCCGCAGGCACATGTGGTAGAGCCAATCATCGCCATGCATCATCGACAACCTCTGCCAATCGACATCCGCAATGAGTTGCTTGAGCTGGAAATCAGACTTGACTTCGCAACTACAGAAGATCTTACTCGCAACGCAAGTTCAGTCCGTGCCAGATTTGAAGCTATCCAAAATCGCCTTCCAAGGGACTTGAGGGTTGCACTTCATCCAGTGGCATACATGGAGTTTCGGCGTCTTGATTACGAGCAAGCTCAAGAAAACATCAATCGCCGATCCCATCAACGCCAACTTGTTGCAAAAGCAGAAAAAGCTCTTGAGCTCTCCCAGCAAGAAATGGAGAAATACAACTCCATGAAGGATCAGCTAACAGAAGAAGAAAACCGGCTAAATCAGCTGAAGAAAGAAGCCGAAGACTTGAGAGCAGCCCTGCAGGCTAAGGAGCAAGAAGTATCGGCATCGGCAGAGACCATAGCCAAGATCAATGCAAACATACTTCAGCAAAAGGATTTGGTCACTTCCTCCATTGAAGCTTCACAGCGAGCCTGGGACTCCGCGCCTGCAGAGATCGAATCCGACGACAATGACAACTATGTCCTTGCTAAGATCGATCAGCTCCATACTCATGCATTAGATGTAATTCGTGACTATCTATATCCCCGCAGTGCATGATGTAATGGCTTGTAAACATTAAGTACTTTGTCTTTCTGACCACTTCTGTAATATATATCTGCCTTTCGTCTTTCCTTTGTTCTTCCTTTATATATTTTTTCTAAAGGCGATACCAGCAGCATCGGCCATCTCAAAAGGCGACGCTCTTAACGTCGGCTCCGCTGGAAATTCAACCGAACACTTTAAGAACCCACCCAAATGCTAGGGTAGTATTTCTTTAGATACTTTCCATTAAGCGCTCGGCCAAATTCTTCTTCATCCAGCTCCTTCAAAATATAAGCATTACCGGGAACACATCGACTAATTATATAAGGACCTTCTTCTTTTTTGTCAATCAGCTGATAGTCGATTGCTTCTTCTTTCTCAGCCTCCATCAGCCGATCAACATCCGGGTCCGGTAATTGCTACAACAACCGTGGGGTTGCCGATCCCTCCGTGATGCAGACACCCTCATCGGTAACGTCCAATGCTTCACCTTCCTAGTAAGTCCCTGATATGCACGGCAAGTTTTCAACCATCGGCGGCAAAAAATCTGCAGTTGCCACACTCACCGATCTATCAGCTTGAATAGTCTCCACATTGTCGCCGACCCACTGTTGACGGCTCTTAGACCCAATATTTACCCGTCAACTAGCTTCGCTTTTTATAATGAAACAATCACCAAAGGTAGACTTAGGTCTTTAAACTAATGATTTCCACGAGTCTTGGTGAATTTGTGAGTGCAGCTGCAATTCATAGGAAAACGGGGAAAAGGAAGCATAAAAGGCCCAAGTTGGAAACACCAATTTTCCCCGGAATAAGGAATTCCTCTCTTAAAGCCCAAAATCCAAATATCCTGACTTCAACTCCACCCACAGCAGGTGGATCAGAGGACAACACAGCCCAGAGAAGCAGCACGAGGAAGACCAGGCCCAGAGGGGCCCACCAGGGGTCGGCCGACCCCAAACCCTAGGTCGGCCGACCTGTGGTGGAGGCCCCCCTGGCCCATCTTGTTATGTCGGTTCGCCACCGCCTTCCAGAGGTCGGTTCCACCTGCAATCAATGCCACCGACCTAAGGAACCGCCTCAAGTTGCCGACCTTCTTGGGCTATAAATAAAGGGGTACCCCCCCTCCTCCAAAGCACATCACAAGACACAAGTCATTCCACTCCCATCCAGGCCAAGGGCCTCTTGTACAGTAGTAGAATAGAGGAGAGGGCAAGGATCAAGAGAGGGATAGCTTTCCTTTGGTTATTTCCTTATCTTGTACCCTTGGCGGATATTTATCTTATTAATAGTTCATCGTTCGTTCTTCGTTCGTTCGTCGTTCGTTCATCGTTCTTCGTTCGTTCTTAGTTCGTTCGTCGTTCGTTCATCGTTCGTCGTTCGTTCTTAGTTCGTTCATCGTTCGTCGTTCGTTCGTCGTTCGTTCATAGTACGAACCTTGTTCTTATTCGTAAGATTAGTATTCGTTATTCTTGTTATACTTGTTTACGGGATCATCGCTCCGCGAGGGGTGCTCTAGCCTTCCAGATTGGTACCAGGACCGGGGTTAGAGTAGTAATCGACGGCATAGACGTGGTGTCTAGGCTAGAGGTTACCTTTGTTTGCAGCGTGCCCCACGGTTTGTAGAGGTAGGCGGCAGGTGGTGACAGCCCTGTCCGTCCCTTGTAATCCTCCACGTTCGGGTTCGTCGTAGAGCTACAGGCTGGCGTGACTTGGCAGACCAGGTCTATACCAGTGCCCGAAGTAAACGAGTAGAACTAGAGTGCGATCGTCCTGCGGGACAGCTAGATCTTTATTCATCCTCTCGATCCTATATTACTGCCATTCTTGTGTGTCCTTGGGTAAAACTAACCTTGCTGCAGATTATCACCGTTCCTTGGGGAAAACAAATACGATACCTTGGAATACTCCCGGGTGAAGTGCTACAACGGTATTCCGTGCGCTTGCGGATTTATTCGTGGTGTAAGAAATACCAACAAGCATTTCTGGCGCCGTTGCCGGGGAACGGTTGCTAATTCTGTAGCGGACCAGGTTTGCCCTCGTAACGAATCTTTACATTTCCCGTTCAATTAAATTAAAAAAAAAATATACACACACATGGAGTCATCACCCACAATCCAATCTTTTTCCACTCCACGGGGCGAGCTCTTAGAGCCACCATGTTCATCTCAACTTGTTGTTTCAACAAGCTATGAGCTCGGCCCCAGTTTTATTTCTTTGATCAAAGGACTTTCTTTCTCTGGTTTTAAAAATGAAAATCCTTTTGAACACTTGCGAGAGTTTGAGCAATTGTGTGCATGCCGATTGATCAATGGCATGACACATGAAACCTTAAAGTGGAAATTGTTTTCCTTCTCACTCAATGGGAAGGCGAAGCAATGGTACACTTACACCGCTAAGAGAGTGAACGGTGATTGGAAAGAATTGCGAGACAAATTTTGTCTAGCATTTTTTCCCGTATCTCGTATCACTGCTCTACGTGCGGAAATAATTAACTTTCGCCAAGAGGAGGAAGAAACCCTTAGTGCGGCATGGATACGGTTCTGTTCATTAACAGATTCCGGTCCAGAGTTATTGCTCCCAGAACCCGTTCTTTTGCAACATTTTTATTCAGGGTTGAGCAAAGACACCGCACTTTATCTTGACACGGCTGCCGGTGGTTCTTTTTCTCATAAGACCATAGCGGAAGCAAAAGATTTGCTAGAAAGAATTGTTGAAAATACTCCTTTTTCCGCTGAAATACCCGAGGAGCCGGAGTCAAAAGATGAGGAACTCATTGTGGAAACACAACAAAAGGTGTCTACCTTGGTAGACCCAACATCCGAGTCCTCATCTGATTCCCGAACAATGACAGAGGATGATGAACCTCTAGAGTTCCCATTTGAGTTTGAGGAAGAAATTTTTGAAGATTTTGGAAACACCTCGAACTATTTGTTTCAAAAGAGACCGCCTGTTCCTTTGCCACCTCCCGAACCAATTGAAAAAGAATATCTTGTGGAGACTGTTCGGGAGCTTACTTCAATCATGAGCGATGAATGGTTGAGGGAGAATGAGCTATCCATGGATATCATTCGGCTCTGCCCTCCCTCAACCAACATATGCTGCTCCATCAAAGGAACCAAGGTGAATGCACTCTACAACCCTCTTGTTGGTGCCAATATCCTCTCCGACACATATGCGTTGTCAATCTTTGGCGACCAACCATGGACATCAACAAACAAACTCCTCAAGCACCCATCAGGCCATATTCTTGAGAGTTTGGGGATTGTCAGAGATGTAACTCTCTATCATGAAGACCATGAGGTTATCCTGGATTTCTACGTCTTCGAAGTCCCAAACTTCGACATAATGATAGGGCATCCTATAGAAAAATTCCTCATTGATGCCCCATCATTTGGAAACCTCAATTTCACCCTCGGAAAAGAGTCATTCTCCATACCAATCACCACATCACGAAACACTCTTTCCGATGAACCACTTGAGGAATATCAAGTGGAGGAGGTCATGGCTATTTTTCCTCACATGGACCCCGAGTTAGCCTTGGAAGAAGATGCACAAGACTTTATCTTAGAAGAAGCCGACTCGGAGGACACCTTTGAGCTACCACAAACCGCACCACCGCCACGACCTCCCATTGATCTCAAAGCGCTACCTCCCGGTTTGCGCTATGCTTTCTTGCACGGAGATCCGCAAGCTCCCGTCATCATAAGTGACAAGCTTTCGGAAGAAGAAACCACCAAACTCATAGCCGTGCTTGAAAAACATCGCTCCGTTCTTGGCTACTCACTTGAAGACCTAAAAGGGATCAGCCCCGCTCTCTGCACCCATCGCATTCCCACGGATCCTGAAAGTACACCTACAAGGGAACCTCAAAGGAGGCTGAATAATGCGATGAGAGAAGTTGTGAAGAAAGAGGTCTTGAAGCTATTACACGCCGGGATCATCTATCCTGTTCCTCACAGTGATTGGGTGAGCCCCGTACAAGTGGTACCCAAGAAAGGAGGTATGACGGTTGTTCATAATGATAAAAATGAACTTATTCCTCAACGAACCGTCACGGGGTGGCGAATGTGCATTGATTACCGAAAACTTAACAAGGCTACAAAGAAGATCATTTTCCGCTGCCCTTCATCGATGAGATGTTGGAACGGTTGGCAAATCATTCTTTCTTCTGTTTCCTTGATGGGTATTCGGGATATCATCAAATTCCCATCCACCCCGACGATCAAAGTAAGACAACTTTCACATGCCCGTATGGAACTTATGCTTATCGTCGCATGTCTTTTGGTTTGTGCAATGCACCTGCCTCGTTCCAACGTTGCATGATGTCTATTTTCTCTGATATGATCGAAGAAATTATGGAAGTTTTTATGGATGATTTCTCTGTTTATGGAAAAACCTTCGATCATTGCTTAGAAAATCTAGACAAGGTCTTACAGAGATGCCATGAGAAGGACCTGGTACTTAATTGGGAAAAGTGCCATTTCATGGTCCGAGAGGGCATAGTTCTTGGACACCTTGTGTCCAAGAGAGGCATAGAGGTGGACAAAGCAAAAATAGAAGTTATAGAAAAGCTTCCGCCTCCTGTGAATATCAAGGGTGTTCGTAGTTTTCTGGGTCATGCTGGTTTTTATCGTCGCTTCATAAAAGATTTCTCTCAAATTGCACGACCCCTTACGAACTTGCTTGCTAAGGATGCACCCTTTGATTTCAATGATGACTGCATGCATGCCTTTGCTACTCTTAAGAATGCACTCGTCTCTGCTCCAATCATTCAACCCCCTGATTGGACGCTTCCTTTTGAAATAATGTGTGATGCTAGTGATTATGCTGTGGGGGCAGTTCTTGGTCAAATGAAGGACAAAAAGCATCATGCAATTTCTTATGCTAGCAAAACTTTGACTGGAGCTTAGTTGAATTATACTACCACTGAGAAAGAGCTCCTTGCCGTTGTTTTTGCTTTTGACAAGTTTAGATCTTACTTAGCTGGAGCAAAAGTTATCGTTTACACTGATCATGCTGCCTTGAGATATCTGCTTGCTAAGAAAGATGCTAAACCTCGTCTCATAAGATGGATCCTTCTGCTCCAAGAGTTTGATCTTGAAATTAAAGATAAGAAAGGAGTAGAAAATTCTGTAGCAGATCATTTGTCGCGTATGCAGTTCACTAACTTGCAGGAGTTACCCATAAATGACTTCCTACGCGACGACATGCTGCTGAAAGTGACGGATTCGCACCCTTGGTACGCCGACATTGTGAACTTCATCGCCACAGGATACGTACCACTAGGGGCGGATAAAAGAAGATTGATTTATGAAAGTCGCCGTCACTTATGGAATGAACCATACCTCTATCGTGTCTGCGCCGATAGACTGCTTAGGCGATGTGTGCCCACTCCTGAGAGCACACAAATCATTGAAAAATGCCATGCAGCCCCATACGGTGGACACTATGGTGCCTTCCGTACCCAAGCAAAGATCTGGCAAAGTGGATTCTTCTGGCCAACCATGTATGAAGATACAAAAAAATTCATTAGAAGATGCCCACAATGCCAGAGATTTGGAGGCATCACAGCACGAGATGCAATGCCCCTCACATACAACCTTCAAGTCGAACTCTTCGATGTATGGGGCATTGACTTCATGGGACCATTCGTGAAGTCCCAAGATTGTGAGTACATATTGGTGGCGGTGGATTACGTATCCAAATGGGTAGAAGCTATGCCATGCCGAGCTGCCGACTCCAAACACGCTCGCCGGATGTTCCACGAGTTTATCTTTCCAAGGTTTGGAACTCCAAGAATGGTGATAAGCGACGGAGGGTCTCACTTCATTGATAAGACCTTCCGTAGCTTTCTAAGAGAGCTTGGAGCGAAGCACAACATTGCCACTCCATACCATCCTCAAACAAATGGGCAGGCCGAAACATCCAACAAACAGATCAAGCGGATCCTGCAGAAAACAGTCTTGGAAATGGGGAAGGGATGGAAGAACAAGCTACCCGATGCACTATGGGCCTATAGAACAGCCTACAAGACACCCATAGGCATGTCACCATACCAACTCGTCTATGGAAAAACATGCCATTTGCCAGTCGAGTTGGAACATAAAGCATATTGGGCAATGAGAACTTGGAACATGGATATGAAAGGAGCCGGGTGGAGAAGAAAAATGGAGATAGCTGAGTTGGAAGAATGGAGAGACAAAGCATATGACAACTCAGCCATCTACAAGGAGCGTACAAAGCGCTGGCATGACCGGCGAATAAAGATAAAAGAATTCAAAGTTGGAGACAAGGTGTTGCTCTTCAATTCAAGGGTAAAGCTCTTCGGGCATGGAAAATTGAGAAGTAAATGGAACGGACCATACACCATCATCGACACGTCGACTCATGGGGCAATCACACTCCAGGACGACGGAGGTAATGTATTCAAGGTAAATGGTCAGCGCCTTAAAATTTATCTTGAACCCGAGGCAAATAAAGATTTCGATGTCATGCACTTAATTGATCTAAATATCTTTTCTTAACCGCTGCATCGAAATATCTTTCTATACCCTGTATATCCCGAAGATACCTTTCCCAACAAAGCTCCACGAAAAATATAAAGGCCAGAGCCTGCCAAGGCAGGTCGGCCGACCTGGCTATCTGGGTCGGCCGACCCCCTCTGGCCGCCTCTGCCTTCCATCCTTTGCTCATTCTGCCATCCAAGGTTTCCTTGTCTCGTCCAGCTTTGCTTTGGAAATAAATCCTTCGTTTCTTCGTCGGGAGAGGGAAAACCACTATAAAGCCAACCCATTGCACCCCCTCTCCTTTCATCTCTTTCAAGCTCCACTCCTTGAACCAAAGCCTTTGCCACAGCCATGAGCAGGGATCGCTATGCAAATTTCTTTCTCAACCTTGGAGAATGTAGTAGGAACCCTCCTATTGCACAGCTCCCGTACAAAGAGCGCTTGGGAAAGTATGTCAAGGCTTTGGACAGGGCTTGCGCTAAGATCAACAGACTTGAGCAAACGCTCGCCCTGATGGAGATAGAAAAGAAGGAGGCACAGCGTCTCGCTGATTGCCTCACAGGAGGATGGGCTCAGTTTGATCTGGCCCTGGAAGAGATAGAGGAAGACAAGAAGAAAAGAAACAAGAAAGAATAAATAAAATAAGAATAGGCGCTTTTGTTTACTTCCTTTTTATCAATTATTTCCCTTCCAATTGTAATGCGCCTATCAGTTCAGTTTTAAATTCAATCAATGATAGTGCTCCCCGGGCTTGCATACCGGTAGAGCAATTTTGTGTTTCCATATCTTTGTCGTTTTTGAAGGAAACAGGCAAAAAGGCAAGTGTGGGGGGGAAACATCGCCATATCTGGAACAATCACGACCAAATCATCCAGAATCATACGAGGCAACTCAGGGGCGACCAACACGCGAAACAACAGCACCTGTGGGGTCCAGGCCAGGTCGGCCGACCCCACCAGGAGGGTCGGGCGACCCCTGGTGGTCCCCACCAGGCTCCAGCCTCCTCCTGCCTCCTGAGTTTGCACCACACTTCCACTTTTTGCCTGCTACACCGTCAAGTTCATTCTGATAATCTGAAAATTAAATAAAACTTGACGCACTAATCTTTTGGGAAAATCATAATTGATTTATCTTTTGCCCACAACTCTACCTCTCACATTCATGGACTTGCACACTTGTTATTTCTCGCTTCATCGCTGAATGCTTGTGAACACCTTATCATTAGGAACCCATGTTTTTCCTAGATAATTGGCATGTGAGACATGGTTTGTCGAAATGATCTTTGCTTAACCTTCAAGTCCTTGGGAATACATGTTAGACACCTCAAAGTTCACAGGTATGAAGTGTGGCTTGAAATAACTTGTGTGCAGGCTCCCATTTATGAGGATGAGTATCTCCCGCCTTATGCTCGCAACTTTACTCGAGGACGAGCAAAGAGCTAAGTGTGGGGGAGTTGTTGACGGCTCTTAGACCCAATATTTACCCGTCAACTAGCTGCGCTTTTTATAATGAAACAATCACCAAAGGTAGACTTAGGTCTTTAAACTAATGATTTCCACGAGTCTTGGTGAATTTGTGAGTGCAGCTGCAATTCATAGGAAAACGGGAAAAAGGAAGCATAAAAGGCCCAAGTTGGAAACACCAATTTTCCCCGGAATAAAGAATTCCTCTCTTGAAGCCCAAAATCCAAATATCCTGGCTTCAACTCCACCCACAGCAGGTGGATCAGAGGACAACACAGCCCAGAGAAGCAGCACGAGGAAGACCAGGCCCAGAGGGGCCCACCAGGGGTCGGCCGACCCCAAACCCTAGGTCGGCCGACCTGTGGTGGAGGCCCCCCTGGCCCATCTTGTTATGTCGGTTCGCCACCGCCTTCCAGAGGTCGGTTCCACCTGCAATCAATGCCACCGACCTAAGGAACCGTCTCAAGTTGCCGACCTTCTTGGGCTATAAATAAAGGGGTACCCCCCCTCCTCCAAAGCACATCACAAGACACAAGTCATTCCACTCCCATCCAGGCCAAGGGCCTCTTGTACAGTAGTAGAATAGAGGAGAGGGCAAGGATCAAGAGAGGGATAGCTTTCCTTTGGTTATTTCCTTATCTTGTACCCTTGGCGGATATTTATCTTATTAATAGTTCATCGTTCGTTCTTCGTTCGTTCGTCGTTCGTTCATCGTTCTTCGTTCGTTCTTAGTTCGTTCGTCGTTCGTTCATCGTTCGTCGTTCGTTCTTAGTTCATTCATCGTTCGTCGTTCGTTCATAGTACGAACCTTGTTCTTATTCGTAAGATTAGTATTCGTGGTGTTATTGATCTAGTGAGCTTTACATACTAGTCGTTATTCTTGTTATACTTGTTTACGGGATCATCGCTCCGCGAGGGGTGCTCTAGCCTTCCAGATTGGTACCAGGACCGGGGTTAGAGTAGTAATCGACGGCATAGACGTGGTGTCTAGGCTAGAGGTTACCTTTGTTTGCAGCGTGCCCCACGGTTTGTAGAGGTAGGCGGCAGGTGGTGACAGCCCTGTCCGTCCCTTGTAATCCTCCACGTTCGGGTTCGTCGTAGAGCTACAGGCTGGCGTGACTTGGCAGACCAGGTCTATACCAGTGCCCGAAGTAAACGAGTAGAACTAGAGTGCGATCGTCCTACGGGACAGCTAGATCTTTATTCATCCTCTCGATCCTATATTACTGCCATTCTTGTGTGTCCTTGGGTAAAACTAACCTTGCTGCAGATTATCACCGTTCCTTGGGGAAAACAAATACGATACCTTGGAATACTCCCGGGTGAAGTGCTACAACGGTATTCCGTGCGCTTGCGGATTTATTCGTGGTGTAAGAAATACCAACACCCACTGGATAAGGAGCTGATGCATTGTGGATGGGATACAGCAATTAGCATGAATCCAATCCCTACCCAGCAGTACGGCATACGATCCTTTGCCTTCAATCACGAAAAACGTTGTCGGCAAAGTCTTGCTTCCAATAGTGATCTCGATATTGCTAACTCCTTGAACCTCTGAACTCCTGCCTCCATAATCCCTCAGCGTCATATTGGTCTTTGTCAGCTCTTCAGGCAGTTTGCCGATCTTCCTGTACGTCACCATCGGCAAAACATTGACAGCAGCACCACCATCGACCATCATCTTGCTCATCGGCTTACCATTGACAAAACCATTGAGGTATAAGGCCTTCAAATGGAGATGATCGACACCAGACGGCTTCTCAAACACTGCTTGCTGTGGACCCAATAACAACTCGGCAGAAGCTTCTTCTTCCGATTCATTAATGTTCAAAGAACTAAATTCTTGAGGCAGCATAAAGACCATATTGACAGGTGCTTCGACTTCATGTACCTGAGATTTGACTTTCGGTCTCCACACCTTCTTGGTCTTGGGCCCCTTGTCATGGTCATCTTTCGGGTTCACCTCCTTGTTCAGCTCCCGGCAACGTGTCCTTTGTACTCTTCTCTTCTGCGTCTTGGTAAAAATACCACTTAGACAACATTGACCTTCTTCTGTAAACTCACCTTGATAATCTTCTTCATAATCTTCAACTTGATTAACAGGCCCAAGTCTTTCTTGCACAGAAACCCTTGAAGTCAGCCTTCCTTGAAATCGATCACGCCCTTCAAAACGATCATGCTGTCTCCTCATAGGGACACTTCTTGAAGTACCAGCTTCTCTGTACAAGTCTCCAGATCGCCTGCTACAACCTGGGCAGCCTTCAATTGGTGGCAGCTTCATACCCTGCTCCCAACAATACCGGTCTTCCCTCTCTCTCTTCCTTGAGTACTTGCCGATCAGTCCAGCAGATCCTCCAGTCATGTTGACTGGAAAAGGATGTCCATCAATCTTCATCGGCTTCTGACCAGAGAACTTGATACGATCGCTCTCACTTGCCGATTGGATCTGTTGTCTAAACACCTTGCACTCATTGGTGTGATGAGAGGGAGAATTATGCCACTTGCACCACTTGATTTTCTTCAACTCCTCAGCTGAAGGCAATGTGTGATTAGGTGGGAGTTGAATAAGCTTCTCTTATAACAGCAGATCAAATATCTTATCAGCCTTGTTGATATCAAAATCATATTTCTTTTCCTCTGCCTTCTGCTTGACCCACGGACAGAGAACAGATTTCCTATTCCTGGTCCACT
Organism: Eragrostis nindensis; assembly: GCA_012490785.1. Classification (NCBI taxonomy): domain Eukaryota; kingdom Viridiplantae; phylum Streptophyta; class Magnoliopsida; order Poales; family Poaceae; genus Eragrostis; species Eragrostis nindensis. The sequence continues at coordinate 76,547 of JAAXCT010000201.1, forward strand.
CAGCAAGAGCAACTTCATTTTCATCATCAGAATCAGACGAGTAATTAGCATAAGCCGCCTGAAATTGTCTGCTACGTGTATTCTGGATGCGTCTTTCATGAATCGACGCCTTCTGAAAGAGCTGTGCCATGCCATCGACTTCCTGAGGCGCAAACTTGTCTCTGATTTGAGGCAGCAAACCCTGGTAAGCAATCTCAGCCATTTGCCGATCCGTCAGATTCAGGTTATAACATCTACCACGGATAATTCTGAACCTCTGCACGAAATCGGCAACTGACTCCCCAGCCTTCTGACGAACAGCTGTCAAATCTGATATGCTCAACTCCGTCATGCCAGTGAAGAACTAAGAGTGGAACTTCTTCTCTAAATCGGCCCAATTCCGCACGGATCCCGCAGGAAGCGAAATGAACCATGAGAATGCCGATCCAGATAATGATAGAGAAAACAGACGAACTTTCAATGCATCTTGAGCTGATGCCTCTCCCAATTGTGCCAAATATCGGCTGATATGCTCCACTGTAGAGACATTATCTTGCCCAGAAAACTTGGAAAACTCTGGCAACTTGTATCGATGTGGCAAGGCAACTTGTTCCATCCATTCTGGATATGGACGTCGATACATAAAGCTCTGTTCCTTTGGCTTGAGATCAAACTGCTCCTTCATGACTTCAGCCAACCTGGTGACTATGTCTTCTGACGAATTCTGTCCTTGCCCCCCAGCCAATTGAGATGGCTGGTTTAACTGTGACTGAACCTGAGCAGGCTGCTCCCTATTGTAATGCTCACTGTAATCTGCCACCCTGTGATAACCTTGCGGTACTTCTTGATTAAACAATGCAGAATTAACATTGGGAGCCACATGATACCTTGTCTGCAAGGTTTGACTAATCCTTGGTTCAGTAGAAGTACCACCTACTTGCCTCTGCGTGGACATCGGCGCATCATAAGATTTGGCGCCGAAACCCGAGCTGTTCCTGCAGCCAAAGCTTGAGCACTTGGAGACCACAGCTCTGGTGGCATACCATATGGTTGCTTTTGTCGATCAGCGCTTGTTTCTTCTTGAGTTGCAGGTTGACCATCAGGATGTATAGGGCGCACTGGTGTAGTAGCTGGTGCAGCAAATGTTGGCCTCATAAATCCAGGCTCAATCTGTAAGGTTCCATCAGCAAGTGCCTTGAGCATGTTGTACAAAGTGTTAACAAGCACCCCTGATTGGTTGATGAAAGCATTGTAAACCGCAGCATTCACAACTTCATCCAGCAAAGCTCGATCTGGCAACTTCGTAGCTTTTATTGCAGCCAATTCCTCTGCTCTTAGCACTACTGGCGAAGCTGACGTTGATGTAATCTTGCCACATATCATCTTGATGGTTTCAAAGTATTTCATCTGACACTCGTACAGATAACTCTGATATGCCCTTTTCAGATCCAAAGACATTTTCTCCCAAGCACCCAACTCATTGTTGCTAGTTACCTCAGAAGAATCTTTGTCATCTCGCACCACTGGTGCAGGAATCCAGACCTGCTGACCTTTGCCATCAACGATCCACGAACCATCATCAGAAATAGCCTGAACGAACGCCATCTGCTTCTAAACTTGATCTTGTCCCACCGGGCGTGCCAAAAAGTGTGTTCGCAGTAAAATGTGGCTTCTACTGCTTCGCACACGTGGCCTGAGAGATTATTTGCTTCACTCTGTTCAGGACCAAACTTGGAACGCGGTGAATTCCGGAGCGTGCCAGTCGATTTTCCCTGCAAATCGACAAAGATAAGAAAAGCGTGTAAAATTCCTGGGCTATCGGCCCCGGACAGGCCGATGCGTAACCGCAGCTGATGTTAGTAAAAGATAATAAAATAAATGCTCGGCTGTCAGCTAGAAACGAATCGACATGTCGCAAAAGTAAATACTCGCGTGATAACTAAAAACAAAGACATGCATCAGAATCGGCAATCGGCAAAGCATGCAATCGACAAATAGCTATCGACAAGTATCATGGCAAAGTAAATCGACATCAACAAAATAAGGTTCAAACCTATACTTGAACAGGAACAATAAGATATTTAAAGGCACACAAGTATAGATCTGAACGTGGTAAACAATCGGCTAAACACCCCGAAAGAACGGTTAAACCAGTAGAAACTAACCATACCCATAACCTAACGATCGCTTCACCGAGGACACGTCAACTAAATGAAGTAGAATAGGACACGTCAAACTGCTCTACACGATCGACAAGCACAGGTATAATCGGTAACTACCAGTCCCAGATACTAAACAGATCAAATCTAACTCTTAGCAATTGTTTCGCCGAGGACACGTCAACAAAGCGAAGTAGACAGGACAAGTCAAACTGACTACCCAGTCGCTATGAACAGATCTAATCTACCAAGCACCTTAACCGTGACTCGAATAACTAGATCAAACAGGAGATCGGCATCAGCAATCGGCAACAAGGTCGCGGCTAGGACAAGTCAACTAACCGTAACAAAGAACTAGACTAGGTCTTAAACAATTCCATGTAGTCGATGCATAACGTCGAACCCTAGATCAATCTAAATTACCGGATAACTAGCAGCCACATCAACCTCTAATATGGACAAGTCGACATACTAAAGATCGATGCGCTTACCTGACGAAATCCAAGTCGAAACCGGAGCTCCGATGGACGCCGATGCCGACGAAGAACCCGTCGAGAAGTTGTGGCGATGCGCCGAAAAGTGATTGTATTGATTGATTTCTTTTTACAAGCACCTGGGTTTATATTTATACACCCGAGGCAACCGACTTGGAAACAAACACGACTCCTACTTGACCACAACTCGGTCAATTCTTTCTTAACTTAGAAAAAGGAAAAGAAACTAAAAAGGAAAACAGACCCACACGTACGCACGCACTTTTTCTTCGGCTTCATGATCTCCGATGGGCCACCACTTTGCGCACGAAATCTCTTTTACATCCAGCGCGTATACCATAGGCACTGACAATGGGTCCAAGCCAAAATTCGGTGTCAACAGTGACCTATAATCCTAGCTTACTTGGCACTTTAAACAGTTAGTGAACATCGAAGATCGGTAGGAAGAAACCCCTTTCCGTCGTGCCCTGTCACGACCAATCCTCCTTAATCGGTGGCCGCTTCCCACTCTACACATCATCTCAAGGATCTCGCGTATTCTAGCGCGTTGAGGTACAGAGACAATGTGCAATTACGGCGCATTACAAGATCCGGGTATTATCTTAACCACAATGGAGATAGTGAGAGATTGAATCTCATCTCTTATTGCCACCACAATTAAGATAACATCTAATAATTAGTCGTCACTAAGCATAGGAATAAGTGCATGTAAGACCATAAAATCCAGACGAACACAACCGCAGCCAAGGGTAGAATTAAGACAGACACATAGATAAATATAAGCATTGTACCTTTATTCATCACCGTCAGAGAGGTGCCGATCGGCACAAGATTGTGCCGGTTGGCACCGCCTTAGTGCACCATTGACGACTCCTAAGATACATGGCTCTACTTCTCCAAAGCTCCGGTGTAGTGCGACCATGCAGGGCGACTACCCGACTAGACTACATATCTCAATATGGTGGCTCTTCAACTCCGGCGGCCTCCTGGCGATGTGCAGAGGCTTCCTAAACCCTAAAGATGTCAACTCCCTGTCCTCGGGGCGTCCCATGGGTTACATATATAGTGGGGAGGCGTCTGGAGGCGAAAAGAAACAAATCTAGGTCGGTACCGGTCGGCACCAAAGGTGTGCCGATTGGCACGAGTCGTTTCCAATTCGGACTCGATTTTTCCTTTTCGCAGCTCCGCCTTCCATAAATCATATCTCCACCGTCCGGAGTCCAAATGAGGCAATCTTGACTCTATATCGTAGCCCTCAAAAAGATCTACAATTTTGGTATTTATTGTATCTCCAGATTCGGCCGTCTTGGTTCCCAAATATGCGATGCCAAAATATCTGTCCTGATTCAGCCTCCTCTACGCAGGTCTCCTTGCGGGTCCTATATCTCCTAGCTCTAGAGTCCAAATAGGACAATCCATATATGTTCCGGAAAGCTCTCGACGAGATCTACAACTTTCCTGTATATTAGATTCCTATTAGAGCACGTCTTAAACTCAAAATCCGTGTGACAATACAGTACTGTTTCTGGACTGCGCGAATTGATCTTTTCTTCTGGATAAACCTTCTAGAAATCCTTAGGCATTGGGCCACGACCTTGGGCTTGCATGTTGGGTTCCATGGACGTCCAGAGGTGCCTTGGATGCGTCATGAGCTAGTGGGAAGCCCTCCTTGCATGGCGAGTCGGGCTTCTTGTCGATACTTCTCATCTTTGAGCCTTTATGTCATCATTTCACCTAATTCTGCAACATAGCACTAAAACGACACTACATGTGGAAATCGTCAATATTAGAGGTAATAACACATACTTATGATGAGAATATGACGGAATATGGCTGCTATTGGCATACAAAATAGGCACTGAGAAAACGCCAACACAAGGTGTGCCTGATGATGTACATATATAGGAGCCTAAACTGGTTAATTAGCTGCTACTAATAAATCCTGTCTGCTACAACTCTCTATATAGGTCGGCATGATGAGTGCATGAGGGCCATTTAGGTACTGATAGCTGCTATATAGATGACATACTTTGCTTCATTGCTTGGTTTGTGGGGTGGGAATATATAGATCTGCCAATGCTTTTGTAAAGCACAATAATGGCGTAAAATGATTCTAAACTTGTCGAGGTATGAATTTTACCGGTCACGCTAAGTTAAAGGCACCGAAGGAGACCTTTATACTGCTACAATTCCAATAATAAAAGCGTAAACAGTCGGACATATGTATGACCGAAATGTGAAATAAATGTTACTGCCAAATGAAGCTATGAAAATAATATCGGGATTATGACAACATATGGAAAAGAAAGAATGAAGTGTTAGGTGTGCCAACCTTTTTATTTAACCTGCTTTGTGATGTGACGATCATTATATCACTCCACGGTGTACTGTGGCCCTCACAAGCTAGATTTACAAAAGAGAATGGTCACCAAATTTAGTGAGACTCACATCCAACTGAGCCAGTTAAAAAGGATTTAGCATCAAGTGCAATAGAGACAAGGTGCCTATTCAGCCTCACTGGTCACTGGACCGAGTTTGGATAGATGTATGTGATAAGCGATAGATAGTTATTTGTGGTGTACCAAATAAGGGTAAAGGGTTCAGTTGATGACAATGAAGTACTCCTTCCGTTTGCATTTCGTGATGTTGCCTAGATGAATTCTTTATTAGCATAAACAAAATAAAGCTATAGGTAACATGTGATTTAATGGAAAAGTGTTTCGACTATCCATACTCTAGGGCCAAATGAACATAAATGCCGCTACCAGAAAGCAACTTATGAACAAAAAATTGCTAAATATTAGTTAGCTAGAAATAAACCCCTATTTTTTAATCAATTGTACCTGTATCTCAACTATATATAGGCCTGAGTGCCTGACAAGAAACCAGGCCATCTAGTTCACTACTGCTGCAGCATATACTTAGCTTCCCTTAGGTATGATGTTAATCTGCAAGTGCTTTTGTAAAGAAGCAATGCTGCAAAATGATTCTATTTAATCAAAGCTGCAAAATCAATTTGACTAAAAAGATGTCAAAGGAAACATTACTGCCAAAGTAATTTCTGAGGCAAGTGATATTTTCTTTTACTTCTTCAAAAAGAAAAAAAAGAAAAATAGAAGACAAGTGACATTTTTTTCTCAACTTGCCTTGAGATGTCGTCATCAATCATTATCTGTCCAGGGCCACCAAATTCAGTGGGACTCGCAGAAAATTAGGGGAGTTAGCATTTTCAAATAATTCCCATAATTGTCCTACCTTAAAACTCAACCTGCGGGGGGTATGACGGCCCCCGGGCATTTTTTAAGGAGAACGATCGTCTCACACAGATCGAGAAAACCCCCGAACCCTCCTCCGCACCTTACACAGGGACTCAGCAGGCCGGTGAGAATCGGCGCGAGTACTTAACCTGTGCTTTGGTCTAACGGAGGAGCGAGGGGATTTTTTTTTGCACTGCAGCGACCGGAGCCATATTGCAGGAAAATAATCGCTACAGTGCTGGGTGCCGCGGTGCATCGAACCCGGGCGGGCTGACAGAGCGCGAGCGCTCCGGAGCCTAGTGGCTCTGGCCACTCGGGCGAGCACCCGCAGGCAATTGTCCTACATTCATGTTTCAGTCTACCAGATAAGATGATCTGGATATGAAAACTCTGCAGAATGCCAGTAATTCACTCGCACTAGTTGTACAGCAAACAGAGCATGGAAAGAAGGTGATGCTTGCCGTGTTCCACTGAAGGGTAGAATAGGTTTAGCTGCCGGTGCATCATTACTTATTAGTCGAAAAGCTCATATGATATATTACAGTGATTACTGTACACGTCGCTCCTCAAAAGAGTGAGCTAGGTGATTAAATGTTGGACAAGGTGTGCCTGATGATGTACATTTATAGGAGCCTAAACTGGTTAATTAGCTGCTACTAATAAATCCTGTCTGCTACAACTCTCTATATAGGTCGGCATGATGAGTGCATGAGGGCCATCTAGTTACTGATAGCTGCTATATAAATGACATACTTTGCTTCATTGCTTGGTTTGTGGGGTGGGAATATATAAATCTGCCAATGCTTTTGTAAAGCACAATAATGGCGTAAAATGATTCTAAACTTGCCGAGGTATGAATTTTACCCGTCACGCTAAGTTAAAGGCCCCGAAGGAGACCTTTATACTGCTACAATTCCAATAATAAAAGTGTAAACAGTCGGATATATGTATGACCGAAATGTGAAATAAATGTTACTGCCAAATGAAGCTATGAAAATAATATCGGGATTATGACTACATATGGAAAAGAAAGAATGAAGTGTTAGGTGTGCCAACCTTTTTATTTAACCTGCTTTGTGATGTGACGATCATTATATCACTCCACGGTGTACTGTGGCCCTCACAAGCTAGATTTACAAAAGAGAATGGTCACCAAATTTAGTGAGACTCGCATCCAACTGAGCCAGTTAAAAAGGATTTAGCATCAAGTGCAATAGAGACAAGGTGCCTATTCAGCCTCACTGAGCCAGTTAAAAAGGATTTAGCATCAAGTGCAATAGAGACAAGGTGCCTATTCAGCCTCACTGGTCACTGGACCGAGTTTGGATAGATGTATGTGATAAGCAATAGATAGTTATTTGTGGTGTACCAAATAAGGGTAAAGGGTTCATTTGATGACAATGAAGTACTCCTTCCGTTTGCATTTCGTGATGTTGCTTAGATGAATTCTTTATTAGCATAAACAAAATAAAGCTATAGGTAACATGTGATTTAATGGAAAAGTGTTTCGACTATCCATACTCTAGGGCCAAATGAACATAAATGCCGCTACCAGAAAGCAACTTATGAACAAAAAATTGCTAAATATTAGTTAGCTAGAAATAAACCCCTATTTTAATCAATTGTACCTGTATCTCAACTATATATAGGCCTGAGTGCCTGACAAGAAACCAGGCCATCTAGTTCACTACTGCTGCAGCATATACTTAGCTTCCCTTAGGTAAGATGTTAATCTGCAAGTGCTTTTGCAAAGAAGCAATGCTGCAAAATGATTCTATTTAATCAAAGCTGCAAAATCGATTTGACTAAAAAGATGTCAAAGGAAACATTACTGCCAAAGTAATTTCTGAGGCAAGTGATATTTTTTTTTACTTCTTCAAAAAGAAAAAAAAGAAAATAGAAGACAAGTGACATTTTTTTCTCAACTTGCCTTGAGATGTCGTCATCAATCATTATCTGTCCAGGGCCACCAAATTCAGTGGGACTCGCAGAAAATTAGGGGAGTTAGCATTTTCAAATAATTCCCATAATTGTCCTACATTCATGTTTCAGTCTAGCAGATAAGATGATCTGGATATGAAAACTCAGCAGAATACCGGTAATTCACTTGCACTAGTTGTACAGCAAACAGAGCATGGAAAGAAGGTGATGCTTGCCGTGTTCCACTGAAGGGTAGAATAGGTTTAGCTGCCGGTGCATCATTACTTATTAGTCGAAAAGCTCATATGATATATTATAGTGATTACTGTACACGTCGCTCCTCAAAAGAGTGAGCTAGGTGATTAAATGTTGGACAAGGTGTGCCTGATGATGTACATATAGGAGCCTAAACTGGTTAATTAGCTGCTACTAATAAATCCTGTCTGCTACAACTCTCTATATAGGTCGGCATGATGAGTGCATGAGGGCCATCTAGGTACTGATAGCTGCTATATAGATGACATACTTTGCTTCATTGCTTGGTTTGTGGGGTGGGAATATATAAATCTGCCAATGCTTTTGTAAAGCACAATAATGGCGTAAAATGATTCTAAACTTGTCGAGGTATGAATTTTACCGGTCACGCTAAGTTAAAGGCCCCGAAGGAGACCTTTATACTGCTACAATTCCAATAATAAAAGCGTAAACAGTCGGATATATGTATGACCGAAATGTGAAATAAATGTTACTGCCAAATGAAGCTATGAAAATAAGATCAGGATTATGACTACATATGGAAAAGAAAGAATGAAGTGTTAGGTGTGCCAACCTTTTTATTTAACCTGCTTTGTGATGTGACGATCATTATATCACTCCACGGTGTACTGTGGCCCTCACAAGCTAGATTTACAAAAGAGAACGGTCACCAAATTTAGTGAGACTCACATCCAACTGAGCCAGTTAAAAAGGATTTAGCATCAAGTGCAATAGAGACAAGGTGCCTATTCAGCCTCACTGGTCACTGGACCGAGTTTGGATAGATGTATGTGATAAGCAATAGATAGTTATTTGTGGTTTACCAAATAAGGGTAAAGGGTTCATTTGATGACAATGAAGTACTCCTTCCGTTTGCATTTCGTGATGTTGCTTAGATGAATTCTTTATTAGCATAAACAAAATAAACCTATAGGTAACATGTGATTTAATGTAAAAGTGTTTCGACTATCCATACTCTAGGGCCAAATGAACATAAATGCCGCTACCAGAAAGCAACTTATGAACAAAAAATTGCTAAATATTAGTTAGCTAGAAATAAACCCCTATTTTAATCAATTGTACCTGTATCTCAACTATATATAGGCCTGAGTGCCTGACAAGAAACCAGGCCATCTAGTTCACTACTGCTGCAGCATATACTTAGCTTCCCTTAGGTAAGATGTTAATCTGCAAGTGCTTTTGTAAAGAAGCAATGCTGCAAAATGATTCTATTTAATCAAAGCTGCAAAATCCATTTGACTAAAAAGATGTCAAAGGAAACATTACTGCCAAAGTAATTTCTGAGGCAAGTGATATTTTTTTTACTTCTTCAAAAAGAAAAAAAAAAGAAAAATAGAAGACAAGTGACATTTTTTTCTCAACTTGCCTTGAGATGTCGTCATCAATCATTATCTGTCCAGGGCCACCAAATAAAGTGGGACTCGCAGAAAATTAGGGGAGTTAGCATTTTCAAATAATTCCCATAATTGTCCTACATTCATGTTTCAGTCTAGCAGATAAGATGATCTGGATATGAAAACTCAGCAGAAAACCGGTAATTCACTCGCACTAGTTGTACAGCAAACAGAGCATGGAAAGAAGGTGATGCTTGCCGTGTTCCACTGAAGGGTAGAATAGGTTTAGCTGCCGGTGCATCATTACTTATTAGTCGAAAAGCTCATATGATATATTATAGTGATTACTGTACACGTCGCTCCTCGAAAGAGTGAGCTAGGTGATTAAATGTTGGACAAGGTGTGCCTGTTGATGTACATATAGGAGCCTAAACTGGTTAATTAGCTGCTACTAATAAATCCTGTCTGCTACAACTCTCTATATAGGTCGGCATGATGAGTGCATGAGGGCCATCTAGGTACTGATAGCTGCTATATAGATGACATACTTTGCTTCATTGCTTGGTTTGTGGGGTGGGAATATATAAATCTGCCAATGCTTTTTTAAAGCACAATAATGGCGTAAAATGATTCTAAACTTGTCGAGGTATGAATTTTACCGGTCACGCTAAGTTAAAGGCCCCGAAGGAGACCTTTATACTGCTACAATTCCAATAATAAAAGCGTAAACAGTCAGATATATGTATGACCGAAATGTGAAATAAATGTTACTGCCAAATGAAGCTATGAAAATAAGATCAGGATTATGACTACATATGGAAAAGAAAGAATGAAGTGTTAGGTGTGCCAACCTTTTTATTTAACCTGCTTTGTGATGTGACGATCATTATATCACTCCACGGTGTACTGTGGCCCTCACAAGCTAGATTTACAAAAGAGAACGGTCACCAAATTTAGTGAGACTCACATCCAACTGAGCCAGTTAAAAAGGATTTAGCATCAAGTGCAATAGAGACAAGGTGCCTATTCAGCCTCACTGGTCACTGGACCGAGTTTGGATAGATGTATGTGATAAGCGATAGATAGTTATTTGTGGTTTACCAAATAAGGGTAAAGGGTTCATTTGATGACAATGAAGTACTCCTTCCGTTTGCATTTCGTGATGTTGCTTAGATGAATTCTTTATTAGCATAAATAAAATAAAGCTATAGGTAACATGTGATTTAATGGAAAAGTGTTTCGACTATCCATACTCTAGAGCCAAATGAACATAAATGCCGCTACCAGAAAGCAACTTATGAACAAAAAATTGCTAAATATTAGTTAGCTAGAAATAAACCCCTATTTTAGTCAATTGTTTTTGTCCATCCACATCACGCCACACTTCCTGTTTCTTCTCTTTCAGTTCTCACTTGCTCGCCATCTTAGTGGGATCAAACATCCTTATTTTTTTGTTTCTCTGGGGGTCTTCTAGATTGTGCTGCAATTTCACTAGGCCTTCGATGGATTTTTACACACACTAAAGGGAAAAATTTTGGTGTCTAGTTGGTGATTTATTTGATGACCATATTCCACTTGTCTCCCCTTTTTAGCATCTTAATGACACTTGATTGTATTTTTTTCATCATTTTTACCTGTTTATTCATGGAAAACTCTCAATTTAACTTTTGATTATAATTAAGATATCTTTGAAAATGAGATCCCATATATCATCTTGCAGAGCTTCTCAAAGACCTATGTACCATGTTGTTTTTATTAGTTTTGACTTCTGTGTCATGTCTGAACCTTTTTGCTTGCCATATTGCGTGATTATGTGACTTGCTGTTTACTTATCATCATGATCATCATCCTTAATGTTTCATTACACCGGCTCCTTCGTTATCACCATCAAAAACTCATTGTTGTGTTCATTTGTGGTATGTTATCTAACTAAAAGTAGTAAGATTTAGCTCATTATATATATTATATCATTGAAGACCAGTCATGTGGATATGTAACCTATGAAAAGTGGAAAATCAAACTAAGACAGCGAGATGGTTTCATTTTTGCTCAATCTAGAAGTAACTTTTGGGAAGGTCTATGCCGTTTAGCGTAAATTTTCGCATTCTTCGACTAGTAACTAAGATGAAGAAGCGACCATAGTGGATAATAAGAGAGTAAATGGCTCTTTCTGTAGTAGATTTTGGAAATATTATGATTTCTGTTAGTATTCAAATATCAAGGGTAATCACTGTTGTCATTCTTAGGGTTCGTATTATGCAAGTGCAGGTTCGTTTTCCTTTGGTTTGATGCTTAATTTCAATTTGATGTGTCTTTTCTTGATTTTAATAGGTTTTTGCAGGTTGCATAACATTGCATTTTGTTTTTCTCCATTACATCTTCTATTTATTTATGTTTTTGTTGTAGCAAATGTTTGTCAGTCAACCATTGAGTGGCCATAGTCACATACTGTCATAAACCATGTGGATGTGTGGCCTAGGCCTTCAAACAAAGGTTTATTGTGAGTTTGTCTCAAAAAGAATTTTTACGAGCACTGGCTTATAGTAGTCTCAAACTCTCAATTGGCTGTTTTCCGGGGATGATGCTTTGATGGTGAAATGTTGTTCTAATTATGTTTTATCTTAGTGCTTTGATTATTCAATTGTTCATGCTGGTGAATAATAAAGATAAAAATTCATGATATCCGTGATCATTTTTTCTAGTATTTTGGTTGCATTCTTTTGATCTTGAGCATATTTATTCGGCTAACATTAGATGACAAGGGAAAAGAGCACGCTACATAGTCATGTGAAGTAGCAGTGCATCTCACTTCTCCACATAAAAATTTCAATGCTTTACTTGTTAATTTCATCGCCATGACCCATTTATTACATGGGCTGTATCAGCTGGTCGTCAATTGAGACGAACCGCAGCTATTGAGAACCGACCTGACTGAACCTTGGGATTAATGTGCAAACGTCAAACAAATTTATTTTTTTCAAAAAGAAGACAGTAGTGATGTTAAGGGTCCGTTTGAAGCCCTCCGGACTAACTGTTAGTCCGACGTTTGGATGCCAATTTAAGACTAAAAATGAACTAATTGAATCCTTGGCTAATTTGCAAATAGAATCCATTGATCCTAGTTATTTCATGATTAATCCATGTTTTGCTACAGAAAACATGAGCTAATCATAGGTTAATTAGGATCATTAGATTCTACTCACAAAGTAGTCAAGAAAACTGCAATTAGTTTTAGAAGTAGTTCATGTTTAATCCTTCTAATTGGCATCCAAACGTTGGACTAACTGTTAGTCCTGAGAATCCAAACATGCCTTAATTTTTTTTTTTTTGGCAACTGGCCACTCTCACTCTCGTACTGCTCGTGCGGTTCCTTTTAGTGTATAAACATGGGTAATGCCGTAACGGTTCTGCAGCGTATTGCTGAGCCCAATCAATCAAATGGAATTTGTCTTGGCGCCCTCTCCACTCAAAGATTTATATGCTCCTGGTGGGTATATATGCAGCTGGCATGGCTTTTGCTGGTTCGTGTCTTCTGCTCTCTGATGTTGGCTCCACCTTTTTCCCCCTTATTTATGCTTGGATCCAGCGGGGCCAATATATAGGGCTCGATCACCCAAGGTTTTGTAGAGTGCCACTCCATAATACTAATCCTGAGGTGATTATAGTAATCCATCGAGTGTCTCTGATGGATGTGAATGCTAGTTGTGATGTGTTGGTGTTGGAGATGGAGAATGCTAGTTGTGATGAGTTGGTGTTGGAGATGGAGAAGATGCTCGCAGCCGCCAGTCCAACGGTGGAGGGGCTACGTTGGAGCAAGCCTTCCATCTACCGGGTCCCGCAGTGGCTCGAGAAAATGACCCGCATTGAGGACGTTGAGGAGCCGTATCGCCCGCGGTTGGTGTCGCTGGGCCCCTTCCACCACGATGACCCCGACCTGCTTCCTATGGAGGAGCACAAGCGCCGAACGGTGCTGCACATAGCTAAGCGGTCGAGGAAGCCGCTCAGAGACTTCTTTGCTGCCATCGAGGAGGTGGCAGACGAGCTCATGGATGCATACCATGATCTCAACGGGAAATGGCGCGGACAAGAGAGAGGCCGTTTCGTGCAGATGATGGTCGTAGATGGATGCTTCTTGCTGGAGATCATGAAGGGGCTTAAGAATAAAAAGGCACCAGATGATTACTCGCCCAAAGACCCAGTTTTCAGTGTCCAGGCCATGGTTTCGTTGTGGGTTGGGATCCGGTCCGACATGCTCATGATTGAAAACCAGGTTCCTATGCTCACCCTTTACAGCCTTGAAGCTGTCTGGTCTGGACATGACCCTTCGGTATAATCAACTATACCCTCTCAATTTCACATTATATGTTATTTTAGGGTTAATTTTTTCTCTCACATATATTATATGTCATTCTCGCTTCCCAATACATCTCTATCTTTATCTCTCTTCTCATTCACTTTTCCTCATTTTCTATGCGTTCTCAACCTTTTGATCTCTTCTTATTAATTAATTTCTTGCTCAATGCAAAAATGACATATAATATGAAACAGATGGAGTATTGCTATTGTATACCTAGAACATATGAAATGCGCTTATAATAGTGATTTATGATAAATGAGTATTGATTTAATTTACAATATCGGTATGTAAATCTAATTCTTGTAAGTTCCGCTTATGTTATAAAACATGGTGACATAAATGTATGCGCAACATTTATTGTAAATTCGTAAATTTAAGTGGCCATAGAATAAGGTATATAGACAACGCGCATTTATTGTAAATTCGTAAATTTAAGTGGCCATAGAATAAGGTATATAGACAACCATCTACTAATATTGATCATAAATAGCCAATATATTTATATATTGATGATAAATGTTTTGAAAGTTTGACCATTAGAAATCGTGGAACAACATGTTTTAAATCGAAGGGCATAATACTAAAGACATATCTATTTCTTCGTGATCAAAGCCTCCATACAAATAGGAAATAAAATATAACTGCGTTATCTTGGTTAATTGTATGTAGGGGTTGGTACTTGGTAGTGCTAGCATCTGCAGTAACTTGGTTCTCATACAACCCATTGTCAACTATGTATAGGTACACGATATCAACAAGCTGGTGCTTGAGTTTATGCTCGACCCAGTGAAGGAAGGCAAGCTTGCGGAAGGCATAGATAGTCCGTGCCTCCATCCCCTGGACATTTACCACAGAAGCTTTTGTGGCCGCCGTACATCCTTAGAAGCATTTGCCGAGCCGGAGTCGAGCATGCCCTCCGCTGTGGAGCTCAGAGATGCAGGGATCCGTTTCGAGAAGAGCAAGACAGCATGCGTCAACGACATCCAATTCAGCAATGGCGTGCTTAGCCTTCCAGCGCTCTCCATGTACAATGGCAATAAGCAAGTCTTCCTCAACTTGATGGCGTTTGAGCGGCTACACAGTGACACTGGGACCTATATTGCGACGGACTATCTGATCTTCATGGACAACATCATCGATTCCGAAAGAGATGTGGCCCTACTGAGATCCAAAGGGATCATCAAAGACGTGTTGAGCAGCGACAAGGACGTAGCAAAATTTTATAACATCCTTAGCAGAGGAGCGGTGTTGAGCCCATTCAGCAGGCTGCAAGACGTGCGGCGGCAGGTGAAGGATCACTGCAAGAGTCCCTTGAATAAGTCGATAGCCATCTTCCGACATGTCTACCTGCAGCACCCGTGGGCTTTCATTTCCCTCATGGCTGCCGTCATCCTGCTCATCGCCACGCTCCTGCAGACCGTCTACGCCATCTGGAGTTTCTACAGCCCAAACAACAAAAGCTAGAAAACTCTGACTGATACCACCTGACGATAGAATCCGTTATCCGACCACATTCACGCATGCCTTCTACCTTAAAGTTTATCGGCGCATGCATTTGCATTTTCGAATATATGGCTGCGAGGCCAACTAATCTACCGCCTTGTCAGCTCGCCATATATGTAATTCGCTCAATAAACTCTGTGGCTCAACCGCTCAATATGTGAGGCTACAGTTGCTTCTATCCGTTACTAAGTGTAATTCCCATTGTTGGGACTTTGGAATAAAAAACAATCATGTTCTTTAACAATAACTAGGGAGGTAGTACCCGAAAAAGGCTAGAGTTGATAAAAGAGACAATTCCTTTGTTTTTTTAGATAAAGGGAAATCCATTTCATCAACAAATGAAAGCATCCATGCTTCTCCATCTTTCGATGAATTTAACTGTTCATTATTACAAGTTTCACTATGTGTAGACTCCGTCTATACCTCATAGGACAAATAGCCAACACCAAACAAATGGAATGAGAATATAAAAAGTTCATCTCAACACAACCTATTACCAAACTGTCACACATGGCGACGATATCCATTGTCACCACCAACAAAAGTCGGCATGCTTTTAGCATGAAAGTTCTTCCCTCCTCTTTTTGGAAAAGTGACCATGTTCTCATCCAATATGTACCCCTGAATTACCTTCAAAGGAGTTAGAATAGCATTTTTTTTTTGTGTCAAAATCAACATCATTACGGCTTAACCAAATTGCCCAACATATGTCACTAATGCCCACAAGCATTTGTTATCTAGCCTTAGGCCGAAACCCACCAATCCAATCACCAAACATATCAGCAACATTAACTGCACGTTTAATACAAAAAGATAGTTCAATCAACCTCCAGAATAATCTAGCAAAACTGCAATCAAAGAAAAGATGTTGTATAGTCTCCAAGTAACTACAAAAACAACATTTATGGTTTCCATTCCAGTTTCTTCCAGCTAGATTATCTTTGGTTAGTATAACTTCCTTATACAAGAACCATAAAAAACTTTAATCTTCAAGGGTACTTTTATTTTCCATATTATTCGCTATAATGCTCATGTCTAAAATTGCCTCATACATTGATTGAACAAAAAATTTACCACTTTAGAGCAAGGTCCACCTAAAAGTATCCGATTCATCAAATAATTGTACGTGTAGCAATTTGTTCACAAGATTATGCCAAGCCACAATCTTATCTCCAACTAGAGATCTCCTGAAAGATATATTTAGCAGAGTTGAGCTAAAAACAATAGATACCGTGTCATGCTTTTTATGCACAAATGTTATAAAGGATAGGAAATTGATCTCTTAAAGTACTATTACCTAGCTACTTATCTTCCCAAAATCTAATTTGAGAACCATCTTTTACAATAAAAGATCCATATTGTAAAAATTGGTCTTTGATACTCATTAGACCTGACCAAATATGAGTCACCGGGTTTTACTTGTACTTGAGTCAACATTTTATTGTTATTTGTTTTTAAGCATTTGTTGCCGTAACCCATCCTCATTCAAAAGTTTGTGTAGCCATTTGCTCAGTAAGCATTTATTTTGGACCTCAAGGTCTAGTATGCCTAGCCCTTCTTGGTCTTTTGGTCGGCAAATAATATCCCATCTTGCAAGTCTATATTTCTTTTTATGTTCATCACTTTGCCAAAAGAATCTAGATCTATAATAATCTAGTTTCTTTAGTACTCCTTTTGGAATTTCGAAGAAAGAACACATAAAAAGAGCTTACCCTTCCAATTGCTTAATTTCTTTTCAAACTTGTCCTCTATAATTTTCCAATCTTTGTTACTCAATCTTCTGTGGTGCATAGGTATTCCTAGATATCTGAAAGGATATTCACCCATATCACAACCAAATAATTGTACATATTCTTGTTCATGATCCTTTGCCTCTCCATAGCAGAATAACTCACTCTTATGAAAATTAATCTTTAAGCCAGATAATTGCTCAAAAGCAAGCAACTTGGCTTGTTCAAAATCATGTTCCATAAAAAGAATATGAGGAGACTATGGGAGCAAACAGTAGTCATTCCATGAGTGACTTTAAAGCTGTTCTCAGGAAAAAGAAATCTTACTCAAATAAAAAAAGTAAGGGTAAAGTCTCTGTACAACACATAAAGAAATTGCTGAAGTCTAGAGGAAAATTGTTTTCTGAAACAGCAGAGGTCTTCGAGACTTGACTAAATTATTGTTCTTAGCTGACACCTCTATAGAACAACATCTGGACTTCATTGCTCTTCTTGAAATGGGAGGGGATGATTTTACAGAGGCTGTACTAAAACATTTTTGTGGCGACAAGAATTTTCTTTGGAGTTGGACTTCACCTAGAGGTAGACCTGGAGGTATTTTAGTGGGCGTTAGCTTAGATTCTTTTGATATTGGAGAAATATCACATGGTGACTTTTATGTAAAGTTTAAGCTTCAAAATAAGAATGATGGTTAGGAATGGGTCCTGATAGCAATTTATGGGGCTGCACAAAATTAGTACAAGGAGATCTTCCTTGCTGAATTAGTGCACACATGCAGAATTGAAACTCTTCCGATTTTAGTTGGGGGTGATTTCAATATTATAAGGGACCCAAGTGAAAAGAATAATGATAGATATGATGATTGATGGCTATTCTTATTTAATGCAGTTATTGATGGTCTTGACTTAAGAGAACTTGATCTAGAGTCGGAAGGCAGTTTACTTGAGCGAATAATGTAACACCATGATTTTCAAGTTTTGGAATAATTTAAAATTTATATAGAATTAGATAGGGTGTTCACATTTTTATTATGCAAAAGCTTTATTTTCTAAATTAAATCAATTAATATAGGTTATATAAATTGTTTGTCGCATTCATGCTGGGTACATTTGCAGCAGGGTTTTATTTGTGTGAAAAATGTATTTGAAAATACGATAGAAATTCGTTTTAGTAGAAACGATCAGTTTAAATGCTAAACTCTCTTTTCCTCTCACGTCATGCGACTCCGTTTCTAATTTTGCTTCTGGCAGCCAAATCGTAACCAGCACTGCCACCGTGCCAATATCTCTCTAGGGAAGTTGGACGTGGAGAGGGATTTTTGTACCCTCAACACTCGTATCCACAAACCTGCCTTGCCTCCTTTCCTACGTATATAAGCAAAACCTAGCCTGCCAACTTCCTATCCTGCCCGTGAAAACATAACGCCGCCGCCGTTCTGGGCAACCAGGAACTCGCGGAATCCGATCGCCGTCGTTCTGCCCTTCCCAGAAATCCCGTTGCACCGATCGCCGGCAACACCTACAACCCGACAAACTCCGAGGACCACCATCGATCATCATGACCATCGACGATGCAGCCTGATCTCTGAAGGACGCCGATGATCCTCATCGGCAGTCGCCGTTGCAAGACACCACCGAGCCGTCTCCTACTCTTGCAAATCCCATCGCCTGCTTCCTGACGAACGCCGAAGATCACGTCGTCGACCGTCGCTGCTGCAAGCCGTGATGACCCTTGGTGAGACCCCGAGTCCTTCATGTTCGTTCAAGTTACTTTGCTTCGAGGTTGTTAGATCGTAGTGCAGTTTCGTTTCCCTCAGGCAAGCCTGCAATAGCAGCCATCGCGTCGCCGCCGTAGTTAGCTGCGGCAGCTTCTTTTATTTGCTTGTTTCGGTCATCCAGTAGAGCAGTATACGGCCAAGAGTAGCAAGATAGCTGCGTATACGTTTTCCAAATCGAATCATGCATGCATCTTGAATCCTAATTCCAGTACGTGAGCAGTTCCAGGATTAATTAGCTTTGTTTATGAGCTACACATCATCGTGACGTTTGGCTTATGCAATCACCTGTATTATCAGTACAAACAATTCTGTTAGTCACGTATATAGCGACAGTTTTCAGGAAAACCCTTGCATCTTGTTATTCTTATTACTTTTTCATACAAACTCCAATTTAAATGATTCTTGCGCTCACGCGACCGTCATGACGTAGGCTTTCTGTTGATACATTATCTTTGCTATGATTGTACTGTTTGGACTGTTTTCTTAGTGTTTCTTGTTGCTTGTTTGTCGGTATTCTTGCGCGGGCAGAATTAATTCAAGAGCCGCCGTTCAACCTCCAGGACCAAGAATTCCAAGAGCCGTTTGAGCAGCAACACCAGAAAGGCAAGTGCCCTTGATGCATATTGATCCCTTTTAAGATGTGTCATTTTTTAAATTGCATGCTTGTGTCTTAATATGAATCCCATGATATTGGTTTACTAGATTTTTCAATTATTCCTTGAAGCCTTTGTTCGGGTATGTCTATGGTTTGGGTAGACTCATGCTTGTGCTGTCAAGGGTTGGAAACCAGTTAATTAATTTGACTAATGCTCTACTTAATTCATTGAGTTGGTATTGTTTTTAGCAACACATGGAGCGTAGGGAATCTGGACACACTGGATGGTTTGGTATGGTGCCGTCTTGCACGATGTGGTTTGTGTTGGTGCCTGTGCTAGATTCTAAGGACCGGTTCGTGGACATGTAACCCGGCTGAACAGCGCAACCATGAGGCTTAAATGGGTGCGGCTTAGCTAATTAATAGTTATCTCTTATTTACTGTAGCACCATTCGGTTGTTGTTGTGGCGCAAATGGGGACTACGGCCGGCAAGGTAAAATGGACTTATCCGTTGTAGCGAATCCTAGCGGGTGTTTACAGGGTATGTGTCACTATTGAAAGGCTTTTCAATGTTAACCCGGCTTGACACCTCGGTAGTGTAAAGCAAAAAGGAATAGCATTGACTCGTGGTGAATGTGTGCAAACCTTGCAAGGATAAAACTGTCATGACAGCTGTGCTCATGGTCAAGAGCGGGCTTGGACTTCTTCGCGATTAGTGGGATGGATGGTTGGTTGGTTTGGTTTGGTAGCCAGATGGTGGGAATCTGGTGAGTTGGTAGTCGGATTGGGAATCCGATGAGCTATTCCTTGATGTTGGTTTTGTTGGAGCTTGGAGAATTACACCTAGTAAATAGGTTGCTTTTATAAATGTGTCTTCCATAGTGCAGTAAACCTTGTGTCAGCTTTTCTTGATATTTGCCAGCATGTCATATTTTTTCTACACTTGCGGAGTACGACATGTACTCACACTTGCTATTCCCTCTCTTTGTTTGGATAAATAAATGCTGCTCAGACAATGGAGGTGATGTGGACTACAACGATGATGACTTCGACCCGGATGCTCCATACTAGGCTGGTGTTACCCCCGGACAACGCCTATGGAAGATGGGATAATCGCTCCGCTAGATTATAATTTCGCTACTCTTTTATTTCTATTTTAGACCATGAGTCATTATGTCATAAATGTATATCGTTAACATGGCACTTTAATAATGGTATTTCACTATTTGTCACTGCATGTATGATTTAACTGATCCTGGCATACATGTGGTGTGCATTCGGTTGTCTCTTTCAAACCGGGTGTGACAAATAAGTACCTACTTTCGAGAAGTTAGAACGTATTCTTGTAAGTACAGACTGGGATTTAAAATATCCAAAGGTAACGATGGAAGCCTTAACTAGAGAAGTATCTGACCATACCCCTTTACTGCTGGATACTAGAACGCCTACTCAAAGCTCAAAGCATATGTCTAAATTCGAACTTGGTTGGCCAATGAGGGACGATTTCTATGATCTAGTAATAATGGGAATTTGGGAAACAGAGAACAGAGGCAATTCACCGCTATGAATCTGGCAAAATAAAAGAAAAAGGCTTAGACAATTCTTGAGAGGATGGACAAAGAATATGAGAGGCACATATAAGAAAGAAAAACAAGAAATTGTTGAACAATTAGACAAAAAAGCTGAGACCACATTGTTACAACCGCGTGAGGTTGATTTCAAACAATGTTTAAACGAAAGGCTAGTTCAATTATTAAGGGAAGAAGAAAGTAAGTGGTACCAATGTTCAAAGACAGAACAACTTTTGAAAGGAGACAGCAAAACAAAATATTTCCAGTTGGTAGCAAATGCAAAATATAAAAGAACTCGAATTTTTCAACTCTAAGGGGTGATGAACAATTGAAGTCATATATCACTAAGTACTATCAAGGCCTCTTTGGACCTTCAGATAGTAATGATTTCACATTGAATGAGCATCATCGGGATGATATTCCTCAAGTCTCGAGAGCGAAGAAAACGAAAAGCTTGTCGAGATGTTCTCAGAAAATGAAGTAAAAGAGGCCATTTTCCAAATGAAATATAACAAAGCATCAGGATCTAATGGATTCCCAGCTGAATTTTATCAAGCTTTCTGGGAAGTAATAAAAAAAGGACTTGATAGCTTTGTTTAGTGAATTTCATAACGGGACATTACCACTAGACAACCTCAATTTTGGCATAATAACTTTGCTACCAAAACAGAAAGATGCCACCCAAATTAAGCAATTTCGCCCTATATGCCTACTAAATGTGAGTTTCAAGACATTCACAAAAGTAGCTGTAAACAGGATCATGAGACTTGCTGATAATTTAATTGAATCGTCACAAACAGCTTTTATGCCCACAACAATGGACGACCAGATTAGACTTATACTACTCCCTACTATTAGTAGCGTAATGCAACGTAAAGGTTCTCGATTTATAACCCTTGAGAACTAACGTTGTGGCTCTCTTTCTTAATCAAATATTAAGCTAATAGATAGATATGGTTACCAGCACATAATGCCATTACAAGCAAGCTCAAGCATACTTTTATTCTTTGATTAAGCCAAATAAACCATGTACACACATTCGTTAAGTGAAACGTCTTGGATTGGGTATCGAAACCTGTAATTGGGTTAATCGCTTTGTCTATTTTGGTCCTTGTAGAAGGGTTTCCCCGGGGAGCCATCCTGTACTGTGATTTTGGAACCTTGGGGATGGTCACCACCAGGTTACGGCCCTCGAGCATGACAGTAATTTCATTCTTGTCGAACACCTCAGGCACCAGTAGCCGGATGTGGACGAGACGTCGTCGTTGTGGTCCGCCAGCTGCTTCTTGATCTCGAGCACTTCGCTCGTGATGGCGACCTGGAAGTCGCCCGGCGCCGCCCCCTCGCATGGAGAAGAATGTCAGCGCCACCTTCTTGTCGTCCTCATTTATCTTCCATTTGGCGGTCGTGGTGGGTACCAAGGGTTTCCGCCCAGGGGTGGAGCTAGCATGGAGCAAGGGTGTGCACATGCACACCCAATAATTGTTGCAAAACTCCGATTTTCAACAGGTGATATATATGGGTATTTTAGTACTTGATCAGCTCAAGTCTATTTGAGCTCAAATCATCAAAACAACCCCAATAGTGCTAAGCTCCTAAACTATTTTACAGATTATAGAGCTTCCTATACTTTAATTTTTGTTATGAGGTAATTGTTGAGCCTTGTGCACACCCAATGTGAAAATCTTTCCACCGCCATTCCGCCATGCATGGGAAGAACAAAATAGCATTCACTACCTTTTGCAACTCGCGAAATATTAACTTTGAAATTAATTATGGTCATACAGGAGCTTAATTACCAGCGGGTGGAATGTTAGATGGATGGTCAATGCTCCTGGGATCCACATAGTGGCATATAGAGCGAGGCGTCAATGCTCCTGGGATCAACATAGTGGCATATAGAGCGAGGTCATACAGGTAGCATTGTTAAAATGTTCCCAGATTTGTCCTACATGCATATTTCAGTCCACCAGATTGGATGATCTGGAATTCTGGATACAGAAAACTAAGCTGACTGCCGGTTGTTCACTCGCAGTACAGGAAATGAGAGCATGGAAAGAAGGCGATGCTTGCCGTGTTCCATTGCAGGGTAGAATAGATAGTTGTCTCATCTATGTGTAACAGGATTGCACTATACGAAAGAGAAAAGCATTCAAACCGCATGTGTGGGCGTATCATTACTTCTTTTTTTTTTTTGCGAAGGTGCGCATCATTACTTATTAGTCCAAAAAGATACTGCTCATGTGATTACAATGACTAATTGAACAAAATATGTAGGTTTACGTTGCGCACTTGCGTTGTGCAGGCGTACACACTACAGATCAGCTCGTCAAGAGAGTGAGCAAGGTGACAAAATTTTGGACAATAGGATATAAATAAATAGTGTGAATGAAAATTACTGGACGAAATGTCGGATGATGTACATAGCTAGTGCATATATAAGTTGGTTCTTTTTTCTCACTGGATCTACATTGTGTTGTCTTATCTGGTGCTGTGGAATTGGCTTTAAATTAAACCAAATCTGGGTACCTCAACTTGTTAGCTGCTACTAATCTTGTCTGCTACAACTTTGAATAAAAGTTGGCATGAGGAGTAGTAGTACAAGAGAAGGCGTCTAGGTACTGGCTGCTATATGACATACAACTTTGCTTCATTCCTTGGCTTGTGGGCTGGGAATCTATAAATTTGCTAGTTCTTTTGTAAAGCACAATAATGATGTAAAATGATTCTAAACTTGTCACTGTATGAATTTTCCCTGTCACGCTAGAGTTTAAGGCCCGAAGAAGACTTTATCACATACTCGCCTCTATTTACACACACACACACACACACACACACACCTTACCAACAAGAGACAAGGCTGGCTGATCTTGAGATTCACGAAGTCACCACGGACACCTCACTGTCGACAGAGACGTCTCTTACCACTGAAAGAATAATTAACCGTCAATGCAACACCGGTATCTGAGTTTATGACTTCAACATGGGTGGGTTGGTTCCACTACAAGGAACCTAACCAGCTAAGATACACTCAGATTGAAGGAGACATTTATATGATACGATTCGAATACAAATACAACATAAACAGTCGGATATATGTATGACTAAAATGTGAAATAAATGGTACTGCCTAATGATGCTATAAAATAATATCTGGATTATCGATCTCTAAGAGCGTCCCCAAAAGGGGTCTTAAGAGCTAGAATAAATAGTATTTTTGTCAAAAGAGGAGAGAGAGGGCAACTAGCTCTTCCTCAAGAGCTAGTCTCTAAGGACAATGTGTGACTTAAACACAGACCGCACCCCTTATCAATCCTCCTTAAGAGCTGGCTGCTAACTCTTAGCTAGCTCTACCTTTGGGGACGCTCTAACTTTGGACACAGAGATTAAGACGAGGTTAAAAAGGTGAGTGCACATAAAATGAGAAGAAGAGTGATAGAGATACAATGTATTAAAAAAAGAGAAAGATGCATTGAGAAGCGAGAACGCTATTTTGAGAAAACTAGAGAATGCTAGGATGACAAGTATTATTGGACAGAGAGAGTACTTAATAAAGTTATCCGTAATGGTCAGACGTTGATTTCCATCTCTCTGCCTGCCAAAACTGTAATCTAACAACAAGTTTACCGATTCTATCACATAGTGTCTGCCTCTTGCTCGCCTACACCTTCGTCCGCCTACACCTCTGTGTCTGCCGTCAATTGATCTGCCTCCCCTTCGTTTTGCCCAATCAATCCGAACTCTGCCCCACTCCTGTTTTTAGCCTAGTGCATGCCTAAGAAACCATAATGTCGTTGCCATTGTCCCTCTACCTCCTCTCTATGATCGACCCTGAGGTGGCAGTTGAGGCTTTTGAGTGCGCATTTCGTGTGCCTCTTGATTATTGTTGATCTTTCCTAAATAAATCCACATAATCATAGAGGTGTATATGAATTGTGCAACTTGACCTTTTTACAGCTTGGACTGCGCTTATGTCTAGCCAAGCTTGATGAAGGTGCACGTTTAGGATATCTGCGCTGATGAGCCATGCTATAGGTCAGTGTTCGTGAAAACAAAAATATGAAGACAAAAATAATAACACCACACAAGTGCACAACACACATGTGTAGCCATGAACCATATATTTCATTAAATCATTGGATTTACAAAATACACAATTTACAAAGCTTTGTCTTCTCTTGTCTTCCTGCGTCGATGCTTAAGGAAGATCTAACTTGAGAGATTGCGTAGTTCGCCAATTCCCGGGGATTTGCATATTTCCCGGTTAATTACATCTACAGAGCGAGTCTGTAGAACACCTCCGATTAAGCTGCGCGTAATGGTCGTATCTTCATGTAGAGTGTTGCTCGTCCATGAACAATATTGTGTGGATGGAATGTGTGCGATGTGGGTGGCTTTTATATTTGCCGAAATCCAGTCATAACAGCACCATCGCTACGTCGGATGTAAACGGAAGATGTCGATGAAGAGGATGACTTTCGCCTCGTCGGTGCCCAGTCATGTATACGCCGGTCTTCATCAACTCGAACGGAAGTGTTGCCTTTGCCTCGTCGGTACCCAGCAACGATGTGTGTTCGATCTCGCCGTATGGGACATGTCGGGAGAGTGTTGACTTAGCTTCGTCATTACTTGGCCAAGATTCCGTCTAGCCTCATCGGTACCTAGACGTGTATTGGTGATGATGATGCGGCCTTTATCTCGTTGAGACTTAGCCTTAATTTAGTGTTGATGTGGATCATGGATGAGCCGCTAGGGAGACGGCCAATGCTTACTAAATGAGGACTTTGACAATATGTTACTCCCGCGTTAAGGACGAGCAGCAGGATTTAATCAAAGGGCCTGTTCGGCATGGCTGGTGGCTGGTGGCTGAAAGTACTGTTGCAGCTGATTGAATAGTGTTTTGTGAGAGGATTTGAGCACTGTAGCGGCTGGTTACTGTAGCGGCTGGTGGCTGTATAGACCTAGATACCCGTATTCGAAAATAATACGCGGTTACAGTAACCAGCCCAGCCATGCCGAACAGGCTGAAAGAGCACCAATGGAGGGGAGCATAGGTCCCTCGCATTGAATGATTGTTTTACAATGGTATCTTTTGAAGCACGTACAGAAGTGCTAGCTAGCTTGGCTGGTTATTTCAACGAACGGATGTACTGCACAATGTTGGCAGTCTGGTCATCAATATGATTTAATGCCGGAGGCACTGATTATTATTTTAACATATGAATGCTACCGAGAGCAAACGGCAGCTTGACATCGGTTTGCTGGTGACATATAGAAGCTCACGTCTCTGTGCATCTTTGACCTAGCTTGCCGCTGGATAGCATAGCATGGTATGTCTCACTAACATTCGGTCAGCGTATCATAGTATTTGTATTAACACAAGCTCTTGCATTTTGCATTGGACAATGCTTGTCTTCAATATTTCAATCACGCTTGTATATAAGCATGAACGGATCGATGGGCTTCACATGCCTGCAGTTCAGTCATCTAGGTATCTTGCATGGAGGCTTTGCTCGGATGCTACATAGAACAAAATCACACAGCAGCTTGATGGCAGCTTGCTGATGTCATATTAGACGCCCGGTGCTTCAATCATTAGCTTGATAGGAGAAGCGTGTTTTCATGTATGTAAGCATCACTTTGCTCCTTCATGAGGATCAGAGCTTAAACTGTCGAGCCTTCCGGCGTCATGGAACCTTTTCATTATATCTCTTGGAACTGGCTACCACGATCGGGTTCGTAGCCATCTTGCTGCCATGTTAGGGGCAAGAATAATATTTCGAGCTTCTTTCATTGTCATATGGCATCATGCTTGGATCCAACAGGCAAACCATCGGCCCTCCCCAATGGGAGGATGCCCGTCTTACTCTGTTGTGAGAAGTAGACTGATCGGCCTTCCCCAATGTTATGGTTCCCGCCTTACTTCTCTCATAGTAAAATTAATAGGCAGATCATCAGCCCTCCCCAATGAGGAGGATGCCCGTCTAACGCTGTTGTGTGAAGGTGAGAAGTAGACTAATCGGCCCTCCCCAATAGGAGGGTTCCCGCCTTACTTCTCTGATTGTATAAAGTGAGAAGTAGACTGTTCGACACCTCCTCAATGAGAGGATGCCCGCCTTACTTCTCTGATGATTGTTTAGCAGAGGGACGCTTCGCCTTGATGAACGAGCAGACCATGCATCATGGCCGCCGGGGAGATAAGATGACGACAGGCTTGGCGGAGCTCATCGTGGTGGTAGAAACGTGGCGCAGACTTGGACGGCGAGTTGCAGCGCATGGGCGCAACTCCCGTGTTGAGGCGTGGATACTTCTGCCGGCGAGGGTGTCCTCTGGCCGCGTCGTCATGCGACGTCTCCTCCGCGTGGAGTTGCAATGCAGCGGCGTCTCCTGGCGGCGGCGCGTACGCTCGTTGTGTTGTGTGTTGGCGTGTATCTCTCTGGCGGCTGCGTCGCGCCGTAGCGACGCCTCCTGACGGCGCGCGTCCCCCCAATCCAGGTAAGGTGTTCGGTTCTTTATATAGCAGAGGATAGGCGGTAGGGTTTGGCCGAGATAAGTGTCACCCTGTGGGCCTGTTTAAAGGACGAACGATCTTATATCTCTACTAGCAAAAGTGCCCGTGCGTTGCCACGGCTGATCGGAAAAATCCACAAATAATTTGTTCTGCTTTCAACGAAGTCAAAATGGTCAAGACATAAACCTTTATGTGGCTAAAGTATAAAGTACATGTACATAAGATGAAAGAAAAATAATAATATAAGGACCTAAGCAAAATAATAATAATTATTATCCAGAGTTAAACCTTACGCTAACAAAATAATAATAATAAACATAAGGACCTAAGCCTGGGAGCACGGATAAATTAACAATGTTATTAGGCTTATCGAACATTTCTCTCTCTCTCTAGCTCTCTCTCTCTCTCTTTTCTCTCTCTCTCTCTCTCTCTCTCTCTCTCTCTCTCTCTACACTATGTCTATATATAAGAGCATAGTGTAGTATAGAAGGCCAACATTTGTAATAAAAAATAAAAGTATAAATATTCAAGTCTGACGATCTAGCTGATTGCTACGGGCTTTAAAGTATTCAAATAACAACACATGATTGTATTGTACTTGCAAATCCGTAATATTTCAAAATAGGATTATGGAGCCCGTGAAATAACTTAGTACATAAAGGAAAGAGTATATGCCAAGTAGATAATACATGAAGAGTGATTATCATAGATTTATCTGGATAAGAAGATCATTACTTGAGTGGACAATGTCCGCAACTTTTAAACTTAAGTTTACCCAATAAAATTTAGCAGGAATTGGTAAGAGAACATAGCTTTCTAACAAATTACTTTTATGAGGAAACAGAACCTTGCTTATAGGTATAATTAGCCCAATCAAATTTAGCAGCAGTTAGAAAGAGAAATATAGATAGATGCCACTGGAAAGCATAAGTTAAAGCCAACATTTATCAAATGCGGCACAGAGCAAAACAAATTTGATGAAAGAAAAACATAGAAAAGCAAAATGAATCCTTGTGCGGCTGTGCCCATGCTCAAGTGACTACCTATAAGTAATTGAAAAAAAAGAAATGACCATTTACCCAGATCCATTAGGAAAGAACATTTATTTTTTTGGGAACAGTTATGATGAATGAATTGCAAAGATTAATCCTACGACTTCAATAACCTGACCCCAATTGAGGCATGAAACCACTCATTTGGATAGGTCCACTGATTTGGCTGAGAGAGGCACTAATGTTTAGCTCATTGCAAAAGTACGAAATGCTCTAAATAACCACATCAATGAAGTGTCATGTTACCTGATATAGAGAAAGTCAACCAGATATCAAGGAAATTCTCAAGAATCTGCATCGACAATTGCAAATGAACTAACAAGTCCAATTACTAATTAGTATTATTAGCTGATATATGAGTTCACAAGCATGGCACCAAAAAAAAAGTAGCCATGCAGTTTATACTCTTCATGCTATCACATAGTTTTTAGATCATTGATCTACTGAAAAAAAAACACATAACAGACCCATGGACACAGATGCCATGACATCATCCTTACGCCCTTTGTGGTACAAGCATACCAGATATATCAGTTTTTTTGACATGGAGCATCATGTATTGTTGTCGAAGATAGCAGTTTAGTCTGCAAATCCTGAGTTTCTACAACATCCAACAAATGAGTGTGTTCTGCTCCTGTAGTTTAATTGCGCATCAAGACGGTGAACTATACAAAATATGGATATACTACCGAGATTTAAGGCGGTGAACTACACAACTTTTTTCATAAGGCAATTAAAAAAGTGTCTGCCTTTCCAATAAGTAAATGTAGATAACCATTAAAAAAGTAGCCTTTCTAATTTCTCCACAACTATATTGCATAAGGCAATCAATTTCTAAAAATCAACCTTAGTACTCACCTTTGAATGAATCATTTGCACTTTGAAAAGTACAGCCCTAAACCGAGAATAGCTTGCACTCCAATATTTTTAACAATTGGAATGCATCACAAGAGATATAGGGAGGTGGGAGGAGTCAACTCACTGTGATGCTCAAGCCATGGTACTTAGGAGAGGTTTGAACCATCGCTGGACTCTCCCAAACCACCTGTGTGGAGTCTCTCAAACCTGCAAGCGATCATTTCACCCCCTCAAGTTGGATTGCTCATACTAACCTGCTGCTCAAAATCAGCACTGGAACGCAATCACCGGTTCATTTTCAAGCACCAATCTACCCAAGTCTGAGTTGTCTGTGGGAGCTCAACACCACCCGAGAACCACATAGCCCAGCCTCTTCACAATCTGCGATGCAAAATACAAAACAAAAACGACCATGACCTCTGTTTCTGTCAGATTTTACTCTTCTTTTTGCTCTTTTAACAGAACTGAACTTGTTGAGTTACAGAAAGTCTACTTTATGACGATTTTAGTCAATATGAACATGTCAGTAACATTACTGGGCATAATGTACCAACATCTTTGTTAACCAAAAGCATAGTAGAGTATTAAAAGATTCGGATACACATTTGTTGTATATATATTAGGAAATTTTTTAGCAATTGGGTCCGAAGGAGATTACCGTGACCACTGCAGCAAGGTATGAGGTCCCACCGTATGGCTGCCTCTTCACCACCATCCTCTGCATAATCACCAGCGGCCGCGGCCTCCTTGGCTCCTTGCAGAGCTTCTACGCGATCTCCTTGCAGAGCTTCTGCGTGATTTCCTTGAGCAGCATGACCTGCGCCTTCTCGGCGCCCATGTTGATGATGGCCTGGCGCATGGACTCCCTGTCCGCCTCCAGCGACTGCAGCCGCGAGCTGAGCCGGTGCACGTCCTCGTCCTCCGCCGGCCACGGAGCGCCTCGGCCGCAGCAGTCACTGCCCACCAGCGTGCTGCTAGCAGGAGCCCTCGGGCACCTCCAACGGCGCATCGTGGATGGCGTCGACGGTGTAGACCCGGTTGCTGGCGCCGCCGTCGACGTCGTCCGGGAAGAACTCGTCACAGAAGTCGAGGCTGTCGTCGTCAGAGTAGGCGCGCGCGTGGTGGCGCGGGAAGGCCGAAGGCGGAGCTCGACGCGACGCGGATGATGGGCGTGGTGGTGGCCGCGACCGAGGACGTGGCGCCGCGCTCAAGGAGGTGGACGCGGTGGGCGAGGCGGTTGAGCTGGTCGCGCGGCGTCGACTGCGCGTTGAGCGCGTTGGCCACGGACGCCGTGGGCGGGAGGTCGATGCGGCACCGGGTAGTATCCGGCGGACGCCGCCGCAGGGGAGGGCGACGCGGGTAACGATACAGACAAGGTCCCTCTCTCCGTTTTGCTTGCTTCCGGTGGCGGGGGCGGCCGGATTTGGTGGCGGCGGCGGCTAGGGATTGGTTAGGGAGAGGGAGATCGAGAGGAGTTGGGAAGGCGGTTCGTGATCGTGGAGATTGGGATGGTTGCGCGGCTGGAACCAAATCGCCTGCTGTTGCTATTAAAACGGCACGGCTGTGCCGTCGTTCATCCAAACCGTTGCGTCCCCGTTTGATGATCGTGATTTGTCCCAGAGAACAACAGTCCAGCGCGCACCTATTTCTACAGGCCTTCTTTGGCCCATGTTAGCCCAATAAACACAGCAGCATCCGACTCGTCTTCCCCATGAACACGCAGACCCAGCAGCTCTCTCCCACGCCAAGACAACAGCAATCAATTCAACTCCTAAACCTGTATTATTCTTTGACGCCGCAGCTGTGTTTCAGCCTCTAAAGCTCAATTAGCTTCAGTTCCTATTGATTTTTACCTCCAATTCGATTCCTCCAGAATGCGTTCAGGCGGGTGTGCAGGAGGAGGACAGCGTAAAGGATATAGCCGCCGACGAGCACCATCGGGGAGCGCCTTTTTTTTCTCAAGCGTAATCATTGCCGCCGGCAAGATTACTAATTCTAATGGGCCTAATTAAGGGGCTTTGGGCTGTTAACCATGTGAAGGGGATCCAGGTACAGCATGGTAAAACGGCACGGTTTGCCGTTAGAATAGCGACGGCAGAGGATTTCATTCCGGTTGGGCGTGCGAGAGGGAGTAGGGGGCAGCAGCGGGCCCCACCTGTCGGCGCTGCTTCTTACGGTGGGAAGAGGTGCGCGGATGCAGGTGAACCCATGCCACATAATAAGGAGTAAAGATAATCGTGCGTGCTTATCTCCACAAAGGAACCAACCAGCTGTTCTCAGAGATCTGCTATGGACAATTACGCGTGCGTTTAGTTGGAGGAAACGCGTAGCCATGCATCATCCCTTGTTTGAATCTATTTGAATTGTATCTCCAGCTAGCTTAGCGTACAAGCAAACTGGCCGATAGTCGATAGAGATATACGTATTTGTACCATCGGATGGTTATCAAGGCAATGCCATGTGGGCCACAGCTATGTACGTATTTGATTGGACCTGAAACTCCAACAACCATCTTGGGAGCCCGGCCAATCTATGATCATAACTGCAACTACGTGCGTTCGAACGGAGACGCGTAGACGGGAATTGTATCTCCAGCTAGCTTAGCGTACAAGCAAACTGGCCGATAGTCGATAGAGATATACGTATTTGTACCACCGGATGGTTATCAAGGCAATGCCATGTGGGCCACAGCTATGTACGTATTTGATTGGACCTGAAACTCCAACAACCATCTTGGGAGCCCGGCCAATCTATGATCATAACTGCAACTACGTGCGTTCGAACGGAGACGCGTAGACGGGCAACTCTGTTTGGATCACGTCCATAATTCTATCTCCTGCGAACGTGCACGTTAATTAAGCTTTATCCGTAGCCAAAGTACGAATAAACCGGCCATCGTATACGTATGTATATGTATTCAGCTCAAGGATTTTCAGGATGATAACGACATGCAGGCAGGCTCCTGAAGAAAATGGGCCTGAATCTGCTTAAGGAAGCTCACGCATTTCATTTTGAACATTTAGAAATATTCAGGTATACAAGCCGTAGATACTCAAATGAGTTTCATGCATGCATCGTGCAATTTAGTAACCTTGCACCATTTTACCATTTTCCTTCATAAATTTGTGTATAAAAATCCATCAAACAGTCAGCATAGTATGGTTGGGCTTCAAGCTAGCCCGCTAGGCCCAACTGCCCAAGAATAGTCCAAAATGCCAAACCAAGCCCGGTGATGTGTACAAGTAAGAGCATCTTCAAAAAGACCCCATAAACTCCTCCTAAATTAAATTATTGATGTTTAATTAAAAAAACTCCAACAGGACCTCGATATCATTCTCAACTTTTTCATTCCCTCTAAATTTTACTCATTTGTAGCTGCAAATAGAGAAAGAATTGAGCCCACAGTCCTTAAAGCAATATTATTGTGGCCCCAAATGCTGACATAGATCAATTAAAAATAATTTTGTATCAAATTTTAGGGGAACTGTTTGAGGAGGGGAGGAATTTTGGTCCTAATATTTCTTAAGCTGGCCCAAAAAAAAAGTTTTTGAGGTCTATTTTATGGTAATTTCTTGGGGATTCTTTAAAGTTTGGTAACATTGAACCTGACTGAACTAGACAAACCCAAGTTTAGATGCAGGCTAAAGCTTGAGCACGTTTAGGAGTATTCAAAGCTGTCAACTTTTTCATTCCCTCTAAATTTTACTCATTTGTAGCTACAAATAGAGAGAGAATTGAGCCCACAGTCCTTAAATCAATATTATTGTGGCCCCAAATACTGACATGGATCAATTAAAAATAATTTTATATCAAATTTTAGGGGAACTGTTTGAGGAGGGGAGGAATTTTGGTCCTAATATTTCTTAAGCTGGCCCAAAAAAAAAAAGTTTTCGAGGTCTATTTTATGGTAATTTCTTGGGGATTCTTTAAAGTTTGGTAACATTGAACCTGACTGAACTAGACAAACCCAAGTTTAGATGCATGCTAAAGCTTGAGCTCGTTTAGGAGTATTCAAAGCTGTCAACTTTTTCATTCCCTCTAAATTTTACTCATTTGTAGCTGCAAACAGAGAAAGAATTGAGCCCACAGTCCTTAAAGCAATATTATTGTGGCCCCAAATGCTGACATGGATCAATTAAAAATAATTGTGAATCAAATTTTAGGGGAACTGTTTGAGGAGGGAAGGAATTTTGGTCCTAATATTTCTTAAGCTGGCCCAAAAAAAAATGTTTTCGAGGTCTATTTTATGGTAATTTCTTGGGGATTATTTACAGTTTGGTAACATTGAACCTGACTGAACTAGACAAACCCCAGTTTAGATGCATGCTAAAGCTTGAGCTCCTTTAGGAGTATTCAAAGTTGTGATCGAATTGTGCAAGCTTTTTTTAAGATGGGTCTTGCCGAGCTTGAATATGCACTTCCGGTGAGGTCAACAATGGTGGTTCATCATCAACTCTTGTCATGGAGCATGAATGCTTTAAATTTCAGCATAGCCTTTCTCCAATTCTCATCTACATTCCTTTTCCGATTCAGCTATCTTGCCCTACCTCACTAGGCTGCCACCGTCACACCATCTGAATTACCACAAACCGAAATCTTAAATATGAAAGTCTAGCAAATCTGTCACATTTCGAGGATGTTACCCACTTTTCCAAGTTCTCATCATTTTTTTTTAATCTAAGATGTATCAGTTTGTACTAAGAAATTTTGAGACTGTTTAATTCAGAATTATCCGAATCTGTTCTGCTGCGATAGTCTCTGCTTGAATCGTCTAAATCTACTTTTAAGAGTTTATTGGTTAAAACGTAAAAGCAAACATGCTTATGCATCAATGCAACCATCGATCCCTGCTTGACAGGGTAATTGCCAAATAGATTGCATCCCGACAATGCACCGTTACTTAACGTACGAAATAATTTGGCAAAGATGGATGAAATGTTTGGTGAATCACGGGAGCGAGCAGATATACCAGAAGAATCTGCAGGCTCAAGAGAAGGTGAATCGCCAGATTAAAATGTTGCACACCAAGGTTAGGAGCCCAAGTATTCAGAATCAAAACTTGGGGCCTCTTTACATGTGCATATTTGCGTATTCGAAATCCTAAATCGCACGAAAGCCAAAATCACACAAAAACAGAGCAAAACCCGGCGAGCTTGAGATAAGCTACGTACGCACCCGTAAATCTAGACGACAAGGACGTCCTGGAAATCCGAAACGAGTAACAACCTTGCTGATCAAAACTACTGAAAACACAGACACGAACGCAGGAACCTGGATACAGAGGAGAGAGGTGAGGCGAGCGCCGCAACAACGACGGAGGCGGGGAGATGGTGCACGCAGAGCTAGAGCTACGCGGGGGACTTTATTTATAAGCGGGACCTTTCTACCTTGGCCGTCCGATCGAGGTCGCATCCACCGTCTCGTTTCATCGGGCTTCACGACGCCTACTTGGGCCCCTCTTCAGTGCCTCGTCAGCCCAAGGCCTGTCGTGGCCCGCGCTCACGTAGGGCCTTTGCTCTGCTGAACTTCGACGTTCCAACGCGCGCACACTTTCTCTTGCGGAAATCAAACGCGCAGACTGATATGAAAACAATGGGACGCGGTTACTGCACGTCCGTACGCGCATTAGTGGAGTGCGCGTCCTTCATAACTCTCTTCACACCTTCTGTACAGCTGCCACCTATCTAACATAATAATCCTTCAAAGCAGAAATCGACGCGTGTACTATGTGAAGAGAGAAAAGAGCAGGCAACGCATAAAAAAAGACGTCACTTTCAGGCTGACGTCATCATATTAATTATCCGATCTTAAAATTTTAAAATGTCATAACTCTCTCATATGATGTCCGTTTTCGATTCCGTTTTCACTGTTGTGTTCTACATGACGAGACGAACAAAACTAGATTATACATGCAAATGTTATAATTTTTTTTTACATCTGTTACAATATCAAAAAAGTTACTATCAGATTTATAACATGAGTTGCTACTGAGTAAATGTGTAAAACTGTAGCACTTGTACCCTATGAATAGTAGCAACTTAAGTTATAGGAATAGTAGTAATTTTAGAATTATAATAAGTACAAGAAATTGCGATCAGGTAGAAGTTTCTATTAGCATGGTAGTAGCCACTCGTGTATATACAAGCATAGCAATTCGTATATAGACTTAGTAGTATATTCATAAATTGTTATCATAAAATATATTTTTTAAGCAATATCCGATATAAGTTAATATTACATAGTATGTATATGTATCACAATATATATTATGTTAAAAAATGTTATATGATGTACGACTTATGTTGCTATAATGGTATGAAACAAAACTTACTACTAATCTATGTCATAAATTTCAAATAGAATAACTATGGCTCATAGTAATTTCAGTTATTGTATGAATAGTAACTTATATATATAGACAATATATTGTAATATTAACTGGTACAACACATTATGTGTAGCAAATTATGTTTTATGTATAGTAGCAACTTATGTTTACAAAACAATTCTTCAAAATGTATGCAAGTGGGGTCTAGTTTTGTTCGTCTCATCGTGTAGAATACAACGGTGAGAACGAAATTAAAAACAGACATCATATGAAAGAATTATCATAATTTAAAATTTCAAATCGCGTATTTAATATGATGACATCAGCATTGTCATTTTCTTCCCTTCAGCATGTGCTTGAGCCCACTAGCCAACAAAAAGCGAGAAGCTGGATCGGTGGGTTAGAACTATGGGCAACACCACACGCCAGGCTAGCAGGCCGCATACGCGGGGTCGCGCGGTCGCGTTGGAGCGCGTCCGGACGCACTATAGAGTTATCGAAAACAATGCATTTGACTAGCTCGGTGTGTAAAAATTAACTTGGCATCTGTCAGGTCCCAAATTTAACAATTGATTAATGAAATCGTTTCCTCAAATTTTTGTAGATTTTTAGGATCAAATTTAGAATTTCTGAAAATAAATGTGCAAATTTACTAAGTTCAAGAATATAGAAAAATGGAAAGTTATAATAGGAAACTAAAAGTGGGACTTGAAAATATGATTGTTAGATTTAGGGTTTGAATTTGCGTATTTATTCGAATTTATTTGAGTTCATTTGGATTTGATTTGGATTTTGTGTGAATTTTTTTGAATCTGGAAATGTTTAAATCCTTTTCCCCTCTCTTCCCCGCTCGTGGGCCACTTCTGGCCGGCCCACTCGCTCTTCTCTCTCAATGGGCCGCGTTTCCCTTTCTCTCTTTCCTTTCTGCCTGGCCCAGCTACCGGCCCAGCCCAGCCTGGCCCGGCCGTGCGTCGTCTTCTCCCTCCTCAAGCCGCCGCCGCCGACACCCACCGCCGCGTGGCACCTGCCGCCTCCCCTCGCGCCACGCCTCGCCCAGATGTTGTCCCACTGCAGCGCCACTCCGCCAAGCGCTCCCCGACGCGCCACCGCTCCAACGCCCGGCCCCGCACACCGCCTTAGCGCCCGTGCCGCCTCGTCAACCCGCCGCCGTACGCGTCCACACCAAGCATAGCCTCTGGCTCCGCATTGAAAATCTCGCGATGAGCTGCACCGAGCCAGACGCCAAGTCCCGAAGCGGCGACTTCCGCTCCAAGCGAGCCAGCGCACGCACACGTGTCCGCAAGGCCACGCCGCCGTTCCCACCGCCGTAGCCCTCAGAGCGCCCAAATAAACCTAGCTACGGCTTCGCCACCGCCAAGAGCGCCTCTGCGACCTATCCACAGTGAGTTTTCTTCTTGAGCGCCGCCCAATCGCTCGATTTTCCCTTTCGTCCTCATCTCCGGCCGCCACATGATTCGCCGCCGGTGAGCCCTCTCCCCTTCCATATCCTAGCCACACGCGTAGCCCGTGAGCTCCTCTATCTCCAAGAATTTTTATGCCGCCGCTCCCCAGCCCGCGGACACGCGGACACCGCCGAGCGCCGTGCTACGCCGCCACACCGCCACATCAGCGGTCGCCGTCACAGCAAGCCCGTCGACGACGAGCTGCAGCTCAGCTTCTCCACACTCGCGCGCACATCCCTGACCAGCACAAACACCACAACTCCCTCTCCAGCTGGTTTTCCGTCGTGCGCCGCCGCCACTCCAACTCCAGCGAGCACGCCGCCCTCGCCCCGGCCCTCCCCGCGCCTGCGCGATCAGTCCAGAAGCTTCGCCTCGCCACGCGCTACCGTCCCGGCCACTCTGCACTCCTCTCCGAGCATCCTTGTCGCCGCCGGCGAGCTCTCCGGCGAGCCACCGCCGCACACTGCCGCGCACCGCCGCACGCCTCGCCGTGACCAGTCGCAACGCGCCACGTTGCCGACCTTACCCTCCATTCCGTGCACTCGGTGCACTGGACCACGGACACAACACTTCCGCGTGGGTCCAGTCCACCGTGGACCCTGAGCCCCACCAGTCAGCCTCTGCACGCGTAAATAATTGCTAGAGCCACACAGTTCTTGTACACAGACTCTCATTTCTAGCCTTTCCCAATATAGGAAAAATTCCCAAAAATCTCAGAAAATAGAAAATACTTTGTAGAGTCCAAATATACTTCTTTTCTTATCGTAAACCTTTCTAAGCATCTTTTTACACACCCATCCGCCGTAGTTACCCTCCTAATCTTCCGTAATCTATATCTTCAACGTTCTAACACCGATTCCGACGATTCTTGTTCCGTTCATCTTCGTATACCCTCCTAAACCCAACCATGTCCTCTAATATCTCTCTTTTATTCTGTTTTCTTCTTATTTGAGTCTTATTTAGTTTATTTGATTTATTCTGTTTACGCGTAGTATTTATTTTAGCGTTGTTACGTGTAGACTACGAGAAGCATGAGGACGACTTCGAGAATGAGGGATACGAGGAGGATTCAGATCCGAACCTTGAAGGCAAGCTCTACTTTTTCTTGATCATGATTGATCCTAATTGTTTTGCAATACACCCATTGGCCTACTCTAGTATTATATTATTTGTTAATTTACTGTTTGTGTAGTTATTGACCTATTTGCTCACCAATATTGATGCCAAGTATTTAGGCATTAATATTTGGATCCTTGTTACCATTGTTTACCCATAACCTTGTTAACCCTAGGATAGTTTCATCATTTCTATGATAGCACGATACGCCTTGCTATTAGAATGGCTTAGGACCCTGCAATGTTTCTACATTACCACACCTTTACCCACATACTTACTTTTATAATTGTGTTAAATGAGTTTGGTGGTGTGAGTGATATATGGGTTGGGAGTAGCAACAAGCTAGAGTGTTGATGATGACGGTGATGATTGTGATAATGATGGGATGGGTTGGATCCGAGGGCAAGGCCACAAGTGAAATGATGATTGTTTGGACATCCACCAGTGTGGAATTTGGTGCTTGCCCGGCCACATAAGGACCGGTTCTTTCGACTGTAAACATGATGATTTCGTACAACCACGGAACCTGAATGGCAGGACCTACCCTACCTTCTTGGTACTCTTGTAAGTAATATCCACCTGGCGGCTGGAGTAGCAAACGGATGATAGGGTCCCAGAGAGTTAATGCCCCTTGAATCGGTGCAGGGAGTTACAGCCAATTATATGACCGATTCATGTGACAGACTTATAGTAAGTGTCAGGGTCTTATGCCTTCGTGGTGGGCTTGTGAGACTACTCGGAGAAGATGGACTAGGCGTTACGTACCCCCTTGCAAAGGGTGCATAGCTCATGGGAAAAGATGTACAAACTCTGCAGAGTATAAAATTCATCTGGATGGACGTTGTCACGGCATATGACACATCTATGTTACGAGCTCGATTTAGCCACCTCTTATTCGTTGATGTGTGAGTGGGTTGTAGTCGACCCGTGTTTTCGGAAGTGTTGGCAAGTGTGCCTGTCGGTATGACCATTGAGGTCAGAAGGCCCAATTAAAACTTGAGAACTAGCGGGAATGTTCATACTCCCCCAGGACCAAACAACTAAAATGTTGAATATACAACTAGTTTTACTTCTCTACAATTCCTTGTACTTCTATCTAAGACATGCATAAAGTTTGCTTTGCGCTTAAATGAGCTATGAGCCTTTCCTTGATAATGCCACATAGGCATGCATCTATACTCTTGAGTAGTGCAGGGCTTGCTGAGTACCTTATGTACTCACTCTTGCTGTCATTATTCAGAAGAAGATGAAGAGTTCGTCGGAGACGATAACAACGAGTAGGGTCGCCGTCTTCTCAAGTTTGCCTGTAGAGTTTTGTAGTGTTTTAACTGTTTTTTTAGTAGTCTGTTGTATTTTGGCTAGCTTGCTAGTCTCTTAGTTTGTAACATAAGACCATGTATTGTACCCTATGGATGTAATATATAATCGTGTATGTGCAATGAAACACTTTGTACGTGTGTACTAACTACTGATCTAGGGCTTGGTACGGTAAACACGAAGATTCCAAAAATAAGGTCTGACAGCATCGTTAGTGAGACAGCAAGTGCAAAAGTTGACAGATTTTAGGTTATACGTGGGCAATGGTTCCGCAGCGTACAGGCGTAAAGGTGATGCCAGAACAAGCCCAATCTGCCAAAGAGAATTTGTGTTATTCCCTATCCACTCAAAGATTTATATGCTCCAGCGGGAGCCGCATCATCTGACATGGCTTTTGCTGGTTCGTTTCTTCTTCCCTCGCCCGGTCAGCCTTTATCTACGGGCCGACCGTCTTTCACTACAAGAAAAAGGCCTTCTAAGCACGCTTCTATTGATGCGCTTTGATAAACGTCAATACACCAGCACTTAAAGACGCTTTTTGTCACGGTATTGAGATCGCGTCAATTCGACACGTTATTAGATACGCTTTAAACGTCAATAGCAAAATAAACATGTTTTTGACATGATTTTGATGTCAGTAGCCCTCTAAAGATGCTTCTTGACACGCATTGAAAAATTATATGATACTTGACGCGCTTTCATTTCGATGGTATCTCACGTAAACACGCTTATGACACGATATTGAAAACGTATCAAAATGATATGATATTAGCCACGCTTTAAACGCATGTAATCTCATCTAAAGACGCTTCTTGACACGCTATTTAGAATGCTAGAGACGTCAAACCATTTAGATAGCATGAGTTAAACATATCTTACTCTAGTCATAGTTGCACATGAGATAAGTTGGTTAAGTGAGTTTGTTAGAAATGAAGAGGTCATGGGTTCAAGTCCTGCGAATTGCGTGAATAATATTTCCTATCTGCATGAGGTATAAAATATGTTTTTTGTGCAATGTTCTAAATAGCAACGCTTTAAAACGTTTCTAAATTAATAGATACGTGACATCAATGTAACTATAAAAGCGTGTATAAGTCTATAGATACGTATCTAGCGTAGCTATGAATCGTGTTATATCCGCTAGACACGCTTTTAAAATGCATCTCTACAGGCATATGACACGGCACGTGCGGAGACGCCCCCAACACGCTTTCTGAAAACGCATCTATTTTCCAATAGAGATGAAATAAACGTATCTAACATATAAATAAAGCGTATCTATAGAGGTGTTTTTCTTGTAGTGTTTATTCTCATCCGCGACTCTACGGTACGGCCTGCCTTCTTTATGCTCCACCTTTTTTTTTTTGATCTTTATTTACACGTTTGGAACTGACAAGGGAACAATATATAGAGCCGAGCCCAACACCCACGGGTGCTCGAGTGCCACTGCATAATCGTGAGTCTCTGATGGAGATGGAGAAGAAACCAGGTGTGATTGCTAGTAGTTGTGATGAGTTGGCGCTGGAGATGGAGAAGATGCTGGCGGCCACCGACCCGTCGGTGGAGTGGCCTCGCTGGAACAAGCCTTCCATCTACCGGGTGCCGCAGTGGCTCAAGAAAATGACCCATGGCGAGGACGCCGAGGAGGCCTACCGCCCGCAGTTGGTATCGCTAGGCCCCTTCCACCACGACAACCCCGACCTGCTCCCGATGGAGGAGCACAAGCGCCGAGCGGTGCTGCACCTAGCTAAGCGGTCCAAGAAGCCGCTCCGAGACTTCTTCGCTGCCGTCGAGGAGGTGGCAGACGAGCTCATGGACGCGTACCATGACCTCGACGAGAAATGGCGCGGCGGAGCAGAGAGAGGCCGGTTCCTGCAGGTGATGGTGGTGGATGGATGTTTCTTGCTGGAGAGAAAAGGCACCCGGTGATTACGCGCCCAACGACCCAGTTTTCAGTGGCCAAGGCATGCTTTCTTTGTGGGTGGGCATCCGATCAGATATGCTCATGATTGAGAACTAGATTCCTCTGCTTGCCCTATACAAGCTTGAAGCTTTTTTGTCTGGCCGCCGTGGCATCATATCTCTGGTACCATCAACTACCTCCTTTAATTTGTCTAGCAACACTTATTTCTTGCACATGCGAAATGCGCTTATGTATATGTCGTGATCTATGATAATGTATAATTATATCAGTAACAAAAGCCCCAGGACCTGATCATAGGGCACACTACCACTCCAATATAAAAGAATAGTATTGCATTATAACATGCACTGAAATAGAGTTGTTACATGCCACACACATCCTCTCACATCATCCCCGAGCCCAACCCTTATTACAACTTGCTGAAATGAAAGTTTGACATGTTACACACATCTTCTCAAAATCATCCTCAGCTTAACGTTTATTAGTAGCACCATTCACCAAAGGAATCAGACAATTAAACATAGAGTGATAAGGATAAAAAGATTTTCTTGAACAACAGCTAATTACATGTTTTTTAAGTGTGCGATGATGCCATGATTAAAATTTCTTGAACGTCAGTTAATTACATTTTACTTTGACTATAATTTTGCATGATTACGTGATACAAAAAAAGGACTATATTTTAAGTATTTTTTGTAATGAGTCTAGTCTCGGCCACATAGTCAGTATACATAGTTATTTATATATTGATGATCAATATTGTACAATAAAATATCACTTCAATATGAGTTAATTTTAGAATAGGGGTCGGTAGTGCTAGCATATATACAGTACCATGGTTAATATAAGTTCTTATACAACCCATTGTCAACTATACATAGGCACAATGCGCGAAAGATATCAACAAGCTGGCCCTTGACTTTATGTGCGACCCTCTGAAGGCAGCCAAGCTCGCGGAAGGCATAGACGGCCCATGCCTCCATCCCTTGCACTACGGGAAAACCCAAATTTGCCGAGTGTCTCAATTTTTGCCGAGTGTTTTCTATCGGGCACTCGGCAAACGTTGCTCTTTGCCGAGTGTACGCTGGAAAGCACTCGGCAAAGATGAAACACTCGGCAAAGAGCAAGCTTTGCCGAGTGTTCCGCGGGACACTCGGCAAACATTGCACT
This sequence comes from Eragrostis nindensis, assembly GCA_012490785.1. Lineage (NCBI taxonomy): Eukaryota > Viridiplantae > Streptophyta > Magnoliopsida > Poales > Poaceae > Eragrostis > Eragrostis nindensis. Next base: position 119,239 of record JAAXCT010000201.1, read on the forward strand.
TTGCCGAGTGCCTCTAACAAGACATTCGGCAAAGCCTCCACCATGACACGTGGGCTGACGGCCGTTACCTCTTTGCCAAGTGTCCGTTAGAGACACTCGGCAAACTGCAGACTTTGCCGAGTGTCTCATCGAGACACTCGGCAAAGTTAAATTTACATTGATTGTTTGAGGCGCTAAACTAATTCAAACTAAAGAGTTTTTAACTAGAAAGTTTCATAACTTTTTGAGATCTATAAATTTTATTTTGGTAGTTTCTCTATCCAAGGTTGTTTACAAAATTTGAATTTCAAATTTGAATTCAAACTTAGTTTTCGTTGACAAGATGATTTGAAAACAAAAGGTATCAACTACATAGTTACATAACTTATCGTGGTCTACAACTCTCATTTTGGTTGTTTGTCCATACGAGGTAATTTGAAAATTTCAAATTTCAAGTTTTTAAATTTGAGAAAATTCAAATGTACTTTTCGTTAGCAAAATTCATTCAAATTAAAAAGTTTTGAACTATAAAGTTATATACCATCTGAGGATATACAACTTTTATTTTGGTCATTTGTTCATCCGACATAGTGGTAGTAACATTATTCACAAATCTTTGCCGAGTGTCCCATCACGGCACTCGGCAAAGGAGGCAGGCACTCGGCAAACCTTTGACCGCCATCAACTCGTCGTCGCCTTTTTTTTCTTTTTGATGGCTTTGCCGAGTGTTACATACTCTTTGCCGAGTGCCTGTGGCACTCGGCAAACTGCCTGTCTCCCGTAGTGTTGGACATTTTCCATAAAAGCTTTTGTGGCCTCCGTCCACCCTCATGAGGATCGGACATGTGGGAGGCTAGCATGCCCGCCGCTGTGGAGCTCAGAGATGCAGGGATCCATCTGAAGAAGAGCAAGATTGTAAGCGTCAACGGCATCGAATTCAAAAATGGTGTGCTTAGGTTGCCAGCACTCTCAATCCATGATGGCACCAAGAAAATCTTCCTCAACTTGATGGCGTTTGAAAGGCTACACAGCGACACTGGGACCATTGCGACGGACTATATGACCTTCATGGACAACATCATTGACTCCGAAAGAGATGTGGCCCTGCTGAGATCCAAAGGGATCACCAAAAACTTGTTGAGCAGCGACAAGGACGCCGCGGATTTTTACAACATTCTAAGCAGGGGAGCAGTGCTGAGCCCGTACAGCAGGCTGCAGGATGTGAAGCGGCAGTTGAACGATCACTGCAACAATACCTGGAACAAGTGGAAAACCTATTTCCGACACACCTACCTGAAGAACCCGTGGGTGTTCATTTCTCTCATGGCTGCCGTCATCCTGCTCGTCGCCACGCTCCTGCAGACCATTTACACCGTCTAGGGTTTCTACCGGCCAAGCAGCACAAGCTAGAAAACTCTGATTGATCACGGGATCCAACCACATTAATAGCTTCTACATTCAGTGGCGGAGCCAGCATCTGGACGTAGGAGGGGCCGGATGTACGGACCGGCGACGTGGACGACGGGCATCTAGTGCGTTTGCATCCTGTCTCTTGTTTTCCCTTGCCTCGACGGATCGATCCTTCAGATAACACCTTGGCCTTGATGGTTGATACTCCAGCAAAGCTCCAGCAGGCTCCTATTGGGCATGTTTGTCCTTGCTCCTCGTTTATTCCTCAAAGTTGCCCTGCTACTTTGCTTGTGTGTGTCTGAATATATGATTTGGACGCTCACTAATCCTTAATCCTAGCAATTTTGCACGGAAGGAGGGGGGGCCGGAGCCCAGGTTGGCCGATACCTGGCTCCGCCCCTGTCTACATTAATGCTATATATTTTTTGCGAACACGCAAAAGCTTTGCGTGTCATTTTCATTATAGAAGAAGTGGCCGCAAATGGACCAAGAACAGCGCGTAAGGCCGCAGCGCTATAGGCCGTTTACAAGAGGTTGTATATTACATAAAAAGGAAACAACTACAACTAAGATATAACGATGTTGTTCTTGTTGTATCGTCATGACCATAATTCTTGCAACTTGGTGAAGCCCGCTAGGTGCCATTGGTAAGCCATCTCTCTAGCGATGAGGAAAGTGTCTTCCACTGTGCGGAACTCATCATTGAATACCCTGCCATTCCTTTCTTTCCATACTAACCAGGTCACTAATATAAACCCTGAATCCATTGCAGACCTGAGGTTACCAGGAACAAGACTCCTCAAAGCTTGCCACCATTCCAACAGGTTGTTCGTTGGTTGAACCGCTTGTAGCCCCATTGCAGTTAGCACCCTGCACCATAGTTGCCTCGTGTAAGCACACTCAGCTAGCAGGTGATCACTGCTTTCGTCATTTGTTGCGCACAGAGGGCAAAAAACATGAGATTCCAGGCCCCTCTTGAGTCTCCTGTCAGCAGTCCATAGCCGCTTATGTAACGCCAACCAAATTGTGAATTTGCATCTCATTGGTGCTTGTGTGTGCCACAATTCCACTGCCATGGGGAAATTCTGCAACCCCAAGAAAAAGGACTGATATGCAGACTTGGAGGTGAAATTGCCTGAGGATGTCCATCGCCAACGGAATTCGTCCTCGACCCCTTCTTGCAACTGTATGCCGTCCAGCATGTCCCAGAGGTAGGCGTATTCCACCAAGACGGCAGCCGAGTGCGCACCTTGGATGTCGTCTGCCCAATCTCCGTCAGTCAGCGCTTCTTTCACTGTCCTGGTCTTGGTCACTTGGTTCGATATTGTTCTGAGGATAGAAGGTGCGAATTCTTCAATTGAGTGGCCATTGATCCATTTGTCTTTCCAGAACAATGCACGGTTCCCATCTCCTAACTGAACCATGATCGATGCATCAAGCATTGCCTGCACTTTCGGCTCAACCTGCAGCTGCAGCTCGCTCCAACATTTCTGCTCCGTGCGCTGCTGCCATAGCCATCTAAGGCGCAGAGCGTAGCCTTGCAATTTTAAATCCGGAATCCCTAGTCCTCCATAGCATTTAGGGACTTTAACCTTCCGCCATGCCACTAGACATTTTCCTCCATTTGTTTTGTCCGAACCACTCCACAGAAAAGCACGCTCTAACCGTTCTATTTCGTCAATGGCCCATGGCGGCAACTCTAGTACCATTGAAGCATAAACTGCAATGGAAGCTAAGGTTGACTTGATCAAGGTACCTCGGCCAGAGCGGTGGATCAAGCTTCCTTTCCACGTCGGAATTCGCCGTGCCACTTTGTCCACTATCGGTTGGAAGTGAATTTTCTTGAGTTTTCTTACTGACAGTGGAAGCCCCAGGTAGGTGCATGGGAAATCAACAATGGCACACGGAAATGACTCCTTCACCAGGTCCACTTGCTCTTGATTACATCTAATCAGTGAGATTGAGCATTTGATTAGGTTTGTCCTCAATCCCGATACAGCACCAAAACAGTCAAGAATGTCCTTTGCCGTGACCAAGTCATCAGTTATAGGGCTGAGGAAGAGCACCATATCATCCGCGTACAGAGAAGCTCGATGTTTAATTTGCTCAATTGGCAATGGCTTAAGCAGCGTGTCGATGGTCGCCCTTGCGAACAGAGCATTCAACACATCCATGATCATCACGAAAAGCATCGGAGATAAGGGATCACCTTGTCGAAGTCCACGCCTGTGCTTGATCTTGCTGCCTGGAACACCATTTAGCATAACACGGGAGGAGGCAGTCCCTAACAGAAGAGAGATCCAATCACACTACCGTGGCCCAAAGCCCATATGTTTCAGCACTTGCAAAAGAAATGCCCATGAAACCGTGTCAAAAGCCTTTGTAATATCAATTTTGAGGAGCAGGCTAGGCACTTTCCTTCTGTGTAAAGCTTTAGCTGACAACTGAACCATCTTGAAATTATCATGTATACTACGGCCTCGGATGAATGCGCTTTGATTAGGCGCTATCAGCTCATCTAGTCTCGGCCCAAGTCTGACAGCCAGGGCTTTGGAAAAGAGCTTGGCAAAACTGTGTATGAGACTTATAGGCCGAAAGTCCCCAACTGTGAGAGGCTTATCCTTTTTCGCGAGAAGTGTAATCAGAGCACCATTGAGGTTAGTCAGACCTCCTCCATGACACGAGTTCAGAGAGTTGATGGCGTCCATTACCGCCTGTTTGATGATCGGCCAAGCATATCGATAAAACCGGCCGGTGAACCCGTCTGGGCCCGGAGCTTTGTCCAATGGCAGCTGCTGAATGACGGCCCAGATTTCTTCTTCTGACAGCGGCTGATCCAATTCCGTCAGCGCCGCTTGTGGTATTTACAAATGTTCCAAGTTCAGAACACGTGAACGAGGAACCTCAGATCCTAAAATATTCATGAAGTGCTCTAGAATCACCTTCTCTTTTTCCTCATGACTGGATACAACTGAATCCCCATTATGAAGATGCATTACATGATTTTTCCGACGTCGATGCCTAGCTTGCACATGGAAGAAATCCGTGTTTGCATCACCTTCAGATAACCAAGAAATTCTTGACCGTTGTCGTGCAATAGTTCTCTCCAAGGATGCCAGTCCAAGACATTTACACTTGAGATCCTTCAGCGTCCAACTTTCCAGGGGTGACAGTATACGTATTTCTTGCGCTGACTCAAATTGATGAATTAGCTCCTTTGCCACCAATAACTGTAACTTGACACTGCCAATCTTTGTCTGACTCCAACTCTGTAGCGCTTTTGCTGTGTTGTTGAACAATATGTCTAGTCTTTTCAGAGGGTGGATGTTTGTCGGAGCCTGCCAAGCATCTTCGACAACATCAAGAAAATCGTCAAACCCAGTCCAGAAAGCCTCAAAATGAAAACGGTATGCTCGGGGAGCTGAAACTGCCGTGTGGAAAATGATTGGGCAATGATCAGAGGAGGCAGAAGAGGCAGCCACCAAAACAGAGTCCGGAAAGAGCTCCTCCCACTCAACTGAAAAAAAGAGTCGATCCAATCGTACCATGGTCGGGTTCTGACGAGCGTTAGACCATGTATATCTCCTACCCTGCAAGTTCATCTCCCCCAGCTCCAACTCCTCTAGGCAGTGCTTGAAACGTCGCATCCAACGTCGATCAAGGTGCTCGTTGTTTTTGTCTTGTGCCTGGTATATGAGATTAAAGTCACCTGCTACAGCCCAAGGGCCGTGGCAAACTGAACGGATAAGGCGCATCTCATCTAGGAAACGGATTTTTGCCGTCTCTTCGTTTGGGCCGTACACCGCCGTAAGCCACCACTCGCTGGCCGTCGAGCGCTGCATCACTTTGGCCGTGATGGAGAACTCATCGACTCTCTGCTCAGAGATCTCCCAGACGTGTCTACGCCAGGCCATGAGAACACCTCCACGTGTGCCCACAGCCGGCAGATAACAGTAATCAAAATCAGGACCCATCATCTCAAGGATCAAACGATCCGAGATCACCTCCAACTTTGTCTCCTCGAGACATAAGAGAGAAATACGATACTCCGAAACTGTGGATCTTACTACATTACGATGCGCCAGCATGTTTAGCCCGCGAATGTTCCAGAAACAAACGGATTCGTTGTCTGCCATATGGGAACAAAAACAACTAGGAAACTGTAAGCTGGGACTGAGCGGCCTAGCGCGCGCCAGCCCGCGGTGCTCTTCCGCGAGGCGTTCTGGCGTTTCCACCCCTTGCAGGTGCATTTGCGACAGAGCTCTTTCCTTGGAAGAGACGGTTAATGGCAATTAGCCGCCTTTGTGAGAGCGGTTTGGCGAACACTTCATTGTAGTTCTTCAAAGCCACTGGTGCCGGTACCGCCGGAGGCACCGGATCACCCATCTGCTGCATGAGACAGCGCTTTGCCCTCGTGATTGTGTCTTCAGTCCTCTTCTTGTGCTTGATCTCCAATCTGGCGCTTCTTCTTGGCATGGACACCGGCAGTGGAGGGGCCATCACTACCCCTGGCGCCGATAGGAGTGACTCGGGCAGGGGTGCGGTACAGGCAGCGAAGAAAGATGCCCTCCTTGCTGTCGGGTCCGGGGCAGGCGTAGTTTGTTCCAGTGCATGGCTCGTAGCACTTGGCATCGGCGGTGGCAGGCCTGAAGCTTGGCTTGGAAGGACCTCTGCAATCTCCACCGGAACTGGGCCAGTGGAAAGCGGCTCATCTCCAGCTGCTGGTCCTAACGGCCTTACAGGAGTAGCTTCGATGGTCAGGCTCAGCGACCCATTGGCTTCAGACATCGGCTCCATGCGCGGCTCAGGCACAACGGCTTCGTTCACCAACTCAGGATCGGCGGCTTTCTTTACCAGCTTCAACTGGGGCTCAGGCTCAGGCTCAGGCACAGGCACAGTGGCTTCCTTCGTCGGCTCTAACCGAAGCTCAGGCTCCTGGTGGGGCTCCGCGTCGCAGCCCGCATTTCCACCTAGCCGAGCCGGTACAACAAGCTCAGCTACCGTGCACCCACCAATCCCCATCAGCTGTGGAGCACATGGCCGATGCGGGGAAGGACTGGCTTTGTCTGCATCTGCACTTGGTTCCAGAAGGATCAACATGGGATCCTGCCCGACAGCGATCAACTGTTTGCTTTGCCGGAGGATTCCAAATTCAAAAGCCATCGGATCAACTGTGACCAGCTGCGGCTGGATGCGCGGTGGGAACATCTCATCAACGGACACTTCAGCCGGTGCAGAAGATCCAGAGTCTGGCTGGAAAGCAACAGGCTTCTCTTTGGCAGTTTCCGCAAGAGGCAACTCGGCAGGTTGCACCGTCAGGGGAACTGATGAAAGCAGGCTTGCTTCAACTTTCCCCTTTTCCTTTTCAGGGAATCTCTTTATTGACCACTTTTGAACCACCTTTTTCCTCGGGTGCTTCCCGCCGGAGCGAGGAGGCCGAGAAGGTCCCGCGCCGCCGCGCGGATCGAATGGCTCCCGGCCGCGGCCGTCGAAACGCGGATGGCCGCCGCCGCCGGAACGCGGATGGGGGTGTTGCATCTTGGGGCCGTGACCCTGCGACTCGCCGTAGCCACGATCAGGGTTGCCATCATGACCACTGTGACCATCGTCGGACGGCGGTCCATCGGACGAGGAGGAAGTGAGGTCGGCGAAGTTGGCTTCCCTCCGGCGACGAATCTGGACTTGATAGGACAGCGTCTTCTTCTCCCTCAGATAGCGAGGTAGATTCGCGAAGATGGCCTGCATGGACGGATCTTCATGAACCACCGGCACCTCATGCTCAGGAATGACAAGCTTCTTGGAGCCAACAATCTTGGCCGGCGTTGTGGACCAAGCCGTCGCCTTGAAACAACTGAAATCTGACTTGGCCGCAGTAGCTAGATCAAGCTTCTCCACCCATGCCGACGAACCAAGGAGCTGCTGGGCGGTCGGAAGGTTCCACGCGTGCGGAGGGATGCCTGTAATCTCCACATCCACGCGCGAGAACATAGTGGAGGACTCTGCCATGACGAGCCTCGTCCATGGGCGGAACCTCAACTGCAACCCAGCAAATGGAACACTTCTGGCAGCGAGGACAAAGTCTCGTGCTGCCTGCGAGTTGAACACGAACAGGAAATTCTCGGGGGCAAAACACCGGACCGAGAACAGGTCCAGGCCCACACCGAGCTCTGAGAAGATTGCCTGCGCCGCCACCGACGGCTGGACATCCTGCCGGCCAGCACTGAAGAAGCCGGTTAGGCTCCATCTTAGTCGTGCTTCCTCTGCATCGATCTCCGGGGTGCGCTGGATGAAGCAGAGCTCCTCCTCGTCGGTGACCAGCGCCTCGCCCTCGACGGCGACGGCCGGAACGGTCGCCGGAGGTGTGGCTGGCCTGCTGGACGGCGGCGACGGGGTATCTCGCCCCGCGAGCTCGGCCGGCGGTGTCGATGGAGAGCCCGTACGCCGGCGGACGAAGCGACGAGAACCCATCGCCGCTGGGTTGCCGGCGCTCCGTGGACGCTTGCACTCGTTGGCGCGGTGGTAGAACTCGTGGCAGTTCAGGCACCGGACAGGCTGACGGCAGGTGGCCACCCGGTGGCTGTAGGAGAGGCAGTGGAGGCAACGCCCATCCACCGCGGCCAGGTACCTGGGAGAGGGCGGTCGCGGTGGCGGCGGCGGAGGCGCCCGCGGACTGCGCCGTCGACGGTGACGCACCACCTGCCAGCCATCCTCATCCCCATCCTGTGGCGGCGGCGGCGCTGGGTTTGCGTCCCCGGCCACAGGACGCGGAGCAGCAGGACGCACCGAGCGCGCGCGAAGGCGACGACGACGACGACCCCGGCGGCGAGACTGCAAGCCCACCTGGCCCTCAGCCAGCCGAGTCGCGCCCACCACCATGGACCGAAGCAGAGGCTTAGCAGGGGCATCCCCCCCATCGGCGGCCTCAAGCTGGTCGGCCCGAACTCCGACCACAGCGTCGCGGAAGGAGAGTGGCCGGGGAGCAACGGTCGTCGGTGACCCCCAGGCGGAGGCAGCGTCGGAGGCGTCGGAGAGGGGGCTGTCTCGCCAGCGCTGTCCCTTGGAGCGGCCCCTTGAGGCCTCGCCTGGGAAGAAAGGCCTGGCATCCGGCGAGAGACTGGAGGGGGAGCCCGACCCCGCGCGCGGAGAGGAAGGAGCGGAGGCGGGCACACGGAGAGGGGAGGACGCCATCGGACTGCGACGGCCGCCGGCGGGGAGGAGGACAGTGGCGGTGGAAGAGGAGGGGGAGGAGCGGCTTACCTCGTGGTCGCAACGTCCAAGGCAAGCAAACTAACCGCCATTAATGCTATATATATAGTTTGATCAATAAACTATGTGGTTTGATTTGTTAATTAGATCATAGTTATTTGCACCCGTATTTTAGTGTGACTATTAGGATGGTCCGCGCTGTTTGCATGGCTATTATCAATAACATGGATAGTATTGTATATTGAATGTCACGTAAACTTATTTCCATCATTATTATTTTTGCAAACATTATTATTTTAAGAGTAAAATGTATGGATGAACATTGAACTTGTCAGGTTGTTTCAAATTGGTCATTGTACTCACGAAAGTGCAAATCGTGGTCATTAAACTTGACCTTTCGCCTCGATACGGTCATTACCTTCATAACTCTACGTATTTTGATGACATGGCATACGTATATCTGTGACTCATCATCCCCTATGGAATTTGACTCATCTAGCGTGGAATTTCGTAACACATGCCCTCCCATTTATTATTTTATTTTATATCTCCGCCCGACCTTTCCATCTATTGCTTTTATTTCTATGTCGGAGGGCCATATCGAGGCAATTTCTGGCCGACGTTCATGCCGTGTGAGACCCTATTCAGATGTTTGAACAATTTAGATTGTGCATGCCGTTTGCTCTGATTTTTTTGGAAGTTGAACCTCACTTCTTCATCATCTGAATCAGGAAACTAAATTTCATCTTCTTCAGAGTTCTCTACAGGCCCTTCGCAAAAAAAAAAAAAAAAAAAAAAGAGTTCTCTACAGGCCCGATCACTTCCTTCCCTTTCACGTCATCGATATCCATTACTAGCTACGTTCACTCTAATATGTCACTATTAGCTTTTCAATCATATGACAAGCAAGTAGGCACAAGTAAACAAGTCTGGGATTTACCATAATCTGTAGGAGGTCATTCTTGCCGACGGGCTGGAACCCATGGTCGAACAATCCGTATATGTGACCTGCGCGGACCTCGTAACTAGCCGATGCAAGTCGATCCTGCCGTTCTTGCTTCCACTCCAATCAATTCTACTCGACCGTATTATGTCGTTGCAAGTCGCTTTGCAGCAGTGCTGCTAGATCGTGGCCCTTTCCAAATGAAATACAAGTAATAGATGGAAAGGATTTATTGAAAAATGAATTCTATACGCATCGCGGTAATATGTACGCCACATCATTAAAATACGTAGGGTTACATAGGTAATGGTCGTATCGACACGGAGGGTCAAGCTTAATGGCCACAATTTGCACTTTCATGAGTACAATGGCCAAATTGAAACAGCTAGACAAGTTCAATGGCCATTCATACTTTAGAAAACAATATCCATTTTACTACCCTCAAGTATCCATGTTGTTCACTTAACCCCTTAAACTAATTTTTAGTCTGATTTACTCCCCCGAACTATATAGATTGGTTCAATTCACCCCCTAGTGAAATTTTTCTTTTTTGTTTCTCTTTGTATGGGTTATGTATGAAGCTCAAATTTTGTAGGATGGTAGATGACATCATACTCTATGGTAGAAAAATTGTTTCAGACTTTTTCATAAATATTTTCTTGCATTATCCTATCTCACATGTCGAAATTGTATTCCACACTTTCCACATGCAAAAAAGTTAAAAAAATTCTTTAAACATTTTTCTAACATAAGGTATGTTTTAACCTATAATCTGACAAAAGTTTACGCTCAAACACGATGTGTACCTAGAGATACAAAAAAGAACAATTTCATAAGAGAGTGAATTGAACCAATCTGAATAGTTTGAGAGAGTAAAATAGATCAAAAATTACTTGAGGGGGTTAAGTGAACAACATAGATACTTAAGAGTAGTAAAAAGAACTTCTTCCAAACAATAATAAATAATTTGATCCCTCATCTTTTAAACCTGTTAGATTTGGTCCCTCATCTCTTCCTATCATTCAACGTTGGTCCATAAGTGATTTTCGTGGTGGTTTCGCACAAGTGACCATGCTGACTAGGATCTGACGTGACGATTTGGCGTGGCCTCTCTTTTACGTATCCTTTTCTTGATCGATCTCTTTAAACACAGATTAAACGCAGTTCAAACCTTAATCGATCATAACTGCCGCCGCAAATGGTATCACCGCGAAAATCCAGAATCACGTGGCCTGTCCGTGCGCCTTCCATCAATGTGCCTTGCTCCGAAGCCTCCGATCCATTGAAAAGGTTAGTGATTCATGGACGCATTTGGACTTTGCGTGTTGCCAATTATTTTTCACTTCAGACGCCATGAATGATGTGCCACGGTGATTTATTCAGTACAGAACACACATACTCATAAGAATATCAGGTTTAAATGCGCACTGATTAGGAGTATGCTTGATAGTGGTCTTGTGCTCCGATCTGTTTAATTGAAGGCATTTGTTAGTCCTATGAATATAAGGTTTAAGGGACAATAGCATTTTGACCACAATTTTGAACTCTAATTGTGAAATAGCCATCAATTTTCAGATTTTGCAAGATCACCATAGATTGTTTTCAGATTTTGCAAGATCACCACAGATTTTTTGAAAATCTATGGTAAAATCGCAATACTATTTGCAACTATAGCGTTTTGAAAATCTGTGGTAAAATTGCAAAATCTGAAAATCGATGGTTGTTTCACAATTAGACTTCGAAAGTATGGTTGATATGCAATTGCCCCAAGGTTTAAATGCGCATTGATTATTGCTGGTTCGCATGCAAGTCGTGCTTAGCATTGCACAATGACAAAGGAGCCGGATTTGGGAGCCGAAGCGCCGGGTGATCGAGCTAACGGCGCGATTCAGATGAAGGAGCTGTTGACACCAAGATTTGGTTGGTCCCACTGTGGAAAGGCAAGGGTTAGATGTGGCTACGGTGCAAGGCAAAATGAAAGATTTCTTTGTGACAGTGGAGACGTCAGGGACACACGGCACGATGGCAAGTCAAGAGGGGTGTCATGGCCCAGAAGTGGTCCATGGCCCAATAACTAGCAAGGGGGGCCAGCCAGCCGGCCCAAGACAGCCCAAGGGTACTGTTCATGCGCGTGAACAGTATCCGCGGTACTGTAGCAGCCGCCAGCCAGGGGAGGTTCCTTCTCCTCTAAGCAAATCAGATATTTTCATAACCTTCCATATTGTAATAGGTTGCTTAGGGGTTAAGTCGAGTCTCCTCTATATAATAGAGGCCCCCTGTACCCATTGGAAATCAAGCAAGGATAATTGAGGTTCTCCTCACCTTGCCCCAGCTTGGGCGCCGGCCTGTTGGCCGCCGCCTCCCTCTCCACGCACATAGGGCGGGCATGCCCTAGGGCAGCCGCCTCTCCTCCTCTCCCTTGCTGCGCCGCCGCTACTACGACGAGCCGTTGGCCTCTCCTAGGCCATCGGCGATCCTCTATTCCACCCCCAAATTTCGGTAAATCCATGCACATAACATATTGGTAATCAGAGCCAATCCGGATTTTTTTTTCCTTCATGGATTTTTCCGGTGGTCTCGATCCTGAGGAATGGCGTGGCAAGATTACAAATCAAGTCCTCTTGGACTACATCAATTGGCTACGGCTTCCACCGGCGGATCGACGGTCTTCTTCTCTGGCAAATCCTCCATCAGGCGTGAATAGTGCTGGTACTGTTCAGATGAACAGTACCCGCAGCCCTGTTCATCAGGAGGCCTATGGCAGCAGATCTGTTCTACCAACCTCTGGCACTGCCACCTCCGTTGTCAACATCTCGAGTGCCTTCAACATCAATCCGGGTGTATCTATTGCAGCCGGTCGTGTTCAGGAAGAACACATGGCTGTTGGATCTGTTACGGATATTTCGGCAGGAGTTGTCGCCATGGATCCTACCGTGCCACCAACAATTGCGGGAGCTCCGTGTGTTCAGGAGGAATGCATGACCGCTACCACTCTCCACGTGGATCCCAGCAGTGAATCTGAATCTACAGCGGAGATCTTCACAGGTATTCGCTCTTGTATGACTACGCACTTTTCTCAGATCACTGCTATGCTTGAGAAACTACGGCGCGAGAGTTAGCCGCTTCCAGTGTTCAAGAGGAGCACATGGCTACTCTACATATGCCGCAGACAACCTCCAACACTATGGAAAATTTTTCTAGAGATGGTCTGCTTGCGTGTGATGCAGACTTCTCACGCCAGGAGATCTCTGACGCTTCATTGACACCGTCGCTCGCGGTTGCCGCGGGTATCTCGCCTAGGGCAGGAGGCCCTCTGGCGCCTGATGCCCTCTTCGTCGCCGTGTCTACACCGACGGACATATTTGCATCTCCAGATCTCCATGCCATGGATTTGACAAACAGGGACGTCACGCTAGGGACAGGAGGTCACATGGCGCCTGATGTTCTTAATATTGTTGATGCTGGGGGGCACGGCAATGTGGATCGGCCCATCAGGCCTACGGCCACCTGGGCCGTTGTATCTACTCGCCTTCAATCTTCACCGGGCTTCAGTATGGAGGAAGGCGACTCTGTGCCTTGGGCAGGAAGCCTTATGGAGCCACGTATTGCCCACTCTCCTATTGTCTCCAACTCCAACACTGGGTGTGCAGAAATCTACACCAAGCTCCTAGCAACAACACACCCTCTGGACAGCATGAGCGTCGACGACCTCGGCGTTCCACCTACGGGTGGCGGCCTTCGCGCTACTGGCGCCATGGACCTCGCCATCGATGCTGTTGTCCCCGACCCTCGCTGCATCACCACCGGCTCCAACACTACGTCAGGCATCGCTGCTCCATCATGGACTCCAAGTAATGGGGATGATGTCTCTGATGCTGCCCGTCTCCCTACATCAACTGGTGGACACACTATGGTGAGGGCGATAGATCCTGGTGGTGTATACTACTCAAACACCATACCACCACTTCCGCCTATCTCGTCTGATATGTTGACCACCAACAGAAGTGGGCTCAAATGCATCACTACAACTAGGAGGGTGATTATTGGTGAAAACAACCTACTGACGCTAGCAGGAGGTGCTGGCACAATGTATTCTACTGCACCAGCTCTCCATGATAAAGAGGATAGCCAATGTACAGCTTGTGCCTGCACCATCTTCGACAGGAGAAAAGGCTGCAAGCTCCAACATCACCATGCTTATGGCAGCCTCATACATTTCCTCCTCGGGATGCTACTCATCTTCATTGCAATAGCAAAACCTCGAGGATGGCACTTTGATCTGGGAAAATATGGTGGCATGGGTTGGTCCCCATGTTTTCTCTCTGACTATGATGGCTTCAAGCACTACGACATTAACTGGATTCAGTGCTTTCTCATGGTGCATGATCCTGGCGGAGAGTGTATGGGTTCTTGTATTCTCCTGGAGGGCAATTATGAAGATGGCACAGCCAGCATTAATGACAAAGGTCAGAATTATAATATTTTCAACATTATATTGGCTGACTGTTTGTGCAATAATATATTCAAGCGAGGAACAACGTCCATGTACAACAACTATCAAAGTACCCTTAGCACCGTCAGATTCCCATCATGGCATCGGCTACAATCAGCACCACCATGGTTTTTCTTGGAAAGTGCAATGCTATTATCAGAACGAGGTACAACACATGGTGTTCCTCATCGACATTATTCGGGTAACGAACAACTACAGCGGCATCGGCGACTACAACAACCTCAACGTACTCTTCGCCAACAACTTCGTCGCCAGGAGTATCTTCTTCATCAACATCATGGACGCTGCGACAATAGGCAACCTCCTTTGATTACAGGCCAGCAACGACAACATCAATATACATCAACTAACGGAGGTCTTCCTCAACTCTGCTCGGCGCCACCATGCCCGCACATGGAGTGGAGTATTCCATCTTCTTCGACATGGGGTTTACTCGGACTTCAACCATGGCCTCCACCCTTCGGCGCATGGAGCCCTCTGCCAGCAGCTCGAGGACAATCTGCAAGTAGAGGAGGGGAGAGATGTCATGGCCCAGAAGTGGTCCATGGCCCAATAACTAGCAAGGGGGGCCAGCCAGCCGGCCCAAGACAGCCCAAGGGTACTGTTCATGCGCGTGAACAGTACCCGCGGTACTGTAGCAGCCGCCAGCCAGGGGAGGTTCCTTCTCCTCTAAGCAAATCAGATATTTTCATAACCTTCCATATTGTAATAGGTTGCTTAGGGGTTAAGTCGAGTCTCCTCTATATAATAGAGGCCCCCTGTACCCATTGGAAATCAAGCAAAGGATAATTGAGGTTCTCCTCACCTTGCCCCAGCTTGGGCGCCGGCCTGTTGGCCGCCGCCCCCCCTCCACGCACATAGGACGGGCATGCCCTAGGGCAGCCGCCTCTCCTCCTCTCCCTTGCTGCGCCGCCGCTACTACGACGAGCCGTTGGCCTCTCCTAGGCCATCGGCGATCCTCTATTCCACCCCCAAATTTCGGTAAATCCATGCACATAACAAGGGGCCACAAGTAAAGGACCTGCCGTGTTGACTGGAAGACGAAGGGTCCTGGCCACGGTTGCCACGGAACAGATAGAGTATGAAAGTGTTTTATTTTTAAATAAAGGGCAAGTCGGGTCGTGTTTGTATCAGACTATTAGGAGTCCTGTTTGTGTTGGAGTCTGCCTATAAATATAAATCCAGATGCTTGTAGAAAAACACTAATCACGTTCAATATAACTTTCGGTGCATCGCTAACCTGTTTTCTTGACGGGTTTCTTGTCTCGCGCGGGCTGCATCGGCACGATCTCAGCGCACAGCAGGGAATTCATCACCTCGATACTTACATGGTTAAGATTAATACTTTCTTTTAGAGTTAGCTTAGTTCTTTTAGAGGTAGCTTAGTTCTTTGTAACCTTTTGTTTGTTGTTTTTTAATGGAAAGGCAGGCACTGTGGGAACTCCCTTACAGTTTTTCATAAAAAAAGATTAATACTTTCTCAATTAGGTTTGATGTATTGATTCTGCCAGCTTAATTGCTAGTTATCCGCTATATTAGATATATCTAGATTTGCTAATACGAATTGCACTGCATACTGTCTCGGTTAGGTTCGATCTATCATAGTGAAGTTTCGACGAGTAATTTTAGTTAGATTATATATTCGAGTCATCTTTACATCATCTCTTTTGGTTAGACTTACCATCTGATCGCCCGTTTTACAGCTAGAAGTGTCTCGGTTAAGTCCGATCTTTTAGGATTTTACCTGGTAGTCGGATGCAAACGGTCTAGCCGATCGATCTTGGTTTAATTGTTCTGTCGGAGTGTTTAGCCGATAGGTTATCTTTATCATATCCTTGTTATTTCTTTTTCAGAATAGTCTATGGCTAGGTTTTATAGTTTATTTAATATATATACTCTCATAAGTATGCCGATAAATATTTCTTTCCATCGGATCAGTTTTATTTACTTGCTTTCTTGTTTAGTTCAACAAGTCGATAGCCGATAGCGTTTTATCTTATCTGAATTCTGGTTGGTCTTCACGCTCGGTGACCATCGGCTATACATCGGCCTGTTCTGGCCTGGTGACCCAAGGAATTTAACCCTTTATATTTGTTAGTTTGCAGAGAAAACTGACTGGCACGCATCGGGTTATTCATCGCGTATAATTTTGGTCCTACACTAGAGTCAAGCAAATCTCTCAGGGAACATGTGTGATTTTCGAATCAACAGGAGCGTAGGTTGGGAGTTGGGACAACCAAAGAAAGAGATTGGAGAGAAGTTGTTGGGGATGTGGAGGCTACCAACTGAATGGGGAAATTTTGGGTAGGGATTTAAGACAGAGAACAGAGGTACAAGAAAGAAAGGGAGAGGAAAGAGAATTGGTATAAGTCATCACCACATGCCACGTTAGATCCTAGTCAGCACGGTTGTTGGCGGTTCTTATGCGTATTAATTAATTTCCATTAATTCTGCAAATGCATGAAACACCATTATAGCATTTCACCTTAGAGTATTTTAGAATATCGTGATTTATATTTTCGCTGGAAAGTAGAGCAAAAAGATATTGAATTGTAGCAAAGTAATGTACTTGTTATGAAATAACAATACCTGTACTTAAGAAGGGGGTAAGGTACATGATATATATTTTTGTATTTTTGGCACTAAATCAAGTAAAGCCTAAGATAAATGAGTCAGAGAGCAGCAGGTTAAATTGGGAGGACAACGAGATAGAGATAGAATTTCTAAGTGTTTATCTTTTATTTATATTTTCAGAAAGCAACTCCAAAAGATTATCCACTCTAGTTAAAATCATACAAACACAAGTCTGTTGCTTCGGGGCACGAACGTGCCAACGCAGTAACCGATGAGGCAGGTTCACTACCCTAGGGAGCCGCCTGCTATACACTCCCTACAGATATTAACCCGAACGTGATGGATTGCAGAGACCGGTACAGCTGTCTCGCGGCTATCACTTCATTCCGTGGGGTTAAGAGTCAAACGCGCCAAGCTAGATTCTAAGCACCGCGCTTACAGCTAGCTCAGAGAAACTACCCCTGATCGACAGAGTAGTGCTATCTCAAATAAAGTACAAGATAGCCCCAAGCGCGAACGCCATCTCCGACAGAGGGTCGCGCTGTAAGGATCGTGTGACCGAGAGGGGGGGGTGAATCGGGCACACCATAAACTAAAATTTTTTGCACTTCTAGCTACTCTAACTAATTGCACAAGTAAAGGATACATAACTAGAGAGTACATGTGCACTATGGGATAGTGATCAAGCAAGGATAACCATGTGCTAGAACTTGTACATGCTAGGAGCAAGGTATACATGAGCATATAAGAACAACCTAGCATATGACGATATACAAGATAAGCTCAACAAGTCCTACACATGCCAGTGTATAAGGTAAAGGCACTCAAGCATTCTAGCATGCATATGGGTAACACATACGGAAGCTCAAGCTAGTGATCATGACAACAAGATAGATACAACATAAAGCATAACAAGATCACTAGATGATATCAAGCAAGTGTATGAGCTATGAGCAAGTAGGTACACATGAGGAAAGCGCATATCACTAGAGATAACATAGAGCTAGCACACGGAAATAATCATCAAGCAATCATATGATAAGCACAAGATCTACTACATGCATATAAGATAAACAAGATAGTAAGTGCAAGTAGTAGAGAGTAAGAGTAAGAGATTGCTCATCGATTTTTCCCGTGGTCTCGGAAGGATGGCGCCTTCCCCTACTCCACGTTGGATCACTCCCGGAGTCTCGACCCCGTCCCTCCGCTCGATGGTGATCCCCTCTAGAGCACACTCCACCTTTTAAGCCGGTGATGTCCCCTAAGAGCACGCTTCACTCCTCGAGTGAAGTCACGGGCTTCACCCCGCCGCACACCGGCAATGCTCTCCTCCTTGGGAGCATCCACCGCTCTTGAGTGAAGTCGCGGGCATGTCCCGCCGGGCTTCTCCCGGGTACTCCTCCGAAGGTAAGGCTCCGCACTTGATGCGTGCCAAAGGGCGCTCCACTAGTGATGCTTCTTTCGCACGGGAAGCTCCAAGACCGTGTACAAACTTGTGTCGGCTTCCACACTCTCTTTGGCAAGCTCAACACCGACGCCTAACCGGTCTAGGCCTTGCCATAGATCAAGGGTAACAAACCAAGACCGCCTCCCTATGACCACACTAGTCCTAGAGGTGGATGGATGCTCTCAACCCTCTCAAGCACTAAGCTTTCTTCTCCAAATCTTCTCCATGTGCTTCTCCTCTCTCTCAAGCACCAAGATTTCTCTCTAAAGCCTCTCCATGTGCTTCTCTTGCATCGTCTTGGCTCCCACTGTGTTTCCACACTGATAACAATGGCCAAACGCACCCCAAAGGGTCAAGCAACCGGCTATATATAGGCTACCAACCCAAAACTAGCCGTTGCTCAAAAGTGCCCTGCGAAACTAGAGACCGTACAAAGGACCGTACTGTCCGGTCTCCATTAGACCGTATTGTCTGGTCTCTATTTCCAGGCGCATCTCCATCTTCTTCTTGATCTCCAATGAAGACCGTACTGTCCGGTCCCTAGGACCGTACCGTCCGGTCTTCATTTCTTCCACTTCCAGAAACTCCATCTTCTCTGTCTGGAAATCCACTGATGACCGTATTGTACGGTCCCTAGACCGTACTGTCCGGTCAACTGTCCGGTCTTCATTTTCTCAGCATCCCGAGACTTCACTTCTCTGTTTGGATCTTCAATGAAGACCGTATTGTACGGTCCCTAGGACCGTACTGTCCGATCTCTACTGCATAAGCTGAAAACTTGATCCACTCTTGATCCTTGCTTCCAACTTCTCCATTCTTGGCTCTTTTTCTCCTCTGCTGTCACCCTAGTGTCTGAGAGACTCTTTGAGCATCCAAACACCTCTACCACTAGTGTGACCTAAGAGAAATGACTCGATCCCCCTTGATAGTCCGGGTGTTCCTATGGACTCAAGCCTACATCTACACCAAGCCAACACTTGCTTGGATCTAGCATGTCCTTAGCCTTGATCCATCTTCTCAAACCGTGACCTCCATCAAGTCCTTGATCCTTGTCGTCATCCATCAACGAAGCTTCTTCATGTGACCTAAAGAATATGCATGAACACCTTTCCTACATCCAAAGATGTTAGTCACAATGATCTAGTTGTCACAAAGGACAACCCGATCGAAGCATCATATAATATGCATAGGATATAAGACAAGAACATCATCACATAATAGACAAGATCATCATGGCATATGATATAAGGCAAGACCAACATGATGATTAAGAGTATGTCAAGGTATAAGATACATAGAGGAACACATGACATACTCACCTTGTCTCTTACCTCATGTGCGTAGTAGTTACCTTGTAGAGTAGTCCTTATGTTCACTTCTTCTCTTTATCAACTTCCTTGCAACCTTTGAGCTGTTGGCACTCCAATAGTATATCACTACATCCATGAGACTAAACATCTTGCAAACTAGCAAACCTTGTTAGGCCTATTGACCATGTTGACATCAATCACCAAAACCAATGAACCATGCTCTAGGTTCATTGATCTTACAATCTCCCCCTTTTTGGTGATTGATGGCAACACAACCAAAGCAAGAGATAATAGATAGAATGAAGCACAACTCCTTGCCTAGGATGTATTGACAACATAGAATACTTTGCTCATACCTTGCCTTCTTGAATGTATCTTCACTCCATGGTTGCAAGTACTTCTCCCCATTAGCATGTTCTCCCTATTTGTGCCTCATGTCTCTTCTCATTCCGCAACTACTTGCTTTGGAGGATATACTTCTCCCCCTTTGACATCAAGCACCGAAAAGGGACAAACAAGGCAAACGTTAAAAGCACAAGGGAGCTTCATAGATAGTGATCCTTTGGATGTGGATGGGATATGGATCAAAATCTTGAAGCCTCATAACATAGACTAAACTCCCCCTAGATTTGTGCATACATGTGATGGAAGGCAAAATATATGCACAATTTAACAATTAAGTCAAGTGGGGGGACTTTAAGCTATGTTATGGAAGGTAGCTAGATAGATAATGCAAGAATAAAGGAAAACCATTACCTTCTTGCAAGAATGATAAACTTAGCGTACCTTCGGGGATGTGATTTCTTTCCAATGCCATAAAGAATGTATCAAATGAGAATCATGGCACCTCAAAGTGGATGATCATCAATTCATGGCATCTCAACCTATGGATGATCATTCCTATCAAGAGACTAGACAAAGATAACTTGCAAACACATTAATCTCAAGAATCTCAAGACATAGGATAGTCTCCCCCTAAAGTTGTGCATCACATGCACTTTGTCAATGAAGACAAGTCAAGGAGACTACCCTATATCTCGAATCATGGCATATAAAGAGATATGAAATAAACGCATAAATAGATGCCACTTGCAAAGGATAAGAGTGAAAACATGCAAGACTTTACCACTTGTAAAAGCATATAGATATGAAGCACAAAACAAGGGTAAAGCATTTCAATCACAACAAGGCATCATGCAAGAAATATAAGGACACTACACACATGATGGTAAGAAAGACAAGCATGCAAGTCATAGCTCAAGATAAGATACCATTTGAAAGATAAGCAATATAGCAACAAAGGGTACATCAAGATAAAGCTAAGCAAATGACAAGCATGAAGGGGCGATGATATGAAAGGAACAAAAAGCAATCAAGCACAAACATATCATCACGATATATACATACAAGAGGCAAAGTGGGATGAAGGAGATGTTACCTTGATGTTCCGATCGAGGCAAGTCATAGCTCATAAGAAGTCACAAGTTAGAGCAAAAACTCATACAACAAGTGAATATAAAGCACAAGGAGCTATGACAAGCATAAGGAATGGTGACACGTAAAAGGATAACTAGCAAGAAACGCTCATCACCATAAGGTCAAGGAGATTACCTTCATACTTACCTTTGTAGAATGTCGCTCCCCCTTGACATAAGCTTCCATCTCAAGAATGTGAGGAAGATCGATCAACTTGATCAACTTGACCTTCCTTTGTGCTAACTCCCCCTTGAGATGGTCGTCGTCTTCTTCTCCACCTCAAGATTGTGAGAAAGACCGATCATCTTGATCTTCGTGATCTTTCTTCATGCAAACTCCTCCTTGAGGTGGTTGTCATCTTCATCTTCTTCACCTCAAGATTGTTGTGAAGATCGATCATCATGATCACATGATCTTCAAATGCAAACTCCTCCTTGAGGTGATCTTCATTGTCTTCACCGTGTTCTCTCCTTTTTCTTGTGCCTCCTCCTTGTTCCTACAATTGATCTTACAATAGAGAAAAGAACAGGAAGAGCAAACGTCAAATACACAAGAGCTTCATGAACCATGTCCTTTTGAGTGGAAGGCATTTGGACCATGATCATGAAAACCTCATAACATAGGCTAAAGTCCCCCTAGAGTTATGCATACTTATAGTGGATGGTAAGATATATGCATATCATTGTGTGAAACACATGGGGTAGTTTAAACTATGTTATGGATGGTAGCTAGAACAAAAGATAATTGAAATAGATCGGTTCTAGCCATACCTTTCGGAGAGAAGACATTATGACATGTAACCTCATGATAAAAACTAAAACAAAGAACACACGAGAGAAAGACTCCTTTGTGATTTCCTATATGCAATGCATGAAACAAGCATATAATACAAATGCAAAGGGAATTTAAACATGCCATGATGAATGCATGCAAGATTAAAGATAATGCATAAAGGAAACCTACTCAAGGTCAAGTTTGAACCTCTCTCAAGCTTACTCACTATGAGCCAAACCTTGCCTTGAGTCCATCGGTCCACCAACTCAAGCATCCCCCATACTCATAGCTATCTTGAGAAAGTTAGACCTCGAACTAATATTTTTGTGCGTTTCTTTTAGGTTTTTACATGATGCATGAAAGTGCACAACATACTAGTTCACAAAGGAGCTACTAAAAGCAAAGGAACTAGAACGAAAAGAAACTACACTAAGATACAAGATACCTCCTTGAAGAGTAGATGTTCTCATTCATGCCCTTGACACTTGTGGTGGACTTCAATGATCTCCATGTATTGAACTCGGTCCACCATCTCCATCACCTCAAGTGTTGTACTTGGGCGCCTCCATGTGATTGGCCGGCTTCATCCGGTCCACTAAGTTCTTTGGCACCCAAAGCATCCTCATCTTTCTCCTCTTGTCCAAAGCTCCTATGGACTTTGCCTTCACAACACTACATTCACATCTCATAACAAAAAGTGAGTGTTGTCAAGGTAAAGTAAAAAATCAAATGCAAATGTAGGAGCTTTAGGAATCAAACGATCTTTTGTTGAATGGCCACTTATGCAACAATGCTTGCAATAGTGATCATTGGCCGTCAACGGTACTTCTTCACTTGGTGTGGCATCATCTTGACAATGCCTTCTATGTTCACCAAAGAAGTACACTTCCTTCCCTCTTGTGAGTCTTGTGAATACTTGCATTATTGACTCACTCTTCTCCTTGAGCTTGTGGTATTCCTTCAAAACAAAGACTCAAGAGAAAGAGCTCTCACAAGAGAGGGTTAGTTCATCACAAATAGTAAATGAATGCGAGATAGATGAACTAGGAGTAGTGGATGAAGAAGAAAACAAGCTAGATAAGGTTGGTAGCTTGATAAGCGATCTCAAGGTTTTCATACTTCTCATGAAGCTCAATGTTATCCAACTTGAGCCCTCAACTCATATGTAGAGCCTCATGGGATGACATGAGATCCTTGAGCTTCTCATCAAGCTCACCAACACGAAATATGGCCACATCATATTTTCCTTACCTCCTTTACCTTGGAGGTGCATGTGAAGATGAAGACCAACAACATGTTTGCATATGCTTCTTGAAGAAGAGTCAATCTCGTAGTCTTCATCATTGGCAATCCTCTCACCAACAAGAAAAGCCTTTGTGAGATGACATCTCCTTCTTCTTGACCTTGGTCTTGTCTCACAAACTTCTTGTATTTGGCCTTACAATCATCTTCTTCTTCATCACTCTCACTTGATCCTTCCATCACCACCTTCTTCTCTTGTTGATGACCCGCAAGTCATGTCTTCTAGTGAGGCACACGGGTGGAGATGGGGAAGGTGAAGTCTCCATCAAGAGATCAATAGCAACTTGATCTTCACCATCGGTTCATAGTCACCTTGCTAACAATGAGACACAAAGATGAGTTAGATAAAGAATTGAAATTCGGTTCTAGGTATACCGTCATCTTTGCATTCTCCGAGGAAGATGTAGGTTCACTTGAGTGATCAAGGAAGTGAGTATCCCGAGCTTGCATTATCTTCTTCACAATTCCTCGCTCTTCAAGTGACGGAAGCTTGCTCACGGTTGTAGATTGATCTTCAATAGAACCACCATCACCAATTGACATGTCCTCAAAATGAGAGACATTTCCTTGAGTGCTCATCATGTGTGATGGTCATGAGCAAGACTTCTTCATATTGTAGCTTCTCAAGATCTTCATGTTGAAGTGCAAAAATGTTGTCGCCAAATCTTGAATGAGGAGGTGCTTTCAAGATCTTCATGATAACCTCACCACTTGAGTTCTTCCACTTGTCATATGTATCGATCCTAGCATAACCAAGCAAAGACACAAGTAAGTGATTCATTAAAGAATATCGTAAGATTATCCAAATCACTCCTCAACAAGAAAACTAGCAACAACAACATCATGATCATCATAAGATATAACAAGAACAACAAGATCATCATGATAACATGGTTATCCGTGGAAGTGCTAGAGAATTTATTCATGGTATCCCACAATTCATTTGGAACTATGGACTTAAGGTAGCTATTCAAGCGATTCTTTCAACGTCCAAAGCCCAAACCCATAAGGGATGAAAACCCAAACTCATTCGGTCACATCTCAAAAGCGGTTAAGCCCTAAATTGAGCACTTGGCTCTGATACCACTTGTAAGGATCGTGTGACCGAGAGGGGGGGGTGAATCGGGCACACCATGAACTAAAACTTTTTGCACTTCTAGCTACTCTAACTAATTGCACAAGTAAAGGATACATAACTAGAGAGTACATGTGCACTATGTGATAGTGATCAAGCAAGGATAACCATGTGCTAGGACTTGTACATGCTAGGAGCAAGGTATACATGAGCATATAAGAACAACCTAGCATATGACGATATACAAGATAAGCTCAATAAGTCCTACACATGCCAGTGTATAAGGTAAAGGCACTCAAGCATTCTAGCATGCATATGGGTAACACATACGGAAGCTCAAGCTAGTGATCATGACAACAAGATAGATACAACATAAAGCATAACAAGATCACTAGATGATATCAAGCAAGTGTATGAGCTATGAGCAAGTAGGTACACATGAGGAAAGCGCATATCACTAGAGATAACATAGAGCTAGCACACGGAAATAATCATCAAGCAATCATATGATAAGCACAAGATCTACTACATGCATATAAGATAAACAAGATAGTAAGTGCAAGTAGTAGAGAGTAAGAGTAAGAGATTGCTCATCGATTTTTCCCGTGGTCTCGGAAGGATGGCGCCTTCCCCTACTCCACATTGGGTCACTCCCGCCGGAGTCTCGACCCCGTCCCTCCGCTCGATGGCGATCCCCTCTAGAGCACACTCCACCCTTTAAGCCGGTGATGTCCCCCAAGAGCACGCTTCACTCCTCGAGTGAAGTCACGGGCTTCACCCCGCCGCACACCGGCAATGCTCTCCTCCTTGGGACCATCCACCACTCTTGAGTGAAGTCGCGGGCACGTCCCGCCGGGCTTCTCCCGGGTACTCCTCCGAAGGTAAGGCTCCGCACTTGATGCGTGCCAAAGGGCGCTCCACTAGTGATGCTTCTTTCGCACGGGAAGCTCCAAGACCGTGTACAAACTTGTGTCGGCTTCCACACTCTCTTTGGCAAGCTCAACACCGACGCCTAACCGGTCTAGGCCTTGCCATAGACCAAGGGTAACAAACCAAGACCGCCTCCCTATGACCACACTAGTCCTAGAGGTGGATGGATGCTCTCAACCCTCTCAAGCACTAAGCTTTCTTCTCCAAATCTTCTCCATGTGCTTCTCCTCTCTCTCAAGCACCAAGATTTCTCTCTAAAGCCTCTCTATGTGCTTCTCTTGCATCCTCTTGGCTCCCACTGTGTTTCCCCACTGATAACAATGGCCAAAGGCACCCCAAAGGGTCAAGCAACCGGCTATATATAGGCTACCAACCCAAAACTAGCCGTTGCTCAAAAGTGCCCTGCGAAACTAGAGACCGTACAAAGGACCGTACTGTCCGGTCTCCATTAGACCGTATTGTCCGGTCTCTATTTCCAGGCGCATCTCCATCTTCTTCTTGATCTCCAATGAAGACCGTACTGTCCGGTCCCTAGGACCGTACCGTCCGGTCGATTGTCCGGTCTTCATTTCTTCCACTTCCAGAAACTCCATCTTCTCTGTCTGGAAATCCACTGATGACCGTATTGTACGGTCCCTAGACCGTACTGTCCGGTCAACTGTCCGGTCTTCATTTTCTCAGCATCCCGAGACTTCACTTCTCTGTCTGGATCTTCAATGAAGACCGTATTGTACGGTCCCTAGGACCGTACTGTCCGATCTCTACTGCATAAGCTGAAAACTTGATCCACTCTTGATCCTTGCTTCCAACTTCTCCATTCTTGGCTCTTTTTCTCCTCTGCTGTCACCCTAGTGCCTGAGAGACTCCTTGAGCATCCAAACACCTCTACCACTAGTGTGACCTAAGAGAAATGACTCGATGCCCCTTGATAGTCCGGTTGTTCCTATGGATTCAAGCCTACATCTGCACCAAGCCAACACTTGCTTGGATCTAGCATGTACTTAGCCTTGATCCATCTTCTCAAACCGTGACCTTCATCAAGTTCTTGATCCTTGTCATCATCCATCAACGAAGCTTCTTCATGTGACCTAAAGAATATGCATGAACACCTTTCCTACATCCAAAGATGTTAGTCACAATGGTCTAGTTGTCACAAAGGACAACCCGACCGAAGCATCATATAATGTGCATAGGATATAAGACAAGAACATCATCACATAATAGACACGATCATCATGGCATATGATATAAGGCAAGACCAACATGATGATTAAGAGTATGTCAAGGTATAAGATACATAGAGGAACACATGACATACTCACCTTGTCTCTTACCTCATGTGCGTAGTAGTTACCTTGTAGAGTAGTCCTTATGTTCACTTCTTCTCTTTATCAACTTCCTTGCAACCTTTGAGGTGTTGGCACTCCAATAGTATATCACTACATCCATGAGACTAAACATCTTGCAAACTAGCAAACCTTGTTAGTCCCATTGACCATGTTGACATCAATCACCAAAACCTATGAACCATGCTCTAGGTTCATTGATCTTACACGCGCCCATACTTTAGACATAATCACTAATCCCGCAACAGAACTCATATAAGCAATAACTTAACTGAATAAACAAACTAAAATAATTATCTAACTAAAAGATATAAATAAAGATAAAACTAAATATATTAGATAAATAAAGAATTCTATTAAAGTAAGGATACAAGACAACTATACCCGAACTCCGAGAAGCTTCCGGAATCCCGAAAGAGCTCTCACTCTACTCTACTCTACTCTAACTCCCAAAGTAACATTACTTCTACTTTACCACTAAAAATGAGTAATGGAAATGACTTCTTGATGAGGTGAACTGAACTCTGTCGACGAGGAGGGGTATTTATATCGTCGAGAAAAGGGGATCTTATAGTGCAGTGTGGAAGGCAGTGGAGTGGAGTGCTCGCCACTCCTGGCCAGCCGGCCTAGGGGGGAGGCCGGTCAGCCGTCCATCATAGCGGTTGGTCGCCGCCTTTCTCCTGGACGCCTCTGATCGCCTCCTGATGTCGGTTCCACTGTCGGTAGTTGATTGGGGGCGGTTAATCTTGATTGTCGGCCAAGTTGATGTCCAAGACCTGCTCAGTGGAACGTCGGTAGTGGAAATTCCGAGTGGGCTGTTGATTCTACGTGTGGAGCCCGTATGTAGCCCACTGGAGGAAGGACGAGGCCATTTGGGGCAAAAGTAGGCCGGCTGGCCTAGGGGTGGGGCCGGCCGGCCTGTGTTTTCTTCAACACAGGTCCATTTTCCTTCAAAATATACTCCTGCATCAAAAATCCACCAAAACTCGTGGAACTTCATTAGTTTAACTAAATGTGCAGAGAATCTTTGTGAATGACATTTATTTACGGGTATGTTGGCGGTCATTTTATGATTTAACAGCCGCCAACAACGGCCACGTGTACAAAACTAGCATAAAAACCGCTCAAGGACCGATGTTGAATGGCATAAAGAGATGAGAGACTAAATCTAACCGGTTTAGAAAATGAGGATCAAAACCAGACCGAGACATGAGTTGAGGGACCAAGTTGGACTTAATCTAGTTATATATGGGGTATAGAGACAAGGTGCCTATTCAGCCTCACTGGTCACTGGACCGAGTTTGGATTGATGTATGTGATAAGCGATAGATAGTTATTTGTGGTGTACCAAATAAGGGTAAAGGGTTCATTTGATGACAATGAAGTACTCCTTCCGTTTGCATTTCGTGATGTTGCTTAGATGAATTCTTTATTAGCATAAACAAAATAAAGCTATAGGTAACATGTGATTTAATGGAAAAGTGTTTCAACTATCCATACTCTAGGGCCAAATGAACATAAATGCCGCTACCAGAAAGTAACTTATGAACAAAAAATTGCTAAATATTAGTTAGCTAGAAATAAACCCCTATTTTAGTCAATTGTTTTTGTCCATCCACATCACGTTCTTCCCGTTTCTTCTCTTTCAGTTCTCACTTGTTCGCCATCTTAGTGGGATCAAACATCCTTATTTTTTTGTTTCTCTGGGGGTCTTCTAGATTGTGCTGCAATTTGACTAGGCCTTCGATGGATTTTTACACCCACTAAAGGGAAAAATTTTGGTATCTAATTGGTGATTTATTTGATGACCAAATTCCACTTGTCTCCCCTTTTTACCATCTTAATGACACTTGATTGTATTTTTTTCATCATTTTTACCTGTTTATTCACGGAAAACTCTCAATTTGACTTTTGATTATAATTAAGATATCTTTGAAAATGAGATCCCATATATCATCTTGCATATGTTGAGCTTCTCAAAGACCTATGTACCAGGTTGTTTTTATTAGTTTTGACTTCTGTGTCATGTCTGAACCTTTTTGCTTGCCATATTGCGTGATTATGTGACTTGCTGTTTACTTATCATCATGATCATCATCCTTAATGTTTCATTACACTGGCTCCTTCGTTATCACCATCAAAAACTCATTGTTGTGTTCATTTGTGGTATGTTATCTAACTAAAAGTAGTAAGATTTAGCTCAATTATATATATTATATCATTGAAGACCAATCATGTGGATATGTAACCTATGAAAAGTGGAAAATCAAACTAAGACAGCGAGATGGTTTCATTTTTGCTCAATCTAGAAGTAACTTTTGGGAAGGTCTATGCCGTTTAGCGTAAATTTTCGCATTCTTCGACTAGTAACTAAGATGAAGAAGCGACCATAGTGGATAATAAGAGAGTAAATGGCTCTTTCTGTAGTAGATTTTGGAAATAATATGATTTCTGTTAGTATTCAAATATCAAGGGTAATCACTGTTGTCATTCTTAGGGTTCGTATTATGCAAGTGCAGGTTCGTTTTCCTTTGGTTTGATGCTTAATTTCAATTTGATGTGTCTTTTCTTGATTTTAATAGGTTTGCAGGTTGCATAACATTGCATTTTGTTTTTCTCCATTACGTCTTCTATCTATTTTATGTTTTTGTTGTAGCAAATGTTTGTCAGTCAACCATTGAGTGACCATAGTCACATACTGTCATAAACCATGTGGATGTGTGGCCTAGGCCTTCAAACAAAGGTTTATTGTGAGTTTGTCTCAGAAAGAATTTTTACGAGCACTGGCTTATAGTAGTCTCAAACTCTCAATTGGCTGTTTTCGGGGGATGATGCTTTGATGGTGAAATGTTGTTCTAATTATGTTTTATCTTAGTGCTTTGATTATTCAATTGTTCACGCTGGTGAATAATAAAGATAAAAATTCATGATATTCGTGATCATTTTTTCTAATATTTTGGTTGCATTCTTTTGATCTTAAGCATATTTATTCGGCTAACATTAGATGACAAGGGAAAAGAGCACGCTACTTAGTCATGTGAAGTACCAGTGCATCTCACTTCTCCACATAAAAATTTCATTGCTTTCCTTAATTCCAGTCTATCTTTGTGGTGACTTGTTACATTGAAAACCGACTCTAAATGAGATTAAAAACAGCCAACGATTTCTGTTATCCAACAGAATTAGCATAATCATGCATCAATTTCTTGTTGGCTAAAAAACTGATTGAAAGTAAACCAAAAATTTAAATCATTCTAATAAAGCACCAAAAGGCAAAAACAGATGTGGTTAATGGGCTAAAGTTCTTATGTACGGGCCAAATTTTTGCCACGACCCATTTATTACATGGGCTGTACCAGCTGGTCGTCAATTGAGACGAACCGCAGCTATTGATAACCGACCTGACTGAACCTTGGGATTAATGTGCAAACGTCAAACAAAATTTGTGTGATGTTGAGGGTCCATTTGAAGCCCTCCAGACTAACTGTTAGTTCGACGTTTGAATGCTAATTAAAACTAAAAATGAACTACTTGAGGGCATGTTTGGTCGGGCTCCGGCTCCTCAAAAATTGGCTTTGGGTCTGGCTCCTCTAGTAAAATGGCTCCTTTGATAAAAATGGCTCGTATGCATAAATTGTTTGGTAAAATGACTCCTCCTGTTTCATCTAGAGAGGGAGTCATAAGGAGAAACTATTTTCACCTCCTCATCCGTAGTTCATTTCAACCAAGTGCCTAGACTGCTCTTCAAAAAAGTGCTTCTCAAAAACAACGTTTGGTTGCGCTCCGGCTCCTCGGCGTGAAGGAGCCGGAGCCGAAGCCCTACCAAACAGGGCCTGAATCCTGGCTAATCTGCAAATAGAATCCATTGATCCTAGTTAATTCAAGATTAATTAATCCATTGATTCTAGTTAATTCAAGATTAATTCATGTTTTGTTACAGTAAACATTAGCTAATCATAGACTAATCAGGATCATTAGATTCTACTCATAAATTAGTCAGAGTTTGTTTTAATGTATTACAGTAAACATTAGCTAATCATAGGTTAATTCAAGATTAATTCATGTTTGTTTTAATGTATTGCAGGTCAATTTATAACACTTGTTTTAGTGCAAGTGCAAAGCATCTATTGCTTCAGACTACGGGATGTTGATCCATGGTTGGTTTCGACTCTGGTTTGCACGATTTGGCTACTTGATTTCGCTGTAACAAAAACAAAGTTTACAATGTTCCCCAGTGTAATATAAATATTGGGCCAGTTAGGATGATGTGAGGACATTTGCTGAGAATCTGTATAGTTTATTATTGGACTGATTTGTTATGCAACTGCTTTTAATCTGTATGGTTTTCTTTTGGGCTTTTTTTTTTGTCTCATTGGGCTTGGCTTAGCTATGTGTCTGTTGATCCAACAATCGGCCGGTCTTGAGTTGAGCCTGCGAATGGTCTAAAAAAATGGGTCGAAATTAAAAGGAAGAAGTCTAATTTGCCTCCTTCAACTTTTATAGAAGTTGCAATTTTTCCCTCCAGTTACAAAACCGGGTAGTCTGACTCCCTGAACTATAGTATGCGGTGCAAATTCACTCCCTGAGCGGTATTGTAAGTGGTTTTATCTGACGTGGCATGTGTGGGCCCACTTGTCAGGCGACACGTCATCACATCTCTTTCTCTTTTTTTCTCTTTCTTCCTCCTCCTACTTGTCCGAAGCGGCATTGAATCGAACACCTTGCGTGCGGCTCGCGCGTTCATCTCCTCCATGGCCAAGCCAAGGCCCCAAGGGACCGTCATTGTGCGTGCACACCGGACGCCTCCCTGAGCTCACGGTCACGTTCGCGCCACCATGCTGAGCTGAGAACAGAGAGAATAGAGAACAGACGAACAGAGGAACAGACGATTTATCTTTTATAAGCTGAGCGCAATTGAGAGAGAGACCAACAAATTGGGAAAATACTCTGCTCCTCTGATGCACCACATCAGAAACTGCTGTGCATCTTGAGGGCTTTCCAGTGAGCCGATGGACGAGCTCACGGAAGTGCCCGCCCGCGCCGACGGGGCTGGCGTGCTGCACGCTGGTCGAGCTCACTGGCCACGCGCATGCAGCATGTCGACGGGACTGGCGGCCTGTAGCGTGCTTGCGGGCGATGTGCCGTTGGGGCCGGCGGTCCGTGCAGCTGGCTGACCTCGGAGCCACGCGCTGACAGCGTCGTGCGGCACGAGAGCGGGCGCCGCGTCGACAGGGCTAGCTAGCCAAGTTCACGGACGGCATTCGTATGGAGCTGGGCGACATGGCATAGTCGCACGGAAGGCGTAGACGACGGAGCCGGCCACGGCGTGGGGGATCGTGAAGGAGCGGCGCGTGGCCTCTATCGACGACCACAGAGACGACGACCATCCATAGGCTCGGGCCGCCGGGGCAACAGCGAACCGGCTGTGCATAGGTCGTCGGGGTTGTGCGCTCTCATGGAGCAGCGGCGCAGCAAGCACAGAGCAAGCAGGATGGCGATGCTAAGGTTGGGCATGGCCGCCAAGGTTGGAAACAACGGTTGCGCACAAGATGCTCGACTAAATGCCCCTTCGGGACCAGCAGGAGGAGGAAGAAAGAAAAAACAAAGAGAGATGTGATGACGTGTCGCCTGACAAGTGGAGCCCACACATGCCACGTTGGACAAAACTGCTCACAATACCGCTCAGGGAGTGGATTTGCACCGCATACTAGAGTTTAAGGAGTCAGCCTACCCGGTTTTGTAATTGAAGGTAAAAGTTGCAACTCCTATAAGAGTTGAGGGAGGCAAATAGGACTTCTTCCAAATTAAAAAGGCATGCTAATTAAGAAGGCTAAAAGTAAAAAGGCCTGCTAGTTAAGTGGGCTGAAAGTAAAAAGGCCTGCTAGATAAACGGACCGAAAGTTAAAAGGCCCGCGAAATTAGTGGCCCGAAAGTTAAAAGGCCCGCGAAATTAATGGGCTGAAAGTTAAAAGGCCCGCGATATTAATGGGCCGAAAGTTAAAAGGCTCGCGAAGTTAATGGACCCAAAGAAAGGCACGTAAAATTAATAGGCCGAAAGTTAAAAGGCCCGCGAAAATAATGGGTAAAAACTGGCCTGACAGGCCAGGTTCGGTCCAATGGGTAATGACAAAAATCACAATTGTCATGCAATTCTATGACATATTTATGAGTGTCATAAACAGATTGTGATAATTTTTGAAGTGTCATAAACGTTAATGACATTTCTGTAAACAGTCATAAAGTTATGACAAAAACAGCAAAAATGTCACAGAAGGTAATTAGCTACGCACTTTCTATGACTAAGCGATTTTCGTCATCGTTGCGTCATGGAAGGTCAGTTGTGACAAATTTCAGACCTTCTGTAACAAAATTGCAAAGTCATAGAAAGTCAAAATTATTGTAGTGAGGAAACTGCAATTAGTTTTTGAATCTTCTAATTGGCATCCAAACGTTAGACTAATGGTTAGTCTTGAGAATCCAAACAGCGTTTTCTTTTCTTTTTTTTTCTTTTTTTGGGGTGTGTGTGTGGGGGGAGGGGGGCTGGCCATTCTCAATCTCATGCTGCTCGTGCAGTTCTATTTTGTCGCGGACCAATCTTGCAGCAGAAGGAGCCTCTGCCCGAGGCATGCCTATTCCGCGCCCGCGCCAGGAGGCCGCACGCGCACGATTCTGCTACAGCCCCTCAACTTTCCTTTTTTTTAAAGTTTCATTCCCACTAACTTTTTTTTTGGGAAAGTTTCGGTGCAACTTTTTGAGAAACTTTTGTCTCGAAAAATTTCGATACAACTTTTCTGAAAACTTTTGTCTTCAAAACGTTTCAATGCAACTTTTCTAAAAACTTTTGTCTTCAAAAAGTTACAACATAACTTCCTACCTAACTTTTTTCCCATCCCGAACCCCACAGTGCGTGCGCGTCTGCGCGTCCAGAAAAATGCAGGCCGGCCCCGCCCCCGGCCCCACGCGCCGCGGCCAGCGCGGAATAGAAAAATCGCGCGGAATAGAAAAAAGTGCGCGCGCAGGCGACAGCGCGCAGCCGCATGGAATAGAAAAATCGCTCTGCCCGGTCAGCGGTCAGCGCGGTGATATAAAAATTGCAAGCTTGGCCAAAGCACGTTGCGCGCCAGTCTAGATTCTGAGATGGAACCGCATCCGAAGAAGCGCGGAGCCATGGAGGAGGAGGAGGAGGACCGGCTCAGCAGCCTCCCCGACGAGATTCTCCACTCCAGCCTCCACGGGCTCCGGCTCAAGCACGCCGCCCGCACCAGCGCTCTCTCCCGGCAGTGGGCGCGCCGCTGGCTCCGCGCGCTCGCCGCCTCCTCCGTCATCGACTTCACCGACCGCGACTTCGTCGGCGGCCAGACGCCAGCGCAGGCCGCGGCCACGGTGAGCCGCTGCCTCCGGCGTCACGAAGCGCCGCTACAAGCGTTCCGCGTGGCGCTAGATGGCACGCTCGGCGCCGGCGCCGGCGCGTTCGCGCGCGACGCCATCTCGCGGGTCACGGCCGCCGTGGCGAGGGGCGCCAGGGAGGTGGTGGTGGACCTAACGCCAGCGCAGGGCAACTCAGCCCAACTACGCTCCGATGAGGTAAGCAAAGCGTTCGTCGAGCTCCCAGGTGACCTGTTGCTAACCGAGAACTCGCTGGTGCGGCTATCCCTGGACTGGTTCAGCCTCCGCGCCGTCCCGCCCGGCGCGCCAGGGCTCGCCGGCCTCCGCTCGCTCTCCCTCAGCCGCGCCGACGTCACCGACGAGGTGGTCCAGGCCGTGCTCTCCACCTGCCGCTCTCTCGAGTTCCTCAGCCTGACGAGCTGTCACTTGCTCACGTCGGTGAGGATCGCCGGCGAGAATCTTCGGTCCCTGGAGCTCGTGCGCTGCCCTGCTGTGCGCGAGCCCCGCGTCGCCGCGCCCGCGCTCAAGTCGTTCACCTTCCACGGCAACATCCTGTGCTTGGACGAAAGAGAAGACGACGACCGCGTCTCTGCCGTCGACTTGGGCACCACGCCGGCCCTGCGGGACGCGTACCTGTCCCACCTCGGCTTTGGCACCCAGGACGACGTCCATGACAAGGAGTTCGCCTACTCCGACTTCTTGCGCTGCGTCGCGCATGCCCGGACCTTGACGCTCTGCTCCAGCGGCTTGCAGGTACTGTGTCTGTCCCTTTGTAGCTCCTTGCTGCGATGAGTTGGTTTCAAACACAAAAACTCAACCTGCCAGGGGCAAGCCGCCCCGCGGCATTTTGTTAAGTTCTTCAGAACTGATATGTTACCAAAGGAATTAGCCAAGACTGACAATGCTTGCGTTACTCTTCCATCAGCATATGTGGGCACACGTTGGCTACGATCCGACCGTGGATATTGATATGACGAACGTACAAGAGCTCCAGCTACTGATGGCCTCACTGGGCGATGACGACATCGAGGCCGTATCGAGTTTCTTCCAGCTCTTCGAATTCCCACGCCTCGACCGTCTTTTTTTTTTTTGCGTTACACAGTACAACTCAGACACTCACAACGCACGCACACTCACCTTTATAAACGTATATACGCAAACGCTACCCCTATGAGCATCTTCGAAGACTGAGACGGCAAATCCTCGAGATTGACGAAGTCACCACTGGCGCCTCGCTGTCGACGGCCACGTCGCCTAGCACTGAAAGCACAACGCCGTTAAATCCTAGAAAATTCGCTCCCTCCGGGAGTCGAACCCAGGACCTGAGATGCTACTGAGGCTCTTGTAACCACTAGGCTACATGCCTTTTCGGCCTCGGCCGTCTCTTTATCCACGTAAAGCTCCATCTTTCCCGAAGTTTCAATTTTCATGGAGGAAATATTCATCAAACAACTTACCTTGCCGCTTTGCATCTGTCTACTTCTAATTCTAAAAATTAACCGCAGCTTCCCCGCGAGCTCGCTCTAGCTGTGGTGGCAAGTGGCACGGCGGCGACACTGACCGGCGAGGTGGACGATGCTGGTATCCTTATTCACGGCGATGACTTCGTCCTTGGCCAACTGAAGCTCATCAAGGTGGTGAATTTCCGGGGTACAAGGTTGGAGCTTGTGCTGCTTTCGTTCCTCACGAAGAGGGCCCCTGCTCTTGAGCAGCTGATGCTTACCACGGTGGACGAAGACGAAGCACTGCGAGACGAGCAGCTGAAGATCATCCAAGAGCGGGTGTCGGCGACGAGGAAGGCGTCACCGGAAGCGCAGGTCACCGTGTGCCGCCCGAGCGAAGATGGCAACCACAACCCTGCACACACAAGGTTCTACCACGAGGAGGCTTGATCTGTTTGATTTCACCAGTTCTTTGAGGGCCTCAGCCTGATTTCCAAACAAGTGAACATCATTGTTTCGGTGGGGCGATTAGGATGTCCTATGACCAATGTAGCGTTTGGCTTTAGGGCATGGATATATGAATTCAAATTTGACGTATTTTATGATACTACGTGCTGTTTCGAACATACATCATATGTTTGAGAATTGGTTAAATGGGGTAGATAAGAAACTGAAGTACAAGATCTTGGTTGGAACTTGTTCTCTTTTATGGGCAATATGGCTATGCAGGAATGATGTGGTTTTTAACAATGCACAAGTTGTTACTCTTATGCAGGTGATCTTCAGAGGGACATACTGAATTCGTTTCTGGGCCATGCTGCAAAAGGAGGAGGAGCTTTGTGTTGAGTTTGTAATAATAGACAGCTACATGTTCGATCGATACAGAGGCTGAAATATTATGATTAATATACATTGATGTTTCTAAAAACATGTTGTTTCACGCAGAACTCCTTCACGACTTCAGCGCCAGAATAGCGATAAACAATGTTGCTCCCTCTGTCCTTTAATATAGGGTGTTTTAGAGTTTAAAATTTAGAGCGTTCAAAGCTGAGTAATAAACACAAAAAAAATTAGTAAATAACATGAATAGTAATATGCAGCAAATTATCCCAACATTGGTTTGATTAAATAATGCACATTAAACAAAATTTCCACATCACCACTGATCAAAGTGAGAATAACCATAAATTGTCAACTTGACGTTTAAATCAACGTTCGTTAGAATGAATTATGTGCCATTAAAATTGAAACTAACAATAATTCTCTAAATAAATATCTTGTTGGTTCAATTTAATTTAGAGAACAAGCATATATTTGCAGTGGAGGACATTAGCAAATTACTTAAATTTATCAGGCAATTATCAAAGCCTAAACTTTAAGTAAAAACATTATACTAATAATTTTTTTGAGAGACTTATACTAATAATTAAAAGCCTGAAACAAACACGAAAAACAGAAAAGGCCCATAATGGACCGCAGCCCATACTACGGCCCGTTACTGTTTGAGCGATCCATTAGAAAATGTCAAAAAGGAAAATCTGGCCCATTATCAAATATCTCAACTACGCCGCATTCAGACTATTATTCTCCTGCGTGTGGCCCATTATACCCATCAGGTCCATTAGATCCAGAACGTCGATTTGCATCCGACAGCCGAAACGAAAAAAATACTAGCTATGAAAACTGAAAAAACGGGAACAAACCAAACCCTAGAATCACTTTCCATTTCCCCCGTCCCCTTTCCTTAGCCAGCGGCGGCGACGGCGCAGCGCGCAATGGGACGCGCAAGCAGCGGCACGCTTAGCAGCATGGCGCAGTGGCGAGGGGGCCATGCGGGCAAGGCAACGACGCGCTCACATTTCAAGCTACGCGGAGGCATCGTGAGCCCTTGTTGGTATTTCTTACACCAAACAGAAAACACCACCTTAGGCTGGTTAGGCCTAGAGTGAATATTCCCGGTTCGGTGCCAGAAATACCTGGGGTTAAGTTACTTGCTTAGGATACATAATAATCCACAACTAGCAACGAGTGCCAGATATGTATTATTAGTATTTAATCATAAAAGATAATCCGCAAGCGCACGGATAACCCGTTGTAGCATTTCACCCGAGAGTATTCCAGGGTATCGTTATTTATATTTTCCCAAAGGAAGACGTGGTTGACGAGTGTGTACTTATACTCATGGTGTTACAAATGATAGATCATAACCAATATCCAAATACAGGGGTAAGGCAATGTATGGATAGAGGATAGTGCGACACACACAGCAGGCATTTCCACTCTCTGATAAAAGGTGAGAGGCGGCTCTAGGCTAGACTAAGGTTAAGTAAGAAGAACTGCTACTCCTAATGTACATCGTCAAGTAGCGTGCGTAGCATCTACCTATAGCCTAAGCTGCACACAAGCCAAGACTAAGCTGTTCTACTGCCAAGCCATCATCGGGAGATCCAGCGATCAGAGTCTGCCCCAATCTCCGGACATTTCATATATACTCCTACGCCATACCCGAACGTGGAGGATTACAAGGGACGGACAGGGCTGTCACCACCTGCCGCCTACCTCTACAAACCGTGGGGCACGAACACGCATCCAAGGGTGGAAAGGAAGCCCTAGCACCATGCTAGCGTAACTAACCACAACTCTAGATCCCTCGAGGCACCTCGCAAGGCGATAAACCTAGAGCACTCTTGCAAGACAATGGACCCGATGACTAAGCAAAAGGAACAACTAGGTCTAGCAAGCGATTACTTAGACAAAGGATCAAAGCTAGCACTACGTTAAGCATAAGCGTTCGTCGCTCAAGAACGAGCGACGAACAATGAACGATGAAGAACGATCATCGTTAACCGATGATCGAGTATGAACGAACGACGAACGAACGATGAACGATCATGAACGAACATCGATGAACGATGAACGAACGATGAACGAACATGAACGAACGAAGAACGTTCATCCAAGATCAAGGATGAACGATGAACTAGCATAAGCACATAACTACTACAAGAACGATGATATTCCATTGATAAAGAAATAAGTCTTACAAAGAGAGTAAAAGGATACAAGGGAATATACCCCAAACTCTCCAAGGGACTTGGGAGCCAAAAGGGCAGCCCAACTACTCAGCCTAAGCCTAATTAGAGAGCCCCTAGCTCTGGATGTGTGGAGGAGGGAATGAGCCTCTTGTGTTGTGTGTCTTCCAAGGGGAGGGGGTACCCCTTTATTTATAGCCCTCAAAGGCGGTGGAATTGAGGCGGTTCCGTAGGTCGGTGGCATTGATTGCAGGTGGAACCGACCTCCTGAAGTCGGTTGCAAACCACCTTAGAAAGATGGACCCAGGGGGCCTCCCTGTCAGGTCGGCCGACCTAGGGTTGGGGGTCGGCCGACCTAGCCCTGGCCCCCCCTGGGCTGGGCTTTGGCAGGTTGGCTCCCCTCGGCCTTTTAGCCTCTTTTCCAGGTGCGTGGCCTCAGTTGATATTCTGGGTGATTCTGGGCCTTTAATCCTTGAATTATATTCCCGCGGCGAGCGTCGTTTGATGGACGTGTTGGAATCGTCGCCTTGGGCCTTGTTTACACCTGGAAATCCCTGTTTTCCACCTGCACATCCAAATCTAGAGGTACACGTGGAAATAGGTTATTTGATAACAAAATGCAAGTAACAAGTGTTAGTTCTTCCTTATTTATAGAGCTAATTGACGGTCAAAAACTGGGTCTAAGGACCGTCAACAGCCCTAGCCCTCACTAGAGCCTGCGTGTCAGGCAGCGCGGGACCTTATCGAGGGGATTTCCGGTGTCGCCCTTTAGGCAGAGCGTGCGCCGTGGTTAGGGATCCCCGTCAACGACGGCACAACGGCACGCATGTGGGGCGGGGACCCCACGGTGCGAGCGGCGTATCGAGGTGCCAAGCGCCAGGTGCGCAACGCAGCTGGGATGATGGATGGCGGTTCACCGATGAAGACGATGACTCGGACGACCACTTCCAACATCAATCAACAGGTAAGCATAAAGAGCCGCTGCCATCAACTTTAGATTGGGGTCTGGTCAATTTGGGGATTTGTTTAGGGTTTGTTCAGCAAAAAATGGGGAATCTTATGGAATTCATGATATTCGATCTAATCCCCTTCTACTTGCATTAACCAAACAGGTGACCTTGATCTAGATCATAAACATGCAATTTGGCATCCAATTTAGTATAATTAGGGATAATTCTACATAAGCATAGACTAAAACAAGATGATTAACCCTTATTCAGATCGTTAGCACTTAATCAGAGGCCTAATCATGATCATTGGCGTAAGACAGAGGCTAAAAATGACTTAATCAAAACCTTAGGGTTCACGCAAGGACTAGGTAGGCGCCTCATACCAAATGTTAGAACTAAATCGCCATAAACTTCAACAATTCAGGATCTAATCCTAGCCTTAAACATGAACACCAAAACCTTAAAGATTACTTAGGAATTTACCTCAGCCCGAGGAGGCCATCGTAGACCTGTGCCTGCTGATGCAGGCGCAGCAACAGATCACTTGGGGGTAGCGCCGGCCTTCTGGTCACCAACAGCACTAGCCGGTGACCACCGTCGTCGTCATCCTGCAGATGCGGTGGTGGCGGCCTTCATTCCGTTAGCGGCATGTAGGTGATCCCGTTAGGGTTTGGATGTTGGGGGTGGAATTTCTCTCATGTCGTTGAATCAACGAGAGAAGTCAGTGCCCCTGTTTATGTAGCGCTGCTACAGAACGGGGCCGGAACCAAACGAGAGTTGATTGTGCCTCCGATCAACGCACATGATTTAGGAGCGTCATTAAGTTGAACAACCCCCTTCCTTATTTGTTCTAGGCGATTGCTTGTCAGATATTCTCAGCATCCTCCTCAAAGAAAGAGTTAACCAAATCTTCATCCCAGAGTCGTCCCCCTGCCCCGCCCCGCCCTTGCTAGCAGAGAGGGTGAGATCACCATTCTCTGTCTTCTAATTTATTTTACTTTGTTACAGTTTTCAGTATAGAATATCTTCTTGAATTATTTTCATATATAA
This sequence comes from Eragrostis nindensis, assembly GCA_012490785.1. Classification (NCBI taxonomy): domain Eukaryota; kingdom Viridiplantae; phylum Streptophyta; class Magnoliopsida; order Poales; family Poaceae; genus Eragrostis; species Eragrostis nindensis. The sequence continues at coordinate 159,384 of JAAXCT010000201.1, forward strand.
AAAAAGGTCAAAAGATTTCCAATTTTTCTTTAGAAAGTGCCTCTCATTAAGTTTCCTAAAACATTTTATCTGAAATGATGAATGGGCAAATTGAGACTTCACTAGTATGTATATTGGAGTAGTTAATTTTTTTAATGCTTTTGCTACTTGTACCTTCTCATGTTGCACTATATAGTTTGTTATGTTCTAATATGTACCTTTATTTGTTGCTGCTAAATAATTAATTGAAAAATATCATGTTGAAATGGCAATCACATGAGATAGTGAAGAGTCCTCGTCAAAGAAAATTGCAACGGACAGGAATGAAATCGCAGCAGAGCAAACGTGGCAGAAAGGAGAAGCATGAGGACCGGCTTAGTGGCCTCCCGAACGACCTCCTTCATTCCATCCTCCACGACCTCCCACTCAACGACGTTGTCCGCACCAGCAGGATCTCCCATCAGTGGGAAACGATGTGGCTTGATGCGATCGCCACCTCCCGGATCCTCGACTTCACGGACCGCGATTTCATCGGCCAGGCGCCAGCCCAGGTCGCGGCAACGGTAAGCCTCTGCCTTAAGCGTTCGGACATGATGTCATGGGGTGGGTAGCGGACGCCATGTCAAGGGGTGCCAGGGAAGTGGAAGTGGACCTGACGCTGGGGCATGACCATGGGGCAGCGCAGCTAGACATTGATGACGATGGCTTCTTCGTGGAGCTCCCCGGTGACTTGTTGTTGGCGAGGAACTCTTTGGTGCGGCTCGCTTTGGACCGATTCAGCCTCCATGCCTCCGATCTCTTTCCCTCAGCCATGCCAACGTCACCGACGAGGAGGTTCAGGCCGCGCTATCCAGCTGCCTCTTGCTCGAGTTCCTCAGCCTGCGGTCCTGCCACCTCCTCACGTCAGTGATGATAATCGGTGATAAGCTTCATTGCCTGGAGCTCGTGACCTGCCTGGCCGTGCGGGAGCTCCGAGTCACCGCGCGCACACTGGAGTCGTTCGCCTTCCACGGCGACATCGTCTACTTGAGCGACAACGACAATGACGACCACCACATTTCCGCCGTCGACTTGGGAGACACGCCGGCCCTGTGGGACGCATACCTATCTCACATCGGCTTCGGCAACATATATGACACAGAGCACGAGTACGGCTTCTTCAAGTTCTTGGACAACGTCGCGCGTGCCAAGTCCTTGACGCTCTGCTCTGTCGGCCTGAGGGTACCGTTGATTTCTTAGCTTGTTGCTACGATAAGCTGCTATCAAGCAGTTAAAAATTTGAAAACTATTGTTAGCGATGACAGTATTTTACTCTTCCATCAGCATATGTGGGAACAACTAGTTCACGACGAAGAACCACCTGTGGTCGTTCATATGACGAACATACAAGAGCTACAGCTGCTGATGGTGTCCCTAGACGACGACGACCTCGAGGCCGTGTCTACATTCTTGCAGCTCTACGCATTCCCAACCCTTGATCGCCTCTTTATCCACGTAAAGCTCCATCTTGTCCAAAGCATCACTTCCAGTGGCAAAAATTTTCCCGAGATTGCTCATTAGCTTCTTTAATTTCTGAAAATTGCAGCTACCTGGCGAACAGGCAGAAGCAAGAGACGTGGTGGAGGCACTGATCAACGAGATCGACGAGCTCAACAACTGCATTTTCGGCGACGAATTCTTGCTGGACCGCCTGAGGCTCATCAAGGTGACGAATTTCCAAGGGACAAAGAGTGAGCTGGAGTTGCTTGCGTTCCTCCTCCAGGGGGCCCCTGCTCTTGAGCAGCTGGTGCTGGTCACGGTGGAAAAAGAGCATGGAGCTCTGGGAGCTATATTGGGGAAGTTTATACGAGAGGGGGTGTCGGAGATGACGATGGCGACACCGGAGGTGTGCGTTACGTACTGTGTGCCGACCGAGGGAAGACTGCAGCCAGAAACCTGCAAGCACGAGGTTCTACCATGAGTAGCCACTGGTATGGCTTGGCTTGACCTCGTGGGCTTCACTTCTTTGAGGGTGCAGCCAAGCTGAACAAGTGATCATCGCTTTTGGTGGGGCGTCGAGATGTCCCATGCTGGACTGATTGACGTATTTTAGGATCCTATATGGTCCTTCATCATTGAACTATTTTACAGTTGTAGTGCCATAAGACCTGTTGTTTCCTTGTTTTTGGTCGTCGCATTGCTGACGCCAGTTTTCTGCCCGTCCCACCTTCCTCGGCCTACCTGACTGGCCGCGGGCCGTTCGTTTCATGCTCTCAGTTCCTTTGCCCTTGGGGTCGCCACGGCTGCAAGTGCCAGAGCGCCTCTCGGAGGTATGACACACACACCCACACACACACACACACACACCAGTCCTGACACACACACGGCTCCAACGATGCCTCCAGCGGTGGTGCTCCTCCTCCACTCTTGGCACGCGATTTAAGGAGGGGGGGGGGGGGGGGGGGTCCTCCAACACAAAGTGCGGTAGTGCGAGGACGGCTCTCTAACGAGTGGATGGCGGCGATGGGGTTCGGGATCTCGCTAGATCTAGAGAGGTGCGGACATGGGCCCCATGTGGTGGTAATGCAAGGCACGAGAGTTCGGCTTCTGTGGAACTGCATATATACTATATAGTATACAGGGGCCAATCATAAATTGCCACGTCGCCGCATATCAGTAAGACAGATAATTAGGTAATTGAGGTGCTCTAGTTTAAACTAAGAAATTATTGTTGTTCACCGCATTTACCACGTTGCATCTCATCATCCTTTTTTGTCATGCTCGTTGAATGCAAATTGTTCATCAGTCCTTCCTTTTTGAAAAAAAAATTTGTTCATCAGTCTATTTAGTATGCATCTCACCGGACATTTATTATATGGTGTATGAGCAGGAAAAAAAAAATCCTACCGACAGCAATTCAACCGTTAGCTCCGGGGATTTCGGGCCTGCTGGTGAACTGCCACGGCGTGCAGGAGCTCCGAGTCGGTGCGCCCGCACTGGAGTGGTTCGCCTCGGCGACGTCGCCAACTTGAGCGACGACAACCACATTGTTGCCGTCGACTTGGGCGCCACGCCGGACCTGCAGGACGCGTACCTGTCACACTCAAATATCGGCTTCAAGGCCTATCCGTTACTCGGACCACGAGTACGCCGCCTACTCTGAATTCTTAAGCTGCTTAGCACATGCCCGAACCTTGACACGCTGCTCCGTAGGCTTGCTGGTATACTGTTGATTCTAATCGCAAACTGTTCGATGTTTATTTCTCCATTTCTAATACAAATCTCCGTTTGACAGGTGTTGGCACAGGTGAGGTACCATCCGAACTTAGATATTGATATGAGGAACATACAAGAGCTACAGCCGCTGATGACATCCCTATACGACATCGACGTCCTGGGTAGGGCTGGACGTCGAGCGAGCCGAGCTCGGCTTGGTTTGGCTTGGTCTAGCTTGTTTGTTTAGCGAGCTAGCTTGGCTTGGCTTGTTATCAAAGCGAGCTGAAAACTTAGCTTGGCTTGGCTCATTAAGCTTGCGAGCCAGCTTGTTTGGCTCAACGAGCTGGGCATTATAGATGATCAGTGTAAAATTATATATGTTATATTTAAATTCTTGTTGGTTAAGATGCAAATAATCATAGTTATGCTATAAATAGAAATTAACGTCTCACTTTAGTATTTGGAACATTCACATAATAGTCTTGAGAACTAAGATTATTGAAAATAGGACTTAGAACTAGATCTTCTCAGCTCATTTGGCTCACGAGCAGCTCACGAGCTGGCTCGAGCTAGCTTGTTAACCAGACGAGCTAGATCTTTAGCTTGGCTTGTTAACATTTGCTTCCGAGCCGAGCCGAGCCGAGCCGAGCCGAGCTAGAAGCGAACTGAGCTAGCTTGCAAGCTGCGAGTTTTTCGTCCAGCCCTAGTCCTGGGCACGTCCATCTTCTTCCAGCTCAACCCTCCTCCGTTCCTCGACCGCCTCTTTATCAACGTGAAGCTCCCTCGTGATTAAAGATACGATGTCTATGTAGAAGATGTTCCTGGAACTCCTCACTGGCTGCTCTAATTGCTTTCTGAAAACTGCAGATCCTCGACGAGCCTACATTCGATGGCTGTGCGGCGGCGGCACTGACCGCGACATCACTATTTTCGTCGACGACTTCGTTCTTGACCACCTGCGGTTCATCGAGATGGTGAATCTCCGAGGGACAAGGTTGGAGCTTGTGCTGCTTTCCTTCTTCGTCAAGAGGGCCCCTGCTCCTGAGGAGATGGTGCTGGCCACGGTGGGAGATGAGCCACTGGAGATCATCCATGGGCAGGTGTCGGCAATGCAGAAGGCGTCTCCGGAGGCGAGCGCCACCGTGTGCCGACCACGTTCACTTCTGAACAAGCGACTAAGCAAACAACATTTCGATGGGACCTCATGATGATCTATTCTGCACTACTTCTGCCATTCTCCTAAATGGTGTTCCTGGAAAGACTTTTCAATGCAAAAGAGGGGTGAGACAAGAGGATCCTTTATGTAGGGCATCAATTAAGTGCAAGTGTATAACACACTCGCTGTCTCTCGAGTTTTCTCCCTATCTACAGTAGAAAAGGGCGACCTCGAGGCGACTCACCGTCCGGCGTCGATTCCGCTCGGTCCTCTCCGCCTCCGGTGTCCTCGTCGGCGCCGGAGGGTGGGGGGACCGGCGGATTTGGCGGCCGGCGTACATTACCTACTATTCTAGGCTCGATCTAGATAGGTTAGGTTTAGTTTACTCCATGTCTTCGTTGAGGTGTGGAGTCCATTTCCTCTGCTTCCCCGGTTCCGGCGGGCGACGCCGCGGTGCTGTTGGTGCTGGCCTGCTCGGCGGTGTCAGTTTCCTAGCGTTCCTCGGCGGATTCCCTGCCTCGCTGGTCGACGGAGGTATGAGGCTTCTTTTCCTCCTTTTCTGCGGAAGGGGGGAACCTGTTTGCTTCCCTCTGGGTAAGCTTGCTGTCGGCGTCGTCGTTGACGACGCGCGATGGTTGTCCCGGCCGGCGACGTTGCCGGCGACCGTGGACTTACCTTCCTCTTCCTCCTTCGATGCGGTGGCGGCCGATGCTCTTTCAGCTTTTGCAGATGCGTCCTGGCGGGTCCGGGCGCTGAATCTTGCGGCAAATCCAAAGCTTGGAGTCGCCGATGATGGAGGGAGGTGGAATCTTCTCCGGCGGCGTGTTCGTCGGCGTGTTGGATGCCTCTGGAAGATGGAAAAGGACCTCGTTGTATTTTTCTTTCTTTTCAGGGGCTTTTCTGTAAAAGGCGGGTTGTACTGTGCTAAGTTTAATATAAGTCCCCCTTTCCGCAAAAAAAAAAAAGAGGATCCTTTATCCCCCCTATTGTTTGTACTAGTAGCTGAGTTACTTCAATGTGTCATCAACAAGGCATATCAGCAAGGGCTATTCTCAATGCCTATTCCAATAACATATAGTAATGACTTTCCAGTTATTCAATATGCTGATGACACAATCATAATCATGAAAGCTTCACAGAAGGAGCTCTTCTGTCTCAAAGGTCTTCTGGAATCTTTTTCACAATCAACAGGCCTCAAAGTGAATTTCAGCAAGTCTTGCATGGTGCCTTTGAATATCAGTGAAGAAGAGATGACTCACCTGGCAGGAGTCTTTGGATGCCAAATTGGAAATCTCCCTTTTACATATCTGGGATTGCCTTTGGGAACAACCAAACCCAGAGTGGAAGATTATGCACCTCTTATGAATCAAACTGAAAGAAGACTGACAGCAATGTCCAAATGGTTGAATCATGCTAGGAGATTGGAGCTGGTCAACTCGGTCATAACTTCCTTCTTAATTTACACCATGTGCACACTAAAAATCCCAATAACAGTACTGGAAATAGTAGACAAAGATTGAAGGTTATGCCTGTGGAGGGGATCAGATGTTAATGCTGAGGCCAAGCCTCTAATTGCTTGGAGGAAATGCACAAGGCCAAAAAAGAAAGGTGGTCTAGGTATTATATCTCTGGTGGATCAAAATGATGCTCTACTTCTGAAACACCTTGATAAATTCTACAACAAAAAATAAATTCCCTGGGTGCAGTTAATTTGGAGCACACACTACCCAAATGGATCTATTCCACATGCCACTACAGAAAAAGGTTCCTTTTGGTGGAAGGATATACTGAGATTAAATGACAAATTCAGAGGGATTGCTTCATGCAAATTGGTGATGGGTCTACTGCTCTTTTTTGGCAAGATGTATGGAATAATCATCATTTACAAACCAAATTTCCAAGACTTTATTCCTTCGCAAAATTCAAGAACATACCAGTAGCAAAATACATGCAAAGCAACTCCATAGAAGCCCAGTTCCATCTACCACTTTCAGACCAAGCATATCAGGAACTTTAACAGTTACAACAAGTACTGCAGGATCTACAGCAGCAGGAACAAACAAGTGACATCTGGAGCTACATATGGGGGTCCAACAAATACTCATCAAAACAGTTTCATAACTGGCCATATAGAAACTTTCACCCACCACCACCCATCTTATGGATCTAGAACTCCAAGTGCAGTAACAAACTAAGAGTGTTCACTTGGCTTTTATTCATGGATAGGCTGAATACAAGAAATATCCTAAGAAGGAAGAAACACAAAATTCAAGGTAACAACTATGGTTGTGTTCTCTGTCACAACTGTGTTGAAGAAACAGCCATGCATCTTTTCTTTTTATGCAACTTCAGTAGACCATGCTGGCACAGTTTGGGTATCAATTGGAACAGTCAACTGCCTTTCTTCAATATGATCACATAAGTGAAGCAAGCATCACAGATGCAGTTTTTCATGGAAATCTTGATCATAGCTGCATGGAATATCTGGAGACAAAGGAATAACAAAATTTTTGAGAATAAAACTCCAAGCTTCCAGGCTTGGAAGAAAGGTTTTAAAGACGACTGTAGATTACAAGCATATAGAATCAAGGAGGCAGACAGAGCTGATCTCCCTTTCTTAGTGTTCTAGTTCTTTTGTTTCTTTGTTCCCCCTCCTTGAGGGCTTTTTCTTTCATCCTGTACAGTGTTTTGTTTTGGTTCTTTATATATCTATAAAATTTACAGTGCGGACTCCCTCGCTGTTTTCCCGGTCAAAAAACTGTATGATTTTAGCTTTTGGGCATGAATCCGGACCAAAACTTGGATATTTAAGGATGCTCTGCTCTTTTCTTCTGTTTTTTTTAATGCTCGGCTCTTTATCACTGAACCATTCTGCAACTGCACTGCAGTGATGTAGTGGGGTCGCCTTAATTCTGAAGATGCGTTAAGGATTGTTGTTTCACCTTATTTCCTTTTCCTCAGTCGAAGAGGATTATTTCCCTCCACAATATGATAGTATTTTTGGGTAGTTTAGGATTTGAAATTTTTATTAGTTACTTTTATGTTTTCTAGGACGGAGGGTAGTAAGTTCAGTAATTATTTGTTGCATCTATAAAAAGTAGGAAGAAGTCCATTTTACTACCCTCAAGTATCTATGTAGTTCACTTAACCCCCTAAACTAATTTTTGGTCTATTTTACTCCCTCAAACTATTTAGATTGGTTCAATTCACTCTCTTATGAAACTTTTCTTTTTGTATCTCTTTGTATGGGTTATATTTGAAGCTCAGATTTTGTAGGATGGTAGATGACATCATACTCTATGCTAGAAAAATTGTTCCAGATTTTTTCATAAATATTTTCTTGCATTATTCTATCTCACATGTCGAATTTGTATTACACACTTTTCACGCACAAAAGAGTTAAAAAAAATTCTTGAAACATTTTTCTAAGATAAGGTATGTTTTAACCTATAATCTCACAAAAGTTTATGCTCAAACATGATGTGTGCCTAGAGATACAAAAAAGAAAAATTTCATAATGGAGTGAATTGAACCAATCTAAATAGTTTGAGGGAGTAAAATAGACCAAAATTAGTTTAGGGGGTTAAGTGAACTACATGGATACTTGAGGGTAGTAAAATGGACTTCTTCCAAAAAAGTAATACCAGTATGCCATTATCATTTTTTCCGATATTACCCTCAGCTTAATAAGATACTAGCTAGTACTAGAGCGTGAAAGAAAACAGATATACAGCGTCAGATCATAATACTAGCTAGTTTTATGGAGTGCAACAAGTTGAAAATATGATATGTGCAGCCAAAAAGAATTGTTAGCAAAACAGGACCCAAAGAAACCTCCTGCGGCCATGGCCCTCTTTTTCTCCTTTCTCAGCCTAATTCGGTGCATTATATAAAAATCAACTCAAAACTCTAACCTGCTCTCTTCTCTCTCCCTCACCCGCCTCTCTCTCTCTCTCTCTCTCTCTCTCTCCACTGATCAGATATGGACTACCCTTGACCACATCATCTTCGTTCATGCCACGTCAAGACCTCTAACTAAAAATTCTCATCGCCAAACGACGGGAGGACGACAAAAGGGACATGGCCGTCTTTCCTGTTGAGGTCCATGGGGACCCAAAATAAAATAAAGGAGCAATTGCATAACAACCATCGTTTCGAATTCTAATTGCGTTTCCACCATCGATTTTAGATTTTGCGATTTTACTATCAGTTTTTGAATCTGAACCGCATTTGTACCACAAGTCTGTTTAGAAGCTCTAACGGTATTAACTTTCTTGCACAAAGACAAAATTACCCTTTTGCCATAATAATTTTTACATGAGACATTGCAATACTTTGAATTTCAAAATCTAGACAGGATTTGATAAGAAAAAAAATTAAAATTTGGTCAAATTTTGAAACAAAGCCTTCACATTCTCCAAGAAAAATTAAACAAAGCCTTCACGTTATCGCTGGATCCATTTATGTCGCCTAAGTCGCACCTTGAAGCCGCCTGCCGTCGCAGCCTAGGAGCTGCTCACCGTCGTGGCTTGGAACTGCCTGCCACCGTGCCTTGGAGCCGCCACCCGCCGCGGTACCTTGGAGCTTCTCGCCGCCGCGCCCGGGAGACCGCCACCGCCGCATCGGGAGCCGCTTGCCGCCGCGATTGGAAGGCCGCTGTCGCCGCTACGGGACGCCCTCCGTCGCGCTTGCTCCACCTCGCCGTGCCACAAGCCGGCACGCCTAGCGTCCGCGCGCCTGCTCGCCCGCCTTCCCCGGCTTTCTTCACCCGCGTGCGCGCATGCCTGCCCGCCTCTCCCCCTCACCGCGCCGCCCGCCCGCCGCCGCTTGGATCTAGTGTTAGGGTTCACCTCCGCCTGTGCGCCTCCACGGGAAAACAGAGAGCGAGCGACTCGATTCGGGTGGGAAGAGAGATGAGGTAGGGGATGTTTGGTCCGTCGCGGAGGTCCCTTTGGTTTTTTTATTCGTTTTATCGGCTTTCACTAACGCCGGTTCAAAACGATGGGTAACGCCTAATGGTGTGTTCACTTCTTCAAAACAATGGTAAAATTGCAAAATCTGAAAATCGATGGTGAAAAAGCAATTGGAGTTCAGAATCATGGTCGAAACGCTATCGTCCCTAAAATAAAAGACCGTTGTCCATACTCAAACATACAACATTTCAACCCTAATAGTCCATCTATATATCTCCCGCTCCCCTCCAGAATCAAAAGACCCTAGTACTTGGCCACGCCCGCCGCCTCCATCCAAATCGGTCGTCGTCCACCTCCCTCCACACCATGGCCGCCATCCATCGTTGTCTCGTCCACGCCACCATCCTCTGACACGTCTGTGCTGTGCCGTGGCTCTGCGTGGTCTTATCGGAGATCTGGGATCCGTTAGCACCCAGGACGGGGCCAAATCTCACCCTGCGGGACAACAAGGTGGTGCCCCGAATTGATGGCAGGACAAGGGTCGTCCCCTCGTCCAACCACGACTACCGCTAGGAGCGGGTGAGATCTATCTCCATCTCCCTTTCTCTCTCTTATAATTTACCATTTTCATAGTTCCCAATATAGAATGATTTCTTGAATAAGTATTCAAAAAAATGTTGTCAAGAGGTGTTGAAAAATATTTTCTTATTTTATTTCTTAAAAAAGTTCCTCTCATAAATTTCTTAAACATTTTACCTGAAATGTCAAGTGCAAATCGAGATTTCACTACCTAAAAGTGTCCAAGGTCTGCCACACAGGTGCTATACTGATGGAGTATAACTTTAAGAAAATTTCACTAACCATATATGATGAATTGCATGCACCCTTGCATATGCAAGGAGTCACCAATATGCTAGAGTGTTGTTCGATTATTTATGTCACAAGCCATTTTCGCAACACCAAGTGTCACTGGGCGGTTTATATGAAAACACAAAAAGAGATCTCCTTGTTCGCAGTTGACTAAGTTTATGGCATTCCTCTCAGTCATGTTGCAATTAATAGTACCTTTGTTCATCTTGGGAAGTAAATTTTAAATATTGCTACATTCATACATACTTTTTAGATGCTGCATAATATGTTTTAGTAGTTATCATTTATATTGCACTAGTTAATTTTCAATGCTACTTCGCATGTTGCAGTATAAATATTTATGAGCTGCAACATGTATCTGTTTTTTTTTTGCCTCTGTGAATAAGTAATTAAGAATGTTGAAATGGCAGTCACATCAGAGAACTGAAGAGTGCTCGCCAAAGGAAATTGCAGAAGGTCAGAAATTGAATCACGACGGAGCAAGTGTGGCAGCATGGAGGAGCAGGTGGATCGGCTCAGTGGCCTCCCGGACGACCTCCTCCATTCCATCCTCCGTGGCCTCTCACTCTAGGACGTTGTCTGCACCAGCGAGATCTCCCGTCAGTGGGCAACGATGTGGCACCGCGCGCTCGCCACCTCACCGGTCCTTGACTTTACGGACCGCGACTTCGTCCGCCAGGCGCCAACCCAGGTCACGGCATTTGTGAGCCTCTGGCTTAAGCGCCATGCTGACCAGGGCACGCCGGTCCATGTGCTGCGCGTGGCGCTGGATGGCACTCTCGGCGGCGCCAAAGCGTTCGGACATAATGTTGTCGGGTGGGTAGCGGACGCCGTGGCGAGGGGTGCCAGGGAGGTGGAGGTGGACATGACACCGAAGCAAGGTCATGGGGCGGCGCAGCACGACACAGTTAGCGAAGGCGTCTTCGTGGAGCTCCCCAGCGACCTGCTGCTGGCGAGGAACTCTTTGGTGCAGCTCGCTCTGGACCGGTTCAGCCTCCGAGCCGTCCTGCCCGACGCGCTCGGGTTCGCTGTCCTCCGCTCTCTCTCCCTCAGCCACGCCAACGTCACGGACGATGAGGTCAAGGCCACGCTATGCAGCTGCCACTTGCTCGAGTTCCTCAGCCTGCGGTCCTGCCACCTCCTCAAGTCGGTGAGGATCATTGGCGATAAGCTGCGGGGCCTGGAGCTCGTGAGCTGCCTGGCCATACAGAAGCTTCGAGTCACCGCGCCTGCGCTGAGTCGTTCGCCTTCCACGGTGACATCGTCTGCTTCAGCGACAACTACCACTACGTTTCCGCCGTCGACTTGGGCAACACGCAGGCCCTGCGGGACGCGTACCTATCTCACATCGGCTTCAGCAACATATATGACGCTGACCACCAATACGGCTTCTTCGACTTCTTGGACCAAGTCTCTGACGCTCTGCTCCATCGGCCTCAAGGTACCGTTCATTTCTTAGCTTGTTGCTACGATAAGCACTTACAAATTTGAAAACTGTTATTGAACATAGAAGTTAGCGAACACAGACAACTAATTAGTTTCCTCTTCCATCAGCATATGTGGGTACAAGTAGTTGACGACGAAGAACCACCCGTGGACGTTGATATGACGGACATACAAGAGCTGCAGCTGCTGATGGTCTCCTAGATGATGACGACCTCGAGGCCGTGTCCGCATTCTTGCAGCTCTACGCATTTCTAACCCTTGATCGCCTTTTTTTCCATGTAAAGCTCGTTCTTATCCAAAGCATCAGTTCCTATGGAGAAAATGTTTCCCGAAACTGCGTGCTCACAACAGCTTTGATTTCTGGAATTTGCAGTTACCCGGGGAACAGGTAGAAGCAAGCGACGTGGTGGAAGCACTGAATCACGAGATCGACGAGCTCGACGACTGCATTTTCATGGACAAATTTGTTGTCGACCACCTGAGGCTCATCAAGGTCGTAAATTTCCAAGGGACAAGGCGTGAGCTGGTTTTGCTTGCGTTCCTCCTCCAGGGGGCTGCTGCTCTTGAGCAGCTGGTGCTGGTCACGGTGGAAGAAGAGCATGGAGCTCCGGGAGATACACCCCAGAAGCTTATACAAGAGCGGGTGTCGGGGACAGGGTTCTCAATCCCGAGCGGTAACCGCGAAAACCGGGCGGTAACCGGTGAAACCGGTCCGGTCCGGTAGGCAAAACCGGCCGGTTTTTCAACAAAACCGAACCTAGTTACTGTAGCAAATTCGAAATCCGTCCGGTTTCTCTGGTTTACCGGACCGGTTTTTTCGAGATTTAAAACCGGCGTCCGTACGGTTTTCAGAACCCTGGTCGGGGATGACGAAGGCGTGCGTCACCTTGTGCGGGCCGAGCGAAGACCGCAGCCAGAACCCTGCACACACAAGGTTCTACCACATGGGGTAGCCATTGGTCTGGCAACTGGCATGGTTTGATCTCGTGGGCTTGATAGGTTCTTTCAGGCCCCAGTATGATCTCCAAACAAGTGAACATCACCGTTTCAGTGAGGCGTGAAGATGCACAACGTTGGACTGGCCAGTAATGTAGCATTTATGTTTTGGGCACCATATAACGTTTGTCGTATAAGAGACATGAATAGCGTTATTCCATCGCAAAAAGGAAACAATGTCGTGTTTAATATGGGCTGTTTGATTCTCAGTCTTTGCAAGCCATATGAAAATTTTATCATGCCAGCACAACAATTCAGCAACTAGTTGGAATGCATGTAACATTCGTCATGTTACATGTCACACCGTTGATATCATGGGCTCTGGAGGACCAGGCTAACCGCTCTGTATCTCTTGTCTTAACTAACTTAACAAAGTCGACATCGTTCACTTTTTAAGTTGAACTAGATTTTCATTTTAAAAATGAAGCTAAAACAGCTGTGAAAGGTATTGTGTAAAATGGGAACGGAAGCTTGATTAAACTTAGCACTCGACACTTTACAGAAGCAAAAAAATGTTCTCGACAAATTCCTGTAGCTAAAGAAGCGATGCTTGAACAAAGGGCTGCTACGAAAAAGAACAATATGTGAAACTTTGGGAGGTGAAGTGCAAACTGGTAAGGCACCAAAAACTTCTGGAGACCATGTTAATTGACTAAAACTGTAAGCTTGCATCGCAAGGAGCCGCCAACAAAGTATGAGTGTCAGATTGTCACACACACTAGTGCGGTCCCCTTTTGTTCCGGTCCAGTCTTGCAGCACAAGGAGCTCCTGCCGGGTCACCGCGGCAATATAAAAACTAAAAAGTGAACTTGGCCAAACCATGTCGCACATCCCAGTGATCTGGAATGGAGTCACACCCAAAGAAGCGCGGATCCATGGAAGAGGACGAGGACCGGCTGAGCAGCCTCCCCGACGACCTCCTCCACTCCATCCTCGGCGGGCTCCAGCTCAAGCACGCCGCCCGCACCAGCGCGCTCTCCCGCCGGTGGGCACCGATTTGGTTCCGCGCGCTCGCCGCCTCCTCCGTCATCGACTTCACCGACCGCGACTTTGGCCGCGGCCAGTCGGCGGCACGGGCCGCAGCAACGGTGAGCCGCTGCCTCCGGCTACACGCCGAGAACGGCGCGCCGCTTGACGTGTTCCGTGTGGCGCTGGATGTCACGCCCGGCTGCGACGACGCGTTCGAGCGCGACCTCGTCGGGTGGATCGCGTCCGCCGTGGCGAGGGGCGCAAGGGAGGTGGAGGAGGACCTGACCACGACACTGGGGAACAGGGCCCAACTGGACTCCGATCAGGACGGCGAGGCCTTCATGGAGCTTTCTGGCGACCTGTTCCTGGCCGAGAACTCGCTGGCGCGGCTATCCCTGGACCGGTTCAGCCTCCGCGCCGTCCCGCCGGGAGCACCAGGGCTAGCCGGCCTCCGCTCGCTCTTCCTCTGCCGCGCCGACATTACCGACGAGGCGGTCCAGACTGTGCTCTCCACCTGTCACTTGCTCGAGTTCCTCAGCCTGACGAGCTGCCACCTGCTCAGGTGGGTGAGGATCTCCGGCGAGAACCTGCGGCGCCTGGAGCTCGTGCGCTGCCCGTCCGTGCTCGAGCTCCGCGTCGCCGCGCCCGCGCTCGAGTCGTTCGTCTTCCTCGGCGATGTCGTAGGCTCCTACTGGAACAACAACAGCGACGAGCGCGTCGCCGCCGTCGACCTGGGCGCCACGCCGGCGCTGCGGGACGCGTACGTGTCTCACATCGGCTTCGGCTGCGAAGATGACGCGAACGACATGAAGTATGCCTACTCCGACTTCTTGAGCTGCGTCGCGCATGCCCCTGCCTTGACGCTCTGTTCCTTCGGCTTGCTGGTACCGAACATTTCTAGCTTGTTGCTACTACCATAAGTTGGTGTCAAGTGCTTGACAAGTGCTGTTATTTCAACATCCAAATTAGCGAAGAACGACAACTAACTAAATTACTCTTCCGTCAGCATATGTGGATGCAACTAAGGTACGATGAAAGTGTGATCATTGATATGACGAACATAGAAGAGCTGCAGCTGCTGATGGCATCTCTGGGCGGCGACGACCTTGAGGCCCTGTTCTGTTTCTTGCATATCAACCCGATGACAATCCTTGACCGCCTGTTTATCCGCGTAAGGCTCCTTCTTTACCAGAGCATCAGTTCCTCTTATGGGGAAAATGTTATCGAAACTGCTCATCATCCGCTATACTTTCTGGAAACTGCAGCTACCCGGCGACGCTGCAGAAGCCAGCGGCGTGGCGGTGGCACCAACCGACGAGGCCCAAGACTGGCGCATCTCTGATTACGTTGATAACTTGGTTCTCGACCACCTGAGGCTCATCAAGGTGGTGAATTTCCGAGGGACAATGCAAGGTGCGAGCTGGTGATGGTTTCGTTCCTCCTGGAGAAGGCCCCGGCTCTTGAGCAGCTGGTGCTGGTCGCGGTGGAAGAAGAGAAGGGAGCTACGGGAGATGAACTGGTAAAGATCATCCAAGGGCAGGTGTCGGCGATACAGAAGGCGTCGCCGGAGGTGCGCGTCACCGTGTGCCGTCCAAGCGAAGACCGCAGCCAGAACCCTGCGCCCACGACATTCTACCACGAGGAGTAGCCACTGGCCGGGCTCTTCTTTGATGCCGCGGCCTGTCATCTGAACAAGTGAACGTCCTACTCTGTGCCATCAGGATGCTCTGTTCTTTGGTCACCGACATGTAATGCTGTAACTTTTAGTTAAAAAGAAAGTAATCCTGCAATGTTCATGGGGAAACCAGACCCTAGAATCACTTTCCTCTTTCCCCACCCCCTTTCCTTAGCCAGCGGCAGCGAGAGCACAGCGCGCGGTGGGACAGGCGAGCAGCGGCACGCTTAGTAGCGTGGAGCAATTGTGATTGTGAGGGGGCCGTGCGGGCGAGGCAAGATGTGCTCACCTTCAATCTACGCCGCAGCATCGTGAGCCTTCTCACTGGAGCCCACGTGTCAAGGCGCTGCGCTGCCTTGTCGAGCGCGTTTCCAGTGTCGCCATTTAGGTGGCGCGTGCGCTGCGGTTAGGGATCATTGACGATAACAGCACAACAGCAGGTGGGGTGGGGACCCCATGGTGGCAGCGGCGTGTCAAGGCGCCAAGCGTCAGGTGCAGCGCGCAGCCGGGATGGTAGATGGCGGTTCACCGATGAAGACGGTTACCCATATGACCACTTCAACCATCAATCGTCGATGCAGAAGGTGTCGCCGTAGGTGCCGCGCAGGTATCGACGATGTGTGTGTGTGTGTGTGTGTTAAAAGAGCAGGAGACCCGCTGGGCATCCTTTTCGATGACCTCCATTACATCCTCCACAACCTCCCCCTCATGGATGTTGTCCTCACTAGCAGGATCTCCCACCGGTAGGCAATGATATGACTCGACTCTATCATCACCTCCTCAGTTCTTGATTTTACTTTTTTTTTTTTGAGGGACAGTTCTTGATTTTACTGAACGTGACTTCGTTAGCCAAGAGATGGCCCATGACGAGGCCATATGGTGGGCTTCTAACTAAAGCACCATGCTAAATAACAAGGATTACCTTCACTTTCACTTCTCTTCACTCCAACACCTCCTCTCTGCCATTCCCTCAGATCATTTGCCGCCTCTCAGATCCACCGCACCCTCAACCCAAGGACTCCAAGTCCCTTCTCAGATGTGGCGCCCCCTCTCCCCACTTCCTTCTCTTTTCTCTCTTACCCTCCACCACACTCCCTCCATCCCTTCTCTCATCTCTTCTCCAGCAGGACATGAAGCCCTTGTAGTTCATGTATCCTCTCTCTGAGCAGGGCTATGCAGGATCCACTAATGGGCTTCTTCCTTTGTACACATATCTGAACCGAATGTTCAGAAGGACACCGGCACCTAAAGAAGGTGATGCCTCTAACATTGCTTCCTACACTAAAAACTTGCTTTTTAGATGCAACCCAATGCAATTGGATTCAGTATGTTCACTTTGTATGGCAGGAGATCAAGTCCATTGCTATGTACCCTCTCATGAGTTGTAGCTATGCTCCCAATATCATGCACATGATTGAGAATATCACCGGGAATAGCTTTGTTTGTGATGTGAAACACAAACCTTTGAGAATGGAGCCAACTTTGAAGAATCCTTCCACCCAAAATAATGATGACTAAGAAGGCACAAAGAAACCACACTAAATCTTAACATACATTCTCTAGGACCAGCGAGGTCCAGGAGACAAACACGCCATGGGGCATGGGCGATTCTACTTTTTTTCCTTGTGGAGGCCTCTTGCTGGGAGAGAGGGTGAGATCTATCACCATTATCTCTCTCTCTCTCTCTCTCTCTCTCTCTCTGTGTGTGTGTGTCAATATATTGCCGAGTCCCTCTCTCTCTCTCTCACTCTCTCTCTGTCCCCGTCCTTCTCTGCTCCAAAACCTAGCCCGATGGCGATTGAAGCATCAAAGGTCGGCAACAGCAGAAGGGCGAATCCTAGCGATGCAACCCTGGATTTTAAGCTTGTTTGAGAGGTTAGTGGTCCGGTGAACCGAATCTTGACCCGAAGATGACGTGCGGCAGGTAGATGTTTGATTTGATGGGGGGCGGGGGATTAGTTTAGGGGGATAGATTCAACTTATTAAATTCATGCATGGTTGATACTTCTATGGAGTCGGAACTAATATGGTAACAATTTACTTGTAACTAGCCAAAACCCCGCGCGTTGCCGCGGGTGTCATAACAACGTTATGAATTATCAATCACTATATTAATTGTCATCACAAAATTTTAATTGTGCATGATGCAGACCTAAGTGCTCCCTCCGTTTCAATTTATAAACAGTTCTAGCTATGTTTTTAGGTGTCTAGATTCATTGAACATTCTCTGAATCTGGACATATGCTTGTCCAGGTTCAGAGAATGTTCAATGAATCTGGTATCACGAGCTTGCTTTATGAACAGTTCCTTTCAATATCATAACATTCATCTAAAAAATAATTATCACAGAGGACAGGAAGAAAATCCCAATTATCCGACAAATACATCTTTTTTTCCATGCCCAAACATCTTGAGAGATCAAGAATATTGTCATAGAATCTCCAAGGCATGCATTATGACCATAAACAACTTGTTCTATGGAGATATGGTACTTCTTTTCAAAGCAACACTGAATATTACATAAAAGAACTGGAGAATGTAGTTAATCAGTAAAACCAATTGCCTTGACAGGCGAGAGAATGAATAAATAATCTACTTGCTGATGTACTCAGGGCCTATTCCAGTTTTGAATGGCCAATGTAAAAAAACAAATCTACAATGGAGGCTTCTCGCTGCGAGGATGGAAAAGAACCTCAGCAGCTAAAATGGATAGAACATGATCCACCTCGTGCGGCAACAGACTCCGTGATAATGCATCACTATCCATATTGTCCCTGTACATCACAAATGTAAAATTTGGAAGGAACGTAGCATTTTCACACATTTTATTTCAAGCGTAAAAAATGCTCAAAGCTGGTGGAACAAAACAGGAAAGTGCTCATTAGTCCAAACATATAAATAGTGAATAGTCAGTCTATTTTTCAACAGGCTATACATTAGGAGACAATTGATTTTAGTCACAAATGACTTGGAGCATTTGGGGAACGAATCAATCCATAGTGAACTGGGAATATCTCCTTCACCGCTCAATGTATATCATGGAGTAAAGTAATGGTATTGTGAAACATAATACATTTCTGGTCATATGACCTTTAAAATAATAATTTAGGAGCACACTGAAGAAACAAACATATTTAACTTCCGTACTAATGTGTTCATTGGTGTTTATTCATGCAACAACAAAAAGATCTTTGAGGAGTATATATCTCTCAGTCGTGATCACCAACCATGGCATATGCACAATAACACAGCAAAGCATCAGCACTGTAATATAAAAGTATTTTTATTTCAAAATGTCTTGCACGGACACTTAGATACTTGTTTAATTCGTGTCGATAACACAGCAAAGCATGGCATATGCATAATAACACAACAAAGTTCTGAAAAAATAACTTGTTGAGAGAAAAATGCTGACACAATTTTGCATTATGGATACCTGCATGTTGAACTCAAACATGGTAAGAGCATGCAAGTAATGCGAACAACCTTTTTTTCATCTAACATGGATTTCTGCAAGACCTCTATCTGAGCAACCCGGAACCTAGACATGGAAGAACCTCACGGGAGTAGGGACACCGGACAACACAGCAAAGTATCGGCACTGTAATATAAAAGTATTTTTATTTCTAAATGTCTTGCACGGGCACTTAGATACTTGTGTAATTCGTGTGGATAACACAGCAAAGCATGGCATATGCATAATAACACAGCAAAGTTCTGAAAATAACTTGTTGAGAGAAAAATGCTGACACAAATTTGCATTATGGATACCTGCATGTTGAAATCAAACATGGTAAGAGCATGCAAGTAATGTGAACAACCTTTTTTTCATCTAATATGGATTTCTGCAAGACCTCTATCTGAGCAACCTGGAACCTAGACATGGAAGAACCTCACGGGAGTAGGGCATGAGAGTCCGTAGGGTTCATGGAAATTGTACAATCGTCTAGTAAGGAAATCCAACAACAGAGAGAACAAAGCAGACCAAAATTTTGAAACTTAATTCTCACACAAATGCGCACATTGCATGTGACAGTATAGCATACAGAAGAGGAGACAAGAGGAAGGGGCACCTTGTCCATGTTGCACCGGACGCTTGGCGACGGCGCTGGAGTCTGGACTATCAGGGATGTGCAAGACCGGCTGGTCAAATCCGTCGCGAGCGAGTTAATCACGTCTTCAGCAAGCACAGCACAAACTGGATCGATGTGGTGTCTCTCTGAATCGACTTTCTTCTAGCCTGAATAAACATTGGCCCACGTCGAATCGAGCTTCAGGAGGCCAAATCGGTACTGTTTCTGTGTCAGGATCCAGTTCCAAAAGAGAGAGGGAAGGAGAAACTGTTCAACCGGAAGGGGAATAGAAGAACAGGGAGAAAACAGCTCACCTCCATCGGAAGGTAGCTCGTCGCTCCGTCGCCGTCGGCTGTCGCCGGCTACCGCGGGTCTGGATGCGCCGACGGCCATCGGGAAATAGCCGTCACCACTACGCAATATGTTCATAGATATGATTTCTCGAAAAAAAAAATCAATGCCGGGGATACGGAGATGCAAAAATCAGTGCCAGGTAGACAGGCCCAGCAGTAAAATCACCTTGCGGGCTTACCTCAACCTTGAGTCAGATACGGAAGAGGAGGAACCCAGCAGGGGCAGCCGACCGAGGAATGGAATGGCTCCGTAGGGGCGCGGGACGCCGACGGGACTGGTGATGCTGCCATGTGGTTGGGGGGAGGGACCCTGCCAGGCGCTGGAGGGGAGGACTTGCCCGGAGGAAGCTAGCGCCGCCGCAGCCGTCGGGGAGGGCGCCGCGGCACGGAGCTCCATCAGACGCCGAGAGGTCAAGCGGATTGAGGCGGTCGGTGACCGGAGGAGGAGGAGGCCGGAGGAAGTATCGGGAGAGGGGCGACGAAGAATCGTGAAGCTTGGTACGGGAGCGAGATGGATGGGCGGATGTGCAGATCGGACGGCCGTGGGAGAGGCGTGGCTGGACGGACGGATGGAAGCAGCGCGCGAGATCGGACGACGCGAAACAGAACACCGGGTTACTGTTTACACTGTAGATGAACAGTTTGCCAGGAAAACAAAGAGTCTTATATGATATGATATGATGTACTTAAGTTTTTTGCAATAACTATATTGCTCTTCTAACTCCTCGTTTTGAAGTATTCAATTTGTCTTCCTCTTAGTTTTTATCCTGTTAATGGCGTTTCCCATCCCAAATTAATAATTCATATTTCTTGACTGTTTTACAGAAATTCAAAAGAGTGTATTTCCATTTATACAGGCTTCAATAAATATTAATGGTTCAAATGATCGCTGCAACCTACAAGTGCCATGCTAATGAGCCAGCCCTACAAGGTATGTTTGAATAATTATTTTTCTCCTAATGCACACACTCCACCACACTCTGCCTTCTCTTCCCTCTTCTCTTCTCCAGCACTTGCGAGGTCGAGGAGACCGACATGCCACTAAAAGCCTATCATATATATCACACTCCCCTTTAGTCAAACCCTAGCACCTGCCCATGCCTGCCGCCGCCCACCTCTCTCCACACCACATCATCCCCTCTGAGGTCTGCGTTTTGTGTGTGTGTGTGTGTGTGTGTGTGTGTGTGTGGAATCACAGCTTCTTTCTAGAGCTCCCCAGCAACCTGTTGTTGGGTAGGAACTCTTTGGTGCGACTCGCTATATGGACTGGTTCTGCTTCTGAGCCATCCTGTCCGGTGCGCCCGGATTCGCTAGCCTCCGCTCTCTCTCCTCAGCCACACCGATGTTGCCGACAAAGAGGTCCAGACCACACTATCCAGCTGCCTCTTGCTCGAGTTCCCCAGCCTGCGGTCCTGCCACCTTCTCACGTCGGTGAGGATCTTTTCTTTTTCTCTCTCTATTTTTCTGCTGGGTTTTCGCACCACTGTCTCATGCATTTGCTCGCGCCACGCCGATTTTGTTTTTTTAAATTATTACTTATGGTAGCATAACATGAGATTTGAATGGCATGACATTGCTCGTGTTTTGGTGATGGTTTCATTTTCGTGGAAGTAATTGCTCGAGCGACAAATCTCCTACACGCATCATCGAACTGTTTCTGTGTGCAAGATGGGCTTTAAAGCGCGCAAGGCATGGCGCCCGTTTCACGTAGTCATGCGGCTGTGGCGTGGGAGTGTTTCGTCTCCTGTGTGCCATGTTTCACTCACATGAAGTAAGTTTTCTCTTCTCTATTGATCTTATTTGACTTCAGTCGATTACTTGTGGAGTAACATGGTAATTGAATGGCGTGATGGTGCTGGTGTTTTGTTGCTGATTTCGTTTTGTGGAAGTGAAGGATCGAGCGACACATCTCTTGCATGCATCGTCGAATCCTTTCTGTGCGCAAGCCATGATGTCCGCGCTTTAAAGCGCGCAAGGCATGGCACGCGTTTCACGTAGTGTGGCTTTAGCGTGGGAGTATTTCGTCTCGTGCGTGCCGTGTAACATTCACGTGAATTAGTTTTTTCCCTCTCTATTGATCTTAGTTGGCTTCAATCGATTACTTGTGAAGTATCATGGTAATTGAGTGGCATGATAGTGTCGGTGTTTTGTTGATCGTTTGCTTTTTTGGAAGAATTTTTATCGAGCGACACATCTCTTCCACACATCGGTGAAGCGTTTCTGTGTGCAAAATGACAACCGCATTTATGTGCGCGAACCATATGGCATCCTTTCATGTAGCCATGGGGCTTTTGGTATGGGAGTGTTCCGTTGGCATTTATGTGCGCAACGCATGGCACCCGTTTGGATGTTGACCTCCTCCCTTCCATCCTCCACAACCTCACACTCAAGGATGTTGTCTGCACTAGCGGGATCCGCCACCGGTAGGCAACAATATGGCTCAGACTCTATCACCACCTCCTCAGTTCTTGACTTCACTGAACGCGACTTCGTTAGCCAAGAGCTGGCCCATGACGAGGCCATGAACGGCTTCTGCCTAATGCACCATGCCAAATAAAAAGGTCCACTGTTTCAAAAAAAAAATAACAAGGCCCATTTTCTCACGCCCAGCATAAAATAAATGGCTAGGGTTCTCTTCAATTTTCACTTCTCTCCACACCAACGCCTCCTCTCTCCCTCAAAAACGCCAAACAGGGTTAAGTATGTCGGTTGGCCTGGCTATTCATAGCCGTGCAAGTTCCATTCGAATCAGATATGTAGTTATCTCCAGCCAACACAGATATGAGATATCTAACCTTTCCAGAATAAGAGCAATCGAAACCGACGTGACTGGCCTGGCTTCCTCGTATTCATAATCTCGTGCAGGTCTTATCTCTAACACATGCACGATCCTATTACTAGTACAAAATAAAGGAGTGACAGAGGCTTTTTTCAGCAGTTACGGGCGCACCGCCCAAACACTATAGCTCACCAGTGGCGGACAAGCATGACATCAGCGGCCAAAGCTCGTTAGTAGTGGGCCTGCTGATGTCAACGGCCCGCCACGGGACCCTCTCCCGTGTGCCTTTTTTTCCACCTTTCTCATCCCAATTCTATGCACCATATAAAAGCCAACCCTAAACCCTAACCTACTCCCTCTTCTCTCTCCTTTCACTCTCCCCCGCCGCCTCTCTCTCTCTCTTTGGCCCGCTCCGCCTCCACCACGTTCAGATCCGGCACTCCTCCACCTTCGCCTTCGCTCGCCTCTCCCCCCACCACGCATTGCTGCTCACCGGGGCCTGTCTTGCCCTCTTCGTCCTCGACAACGGAGAGCGGCGGATCTATAGTGCACGACCGATAGCACGCACATTCGAGCACAACACGAGCGAGGGGCTACAGCGCGGATCCAGCCCAAGGTGAGATCCATCTCGATCTGATTTGGGGCATCTTTGATTTGGGGACTTTCCAACCTGGTTTAGCCTAACTTGATCCGATCCGGTGGCACTCCTGCAGGTGGGCTCCTGCAGATTTCCTACTTCGTCGGCGGCGGCTCTGTGCCGGCGACTGCTATGGTCAACTCTGTGCGGGCTTGACGGTATAGGTCGACAGCGATGATTGGTGGCATGGCTTGACAGCAGCGGCGAGGCGGGCGGGCGGCTTCGACACAACGCGATGGTACAAAAATGCATGCATGTTGCTTTTGTGAGCCTACGAGAGTTTGCTAGAAAAAACAGAGGGAAGGCACGCGCATGCTAGGGGCGGAGGCTATATGCGGACGTGCGGCCGCCCTGGTGGTGGGTTGGACTCTACGCACATGTGCCTTGTAGGTACGGAAGTATTTTTTTGTTGGCAAATTGTGTGGAGCACACAGACAAAAAGTGTGTCCACCCCACAACACTGTTAGCGATGAAATAATTATTTTCAATATTTTCATCACAATGCATAAGATACATTAGAACTTGAAACTATGCACATAGATACATTGTGACATTGTATTGTCCACAAATTAAATATTAAAATAATGAGAAAACTATGCAAGCATTTGAGGAAAAATCTACGAAAAAGTACACTGGTAGAGAATATCATAATGTATCTCTGTAAAAAGTTTCATGTTTTAATGTATTTGATGTATTGAGATAAAATATTGAAAATAATTGTTTCATTGCTAATAGTGTGTCCCAGACAATAACATGGAATCGTAGTGTGTCTCAGACAAATTCGATTTTGACAGTGTGTTATGGTGAAGACATACTTTGACAGTGTGCTCCAAACAATTTTGCCATCTTTTAAGGAAGCCACCTGATGCACTTTTTTTATTGAAAAAAAAGTTGCATCGCTCACGAGGTGTTGCGGGATGTAACTAGAAAGTCATCGACCCAAGTACAAAAATTTTTGTCCTCAAAAAGCTACCCTAGTCAATTCATGTGCAACCTGGTTTGCCTCCCTATTACAATCCTCTAAAGAAATAAAATCAAAACCATGTCACATCAGGTTGCATTCATCGTAGATAGGCGCTCCCGCCAACAAAGAGAAAGTCACCCCCCTGCCCCGCCCCGCCCCTTGCTAGGAGAGAGGGTGAGATCTATCACTGTTTGTTGTCTTCCAATTTACTTTACTTTTTTGTAATTTTTAGTATAAAATTTTTTCTTCAATTATTTTCATAAAAAGTTGTCAAAAATCCATTTATCCAATTTTCCTTCAAAAAGTCTCTCTCATAAATAAAATGTTTTCTCTGAAATGGAATGGAAAAAATTGAGACTTCACTACTATTTATATTGCAGTAGTTAATTTTTAAATGTTGTTTTTACTTGTACCTTTGCATGTTGCAGTATATATAGGGTGGGGGTTCGGTCATACCCGATGTTTTGGTCCATTTTTTTGTCTTTTCAATTTTTGGTTATCTAGAACTGCTACCCGAAATGACAACGAAAATTTGTATACCTGACAACTTTGGATACTTAAATTTCGGTATTGGTCTTCGGTTGTACCTAAAATACCCAATACTAACACGGAAATACTCCATAGACTAATTACAAAAGCACAAACGACATGAAAATATACACTTCATACTCGGTACTCCAATACTCCATAGACTATAATTTAAAGTTAGTTTTTAAGAGACTTGCTTGCATGTGATTCCTGGACTCACTTGGAGAGGGAGTCATAACTCCTGCATTTACCTTTCTTGTTGGCGTTATGTTATTCAATATTGTAACATTATGCATTCAACAATGAGTTACCATCGTAAGATAGAGGAAATATGAATATAGTGAATGAGTAACAAATGATGCTACTTAACCACACTTCAGTATATGTCCTACGCATTACTCCTATCAATAATAATTCGAGTATTTGAGTAGTTGATACCACCCAAATTTGAAAAAATAAATTCAATTATTTAATACTAGTACGCGAACAATTACCCGAAGACCAAACCAAACTTCGGTGTTTCGGGTTTTTTCGGTTTCAGTTTTTCATTCCGGCTTTTTTTCCCCCACCCTTGTATATTATGTCGACTTCTAATATATCTCTTGATTTGTTGTTGCTGAATAATTGACTGAAAATATAATGTCATAATGGCAGTCACATCAGAAAGTGACGACTCCTCGTCAAAGAAAATTGCAAAAGGAATGGAATCTCATCAAAGCAAACGTGGCAGAAAGGAGGAGCGGGAGAATCGGCTCGGTGGCCTCCCGAACGACCTCCTCCATTTCATCCTCCACGACCTCCCACTCAAGGACGCTGTCCGCACCAGCGGGATCTCCCATCAGTGGGAAACAATGTGGCTCGACGCGATCGCCACCTCTCGGATCCTCGACTTCACGGACCGCGCCTTCGTCCGCCGGGCGCCAGCTCAGGTCGCGGCAGCGGCGAGCCTCTGCCTTAAGCGCCACGCTGAGCAGGGCGCGCCACTCGACACGCTTCGAGTGGCGATGGATGGCACTCTCGGTTGCGCCGCCAACGCGTTCGGACATGATGTCGTCGGGTGGGTAGCGGATGCTGTGGCGAGGGGTGCCATGGAGGTGGAGGTGGACCTGACGCCGTCGACGGCTCATGGCCATGGGGCGGCGCAGCTAGTCACTGACGACGACGAAGGCTTCTTCGTGGAGCTTCCCGGCGAGCGGTTCCAGGCCAGGAACTCGCTGGTGAGGCTCGCGTTGGACCGGTTCAGTATTGGAGCTGTCCCGCCCGGCGCGGCGGGGCTCGCGGGCCTCCGGTCTCTCTCCCTCAGCCACGCCAACGTCACCGACGAGGAAGTCCAGGCCGTGCTATCCTCTTGCGAGTTGCTCGAGTTCCTCAGCCTGCGTTCCTGCCACCTCCTCGCGTCGGTGAGGATCGTCGGCGATAAGCTGCGTTGCCTGGAGCTCGTGAGCTGCCTGGCAGTGCGGGAGCTCCGAGTCGCCGCGCGCGCACTGGAGTCCTTCGCCTTCCACGGCGACATCGTCTGCTGGACCGACGAAGACGACGACGACGACAACCACATTGCCGCCGTCGACTTGGGCACCACGCCGGCCCTGCGGGACGCGTACCTGTCTCACATCGGCTTCACGGACCTCTATTTCCTCGACCGCGAGACCGCCACCTACTCTGGATTCTTAAGCTGCTTGACGCATGCCCGGACCTTGACGCTCTGCTCCGTCGGCTTGCTGGTATATGCCCTTTGTTTGATTCCAAGTTTCTAACCGCGAACTGTTCAATTTTCATTTCTTCATTTCTAATAGGAATCAGCTAGCGTCTGGCAGATGCTCGCACAGGACGGGTCCGATCCGAACTTGGGTATTGACATGACGAAGGTACAAGAGTTGCAGCTGCTGATGGAGTCCCTAGGCTTCGTCGACATCCAGAGCACGGCCAGCTTGTTCCTGCTCAACCCGCTCCCACTCCTCGACCGCCTCTTCATCCACGTAAAGCTAGCTCTCTCTTTCTTAAAGCTTCAATAATTTCAATTGTTCCCAAAACTGGTCACTGGCCGCTTTAATTCCTTTCTGAACGCCGCAGGTCCTCGGCGATCCTGCAGACGAGGCAGTGCGGCGGACCGCACTGACCGGAGAGCTCGTCGACGACGGCGAGATCTTTATTTACGGCGACGACATCGTTCTTGGCCAACTGAAGCTCATCAAGGTGGTGAATCTCCGGGGAACAAGGTTGGAGATTGTGCTGCTTGCGTTCCTCGTGAAGAGGGCCCCTGCTCTTGAGCAGCAGGTGCTGGTCACGGCGAAAGAAGAGCAGGGAGGTCCGGGAGATGAGCTGGTGAAGATCATCCAAGGGCAGGTGTCGGCGATGAAGAAGGCGTCGCCGGTGGCGAGCATGCGCACACAAGATTCTACCATGAGTACTAGGCACTGGTCAGGTCAGGCAGAGCTTGATCTCTGGACTTTCACCAGTTCTCTGGGGCAGCGGTCTGGTCTCTGAAAAATTGAACATGAATTTGGAGTGGCATCAGGATGCTCTGTTCTTTGATCACTGAACTGGTTAATGTAATGCTGTAGCTTCCATTAAAACAAAGTAATGCTGGTACACCTCTGACAGTATGGTCATAAGCACAAATCAGTTTACAGAAGATGTTTTCCTAAATTCCTGACATATGCATTGTTGCATGGCAATATGGCATCAACAAGATTTTGTCTCCTTTTTTTTCTGTTGAAAACATGATCTGTGCAACAAAAGATGAATTGGCGGCAAAACAGGACCACAAGCATCAATCCCAGAGAAACAGAGGTTAAGCTTGAGCCTGAAGCGAACACAGATCACTATAACTAGCAGATGTATACTTCTGCTGAACTCAAATTAAGAAAGCCTCTAGCCCTCTTGTACAAGCAGAAACCAGCTAAACTGTACAAACTCACCTCAACAAGCAGGGCAGCCATTGTTCATTCGCCGTGCAGTTGCCACTTTGTACCCAACTGAGAGTGCTCCGTAGCACTATCCGCTAAGAAAGCTCGGAACAATCGCAGCATATGAGAAAAGAAACAGACAAATTAAAACAGCGCTACTACGGATAAGGTAACAGCAAGGACACGATTAGAGGAAGAATTTTGGAGTTTACGATTAGAGGAAGAATCAGTGCACCTAGCATAACTACTAAAGTTAAGAACACGATTTAAATTCGAGCGTCCAAAGTGGCATAACGCAAACACGGTCAAGGTTCTTGACAGACGCATGAGCTCTGAATAAACTGAAATTAGCTGTGGATATTGTCGTCGCCGGAGTCCATGTCGGATGCAGCTGCGAGATCATCAATGCAGCAGCTCGGTCGGACAACCGCCGGCATCCAGCTGAGCGATGGCCAGAGCGGATGAGGTAGAGCCACACTCCACCTTACGTTTCTTCAAGTTAGTCGCCTTGTCAGCCTTCGGAACATAACTGGGAGCTTCATTCCTGGCAAGCCTGCTGCGGCGCCGGGGACCCCCCTGCGGTGACTCTGTGTTCCGCTTTTTCCTGCCCCTATCCACAGAAATTATGATGAATCAACAGAAACTTGCATGGGTGAATCATTCTATAACTTTATCTCGAGCGTTAGTAAATAGATGCAGAATAAAATGGTTTTACCTCTTTTGGTTGGTTGCATCTTGTTGGTCTCTCTTGGCAGCCGGTATCTGGTGGCAGAGCAGCTAAGGAGGAATTGACATTAGACAAATACTAGAAACGTAATAGATAGTTGAACCAAGGAAACTTAAAATAAAATGTTGAATGTACAACGCTTTGTGTTGAATACAGCATGTTTTTTTTTAAAAAAGAAAAAGAATACAGCATGATTGCATAGTCATCGCAGTTCCAAAATTCAAAATTCTCCGAACGTCGAAGATGGAGAAATCATGCTCAAATGCTCAAAGAAGGTAGTCAGAAACTCACTAGCATCAGAATCGTTGTTACATGACACCGTTGATATCTTGGGCACTGAAGAACCAGGTTCTCCACTATGTATCTCTTGTCCAGAAGACTGCATACTCGATTCATTTTGCATATCTGGTCCTCCAAGAACTGGAGCTGAGGAATCCGAGCGATTTCTCCCTAAAAGGCACGATATTTGTGAACCAGCATACACAAAATGGGACAGTTGACACGACTGTAGCACAAAAATTGATAATTTCCAAATTGACAATAAAAACAGTAAATGGGATCTACAAAAATGTAACCGAAGCACAATATTAAAACATCATGACCAAAGAAGATGTTGACTGCTTTGTCAATCTCCTTTAGGTCTTCATCTAAGGCTTAACAATACGAAAATTGGAAAGGAATATATCAGTTCCAAAATAATGATATTCACTTGCAAGTTTAAAACAAGGCAAATTTTACAATGCTTGGGGAGGTATTGGGAGGTATTTGATGTGTCTATGATATGTGGGCCCAGGTATTCGGAGGTATCAATAGGGAGGTATTTGATGTGTCTATGATATGTGGGCCCAGGTATTCGGAGGTATCAATAGGGAGGTATTAAGAGGTATCGGGTGTGTCTATGGTCAGTGGGCCATATGTGTCATAACGCCCTATTGATACCTCCCAAAAAAGAGAATTAAAAATTATTTGGAATTCCTTTTTTTTAGTTATATTTTTTGATCAAGGGTAAAAGGGTACATTCATAATTAAACAAATAATGTTTGGGAGAGTAATGTTAGAGATGTATATGAATATTTGTTGGAGAGAAAAAAAAATAAATTTCATCTTCGTATGTTAGGGTTCGTGGTCCCGGCGGCGACGGCTCCGGCGATTGGGCGCCCGGCGGCGACTGCTCCGGCGACCACCGCTGCCGCCCCCCTGTGGCTGGGCCCGCACGCCGAGAGGTGCCACGCGCGGACCCCTAGGTCAATCCGCCGCCCTATTTAAGGGAGCTCGCCCCCGCCGCCGCAACCCTAGCTCGCCCCCGCGCCTGCATCGGTGAGGCGCCGCCGCCACCTCTGTTCCTTGGCCGCCGACGCCGTGCGACATGCCTAACCGCCTCTATCCGCAGGAGATCTTCGCGAGGAGCCCCCGAAGCCGCCCCCGACCCCCTGCCGTGCGTCGCCGAGAGCCCGCGACGCAGCCGAAGTCTCGCCGCCCGCCTACGCCACTGACCGTCCCGTTCCGGTCGCTTCCGCGCAAGGTGAGACCACCCTTCAGTTTTCCGCGTCGCCCTAATTCTCCTGTACGGTAGTTGCAGAAGAAGAGAGAAAGAGAATACAATTCTATTTGTGATTATCACCAGTGCTTACGATTTCCTATAATATGTAGGTTTTGTTTATCCTTAATGCGTGCTCAGTTTAAGTTTTGGCTCTAAACTTGAGACTGTGATTGACCAGTAGAGTCATTTTGGTTGCTATATACAATATATCCGACCTAGCTTGGCTAGTTCTTGATGATGACATTGTTTTGTTCATCTCAAAATTTACAATGCAGTGATTTGTCAGATTAGTGGTGGCCATTGGATTTGTTTAACCTATGAGTTGAACTCTTGGCAGTACCTGATGCACACACACATCAGAGGGGGATGGAAATATTGCAAGGGATAATGCCATTCTAATTTGATGCTGTCGTGTCATTGATAAAAGTCCTCTCTTTATTTTGTTGTTGACAATCATTTTATCAATGCCCATACTGATCTATTAGTGATAGACTGACGCATGATACTGTAGGAGTATAGGTTATTATATTGTGCCCATAAGGCTCTAAATCGATCAACAGTAAGACTGATGATACTCAGGCTTCTTTTCACACTTGAAAGAAGTCAGTAATAACTTGAATGTGGCTTTGCTACAAACCGAGCATGCCTTAGTGTGTCACCTTTGGGATTATTGCAATTGGTTGTGTATTTTTCTTGTTTATTATGCTACTTTAATTCATGTGGTCAGTGAACATCATATCCTATCTTTGCTTTGTTGATGACCATTTGATAATTAATGGGATTATCCAGGTGAAGATTGTTGGTTTCCTCTAAAAAAATACTTGGTCCCCTGATCAAAATTCTGCTATATAGAAAGATCTGAACAAATGATGATATTTATCTGAATGTTTGGTTTCTGTTTGACAAGGCCGCACAAACTAAGCAGTCGGAGTTCGCCAAAAGATTGTGGACAGAACAAGCTGCCCTGCTCAACACAGCCTTAAATGATCTGCTGCTCTCGTTCGGATTAGTAGATTATGTATTTAGACCTGTGATGTGAATATGTGAAATGAATCTTTCAACTGTGAACTGTGACATGATCTGTGAAAGTGTACTTGGAAGTTGGATTAAGGGTGTAAGCCAGAATGGCACAATTCCTGAACCTGTATCCCTTGCTTTGTGTATCGAACTGGGTTGATATATCATCATGCCATCAATACAAGAGACATGTTTGTTTTCGTACTGTGAACAGTTCATTATATACTCCAGGCCAATGATGTTATATGTTGGCTGTTGTGCTCTCCAGCACATGCGGAGAAAATGTAGAACAGGTAGTAATGTCACATACAACTGCTTGATGATGCATGAAGAGCCATGAAATGCTTCTCTTTAGAAACTATTCATATATACATGCAGTGACATTCAAACTCAACTGAAATGCACAGTGCCTTTTAGCATATCAAAGTACCAGAATAACTTCACTCATTTCTGGTGCATTTTGCTGTCCTCTGGTTGATTGCCAGGTTCAATTCTTAAAAGGTCATAAAGTTTCTTTGTTCTTATGTTGAGGCAGTCTTTACGATATTAGTTTCACTGCCCACCGGTCCAAGTGGAGTACAGAGGCTGTGGTGGTGGTCTCTTGTTCGAGAAGAAAAATATTTCTCTGCATTCGATTGTGGAAAAGGTGGTGTGTACTAGTGATAATGTTGACATTTGCTAGCTGGGTGGCTGTGAATTGTCAAAGTTAAAAAGGTGGTCGATCGGTGCCTTAATCGCTGGCGTTCGATCGTGGAAACACACGGTCGCCGGTCAGCTGGGCCGTCAGTGTACACTCCAGTTCCATCGAGCTGATTGGAACGGCAAGCTTTGATTCCGAGTTTGTTGTTACTCAGGGTTTGTGCATAATGAGTTTGCACCTTATTGTATTTGAACGGCAAGTTCCATCGGTCAGCACAGGCAGCATAGGCAAAACTCAGCAATGTCAGCAACGCAGCAATGCAGCACTTACAGAAAACTCAGCACCATTGTTTGAATTTTCTCAACGCAGCACAGCACAGCAACACCATTGAGGTCACAGTGACCAAAACTCAACAACAATTATAGAGTAAACCAGTAGTATCTATCCTTGTTATCACCCAGCAGAGATTACAATGTTAACTGCAGCCCACATGCCCGGTGGAGGTAAAGGTAAAGGTGCAAATGCTTCCACATCTGGCTCCCGCAACCCTGCAAGAACTGAACACACAAAATTACTCCTAACTGAAATTTCTGAACAACAAAAAAAGGGGATATTTAATCATAACTCAGCACATCAGTATAAGCAAGTGAAAGCCTTCATAGACAGCGTTTTTAGACAGTGTTCATTGATTCAAACAATGGTGCCTTCAATATTGTCATAACAATTAACAAGGAATCTGTTGTCTCCTCCCAAAATCAATTCAGTATTTGTTACCAGAGATGTCCATGTGAAAAACTTGCTGCTACTGCACTTAGGAACCAACAGTTTCCCAACCGACCCTGAAAAAGAACACATTGGGTAAATTGGATATTGATTTGAGCTACAAATCATCCTGACTTAAATTAGAGCACATGTCAGAAACTTAACCAATACTGTTATGCACAAGTGCAAGATGTGATGTGGAGTACCTGCTGTTTCATAGGTGGACTCATTGGATCTACAAATAAAGACCGGTATTCTGGTACTAACTCTTGATCAGTAAAGTTACTCCCCTTTTGCAACAAGAGCATCACTGGCTGCCCTTTCAACAGATTTGACTAATGCCATCCAAAAGAGAAACCAATGACTGTCAGTATAAAAATCATTCATGTAGTCCCAAATCAGTAAAAAACATAGTTACTCAGCTCACATCTATATCAATTTCTTTCAACAGCAAAAATTTTATCTGGTAACACAACTAGATCGAACATGGATACGATACTGCAAGTCTTCACACACACACACACACACACAAATACAACCAAAAGCAGGCAACCAGAGAAGGACCATATATATTATTTCATCCGCTTACTATCAGTAAAACAAAGAAGGGGTCCAGCTACTGCATATGTGCTATCCAGACAGTATCTGAAAACCATAGCATCTGAAAAAATTGCAACATCATCTCCATCCGTTCCACCGTCACAGATCCTTGTTCCACTGTCACAGATCCTTGGCAAATCATAAATCCGGAACATCTTCAGGGAGCATTTTTTCCTACAAAAGAAGGGTTACATTAGCCATAACTAGACAAACCTCACAGGCAAGCAGTATTTAGCCAAGATGAACACTACTCTTAACTACCTCTTTTCTCATGGAGCATGTTCGCCGATTGTGACCCTCACCCTTACACAGGGTACATTTCACCGTAGATTTATTCTTATTCGACTTCAACTTTTTCTTTGGGGCCCCTCTGCCAGGAACATACATGGGATCCAAGACATCTCTGGACTCTGCAGACTCAGCATCTAGGGCTTGCTGCAGCACCAGACCGTACCTCTTGCCTCCGATCTCCCCTCCATTTGGCAGGATCCTAGCTGCTTCCTCTTCCAGAACGCGTTTGAGCCGCTCATATGCTTGAGGTGAACGAGATGCTACGAAGGATGCAGTGTGACTGAGATTGCATAGCTCCCGGTACTTCTGTAGGCTATCAGTATAGTCATACATGCTGCTCTTCCTTATAGGAGGAAATGCACTCTTGGCCCCCCTTGTCCACCTTTTCAAAACACAGCAGTCCGGAAGCCGTCGTTCCTTCAGATCGCCCAATACAAAGAAGATGTGTGAGCAGGGAGTTCCAAGGGACTGCAACTTAAGACAAGAACACCGAATTCCCTTCACATTGCCTTCATCAACACATATCTCACATTCCACATGGTACTCTGTGTCTCCTTTATCCTTCCTGCCAACAATATACTTCATCGTATTGTAGCCGTCATCTTCAATCTCTCTCACAATACACTTTGTGGCTGCTTTTATGCTGAACTGCACCGTGGAAAAAATACTTGGTGTGAACGATTTCGCAGCCTCTTTCTCAAAAAATTGAAGCATCTGGTTCTAAGCATGGTACAGAACTCGATGCTACCAAGTCTAGAACCGCTTCATTAACGCGCAGCCGCGAAAGGCAGTGGTCAAAGTGCTCTACCAACTCAAAGAGTGTCATTTTACGATCCAGATTCACCTGAAGCCTAGAGTTTAGGCTCTCACTCCGCTGGTTGCTTCTCAGTCCTAGATAGCACTTACCAACATGATACGCAGCACACCAGACTTGCCTCCTCTCATACATCTCATATAGCCACGACTCCGTATCCATAACGTTATGCTTAACCAAGAATTTCTGCCATTTTTCTTCAATCTCGTCTACGTAGCAACAATCATATAGGAAATTCCTCAAGTCATCCTTGACAGCATCATTGTTAATATTGCGCACGATGCACTGCTCAATATTCCATATGCATAGCCTATGCTATGAATCTGGCCACACCAGCCCGATTGCTCTCTGCATAGCCAGGTCTCCATCAGTGATCACAGACACCGGATGCTTCTGAGCCATGGCTTTAGAGAATGTGCGAAGCATCCACACATACGACTCAGTTGTCTCCTGGGAAGTAACTCCGCATGCAAAAATAACCGTGCTGCCATGCTGATTCACCCTGATAGAGTCGGAGTGCCCGATCTTTCGGTGAGTGGAGATAAATTCGACTAGTTGGAAGTAGACCCTCACGATCCGACTACGACGAGCGAACCCGAAGCGCCAATGCAATCGCTGAACCAACTCCCTGTGGTTACCAACCCTGTTGTTACAAGATCAGCCTGATCACGAGGATCAATTCCTGTCCGCAATCAAAGAACGAACAAGAACAAGATGCGAGCAATCTCAATATCACTCGAAGGTGGAGTTCTGAATCACACGAAGACAGCGCGTATTTGCGCGTGTTCGAGAGTAGCTAAAGCTAGATGTAAAACAAAACTCAAGTCTGAAAATAAAAGAGGAGTCTATCTAAATAGGGGGCGCAGCCCCTGGCGGCCACGAGGGACGGCGCGCTACAGTACCCACGGGTACTGTTCACGCCTAGGGTTGTGAGGGTTGGGTCTCCTGTTGGGCCAACTACTATTCTTCTGGGCCTTCGTTCTTTAGTAGCATGATGTAGTTCAATTCCCTCGCACGGGCCCGAGTAATTGGCCCAGGTGGAGGGGATGACGCCTGGGCCTGAAATGGAGGCGCGCCTGGTGGAGATGGCGCCTGGGATGCTTCTGGTGCTGCTGGTGTAGATGTTCTTGTATTGTAGTTGATGTCCTCATCATTCTCCCCTTCTTGAACCGAAGTCGTCCTCGACGGTAACTCCTCATCTTCTCCCGCGTACAGTTTCAAATCTGCAACATTAAAACTAGTGGAAACACCAAACTCCGCAGGCAGGTCAAGGATATAAGCATTATCATTAATCTTGGTTAGTACCTTAAAAGGACCAGCAGCACGAGGCATCAATTTAGAACGGCGCAAAGTAGGAAAACGATCCTTTCTCAAATGCAACCAAACCATATCACCAGGTTCAAAAGTAACAAGTTTTCTACCTTTACTACCAGCAACCTGATATTTAGCATTAGCAGCAGCAATGTTTTGTTGAGTCTGTTCATGCAAATTAATCATTTGTTCAACATGTGCAACAGCATCAATGTGTGGGGCGTCCGCAGCATCAAGCGAAAACAAATCAATAGGCGCCCGAGGAATATAACCATAAACAATCTGAAAAGGGCACATCTTTGTAGAAGAATGTGTTGCATGATTATAAGCAAACTCAATATGAGGCAGGCAATCTTCCCAACGTTTCAAATTTTTGTCTAAAACAGCCCTTAGCATGGTTGACAAAGTTCTATTAACCACCTCAGTTTGTCCATCAGTCTGAGGGTGACAAGTGGTGCTAAACAGCAATTTAGTTCTCAATTTATTCCAAAGTGATATCCAAAAACGACTGAGAAACCTAGCATCGCGATCAGAGACTATTGTATTCGGAATACCATGCAAACGAATAATCTCTCTAAAGAACAATTCAGCAACATTGCTAGCATCATCAGTCTTATGACAAGGTATAAAATGAGCCATTTTGGAGAAATGATCAACAACCACAAAAATGCTGTCCCTCCCCTTCTTAGTTCTAGGCAATCCCAAAACAAAGTCCATAGAAATATCAAGCCAAGGGGAGGTAGGAACAGGCAAAGGCATGTACAAACCATGGTTGTTCAATCGTGACTTAGCTTTCTGACAAGTAGTGCAGCGTGCAACAAGGCGCTCGACATCATAGCGCATCCGGGGCCAAAAGAAGTGTGCGGCCAGCACCTCGTGCGTCTTGTAAACGCCGAAGTGTCCCATGAGACCGCCTCCATGCGCTTCCTGTAACAACAAAAGACGAATCGAGCTTGCTGGAACACACAGCTTGTTAGCGCGAAACAGGAAACCATCCTGTATATGAAATTTGCCCCATGGTTTACCAGGCAGACAATTGACAAAGGCATCTTTAAAATCAGCATCATCGACATATTGATCTTTCACAGTTTGCAAGCCAAAGATTTTAAAATCTAACTGTGACAGCATGGTATATCGACGAGACAAAGCATCAGCAATGACATTTTCCTTCCCGTTCTTGTGTTTAATAATGTAAGGGAAAGACTCAATAAATTCTAGCCAATTAGCATGACGACGGTTCAGATTTGTCTGGGTACGAATATGTTTTAAAGCCTCATGATCAGAATGGATTATAAACTCACGATGCCAAAGATAGTGCTGCCATGTTTGTAAGGTGCGCACTAAAGCATAAAGTTCCTTATCATAAGTAGAATATCTTAGGCTAGCACCGCTTAATTTTTCACTAAAGTAAGCAACCGGTTTTCCTTCTTGTAACAAAACAGCACCTAGCCCAATACCGCTGGCATCACATTCAAGCTCAAATATTTTACCAAAATCAGGGAATTGCAAGAGAGGAGCATGTGTTAACTTATCTTTCAAAGTGTTGAACGCTACCTCCTGTGAATCACTCCAAGTAAACGGCACACCTTTCTTTGTGAGCTCATGTAGAGGCGCTGCAATGG
The DNA here is from genome assembly GCA_012490785.1 of Eragrostis nindensis. Classification (NCBI taxonomy): domain Eukaryota; kingdom Viridiplantae; phylum Streptophyta; class Magnoliopsida; order Poales; family Poaceae; genus Eragrostis; species Eragrostis nindensis. The sequence goes on from JAAXCT010000201.1 coordinate 196,147, forward strand.
AGCTAAAATCACGCACGAACCGGCGATAGAAACCTGCAAGTCCAAGAAAACTCCGAATCTGTGTGACCGTCGTCGGTGTAGGCCACTCCCGAATGGCATCGATCTTGCTGCTATCCACCTCAATGCCCTGTGGAGTAACAACATAGCCAAGAAACGAGACACGTTGTGTGCAAAAGATGCATTTTTCCATGTTACCAAACAAGTTAGCAGCACGCAACGTATCAAAAACAGCACGCAAATGTTCTAAATGTTCTTCCATAGACTTGCTGTAAAGCAGGATATCATCAAAATAGACAACAACGAACAATCCTATGAAAGGCCTCAGAACTTCATTCATTAAGCGCATAAAGGTGCTGGGAGCATTAGTCAAACCAAACGGCATAACCAACCATTCATATAAGCCAAATTTCGTTTTAAAAGCCGTTTTCCATTCATCACCCAGTTTCATTCTAATCTGGTGGTAACCGCTACGCAAATCAATCTTAGTGAAAATAATGGCACCACTAAGCTCATCGAGCATATCATCAAGGCGTGGTATAGGATATCGGTAACGGATGGTGATATTATTAATAGCACGACAGTCTACACACATACGCCATGACCCATCTTTCTTTGGAACAGGTAACACAGGGACTGAGCAAGGGCTAAGAGACTCACGAATGTAACCCTTGTCAAGCAACGCCTGCACCTGGCGCTGGATCTCCTTCGTCTCATCCGGATTTGTACGGTACGGGGCGCGGTTCGGCAGCGGTGCGCCGGGGATGAGATCGATCTGGTGCTCAATGCCACGGAGCGGAGGAAGACCCGGTGGCAAGTCGGCGGGAAAAACATCAGCGTACTCCTGCAAAAGGTTAGCAACAGCAGGGGGAATATCCAAAGACGGCGCATCATTAAGTGAAACGAGCACACTAGAGCATACAAGTGCATAGCAGGGTAACTGAGCATCGCGTAGATCATCAAAATCAGCACGTGTAGCAAGTAAAACAGGAGCTTCCAACTTGATTTCAGAATTAACAGATGGCGATGGTGGGGGTTCAAGTTGTTTAGCAGCTTTAGCGGCTCGAACAAGGTCATCTTTAACAATTTGTTCAGGTGTCATGGGATGTATAATTATTTTCTGACCCTTAAACATGAGAGAATAATGATTCGAACGACCATGATGCAAGCAGTCAGTATCATATTGCCAAGGTCGACCAAGTAATAAAGAGCAGGCTTCCATGGGAATAACATCACAATCGACAAAATCAGAATAAGCACCCAGGGAGAAAGGAACACGCACTGACCGTGTTACTTTAATTTTTCCACCATCATTAAGCCACTGGATGTGATATGGATTTGGATGCGTACGAGTGGGTAACGACAACTTCTCTACCAGCACGGTACTCGCCAAATTGTTGCAGCTGCCACTATCGATGATGATGCGAACCGACCGCTCGTGCACAACACCCTTTGTATGGAACAGAGTGTGTCGCTGATTCTTCTCGGGTGAAGCGACCTGTGTACTAAGAACACGCTGTGCAACAAGATTTTCATACCTATCGGCGTCGGCCGGGTTGACATGTACGTCCGCCTTAGCTGCATGGTCAGTGGCGAGCATAGCACGTTGAATCTCTTCAGAATCACTAGCGGAAGAATACTCACCATCGTCGCGAATGAGCAAAATGCGTTTGCTCGGACAGTCCCGAATCACATGGCCAAATCCTTTGCAACGATGACACTGAATATCCCGTGTACGGCCTGTGGTGGGAGCCGCGCCTGTGGAGGGGGCAGCGCCTGCAGGGTTGGGCTCCCTCGCGCGTGGTGTAGGCGTGGCTGTGGATGGTGCAGGGGCAGCGGCCGCTGAGCTAGACGTCGAGCTGCGTCCTGCAAAAGGGTTAGTATATGTCTTCGAGCGGCGTCCCTGCACTTCACGTTCAGCTTTGCAAGCATATGCGAATAATGTGGTCATATCAGAATACTCCTTATAATCAAGTATATCCTGAATTTCGCGGTTCAAACCACCACGAAAACGTGCCATCGCAGCGTCGTCCACCTCGAACAAACCACAACGAATCATACCTTTTTGTAGTTCCTGGTAATATTCCTCAACAGATTGTTGACCTTGCTGAAATCGCTGCATTTTATTAAGCAAATCTCGGGCATAATATGAAGGTACAAATCGATGTCGCATAGCAGATTTTAGTTGTTCCCAAGTGGTGGGAATTGTAGTGGGATGTTTTCGTTTATATTCACGCCACCAAATTAAGGCAAACTCAGTAAATTCACTAATAGCAGCTTTAACTTGGGAATTAGCAGGAATATCGTGGCATGAGAACTTCTGTTCTACCTCTAATTCCCAATCAAGATATGCAGCAGGGTCATATTTGCCATTAAAAGATGGAATTTTAAATTTAATCTTAGCAAATGAGTCATTAGTGGGATGACGTACCACGCGGCGAGCACGGCCGTGGCGGTTGCTAGTATCTCCATCGTCTTGCTCGGTGTCACCGCCATAATCCTTCTGCAGCCCCGTGATCGCGGTGTTCAATGCCTCTAGTCGTGCCATGATGTTGTCGAGCGTGATCTTGGAGGCCGTCTGCGCGAGGTCGAGCTGATCGAACCGCTCGTTCGCCGAAGTGACCGTCGAATCAAGCCGTTCATGTATCGTCTTAATGTCCGCGGTCAATCCATCAACCTGTGTCTGCAGGTCGACATCCTTCTTGTCCTTGTCCTTGTCCTTCTTGTCCTTGTCCTTGTCCTTGTCCTTGTCGTCTCCTGACATGGTTAGCGCAAACACAGAAACAAATCCTACGACAACAAAGGTGTAAAGGCTCTCACAAAAGTGCTGTTATCAAATTCTTATCCGTTCTTACCACGCACACAGGGGCGAACTGCAACCGACTGGTGGAACTCGCGAAAGATTGGAGGAGCGATTGCCTGGAGAAACAAAGTATGCTCGTCGTAGGAATATGTGGAATTCTGGGTAGGCTGCACTCAAAACAAGGATTAGCACAATCAAACAATAATGCAGGGTTGAATTATAGTGCTAAACACGTAACAAAGCTGCTGGAAACAAAGTGCAAAAGTGGAACAAGATGAAAGTGGGGAAAGAAAGCTGCTGGAATCAAGGTGTACACACGTCCTGTGTGATGGCCGAACCTGCCCAGGTGAAAGTCGGCCTAACCTTGTTTCGGTCTCCTCTTTTGTTTTTTTTTCTTTTTTTTTGTTCTTTTGTAGAAACTCACAAACTGATTATATGAACAAGGGAATACAAAAGAGCAAGTCGCCACACACACACTTGTTTCGGTCTCTCTCTCTCTCTCTCTCTAGAGTAGACGGCGCCCACCTTCGGTTTCCTTCTGTTCTCAGGATTGCTTTCCCTTTTTTTTTTCTGGACTGTTTTTTTTTTTTTTTGATTGCTTTCCTAACCAGAGGCGAACAGGGGCCGGCGATCAGGGGCGAAGGCGCGGTCCAGGGGGAAGACCGGCGTGTGGTGGATGGTGAGCGGCAGAAAGATGGTGGCGGCGCTAGGGTTGAAAGAAAAACAAGGGTAGAACACAAAGTAACCAGCAACAATTGAACGCGTAAAGCACACAAACTCAACAATGCAAATTATTGAAAGAAAGTGCAAGGCTCAAAGGGGTGCTGGGACAATGTTCTAACCTGATAATTTTTTTTTTTTGGTTTTGTGGACTGTAGGTAATGGAAAAACACTCGATAAACTCACCGATCAACCTGGAAATCTGATACCACTTGATAGAGTCGGAGTGCCCGATCTTTCGGTGAGTGGAGATAAATTCGACTAGTTGGAAGTAGACCCTCACGATCCGACTACGACGAGCGAACCCGAAGCGCCAATGCAATCGCTGAACCAACTCCCTGTGGTTACCAACCCTGTTGTTACAAGATCAGCCTGATCACGAGGATCAATTCCTGTCCGCAATCGAAGAACGAACAAGAACAAGATGCGAGCAATCTCAATATCACTCGAAGGTGGAGTTCTGAATCACACGAAGACAGCGCGTATTTGCGCGTGTTCGAGAGTAGCTAAAGCTAGATGTAAAACAAAACTCAAGTCTGAAAATAAAAGAGGAGTCTATCTAAATAGGGGGCGCAGCCCCTGGCGACCACGAGGGGCGGTGCGCTACAGTACCCACAGGTACTGTTCACGCCTAGGGTTGTGAGGGTTGGGTCTCCTGTTGGGCCAACTGCTATTCTTCTGGGCCTTCGTTCTTCAGTAGCATGATGTAGTTCAATTCCCTCGCACGGGCCCGAGTAATTGGCCCAGGTGGAGGGGATGACGCCTGGGCCTGAAGTGGAGGCGCGCCTGGTGGAGATGGCGCCTGGGATGCTTCTGGTGCTGCTGGTGTAGATGTTCTTGTATTGTAGTTGATGTCCTCATCACACCCCGACAAAAGGCACAAGGGGCATGTTGTACCAGTTCGTTTTGTAAGTGCTATCAAACACTACGACATCACCAAATGCTCCGTAATCAAGCCGACTTTGAGTATCACACCATAGCAGTCCCGTGAGGTGCCCTTTCTCATCGGTCTTGTGTTCAAAGAAGAAATCGGGATCCCTACGTGAGCATTCTGTCAGGTAACTGATGACCGTTTGAGCATCACCAGCAGCAACTGTCTCCTCCTTATTGCGATGGCAGAAATTATACAAGTCCCTTTTTGTAAATCCAACCTTATCATACCCACCATACAGCATTTCCATAATATCCATAATCTGGTGTTTGCGGATCCCGGAAATCTGCATCGCCACAATATCAGCTTTCTGCTCCTCTCGGATTCTTCTATGCGAACGCAAAAGACTAGCAAGATCTTCTTCCACCATCAGATGGTTGTGCTCGCAGATGAAACCCCTCACATGCCACTGCCCTGTGTTCTGATCCCGTGCAATCACAAGTTTCGCAGGGCATCCAAAACGAGTAAGATTCCGCGGCCTCCGCTTCTTATTCTCCCTCATCAGCTCCTTCTCTTCGCGGAAACCTTCACAGCTGCAAATGAATCGCCGGAGAGTCCTCTCATTGTGGCCTTTGTCCCACTCACAATAGTCTTTCCTGACACTAAATCCTTTCCCCTTAGCATAGTTGTTATAAAACTTGTATCCTTGATCTTCTTCATCAAACACCTTCCTAACAATTTCATTGTACTCGAGACCCGCCATTCCCTCCTGCATAAGTAACCAAAAAACTTTGAAGAATCCTCATAGGGCAAGCAGGTTTCAATCATACGAATAAAATTTGACTGCTAGTGGAAGAAAACAAACAAAAAGTTGGATACAAGTAGGAAAATAAACCTGTTGATACTAGCATCCAAAGAACAGCTTATCCTAAATCTGTTTTCAGATACAAACTTTTTCCTTAAACTTTTTCTCTGCCCATTCCTGGGACTGTAACTTGACACCTTTCTCTCTACTCCTACTTCAATAAATTGGCAGAGCACCTGCCCTGATTCAGATAGTGGTCAAATATTCAATATGTCTTGAGGCTAGGAAAAAAAAAATCCTCCAACTCCAAGAAGGCTTTACACTGTCAATTTTTCAAGTTTGATGTGTATGTTATGGAAGTACTGTCACATTTTCACAAAAGACTGGTTATGTTTTTTTTTTGATTTGTGCACATAGCTTAATATATGATTGATATAAAACTAAAGAACATCTCATCAGCCTCTCACAACAAACGGATCAGGATGAGCTTGAACTGATAAATGAATGAAGTCTGGAAACTTGCTATACTGCACTATGCCTTGAAGCTATGAGTATATGGAGCACAAATTCATGTGCAGCTATGAACATAGATAGGTCATTCATAAACATATATACTGCAACAATATTAATTCCTGTTGTAGCAAGTTTGCAAGTCAATAGTTGTCATGCATCTCGTATAGATTAAATCAAGTCACTGTATCGTACATTTATGCTAACAAACAAAAAAAAATCATGTCACTGAATGATTGTCTAGTGCTCGGGTAGTGAATGAAAACAAGGCAGCGGTGCTCCTATTACAATACTAGAGCTGGTACTGCTTCAAACAAAAAACTAACATTACATTTTCAGCCTACATTTCTGGTAACGCCAAACTAACATTCATTGAAGATTACCAATCAAATCACTCTGCCGTAATAGAATCAAGTCAAACAAGTAGTATGCGTGTTCCACACATCTGTTAAAGGCAGAAGAAAAAGGAATAGGGAGTCTTGGATGACACAACTTGGCAGAAAGGAAAAGGCAAGAATTGGTCCCTGTCACAGCTCCAACAGCATGTGCTGCAAGACTACCTGTTCCTTTCTTTGGCACAACTTGGCCCAAACGTAAGTAATCCACTCTACTAATCATCGACACCAAATCCGACCACGGAATGGCAGGATCCCAGAAGGACGGAAAAACACAAGGATCACCCTACACAAATGAAATCTGCGAGCCCAGAAATTATCACTAGCTATGCCTGAAGTACTCACGCCGACAAAAAAAAAAATTCTCGGACGAATGCCGAGAATTATTACTACTACAAAGAGTGCCCAAATTCGGGCTTCAACAAGAAGCGCAAACACAAGAGCCCCTAGTAAAGATTGCAGCTCGACGCCTTATTCCTCATTTCCGATTACCCAATTACCTAAACAACCAGCAAAGCCGAGGAATCCGCCACCAATTCTCCTGAAAAAAAATCCCGCCTTGCGTTCATCCTGGAGGCAACCTGTGGGAGCGATGGAGGCGGCTCTGCGGAGTCGTGGCTACTCCGTGCGCGCGGGTGGGGGAGGGGAGGCGCGCGGCGGCGCGGCGCGGGTGGGGGACGGAAGGCGTGTGGCGGCGCGGCGCGTGTGGAGGACGAGAGGCGCGTGGCGGCGCGGCGCGGCGCGGCGCGGGTGGGGGACGGAAGGCGCGTGGCGGCGCGGCGCGTGTGGGGGACGAGAGGCGCGTGGTGGCGCGGCGCGGCGCGGGTGGGGGACGGAAGGCGCGTGGCGGCGCGGCACGTGTGGGGGACAGGAGGCGCGCGGCGGCGTGGCTAGGAGCGGGGAGAGCGGCATGGCTAGGGCGGGAGGCGCATGGCGGCGGCGTTGCGGCGTCTGAGGAAGAGGGCGACGCAGGCGGCGGCGTGCGTCGGGGGGGGGGGGGGGGGGGGGGGGGGGTGACTGGGTGGGGTGGGGGGTGGGGGGGGGGTTTGACATCATGATTACCATACTACCCTTGGTAAATTAAATTAACCTAAAACCATTATTTTGAGTAGGTATTAGGAGGTAATAGGAGGTATTGGGAGGATATTCCAAGCATTGTAAAAGTGCTCTTAAAACAATGGTGCGCAAGGTTATTTATTGATATGAGAAGGTAACTGTTTCAGGTCTCAGTGGTTTTGTGACTTACTTTCTTTGAAATGTTGGCAAGCAACCTTGGCAGCGTTCATCTCTGCTTGCTTCTTAGTGCTCCCTGGCTCTCCCTCAAATATTTCACCTCGAACTTTCACAGTTGATATGAATGCAGCAGTATTATTCAATACATTTAACACTGTAATGTAGCAAGGCAAGGGATAGTGTTCTTTCTGAGCTAATTCTTGCAGAAGATTCTTATACGGTACTGATGGAACCTACAAATGATAGAGCACTTCATGAGATCAACATCATCATAAAGTTAACAGAGGCTGGAACAAACGCTAAGGTTATTTAGAATATATAATTTTGACCCATGCTAGCAGAAGCCTAGTGATGTAGCCCTGAATAAACTACAAAATGTCAAGGCCATTCAGGCGTTGCGTTCGCCATCTGAAGTTACAAAATGGAACTCTCATGAGCAAAATTGTTTGCAAGCTATTATCTAGTTCTGATATACCTTGCTTCAGATGAAAGCTACTAGGTAGCTGCAACTGTAAAGTTCGGAGATAACTTCAGATAAAAAGAACTCATCCGCAGGCGAAAGACAGTTTCGGAGCTAATTGTCACAGTTTCCTCAAAAAAAAAAAAAAAAACCAACTGTCACACTGGTGAATGTTGGTTCAGGAACAACGATACATCATTGTTGTCCAATAAATTTGACTAATGTTCCCGGAATGACAACACCATTCACCTACACCCATCCCAACGCCAGCTTCTACACTGATGCATTATAGTTGCAGTCTGATGTGTTCGACAAAAAAAAAAGAGTTGCAATCTAATTGCTTACACTTTTTTACCTAAAACCGATACTTTGTTTGCAAACAGTAGCAGAGAGGAATAAACTTGTTCAGATTTTAGCACAACAAATACATTCATCAAGTGTGGGGCGGGGAAGTGGACCAACCGGTGATTGATCGTGTGTGCTTGCTTCAAGAGGTAAGGACTTCAGAGCAAGTTCCGCAGCTGCTATTTCAGCCGCCTTCAGTGAATGGTGCTCTTCCGGGCTCTCAAATGTTAGCCCATCTATGATCACTTTTGATTTGAATAGAGGTTCATGAGGTGGACCTTTCTGAATGGGGCAATACAAAGGCAGCTGAATGCCTCTCTTCTGAGCATAGGTTTGCAGCTGATTCTTGTGATTCGGCTGGGCCTCTACAATAAATGAAGTACGTAGTGAGTGTGACAGGCATAAACTTCAAGAAGGACAAACTAAGATGCAAGTATAATGAAAACGGTTGTGCCGATTTCATCACATAATGAATAGAGTTTATGTATTGAAAGATCACATGATCATGAATAATCGTCATGAGACATAAATGTGTAGTCGTTTTAATAAACTTATATAAACATGTCCTGCATTTCTTATTGAGCTGAACATGACTTCTGTGAAAATTAAAATTATTTGCTACTCAGGGATCAACGTGGTTGTACTTTTATATTCATTACAGCATACCATAAAATCAGGGAGAATTGACTACAAGAATCCTGAGACGTCCTTTGGGGAATCGAGTGCAGTTACTCCCCATCGGTGAAATTGGAAAAAGATAAAGAGTGGTGGTGAGTCTACCTATCTACTCCCTCAGATCCAAAATATAAATTATTTTACATATCTTGTAAGTAGAATGTTTTAGCATCGATATCAATTAAAAATATTGATAATCTACAGTTGTTGGTAGAATCATTACAAAAATTACTTTCATAAATCTCTCTCTCTCTCTCTCTCTCTCTCTCTCTCTCTCTCTCTCTCTCTCTCTCTCTCTCTCTCTCTACTAGAAACAAGTAAGGCACTGAAGAACTTGTTGATGTGTCCCAATAAAGTTTTATTTTGGATCAAAGGGTCTATATATGAATGCTTCATAACTCACGTTTTACTACTATCAGTTCACTTACTGCCTTCATCTGCAAATATTTGTAAGTGTATAGAGCTCATTTCTTCATCTAATACAAGAATATCTTCTCTATTTTATCTTCTCTGTCTTAGTTTAGAACCAAGATTACAGGAAAAATGAAAAGATTGGGCAATGGCTTCGAGAACCTTGACGCGGTTCTAGCCACTTTGTAAACAACTCAAGGTGCACCCTAACCCAATGGCAAGTGCCACCACCGGATTATCCGAGTATTGGAACTTCATTTTTGTAGTTGCAGTAATTTTTTTAAAAAAAGTGAATATATTTTTGTAGTAGCATGAGAAAATAAAAGGATACCAAGTGAACAATTAACTAACCGCGCTTCGTGGGAAGCGGCACTCCCGGGAGCTGGGAAAGCTTCTGGAAGGCGGCCATGGCGGCGAGGTGCTCCGCCTCCTTCAACGTCCGCGCGCCGCCTCTGGGGGAGCAGAATTTGGCGCCGTTGACTACTACGGTGCCGCAGACGAGCGAGGCGTGCTCGGGGCCATGGCGCGTAGAGGTGTACGCCGGCGAAGGCCACCGCTGCCGCTGGCAGAGCTCCATCAGCAGCGACTTGTACATCTCGCTCTCGCCGGACCGAATGGACCTCCCTCCTGCTAGCTAACGTCCTGATGCTCTATTGCTCTCTGGTTTCCTCTTCTCGGAGCCTGAGGAGGGAGCTTCTGTGAGCAGCGTTTGTAGCTTCTCTGAGCAGCAATGATCAATTGACCAGTGAGGCCGCTCTCTGCAGTTTAAAAAGACACTTTCATTGATTTAGCTCGATATAAAAAAATTACGGAGCAAAAATTTGTGGTAATCCTTAAAAACGCATGCTGCTCGTTTCAGTCGGATTTCAGTGCATGCAATGCAGCTACCAAAAATTAAGAGCATATAATCTGCATCACCAACTTGGTTCGTTGTAAGGAGGTGTCTCCTTCTTACAACGAACCAATCATTTTTTTTTTCTAATCTCTTAATTACTTTTTTTAGTCATTGGATTTTGATTCAACCACACAAAATTTTCATTTACTTGACAAAAAAATGTTCTTTGAAACAACAAAATTGTTCCACCTAAGAACTAATTGTTCCAGCAGTACAGTTTCGTTATTCCAGCGTTGCAGTTTAGTTGTTTGAGCAGTACAGTTTCATTGTTCCAAAAATGTGACTGAGGGATATACGAAATCTCAGTCACCTGAGAACTAGCAAATCTCTCGTTGTAAACTGCAGAGCCCACAAAATGTCCCAACAAAATTTGCCTCCTTGCCTGACCGAATGTCACACCCGGTTTTAAAAACAAAACCGAATGCTCATCTATATGTGTGCCCAGGATCAAGTTACACACATATAGTACAAAGTAAAGTAAAACAGATAACCAATGTCATAATTACAGCGTACCTTATTATAATAAATGTCTTAAAAGACTAAAAGAAATACAATCGCTAGCGGAAGACTCCATAACGTCACAGGCAATCGACCGGGGGCTCCACAAGCTTAGTCTTCACCATCAGCTCTAAAGTGGGCAAACTTCAATCTCTGAGCAGCATTTGATAGTTGTAGGAGAAATAGCAAGTGTGAGTACATATCGTACTCCGCAAGTGTAGGAAAAGATGACATGCAAGCTTATATGAAAGAAAGGCTAACATATGGTTCATAGCAGAAAGCAACTATTACTATACCATTTAATTAAAGCACCTATTTACTAAGTGTGTAAACCCACCCAAAGGTTATTAACAAAGGGGACACTACAAGTTACCCACTTGTAGCAAAACGGGTCACCCACCCGAAGCCATACTACAAGATACCCTCTTGCAGCATCCAACCGGTTACCCACCAGAACCATCCAACCATCCATGGCTCCTACCCGGAGACCATCCAAAACCAAACCAACCAAAGCAACTAATCATGTGAGGATCCAGGCCACTCCTAACCGTGAGCACGGCTGTCATGACAGTTTTACTTCTCTGCAGAGGTGCACAACTCTACCCACAGGGTGGTGATTCCGTCACTATTCAGCGACTAAAGTCTCCATGTTGCCATAATCACACTACCAAGGTGTGAGGCCAAGAGAACACCACATGGTCTTTCAGAGCGCTTCCCAGCCTGCCAACATCCTCGCTAAGGTTCCACTACTGCCAGTACCCCTGCAACAGTAGCCCCCTCTGGCGCCGTGGCTAGGAGTACCCCTCCATCACCTGAGTTTGGAAGTAACCCTTCCTCCCTTTTTCCTTGAACACCAGCAAAACTGGGAAGACAGCATAATACTTGACCAAGTCTACCATAATCAACCCTGTGCTTTGCGCTGTTGTCCTAGGTTGCCGCTCCACGAACCGGTCCTTAGCTAACTTGAGCAAGACTAACACAAGCCCAAGTCTCGTGCTAACCGCACCATCATCAAACATACCACTTGCTCAAGTTACAGCATACCTAAAGTCCAGGTTGCTAAAAAGAAATAACCGGTCCATGATCATTATGTTCAAGTGAACCATTAGTCAAGATTATTAGTCAAATTATCATCCAACCCAGTTCAGCAAGCTAAGCAAGACCTACCTATTCACATACTATCATCTACCAAACCAGGCGACAAGGAAATAGTATGAAACAGGATAAATGACACATAGGATTCATATTAAATGCGATGCATGATATTAAACTAGAGGTAAAAAGGAATAGGTTCAAAATGGTCAAGGACACTTGCCTCAAAAGAAGTGTTGCTACTCAGAGTCTTCAAAGTCTTGCTTCTTGTTCTTGATAGCCCTCGAACTGCGCGTTTTCTATTTAACGGCAACATGCAAAGCACATAGCACAAACAATAAGAAACAGTACACCAAACAGTATGAAAAGGCTATGAAAACTATACTAACAGAAAGTACTCGTCGCTACGATCGCTTGAGCGCAAGAATCGTTTAAAACGGAGTTAAGAGCAAAAAGTTATAAGATTTTGAAGTGAGAGGGTCTAGAACAGAAAAACAGAAACGTCTAGGAAATCTAACGTGCGCGTTCCCGTTGATTGGCTGCATGTTTGGGAGCATGGTTTCCACAGTACTATGTGCAATGTTGTGGAACATAAAGGACACATGATGATTATGGCACAGATTCACCTGAATTGGAGATCGGATGGTTGAATCTCGATGAGATTGTTCTGCGACAGCTGATGGTGGCATAGCGTTCCTGGTCGTTTCCGGCATGATCTTGGGGAATCCTTTGGGGAAACTGTAGTATACTTGCTGGAACACAATTGGGTGTTGATTATGCATCAGAAACGGCAAGGGATTGGATGGAACACGGATACAATTACCATCAGGCGCTCTAGACAGATCCAGGACAGGGAGCAGAGGTCATTGCGAAGTAGATCCCCGTTGATTCTGGTCACCCCTTGGCTTGATCTTTGGATATGTATTCGAGGACTTCATGGCGCATCTCTGGGCGAAATTTGGTGGCATTTGGATGGGTGGATCGCTGGGAACGCGGATGCCAATCTGTGACAGTGCTGCTGGACGCGAGGGTGGAGAGGCGTGGCGGCAGCCTGGCGGCGTGGGAGGGGTTTGGAGGGCAGGGAGGACGTGGGGAGGGCTCCAATATATATAGAGGGGGTGGTCTAGGGTTCCGGAGAGGTTTTGGGCTTGGCCCATAAGGGAGAGAGGTGAGGAAAGGCGGGCCTCGGTCCAAACGGCAAGGAAAACGATGGGGGAGTTGAGAGAGGGTGCTGGGCTGGGTTGAGCAGGGTGCAGGGCTGCCTGCTGTGGTGATTCTTCGGGCTGGGCAGAGGCGAGTCATAAATTTCTTGTTGGCCAGCTATCCATGATATGGGGCAATTGGTTGATCTATTAGCTGCAGGTCGAGAGATGGAAAAGAAAGGAGTGTGGATTAGTTGACCAGCAGCAGGATAGAACCATGCATGGCTTGGTCGGCCTCAAAACCTGCAGGGATCTCGCTGCAGCCTGGGATTGAATTACAGAGAATAGATAGCTTGCAAGCAAAATGAGAGAAAGGAGCAGAATTGCAGAACAACAGCAGCGGGTTGCCAAGGTTTTGTGGCAGCTAGCGTGTTGGCAAAGACATGAAGAGAGAAAAGAAACACAAAGAACGATGGGAAATTCTTTGTGCTTCACGAGAGAGAGAGAGTTGCAAAACAGGGCGGCAGGGGCAATTTCGATGAGCTAGATTGATGGGGCTGCTAGGTATCAAGAGAGAGAGAGAGAGAGAGAGTAGGGCGCACACAGTAGCTTTGCTCAGCTGAATTTCTCCATGCAACCACATAGCTGGATATGTCACGGCAGGAAGAAGAATAAACAAAGGAATCTATTGTTTAGGTGCATGCCGATGGAGATACAAAAAGAAAGAAGGATTGAAATATGAGATCGGGTAGTTAGAATACTGGTAGCTCGTTGGCTTGCAAACTAACGAGAGATACAAGCAGAGAAAAGACCGAAAGGGTAACAGCATGAGAGACATGGCTTTGGCGAAACTTAGATAGCAAGGCCATGACAGGAAGAAAAGAAACGGACAAGAGCAACGGTAGATTGGAGTTCACTTGAGAGGACCGAAAGAAGACATGCGACAGGGAGGCGCGATGGACTCGTCGAGCGAGATGCAGCTGTAGGGGCTCAGAGCTGGTCGAGGAAAAAATAGTGTAGGGATGGCACGGTGTCGGGATCCTCGACAACTCATCGGCTTCATCAATGGCAGCATCCTCACGTTGCTCGGCTGGTCGACGATAACGGTGATGGGGCCTCCTCAAGGAGTTGGGGCGGCGTGCGACTGTCCAGGTGGGCCACGAGCAGGCGAGCTGGACTGCGGGAAGAGGAAGCCGGCCCATGCAGAGAAAAGAAAGGAAACGGGAGAAAGAAGAAAACGAGTCACGGAAAGATTCAGCCCTCTGCGGCTAAGGGTTTCTTTTATTCGTTTCTATTTCTAATTTCTATATTGAACGAAATTATTTCTATTCGAATTTTTAAATATATTTTCACACATACCCCTACTGCAAACTACTTCAGCATGAGTGCAACAAATAAATATTAATATAACCTATATTAATTGATTTAATTTAGAAAATAATTTTATTTGCCTAAATAAATGCGATAACTCTCAAATAATAAAGCAGAACTTTAAACTATTCTAAAAAGTTTTAAAATTTAGTGAAATTTAAGTCACATTCCAAAATCCAAAATTTTGGGTGTGACACCCAACAAAAGTCTCAATTCAAAAATGCAATAATCTGAAAATAGTTATGTGCAAATTTACGCCCTTCAGTTCATCTTTTGCAGGTTAAGGTGCGGGAGGTCGGGGAAAGTGGACCTGGTGAGCAGCGTCGTCGCCTGGGACCTGGTGAGCCTCGAACTTGAGAGGGGCGGAACGCTAGAGGAGGCAGCGGCATCAGTCCTTGGTGGGGACTGGGGATGATGCTGCGGAGGATATCGTCGGGGAGTTGGCCGATAATTTCGGCGCTCCGTTCTCATGGAGTCCGTGGTTGGCCACCCTATTCTCGCCACACCCATGGCCATGGCGGAAGCAGATTGGTCGCCGCTACATTTTTTTTATTTTTTGAGAAAAGGGTTGGATTTTATTAAATATAGGATAATATTACATCCAGCTCCTTACAAAGGAGCCTTCAAAACAAAAGAAAAATACATTGAAGTCCTTGTAAGAAGCTCCTGGAGGTCGCCGTATCTGTCGACCAGAATTGTCGCTGCTCGCCCCTTCTCCGATGGCAGCACCACAGAAGCATGCCGAGGAGGAAGCTCAAAGCCGGCACCCCAACTGACGACGCCGCATCTAATTTAAACGCCAGCAATAGCACAGTCGTCAACGGACCGTACCGTAAAACGATGAACGCAGCGGCAAATAGCCTGCTCTTGGCCACATCATCGTCACGCAGACCAGGATCAGACACCAATCGCCTCCATGACCGACCCCAATCAACAGAAGACGAAGACCTCAAGATGGGGACTGGAAACTCCACCTCAGAACTATCGGGAAGGAGGAAGACATACCTCACAAGAACATCTCTAGAACCACCAGAGGATTCTTGGAGGGACAAAATACCGGCGCCATCGACGTAATCTCTGGCCCGGAAACCAATCTTCGACTTCACACCGGAGATGATTCCTCCACCATTGATGAAAATGAAGAACAGAAATCCTCCAATCGGCAACGACACCGACAAGGAAACAAATCCATCCCTGTAGTACCTCATGCCGTCGTCGCCCGTCAAGTCGAGGAAGCCGTCGAGGATGTCGAAGAAGGTCGCACCAAAGCTCAGCTCAATAGCTTCATCCTTGCATCCAAGACGTCGCTCGCCGGAGACGCAGCAGCAGAGGAAGGAGGCTCCATGCCGCATCAACGACATGGAGAAAACTAACCCTAACCTACCTAACTAAGCCTAGTACAGTGGAATATATACACCGGCGCCGAATCAGTCGGTCCCCCAACCCTCCGGCGCCAACGAGGCCACCGGAGGCGGAGAGGACGCGGCGAAATCGACGCCGGACGATCAGTCGCCTTGAGTTCGCCCTGATCTACTGTAGATGGGGAGAAGAGTCGAGACGAAGAAGAAGCTGGTCGCCGCTACATAGATCTCCTCGAGACGACGATTGCCTCTTCTTCCCTTGAGGCCTTGTTCAAACAGGCCCGGAACGACCTTGTTTCGGCCGGATTTTTCTGGCCCGACTTCAAATCAGAAGGAGGCCGGATTCTCTGTTTCGTTAGATGTGGCCTGTTTTAAAGTCGGGGTCACTCCGTCCGGATCCGCCACTCCAAGGCCAGGAAGCCAACCCCGAATTTGAGTGTACCAACAGGCTCCACTTATTCCTGGGCTGTAATGAAAATGGGCCTGAATACAGCCTGTGCTAACCGAACAAGGCTTGAGTTGGATCAGGAGAACACGCCGGGAATCAGACATGGTTGTCGTCGGCGCCGGGCGAAGGCCGCCGGTGAGGTCTGGGGGCGAAGCTTCGAAACACGGGGCTTCCTCATCTCACCCGTACACGTCAGATCGAACGGTAGGGGCCAGCACAATTCGGCAGGGCTTGATCTACACACTTTACAAATTAAACCTTGAACTAGATCACGGCTATTTGTCGCGATCCAATATTTTACACAAAACCCCCTACAATGGATCGTGACTATTGATCGCGATCCATTTATTTTCATAAAACCCCTCATTGGATTGTAATCAATAATCGCGATCTAAATATTTTCAATAAACCCCCTGAATGATATGGATTATTTTGTAAAGGTCCCAAGGTTGCAATCTCCCATGGCGGCCGCTCCTTCCCGCCCGCCGACGGCGACGGCAAATGAACTCCAGCTTCTCTGACAGGCACCTCGATGTTCTTCCTCTTATTATGCGAAGGAAGAAGCCAGCTACCCCGGCGGCAGAACAAGCGGAGCAGGACCGTGTTCATTCTAGAGAGATAGCAACTTTAGGCGCGTGCTCCGCGTGCTGAACTCCACCTTCGGCGCCGCCGCCGCCCCCGACGAGGCCGCCGAGGAGGAGATCACCAACACCGACTGGCTTTATTCCTCGTCCGTCGTCACCATGCCGCAGTCCTTTCTCAAAGTACCGAGTGCTATCCCGCCTAGTTGGCCGGAGATTATGCTGATAACCTTTTTTGTTAGAAAAACATTGCACATTTTTTTGGACGGCAAGCTTGCATTTGATAGAATTTTCTTATCTGCACATAATTTATGAAGATTGTTAGATTTCTCAATTAAAAAATTGTTAGCTTCTGTTCTTGAAGTTATTCGGGTTCAGCAAGCAGCCTAACTCTTGCAGAGCAGAGAGCTCATTTTGATTTGTAGCTTACTATAGTTTTTGTCACAACTCAATCTGCTTTCAGCACACCAAAGTGAACACATGGAGCATAGCTCGCTTTTCAATACAATCAGAAAAATACATAGCGGTATTCCAGCACCATGCCACGGGCTGCTCTCAAGTGCCAACCCACAAACATCAACTATTACTCCAGAAAAACGTTCCACATCAGTAGAAGTGAGATACAAAATAGTAATACGGTACAGCTCCACAGCAGCTTAAGGTTCAGGTGATCTCTTTGCCAAGGTTTCACTACTACTATTCGACGATCTTAACATTCTTTTTCTTCTTTGACTTCTCTGGCGTAGTCTGCGGCATCTCCGAGGTCGTGTTGCTCTCCGCACCTCGAGCATGAGATCCTTCAGAGGCCTTGCTTGCCACATTTGAGTGCCCCAAGCTGCCTCATACTTTCTCTTCTTGTGCTTGGTTGTTCGCTCTGCACTCAGTGCGCCCAGTGAAAGCGCAGAACCTTAGCTGCTGCGGTTCTTCGATGTGCCAGTGAACCGAGACATAGTCTTCCTAGAAGAACCTGGAAGGTAATACACACTCGCATCAATGAAATCCGGTTCAATAGAACATTTCTATATATATAACAGAATGGCATGTTAGAAAATTGACAGCAGGTCCTCAGAGAGACGAAAGGTATTTGAATCAGGCATTCCAATTCAGCCTGTAGCTGTCATATTACCTGCAGATTTCCTACTGCTAGGAGTAAGGCTCGCTAAACTTGGCTTCTCAAATTCCTCAGGTCCAGGATAACGAACTAAGCAAACTCGGCGTGAAATCTTCCCAACTAGAATTTATTCAGATTAGAGGGGAAAAAGTTAGCATACAGAAATCATACAGCATTGCTCTTTAAAAGTTAGCATATAGATATCATACAGCATGAGTGACAGATGAGAATTGAGAAAAGCTAATAGAAAACTGAGGTCCGCAGAACAATGCCTCAGACCAGTAATGGGTTCCCCCTTCCAGTTTTGACAAAAAAATTGTGGTTAAAGTGAATATATTTTAGTTCATAGCCTAGTTTTTTTATATGCTTCAGTAATAATGAACATAAGAAATACATACAAATACCAAATCGAATAGTAAAGAATATTATTGATCAAAACCATATTATCCATATTTATAAAGTTGGAAGGCAAGTATATGCTAACTTTTTTTCATGAAACAACTTTATGTCATGCTGCAAACAACACTGATTCACCATAAATCACAACAAACAGAAGCTTCAATATCAGAAGGTAATCCATTTATCTGTCGATCCACTTCAAGTATATCATTTTGACTGACATCTTGCAACATATCCCGATATATCTAATACGTTTTAGTTGCTGAGTTATAAGTTTGTCATGTCCCTGAGATAGAGAGATTCACATTTAAAGTTTGTTAAGCATATCACGGCACATATATTATTATAGGTCCATGGCTAATGAGGATGTCTCTAGATGCTACCACAATCAACTGACTTATCTTCTCAAAATCCAAGATTAGTAGCAGAGGTGGCTTTTCAAACATGAGAATCATGTCTTGTCTCTTTTTCCTCCAATTTTCCTTTAAGACCAAAATGTTCAGGACTAACAATTTACGGTGCTATATAACGGAGTAAGGTCAACATTTCTATTTTCTAAAATCAAATGTGATCATATACTAGTACCATCGATTGTAGGAGCAGGCTCATTATATTTAAGTTATACATGAAACTGGTAACTTTTGCTTCCACAGCTTGCAAGAAACACTAACAAACGACCCCCTAAAAATTACTACTAAACCAGAAAAAAAATATGAATACACAGTTCATAGCAAACTTCTATTTTGATAAAGTGAGGAAAGCACCTCTGCACCATACAATTAAATAATACTTTGATATTTCAGCATACCAGCTTTTGTTTCTGATTCTGACGGAAGGAAGACAGTTGCATCTGGCTGCTGAGAAGCAAAGCTAACAAGATCATAAGATTTCCCTGCCAAATTAAGTGTGTTAGCTATATCAATTTTTTCTTAGGAGAAGTTAAAACTAGTAATTTGCCCCCAGCAACATAATGCTGGAAATGCAAGTGGCCTCATTGATCAAATTAGCGTTGCTGATTTGCTTTTTGTAGTAAAAAGATATGAACTCTTTGGAAAAACTAAAGTATGAGTGAACCGAATTCAACAAATTGGTTCTGAAAAGTTAATGTCTAGAAGTCTTAAAAGTTATTAATCCATGTAATAACTAGTCAGAAAAACATCAGTTATCTTACCTGAGGAACTCTCCAAACTGCCCAAATTTCCATCATGTAGCTTAAGAGAAAGCTCTTTACCATGAAAATCAGACACATCGAACTGCATGTAACATAGGAAACATTGCATTGAACCTCAATAATGCAGCAAATTGACAACAGACCACTGGGATGAAAAGGAAAAAGAACCCACATAACCTTATCTTTAGGCCACTGTATTAGCCAAAATTCTTTCGAGTCTGTCGGTGAGACATCAAGCATGGCTTCCTCTTTGACCTCTTCATATGACGGTTCAGGCACATAGCTAGTGGTTGCAGCAAACTTCAGGTGCCAAGGAATAGTAATACACCGTACAAGTATATAATTTATAGAAACAATATAAACTAACACAATTGGTGGGGTGCAGCTGCATTCTACCAAGTTTGTTCTAATCAGAAAAGAAATTGCCAGTGCTTAAAAAGAGACGGGATAAGGAACATTATCAACCTTTATTTACTATATAGAGAAGTGGCTGTTGTGATCAAGATTGGAACTATTCTATTCGCTTTGTCATCTAAATGTTATATAAGTAAATGGTGCAGTTCAGTGAGACAGCAAATCGACAAACAAGCCAGGTATAAACACGGTAGCAATTATCATTCCAGAGAACAAAGAGAGTATTTCCGAAGAAGGTTAGTCGGATGTCGGCAGAATTTTTTCTGAATTGCCATCTCATTTATGTTTCTCCACAGCTCCCAAGCCATAATAGAAAACAGGAAGATCCCCACATTATAGTTTGTACCCCCCCCCCCCCCCCCCCCCCCCAAAAGTAACCAATTTTCAAGGAAATCATTCATTGACACTGGTATTGACTCCCATTCATAGGCTTCCTTTGCACATTTCCCAACAAAATTCGCCACCTGACAACTGAAGATAATATGATCAGTTGTCTCAGGTGTTCCACACAGAATGCAGTTTCTCTCCCCTTTCCAGTTTCTCTTTTTTAGTTCAACCCCGGTTTGCAATTTGTCTTGAAAGGCTAGCCAAAGAAACACTTTTAGTTTAGTTGGAATTTTACTCCCCCACAATTTCTGCATCCTCACACTGGTTACTCCTCTAAAGATTATTCTCCTATACATCGATTTGGTAGAGTACACCCCGCTTCTCTCCAGTGCCCATTTGACTGTATCCTTGTCACTGTTCAGAGTAATTTGCTGCAGCTGCTGCATCATTTCCAACCATTCATTGTGATCTCTATCTGACAAATTTCTTCTCAGCTCTATTTCCCAGTTTTCTCCCCCACCCCCCCCCCCCCCCCCCCCCAATTCTCAGCCACTAGACTATTTTTGTCTCTGCATTTTTCATAAATCCTTGGGAATTGGATCCTTAGTGGGGTATCTCCCAGCCATGTGTCTTCCCAGAATTGGGTGTCCTCACCATTGTTCACAATACTGACTGCCCCTTGTCTGAAGTGGTGCTTGACCTTATGGATGCCTTGCCAAAACTGAGATCCCCCTCTAGGATTCACTTGAAAGAAGCTTCTATTTTCCAAGTACTTCTTCCTCAGCATTGTAGCACATAGGTCATTAGGATCATTTTTTTGTATTCTCCAGACCCACTTAACCAAAAGTGCTTCGTTCAGAATTTTAGTATTTATCAAACCCAACCCTCCAAATTCCTTTGGTAGACATGCATCCTCCCATTTTACCATATGGTATTTGAATTTGTCATCTGCCCCCCTCCAAAAGAATCTGGATCTTATTGTGTCCATATTCTGGTGCAAGGAATCCTTTAAGTAGTACATCCCCATTATATATGTAGCTAGACTGCTCAGGGAAGTATTTGACAATATGAGTCTTGCCCCTGATGACATATGCTTCCCCTTCCAAGGTTGCAGCTTTTTCATCATCTTGTTGTTCATACTGCCAAAAGCA
The DNA here is from genome assembly GCA_012490785.1 of Eragrostis nindensis. Classification (NCBI taxonomy): domain Eukaryota; kingdom Viridiplantae; phylum Streptophyta; class Magnoliopsida; order Poales; family Poaceae; genus Eragrostis; species Eragrostis nindensis. The sequence goes on from JAAXCT010000201.1 coordinate 217,333, forward strand.
CTCACTCCTAGGTGTTTATCACTTATTGGTAAGCCCAGATATGTCATTGGCAGCTCCCCCACTTTGCAGTTTAGTATGTTGGCCACCCTTTGTTGTTCCTCCTTTGTGATGCCAAAAGTTATTACTTCACTCTTGTGGTAGTTAATTTTGAGGCCTGACATCCATTCAAAACAATAGAGGATGAGTTTCATGGTAGTCAATGATCTTTCCTCACAGTCCATAAGTATTACTGTATCATCTGCGTACTGCAGCTGGGTAAGCCCCCCCTCTATGAGCTGTGGCACCCCCCTCTCCCCCCCCCCCCCCCCCCCCCCCCCCCTTAATTGACCACTCTCCTTTGCTTTCTGTAACATACTTGCCAGGGCATCTGCTGCTAAGTTGAACAAAATTGGGGATAGTGGGTCCCCTTGTCTCAACCCTTCTCAACCCTCTATATGTCTTGAAATAAGAGCCTCTCTTTCCATTTATATTTATGCATACTCTCCCCCCTCTAACTGTTTTCATTATCCAGGAGATGAATTTCTTGTGAAAACCCTTCTTCCCTAAAATCTCCTCTACAAAGCTCCAGTTTATTCTGTCATAGGCCTTCTCGAAATCTAGTTTCATAATCACCCCCCTTTGCTTAGTCCTTCTCATCTCATGCATAACCTCATGTAAGATAACTGCCCCCGTCCAATATGTATCTCCCCTTTATGAAGGCTGACTGACATTTGTCCACTATCTTGTCCACCAGCCAAGTCAGTCGATTGACCAGAAGTTTTGTGAAGATTTTGAAACTGACGTTGAGAAGGCATATGGGTCTGTAGTGCTTGACATTATTGGCTTCTTTGATCTTTGGGATAAGTATTATCTCCCCATAATTGAGCCTGGAAATATCTAGCTGTTCTCTATAGAAGTCGTTCACCATTTTCATGAAGTCATCTTTTATAACCCCCCAACAATTTTTGTAAAAGGTAACACTGAAACCATCTGGACCCAGAGCTATCTCTTCTTTCATTCCTTTATAACTGCCCAGACCTCTTTCTCAGTGAAAGGTTTGATCAGCTCCTCATTTTCAGCCTTTGTTAATTTCTGTTCCTGCCCCCAAGTTTCCTCTGCTAATTTGACTCCAGTTCTCTCCTCTGACCCAAATAATTCTTTGTAATAGGCATATATGTGTTGTTGAATAAGATCTTGATCTGTTATGACCCCCCCCCCCCCCCATCCTTCTCTAAAGACAGAATTGTTTTCTTCCTCCTCTTACCATTTGCTATCATATGAAAATATCCAGTACAAAAGTCCCCTTTCAGTGTCCAGGTCTCACCTCCTCTTTGTTGCCAGTACATTTCTTCTTCAGCATATACCTTCTCCAGCTCCTTTTCCAACTTATATCCCCCCCCCCCCCCCCCCAATCCTTTCATATATTGTCTCAGAGCACTGATTCCAGCATGCCATTTATCCAGTGAGTAAACCCCAGGTGGGGATCTTTCAGTTACCTGTTGCCATCTCCTTTTAACCCCCTCTAAGAAGCCATCTTGTAGTAGGCATTGCTTTTCAACTGAAATTTATGTTCCCTATTTACTTGGGCCTCTCCAGTCTCCATGAGTAAAGGGTTGTGGTCTGACCCCACTCTTGTCAAGCATTTTACTGTGCATAAAGGGTATTTAGATTCCCATTCTGTTGTCACTAAAACTCTGTCAATATTGCTGAAAATAGGAGTCCCTTTTTGTTTGACCATGTGTATTTATTGCCACTCTTCCTTATCACCAGAAGGTTATTCTCAGCTATGAAATCATTAAACATCTTCATGAGTCTTGGATCTCCTGTTTCAGAGCTTTTATCCCCCCTTTCTCTTAGATTGAAGTCCCCCCCCCCCCCCCCCCCAATAACTGTTGGAATCAACGAATGAGAGCACATTTCTGTCAACTCCCTCAAAAAGTCAGTCGAGTAGTCATGATTTGCAGGCCCATACACCACCAGAAGTAACCACCTGAAGTTAGACAGTCTATTCCTTAATCCCACCCCCACAAAAAAATCTCCTTTTGTCCATTCCTCCACCTCTAGTATATCTTCCTTAACCCCCACTAGTATTCCTCCTGAGTGGCCTCTTGGTGCAATCCAATTCCTAGTAAAGTCCTGACAAGAAGTGTACCCTCTCAGCTCATTATCTGTAAAGTCACTTTTGATTGTTTCCTGTAAACCAATCACCTCCACCTTTTCCTTATCCACTATTTCTTTAAGCTGCCTAACCCTTCCTTCCTGTCCCAACCCTCTAAGGGCTCGTTTGGATTGGAGGAAAATTTTTCCTTTCCTGCGTTTTTCCTGTGAAATTGAACTGTTTCCTGTGAAATTCCTGTGCGATTCCTGTGAAATTCCTGCGTTCCAAAGGAGGCCTAATATTCCACAGTAAGATGCCTTTAGCTCAATCTGTGAAGCTCCCTCTCAGTTTTATTTTTGCCCCCCCCCCCCCCCCCCCCCTCTTGTCTTTTTCTTCTTCACTGTGTCTCCTCCTTTTTGTTTGCCCTGTGAATATCCTCTTTGTTTGTTGTCAATCACCTACAGCTGGAGATTTTCATTCTCCAGTAAATACCCCCTCAAAATGATCTCATTCTGATTTGCTTTGTATGCTGCCTCTGCAATACTGGCCCTCAGCTTTTCTTCTGCTAAGATAGCTGTTAGAGTATTTTGTCCTTCCTCAGAAGTTTGTAAACTAATCCCACAGTCCTTAGCTATATTTACTAAAGTATCATTTCTAGCATCATTTAGTATTGAAAAAGAATAAGAAAAATTGAGGTTAGTCCTTTTACCTGAGGCATCTAGATTTCTGATTCTGGTTCTCTGTTTGGCCATCTCTTCAATGGTAGCCCCCCCTTTTGTTTGTTCTGCTGCTCTGTCTGGTCCCCACAATAGGAAGTTTTTTTGCTAGAGCCTTCTTTCTCTTCCTGACTGCCTTCGGCTGGGACCACACCTGTTCCTTCTCAGATTCTACCTCAAAGATATTTTCCTCCAGATCTTGGTGTTGGTCATCATCCTCCTGATTCTCAGCAGTCTCACCCCCCCCCCCCCCCCCCTTGGGTGCTGAAAACCTGAGCCTTGTCAGTATTTACACACTGATGCAGAGCTGTGATCCTGGGCTTTTTAGCTGGAGTTTTTAACGTGGGCCACTTGTCCTTAGCCATGAAAGATATACCTTCTGCAGTATGGACTGCCAGAAAACCTGGTGGAGGTTGTGTCTTCCTCCCCTTTGGCTCCACCTCCCCTGTGACCTCCTGTTCTTCCTGAACTAGGTGCTCAATTTGAGTAAGGAGCTCTCTAGTTGGATCATAAAAGGCAATAGGGGCCACTTCCATGGCATCCAAGAATTCCTCCTCTTTATCATTCTTGCTTAGATCCTGTACTCCCTCTAGCAACACTGAGTCACTTTCTGCGCCCCTGAAATCCTCAATATGCTGTGTGGGATTTTCAGGGTGAGCTTCATTTCCTTTATCCTTAGTGTTTTGTTTTGTCCTTCCCTCCTGTGTCTGACTAATCCCCACCTTTTCTGCTCTCCATTTTCTTTCTTTTCAAGTACTCCTCCCATTCTGTCTGACTCATATCCTCCAAGTCATCAGCATCATCATCCTCTGAATAGTCTTCATTATCATCAGGTTTACCCCCTTATCATCTGGTTTTGGTGCAGTAGACTTAGCTTTGAATTCTTCTGATATAATCCTAATCTCATATCCAACTTTCTCAATGAATACCTCAATAAACCCTTGCAGGTTACTGAGGTCTCTGCAGTTGATCTTCACCCTAACTGGCCCTGTTTTGATCAGGCTCAGTTCATCCACCACTATCACTTCTCCAACTAACTCAGCAATCAACTTGACTGCTTCTGGGATTCTTGCTTGGAAAGGGACATTGTGTACATTTTGATCCATCCAATTTGTAGGACTGAAGAAGCTTGTGTGTCTAGGTTAGATTTAGTAACTGTTACTTTGATCTTCTTCATGGCAAGCTGCATTCCCTTTGAGAATGTATCAAGGATAAGCATGCTAGGGAATTCCACCAGAAACTCATCATTGGACACCTTCTTGGCCTTCCAAGCCCACTTGTTGTCTATGAATTGCTTCAGTTCTTCCTCAAGAGTAGCCTCATTTGCTGTTCCCTGCACTACCTTGATTAACCCCATAGGCAAATCACTTTGTTGTGTCTGCATTCTAGGAATCTTGAGACTGTAAAACCCTTGTCCTGGGATCCCAAAACCATACATTTGTATGGTGCATCCTTTCTTGTGGGGACAGCTCGATGATATATGTCCTGAAGACTTACATCTGTAGCAGTAGGGCTCATTGGTACAGGTGGCCTGATGATGACCATCCTGCCAGCACCAGAAACATTTCTCCTTGTATTCCTGCTTGAAAGCTCCTCTATTTTCCTCCCAGCTATTGGTTCTCCCTTGTGATTCCTGTCTCTGGCCACCTCCCCTATGTTTAGGGCCTCCTCTAGCATCTTGACCAGCTGTGTTCTCCAGCATTCTCCTCTCATCCAGATTAATCTTGCCATAGTTAGTGCCTCTTGGATCTGAACCCCTCCTCCCAAATTGCTCATCCCTGTATGCCCTATTCTCTTCATCCCTCTGAAACCTCCTGTCTCCCCAATCCCGCTTCAGTTTCTCCCGAGCTGCTTGCTCTGCTCTCAGGTCTTCATCTCTCCTGATCTCTTGCCTGGATCTTTCTTCCCTTCTTTCAATTCTACCATAGGCATCCTCATGTCTCCCCCCTCTAAAGTCTCTTCTATCCTCATAGGCATCCTCAGGCCTGAAATCTCTTCTTTCCCCTGACGGATTTCCTTCAAACCTCCTCTTGAAGCCTCCCCCCATATCGCCCCATCTTCCATTTCTTGCCGGATCCCTAGCCATCTCCCTCTCTCTCAGTGGAAATCGATCTGTGAGTGGCTATCTGTGCAACCCTAATCTTGCGAGCTCTCCATCCTTCTTTCTGTATCTCTCTGCTTGTTGCTTCATAAGCAATATCCAGATTATTGGCTCCTTTTGGTATCCAGTGCCACAGGCTTTTGGGCTCACCACGCCAAGAATGGTTGTAAATGTCAGCCATGCTTCTCCCATATGGGCCTCCCCTGTTCTCATTCGGCCTTTTACTGTACAACTCGTTCCATACTTTAATTTTCTGAGCTTTCCCTCTCTCCCTGACCTTCACTGCTAAGACTGCTTCTGTTGTTGGAATTTTTGCCATGGCACCCTCTAATTGCGAACAAGCACTCTCTAACTCCTTCCGTCTAATAATATCGTCTCCCTCTGAGTCATTTCTGCAATTGATATCTTTTTCCCTCTTTTTCCTTTTGATCTCTATCCTTTCTGGATCTGTTGTTAGCTCTTTGTTTCCCTCAAAATCAGGAAATTGGAATAGGATTCTTCTGATTTCAGATGCTTCCTTAGCTCTCTCAATTTCAATCTGACCTCTCGAAGGCAACCCCCTTCTCTCCCTTTCTCTAGCATCCATGGCCTTCAGCTCTGCTTTTGTTTTGATGCTAGCATCTCTGTTCCTGAACTGCCAATCCCCTCTCAGATTATCCCCTCGTCCATGTTCAGCACTCCAAGCTCCCCGTATTTGATCAGTCCTCATGTTGGATTACAAGACCCCAAGTATCCCTCCGCAAATACTGGTCCTGATCTTGCTTTGAATTCGAGCTCTCAGAATCCCCCCAACCTCTGTCTCTCTACCGGATTCCTCCGTGAAATCTCCCCTCGAAATTGCCCTGCTCTTCTCAGAGTCTCACCACATTTGCTTCCGCGAACTCCGCTCCCGAAAAATTAGAAAATTTGACAACAGCCTTCTATCGAATACTTAAGAAAATTTGACAGCATCTCCTTTAGAAATATAACCAACGCGTTAGCGAAAACTTATATAAATAGATAGATCAATAAAGGCATCACACTGGCAATCAAACGACCTTAGCAAGAATTAATGAATGGAGTTTTTATGTTTAAAAATCACACCACGTGCTAAGAATAGACTTTAAGAACCAAACATTCTTTAGGACTAAGAACGGACCAAAGATTATAAGTAAATGTGAAGTGAACAGTGTGTTGCTACTTCCTATCCTATCATGTCACTCATCAAATACATGGAAAGAATAAAGCAAGGATGAGATGAAACATCTCAGCAAGAAAATTATTTTCACAAGCCATTTAAACCACAAGTTGAATTAAACAATGATTTAAGGGCATCCACACATAAAAAGACAACAATATAAGGGAAATCAAGACCTCCACATACCCACAAATAGCATCTCCACAATTAACAATATAATTAGACAACTTGTCTCGTGACTAATCAGAGTTGCTGAAGGAGTTGGCGAAATTGGAGGAGAAGGGAAATGTGTTTTCTTGTCTCATGATGTGTATGGGTCAATTGAGTCAATTTCATGGTGGCTTGAGGCTGGACGATCGAGAGGTCGGAGTGAGGTCAACCGTGATCCACACCGTACACATGGAGAGGAAAAGAAGCACGAACGATTTTGCGGTTTGGCCTCAAAACCGTGGAGGTCATGAAGACGACGTGTTGACCAAGTCAAGGCAAACGGGAGGCCGGTGCAAGTGAAGGGTGCCCGATGTAACGGAACTAAAAGAGACTTGCCGGTGATGAGGTTCGTAGGATTATTGTTGGTATTTCTTACACCACGAATAAATCCGCAAGCGCACGGAATACCGTCGTAGCACTTCACCTGGGAGTATTCCAAGGTATCGTATTTGTTTTTCCCAAGGAACGGAGATATTCTGCTGCAAAGTTAGTTTCACCCAAGGACAACAAGAATGATAGTAGTATATGATTGAGAGGATGAATAAAGATCTAGTTGTCCCGTAGGACAGACGCACTCAAGTTCTACTTGTTTACTTCGGGCACTGGTATAGACCTGGTCTGCCAAGTCACGCCAGCCTGTAGCTCTACGACGAACCCGAACGTGGAGGATTACACAGGACGGACAGGGCTGTCACCACCTGCCGCCTACCTCTACAAACCGTGGGGCACGCTGCAAACAAAGGTAACCTCTAGCCTAGACACCACGTCTATGTCGTCGATTACTACTCTAACCCCGGTCCTGGTACCAATCTGGAAGGCTAGAGCACTCCTTGCGGAGCGATGATCCCGTAAACAAGTATAACAAGAATAACGACTAGTAAATAAAGCTCGCTAGATCAATATCACCACGAATACTAATCTTATGAATAAGAACGACGAACGAACTATGAACGAACGACGAACTATTAATAAGATAAATATCTGCCAAGGTACAAGAGTAGGAAAATAACTAAGGCAAAGCTATCCCTCTCTTATCCCTTGCCCTCTCCCCTATATTACTACTGTACAAGAGGCTCTAGGCCTGAGATGTGGGAGTGGTGCTCTCCTCTTGGGATTCTTGTGATGTGCATTGGAGGAGGGGGGTACCCCTTTATTTATAGCCTTGGAAGGTCGGCAACTTTGAGGCGGTTCCCGGCATTGATGGCATTGATTGCAGGGGGAACCGACCTCCTAACGTCGGTTGCAAACCACAGTAAGAAGATGGGCCAGTGGGGCCACCAACAGGGGTCGGCCGACCCCAATCCTTAGGTCGGCCGACCTGGGGTGGGCCCCACTGGGCCTGGCCTTCCTCTAGGCTGTGTCTTGGGTTGTCTCCGCCTTTGATCCACCTGCTATGGATGGACTTGAAGCCTTCTGATTGGAGTTTTGGGCTTCATGGGGAGATATCTTTATTCCGGGGAAATTTGGTGTTTGCAAAGTCGGCCTTTTATGCTTCCTTTCCCCGTTTTCCTATGAAATGCAGCTGCACTCACAAATTCACCAAGACTTGTGGAAATCATTAGTTTCAAGACCTAAGTCTATCTTTGGTGTTTGATTTGAGGGTAAAAGGTGCAGCTAGTTGACGGTTTATTTTTGTTCTAAGAGCCGTCAATAATTGTGTGACACGCATCGACATCAGAAGACTTGCTCAAGGAGTAAGCAAGCGGGGGAAGTCATGCTTTGAGAAAGCGTGCAGAGGAGGTTCCTCGGTTTGGGCCTCAAAACAGGTGGCGCGGATGGAGGTGCACGTGGCACCATCATAGAGGTAGCTTTGAGGTGAAGCTATGTTGTGAAGGTCCCGACGGCGTTCGAGTGATGGAGAAATATAGTTGGACGAAACGCCCTTATGGAAGGGTGTGTGGGTGTTGTCGTGTTAGAGGCATTTTTGAGATGTGAAAATGTCCAACAGGCCAAGGTGAGGGGGCTGGTTGGCTGCCCTCCCTTGAGCCTTTCATTTGTGTTTTGGGGCTAGGGCTTGAGAGAGGAGAAGAGAGAGGGGAGAAGAGAGGAGATGGCTCTTTGATTGAGCTTTTTGTCCTCCTTAGTTTGTGTATGCTAGGAAGTGGCTTGACATATACATCTTTGAGCAATACAAAGTATCAATTCATTATCAAAGTGCTTCCCTCATATTGGATCCCAAATTTGTTATTCTCGAAGCTATTTTTGGGTGAATTTTCTATCTTCGTATTGGCAGTGATATGGGCCAGATTTTCTTGGTAGTGTTGGTGCTAGGACATTGTTGGCGGTCGTTAAACCATGTTTTGACCGCCACCCGACCGGTAAATAAAAGCATGTCACCAAGATTCTGTGCATAGTAGATAGGAATAACACTACTCCACAAGTTTTGGTGAATATTTGGATGCAGGAGTGAATAATGGAGGAAAGTGGGCCCAGCCAGGGAAAACACCTGGCCGGCCGGCCCCACCATAGGCCGGCCGGCCCCACCTGGTGGCCATTGGCCCCGGGCTTCCTCCAGTGGGCTGGAAACAGGCCCACAACGCAGAATCAAAAACCTGTTCAGAAGAATTCCACCGACGTTCTAGAAGGTGGATCAAATGGGCCTTAACTTGGCCCTCACTTCTCTTCTGCCGCCCCCACGAAGTAGCCGACCTTCAAACCGCCATCAGGAGACGATCTGGAGCGTTCAGGCAAGAGGCGGTGGCCAACCGCCACAGGGGACGGCCGGCTGGCCTCCCTACCTGGCCGTCCGGCTAGACTTGGCGGCCCCGCCACTCCAGCTTCGGCTATATAATTCCCACCGTCATGGAGAAGCTATAAATAGCCCCCTCGGCTGCAAAAGCAACTCGCACCACACTTCATCCAAGTGTTCATTTCTTGTTTAGTAGTTACTTTGGGAGTTAGAGTAGAGTAGAGTAGAGTGAGAGCTCTCTCGGGCTTCCGGAGTCTTCTCGGAGTTTTGGTATAGCTCTTTGTATCTTAACTCTTTTAGAGATATTATTTTATTCAATATATATTTATATTTAGCTTTATATTTTTTTATTCCTTTTAGTAGTTCTCTTCTATTTAGTTTATTTATTCCGTTAAGTAGGTACTCGTAGAAGTCTTGTTATGGGATTCGTGACTGTTGTCTAAAAAGTACGAGAGAGTGCCTGCGTCGGAGATGGCGTCCGCGTTTGGTGAAATCTGTGCTCTATTCTTAGATAGGACTACTCCGTTGATCAAGAGTAGTTCCTCTAGGCGGGTTGTAAGCATGGAGCTTAGAGCTCGGCCTATGCACGTTTGGCACCCAACCCCACGGAGGATGGTAGCCGCGAGTGTATGTGACAGCTACACCGGTCTCTGTAATCCACCACGTCCGGGTTGGACAGGCAGGGTCTTAATTATAGCAGACGGTTCCCTAGGATGAGCTAAAAGCATCAGTTCATATGACCTAGCACGTTCGTGCCCCGAAACGACATGACTTGTATGTGTATGAGGTTAGCTAGAGTAGATAATCTTTGTAGACTTGACTGCTAGGAAGAGTAATTAATAGATAAACAAAGGAAGTTTTGACTCTCTTGTTGCTCTCCCAAATGTATACTACGCTTTTATCTTTTACCACTTAGAATTAGATAGTGTCTGCCACCCATATATCATGCGAACCTAACCCCCGTCTCAAGTATAGTTGATATGTTATTTTCTCCAATGTATACAATGCATTGCTTCTATACAGCTTCCTTTTGCTCTACTTCCCTGCGGAATTATAAATACGATAACTCTGGAATATTCCCAGGTGAAATGCTACAATGGTGATCCGTGCGCTTACGAAATTAATGAATTTAATTTACACGCATAAGAACCACCAACAGACATCTGAGAAGACATCTTGGTCATGGATTGATTCATTCCCCTCACAAGCACCATTTAATTTCAGTTTTCTCAAAATTCTCCATTTTCTAGTTTTCTTGTTCTTCACCTAGATGATCTTCAATTCCCATGGTTTGGTTAAGCTTTGGTTGTGATTTGTTTAATGAATTTGGTTCTAGGAGGTGTGAGAACATATCTTGAGTGATCCTGCATCAAATCCCCTCACGAGCACTTCGCATTTTTGAATTTCATCTAAGTTCATCCATACCCTAGGTTTTCTGGTAAATTCCAAAATCTGTGGTGATTTCTTGATATTTTTTAGATGGATCTTTTTGGATGAGGTTCCCCATCGTAGGATATACCTACGGTTCAAATTTGTGAATTTTAGAGGTCATTTGGTCGGCTTTCGAGTTTTGGATCATCCTTTCCCATGCTTTTTCGTGTGGTATTCTGACGGGAGCCGGAGTATCTGACAAAGTGTTGGAGTGTCTGGCAAACGCAAATTCAGAGAGGGCCGGAGCATCCAACAACTTTCCGTATAATCCGGTGGTCGCCAGATATAATAGAGGCTTCCCACTGGAGTGTCCGACCGTTTGGCCGGAGTGTCTGGTATTAACTTGACATCTTTGGATCTTAGAGTCCTTGTTTTGCTTATATCACTCCCTAACAATTCCTACGATTAGCACATATCTAATTGGTGTGTGTGATCTTGATGGTTGAAAGAGAGGTGCGTGAGTGTGTAATAGGGATAGAGTCCAAGTTCTTGTGAAGAATATTTATTAGCTTCCATTCACCCCCCCCCCCCCCCCCCTTCCTTTGGACGGTCCTTCACCATGTTTCTCGGCGATGGTTTTGAGCATCGCACCATATGTTCGAGATTGCTTTTCCAGCCCATCTGTAACTAACGTAAGTTTTACGACAGCGGAAATTGTCCATGAAGGAAGGAGCTCCAATGTAGATGTCCATAGATGGGCTAAGGGCTCGGTTTACGACTCTGTAGGATGATACGTCTGGTTGTTAACTCTTCCGATGGAGTTTATACCTCTATTTACTCTGATACATGAATAAAGGCGGTACTGATGCTAAAAAAAAATGTTCAAGTCTTCTAGATAGCTCCTCTTGACCATTTGTATCCAACACTATTCATAATATGCTATCTTCAAGATGGGATTTGTTAGAGTATAAGTGAATTGTTCATCTTTCCTCATTAGCTTAAGTTTTTGGGTGAATTGGTTAGTGCATGCAACTTAATAGGCTTATCTGTTCGGATTGACTGAAGCTTTGTAATGTGCATGCAATGATGATGTAAACAATACTCCTTTGCCAATCCTAAAAATTGAATGGTGTATGAAATATACCTAACAACCTAGTATGGTGGCCCTATGCACGGTTAGTATCGTATTATATTGAATGTCTCATTAATTATTGTTATCTTATTATTGCTAACCACTATTTGTCGCACCCTCCCCTGCTTGCCGAACCATTAGTTGTCATCGTCCTCGCTTATTTTCCGGCTTTACCTGCTTATCACGCCACTCGGCTATTTGCCATCCCAATATATTTCCTCCTCTATACCAGTTTGTTGCCCATCACGTACTCACTGCCCACGTCTGTAATTTCTCATGTTACCGTTCGATTGTGATCAGCACGCGGTTACGTTGCCGGGTGAAACCGTCGACCGGTGCAAGTTCGCCGCTTGTACGGCTTCCGTTGGCGTGCTGCGTTTTCGTTGGTGGCGTCTCCTGTGTTTCCACGTGCTCCATGGTGGTTCACCGTTCCCACGCCGAGTTATAGTGGTGGTTGAGCCCGTCCTCCCTCCTTCCCCTTCGTTTCCGCCTTGCCTGGTCTTCTCCACCGCCGCTGCTTTTCGTTTCGCTCGTGCTCGCTCGTCCATTCCCCGTGTTGGGTGCGTCTCTTTCCTCCCCCTTCCTTTGATCATTCGATTCGTCGTTCCTTACGGTCTCTTCGTGTTCTTGTGGGATTCGCTGGCCGCATTTTGTTCTGCTTAGTTTGTTTCCCCTCGGTCGCGTTTGGATCTGTTGATCCATGCGGCGTCGGCCAATGTTCCCTCCCGATTCGTCGTTCGATCTGCGGTTTCGCTTCTTGTTGTATGATTTTGCCGGTGGTTTTTCCCTGAACCGGCAGATGTTTAGGGTTTAGGATTTCGCCCCTTTCCCTCCTATCTCTCTTTCTCTCTCAATTCGTACTGCTCCTCCCGAGTTTTCTATGTTCCCTCGATTTGCATTTTGCATCCCACTCAAAGATTTCTTTACCCTCTCCTGCTTTGTTTTTTTTTTTTTTGGCTCCGCTCTTCTCTTCCTTTTGTAGATCGATTCGAATTTGATTCAATCACAGATGAGTTGTTGGATCCCCCCCCCCCCCCCCCCCCCCTCAAGATTTATACTTTCTTCTCAATTTTTTGCGGATTAAGGGTTCACGGGCTGGCCCTTGTTCTTTGGGGTTCTAGGGTTCCTCTCCTCCCCTTTGCTGTCATTTTCAGGTTTCTAACACTTTTCGTTCTTTTCTCTCTTGCAGCTCTGTTTGTTTCGTTGTCCATCTATTATTGGGTCGTCGCTGTTTGGATTTCCGGGTTGTGTGGCCATGGTGGGGGGATTTGGATGAGGTGAGCTTCTCCTGTGTTTTCTTGCATCTCTCCTTTCCCCCATTGTATAATTCACTTTCTGTTTCCGCTCACATATGCATGTTCTTTGCAGGGCGACGTTGACGAGGACATCACCGTGTCAGATATGACCAACACTCCTCCGCTGGACATGCAAGGTCCAATCATAAGAGCTAGAACACGACAGCCAAATTTATCGGTGAGCTCGTTTCGAATGTCTTCTATATATGGTATTGAAAATAAATTGCTATCTAATGAATTAATTATTGTTAGAAACCATAGAGATGATCAAGAGATGGCTGGAGATGAGCTTGGAGGCGTGGAGGACCGGCAAGGGAGTTCAAGTCAAGCTGGAGGCACAATTCAAGTCGGTTTAGAGTCCGTTTCGAACTCCAGGACCAATCTGCACTAAAACGGTCGCCCAGGACGCATACGACCTCGGATCTGGACGTTTTATATATGTATGGAAAGCTAAAAAAAATTATCTTTTCAATGGAACCGGTCCCATGCCAAAATTCATCCGGAGTCGTCGGAAATCGTCAAAACAATATGACATATAGAATCTATTCCGGTGCTGCGCCGCCGTTATTTAGCCTTTGGGCCTTGTATCTCTAACAGTCCGATCCACAGAATCTTTGTCCTACGGTGCTGTTTAAGCAGACACGAGATAATACAAGCATTAGATCTATATTTTACATTAATATTACACAAATAAGTGTTAAGATACCGCGGAAACGAACGACAAGTTTGCAAAACACGAATAGATACACGAGAGCTACAAGTACTCTCAGGGTACAGCAAAAGCAATAACCCAAGCCCACTGAGTTACCACACTAGCATCACACAACTTACTGCGGCGGTAAGTCGGACTCCCAGTGAGAAGTCCAACCCTCTGGGACCTGCACGTCCTAGGGCAACACTCCCTCAGGTAAAATGACATCATTACCTGAAACAACATAGGCAAAAAGCCTGAGTACTAATTACTCAGCAAGTCTTACCCGTCAAATAACACCCAGACATGCAAGGTTTACATAGGATGGCTGAATTTAAAAGGACTCGCACTTAAGCAACAATATTTATTTCTAACATAATTAGCCAAGTTTTATCTTCTTAATCATTAGCATAAATGAGCATGAAAATTAAACAAACATTAAAGTAACATAGTAACAGGAGCAATAATCCATAAGGCATCATAATATATCATCTAGCATACATCATCATAATCAATAATTGTGTGCTACGTGAAGGCTCAATTCACAAGTGGTACTCATTTCTGCAAGGGACAGCGATTATAATCGATTTACACCAGCTGGGAAAAACCTGAGGTACACGACGTATATGCACAAAAGTCATATACGGCAACTGTTCACAAGACAGTAAACACCAAGTCCGGGTCCAGTCTCATGGAGTTGGGCAACCGTCCTACCAACAGTGCGTAGTGGCCTAGACCTGCCCAACTGCGCCCAGCGCATCTTTCGACCAGTGTACTGGGTGCCGTACAACGATGCCACCGTACATGCTACATCAGTTTGCTAGTGCCCATATCACTAGTATGTACTCGGTACAATTCAATGCTTGATCAAGGGGCCAACAACGAGACGGTCCTTAATCGACTAGGCAGGGCTACCACCGTGAAGGCTCGGCCTTCCCAATTCATCCTACACATGCAAAGTCCCTGCCCGGTCCAGCAATAACTTAAACTCATTATTATCTTCAACTTTAGTGATCAGATTCATTTAGCCCAAATAACTCGATACTTTAACGATCCTATTATCTATTTAAGCATAGCAATTCTCTATCGATCACTATGGGTAGACATAGACAAACATAGGTCATCTTGGGATAACATGCAAGTGGGTTTCCATTCAACTCCAAGAACCTAAGTGCACAATCATCCTAGACATATAGCATTATGATCTCTAGAAACCAAATCTTGTAAAATAGGTTTGGTATGATCCGGGGCTTGCCTTGATCTACTGAAGAAATGTTAGTCACTTCCAGCTCTGTTTCTTCAGGGGAAGGATCCTTCTGAATATCCTCCTCTTGGTCGTTTCCTAGAATATGATATATGTCAATTGGATACAAATGCAAAGAGAATATAAACCAACATGTGATGCAATGAGAATGACTTGGTTTCACATTTGTAACGTGAAGTTCAGTTCTGAAATTATGATAGAAAGTTCTATTACTTTAGTCTGAAGTATTTCCTTCATTGACTCCTATTACTTATCTTGTTACATTATTATAGAAACACATAAAGAAATCATGTTAAACAGTTCTGATCAAACCCAAAATCATGGTGGTAGGTGTTCACCTAAGTACATCTATGCACCAGATCAAGGTTATTTTGTCACTAGATTATTTATTAAAAAGATGACAAGTTTATCAAAGAGAAAGCCATAACAAATTCTCTTTACAGAAACAAGATGGACATCATAGCCCACTGAGCAGAGCATGATCCAAGGATTCTAACAAGCCCTAGTTTGCAATTTTTGGAAAAGTAAATCATTTACTAAGAGTTAAACAAGGTTAAACAAGGTTTAACTTCTAACTGTTATACAGGACAGGACAAGCATGAACACTGATCAACTTGCTGCTCTTTGGATAGATCTCATCAAGATGAATCCAACAAAATTTGTTTTGCTATTTTTGGACATTTAGAACTTCAGATATCAATTTTTGAAGTTTAATCAAAGTTCAACTATATTAACGAAATTGCCACGGCGGAAATTAAAACTGGATGCGCACTGGTTCACGCACGGCGCACACAGCGGAGAGACTTGCCGCGGCTCGCCGGCGACGAATATGGCACGAAACTGAACGAGGTCTGGTCCGTGAGGTTCAGTGAACCTTGGGCCGGACAAGGTATCGAGAGATGGAGCTCACCGAGACGGCTGGTCGACGTGGAGGGCGGAGGTGGGGTTCACTGGAGCGGCGGCGGATGGCGGCGAGGGAACGGCGACCAACACGCTGCATAATCGAGAACACGATCACATCCCAGAGGTGCGCAGGAGTGTAAATAGTAAGCCCAAGAGAGGAATCGATTGATGGCTCACCGAGGTTGACGAATTTCCGATGAGGGATCGAGGTAGGGTTGGCGACCGGCTTCGAGGAAGAAGACGAGATTCCGATCGACGAAGACGGCGATGTCGTCTAGGTGATCTAGGGGTGGGATAAGGACGTCACGGCGAAGCTTTGGCAGGGCTAAGCGTTGGTTGAGATGGAGTGTAGCGGTTGGGCGACGAGCTTCAAGCTCCGGCGTCCATCGCGTCTATGCAACGAGAGAGAGCGAGAGAGAGCGAGCTGAGTGAGGGAGGAGATAGAGGAGAGTTCGAGGCTCAGATGGGATACTCATCCGGTTGAATTAAGCGGCGGCTATGGCAACAGGCAGGCAGGAGGTGGCGCTCGGCGGCACATCGAGAAGCAGAGAGAAAAAGAACAGCTGAAGGCTGGGATTTGGGCTCCAAACTACAGAAATTGCCACTCCTTTTGTAAATTCAAATTAAAATAGTTCTTGAGCTCCAAAAATGCTCAGATTTTGCATGGAAGAATAGTGACGCGTGTACCAAACAGATGTGCTAACCATTACTCCAGAACTTGCAGAATTTATGATTTGAACTTGCTTCACAAATCAGCCCTCAATTTGGTTTGAATTCAAACTCGTACAAACAATGTGAGTTCAAAATTTTATAGTCTCACATCTGCAAACCAAATATAAAGTAAAGCAGAAAAGAGACACCTGGGGTGTCACAGTATCTTGTGTGAGCCCATTAGGGGGGGCGTCCAGGGGTCCTTGAATGACCCTAGGGACCTCATAAACAGCCGCCGCCGCATCATTGGGGTTTGGGTTTTGATTGATTGTAGGTTTAGCCATTGCTACTTCCCGGTAGACGCGTGTGTCGGCTAGACCATCCATTCTACTTGATTTGGAACTCCACCTTTGTGAGTTCAGTTACTTGTTTATCTTGTTCTTGCTTGTTCTTCGATTGCTTGCAGGAATTAACCTTATGGTTTGGTTGATCGTGCTCCACAAGATCGCGAACAACCGTTGAAGTTGGTGTATCGGTCGCTAAGGTGCATCCTTGTTGGTTGTAGTCGGGCCGTGAACGTCTCTCCAATCCAAATCGAAGTTATCCCCTCCCTCTCACCGAAAGATCAGCGCCAAACCCACCCGCATCCTCATCAGTTGGTATCAGAGCAAGGTTGATCTGTGAGAGATTTATTGTTCGTTGCTGTTTTTTTCCTATAGTCCAGAAAAAGCTAAAAAAATCCTACCAACCATTTGAGCCTTTTGCTACTGCTACTTAGTTAGGGCTTGATGAGTCTTTGGTTACATCGGTTTGTGTCGAGTTGTTGGTTCTTCGATTGCTTGCAGGAATTACCCTTGTAGTTTGGTTGATCGTCCTCCACAAGATCGCGAACAACCGTTGAAGTTGGTGTATCGGTCGCCAAGGAGCATCCTTGCTGGTTGTGGTCGGGTCGTGAACGTCTCTCCAATCTAAATCGAAGTTCCTCGGTATCCCTACACATGCCATAGTCGGGTCGTGTACGTCTCTCCAATCCATTCTGCAGAATCAAGTCACCAACTATAGCAACTCCTCAAAGACAAAATGATTCATGAGTGATTTCTCTTCCCTTTGTTATCACCATTCATATGACTGACTTTGAGGAGTTGCTATATTTCCTTTAGATCATCTTTTAACCTTACAAATTATATATGGGAGATTTGCACATCCAAACCAAGCTCCACCAGAACAACCATCTTGTGTCGCAATAGGTTGTGAGTGATATTCTGTAGGGAATAGCCTCATTAAAAAGAGAGACAAAAAGGGAAGTGCAAAAGACTTAAAGGAGCATCTAATTTTACTTATGCAGCAAACAAAAACTCTGGACTTGTTACTTGCAGGATGTGTTTAACGAAAACCTAAGATATTTGTTCTGCTTTTCAATGTCTTACGACAAAGAAATCTATAAGCCCCACTGAATGTATGCATACTTGGTAAATAAATTGTGCTAGTTTATAGGTTACTTTATTATCTTGGAAAATGTTGTTGTATATCAGATACCTGCAGGACACTAACATTGTAGCAGCTCCTGATCCGCCGATTGCCTAAGTTTTTGGTTTGCTCGGGGACGAGAAAAGTTTAAGCTTAGGTGGTTTGTTGATGGTGTTTAAGTCACCAAACTACCGTCAACATATCGGTAAATAAAAGGGTAAATCACCAAAGTTCGGCAATATTTTATTATACTAATAAATTTCCACGAGTTTTGGATGATTTATGAGTGCAGGAGTAATTCTAGAAGAAATGGGCCTCTGTGACGAAAATCCCAGGCCGGCCGGCCACACCCAGAGGCCAGAGCCTGCAGGCCTCCATCAGTGGGCCACAAGAAGCCCACAAAACCAGAATACTGAAGCCCAACTCGAATTTAATGAAAACCTTCTAGAAGATGGGCTACAATGGGCCTAAACATGGTCCTTACTCCAGTTCTGTCGCCTCCAGGAACAAACCGACCTCAGAGCCGACTTCAGGATCACATCAGGAGCGTCCAGAGCGAAGACGGTAGCAACCCGCCTCGATGGCCGGCCGGCCGGCCTCCCTATCTGGCCGGCCGGCCTACCTTGGCGGGCGCACCACTCCTCCTCACGCTATAAGACTCCCCCGGTCCTAAATAGGCTATAAATACCCCTGGCTAGTGACAGAACAATTCGCACCTCATTGCAGAATCCAATTACTCTTCTTGTTTTAGTGTTAGTATTAGTTGGGAGTTAGAGTTGAAGTGTGAGCTTTGCTCGGGATTCCGGAGTCATCTTCGGAAGTTGGGTAAAGCCCTTGTATCTTTACTTTCTTTTGAATAAATATTATTATGAATATTTTTTCTTATTTATTTAATTCAGTAATTCTTTTAGTTTATATTATTGCTCTGAGTAACTACCTCGGAAGTATTTCTGTGTTGGATCCATGTCTGTGTATGAGTTGTCAGCTGGTCTGTGCGTAAAGAATTCATTTGAGTCTATCGAGCATGGGTGGTTTGCCCTGTTAGCAAAGGGTAGATTATTTAGAGTAATTGCTTGTATGGTTCAAGGAATTATTCTAGACGTGAGTTTGCACCCAACCCCACGAAGGATGGTAGCCGCGAGTGTATGTGACAGCTACACCAATCTCTGTAATCCACCACGTCCGGGTTGGACCGGCAGGGTCTTAATTATAGCAGGTGGTTCCTTATGGTGGTGGCCTTGGCTGCCACTATGACACATCCGTGCCCCGATGCACAGTTATATGACTGTTGTATGATCTTGAGTGTATAATTGTAAACTACTAGGTTGCTGGATATAAAATAATTGGGATGGATATATTTTAGGAATCCTTTTCGATCCTTCACTCGTTGCTCTCCCAATTAATTTACTAATGTCTAACTTTTCTGGATTACTTCATGAATGCCCCATTTATCAAACTTCCAACGTTTAACGTGATATACATACGATCGATTTAGACAGTACTTTTATAGAATTTTCTGCTAAGCTTCCCTGTGGAAATTATAAATACGATACCCTGGAATACACCATGGTGAAGTGCTAGAATGGTAATCCGTGCGCTTGCGGAATAGAAATATTTAATAGAGCATAAGAACCACCAACAAGCATTTCTGGCGCCGTTGTCGAAGTTATCCCTCATCTCTCATCGAAAGATCAACGCCTAAACCCAAGCGGCGTCCTCATCAGTTGGTATCAGATAAACCAAGGAGGTTGTGGGATGCATGACGGTCGTCGAGCTTCCTCCTCCTCATTGTCTCTCTCACTATCCTAGCATCTTCGACTAATTCTTCGTGATGCTTGTTGGCGTTTCTTACGCAAAAAGATTTAATTTAATTTCCGCAAGCGCACGGAACACCATTGTAGTATTTCACCCGGAAGTATTCCAAGGGTATCATATTTATATTTTTCCACAGGGAAGCAAGGCTAAGAATATCATGAATTAACAAAGAAACATCTATTATTTATAACTTGCAAACTAGGCCAAAGCATGGGTACATATATGGGGTATGTGTGGTACTCTGGAAAAAGATCCATCGGTATAGTTAACAAGGTTAGCACTTAGTTTGGGAGAACAACGAGAAGAAGGGTATCAGTCAGATCTACGAGCCAACCCGAACGTGGTGGATTGCAGAGGATAGATAGGGCTGTCACCACCTACTACCTACCACACATCCCGTGGGGTTGGGTCCAAATCAAGGATGCCTAGGGGTTAGCATTTAGTTTTCTGTTAGCCTACAATTATCTACTTAAGTTTTCATTATACATACGTTCCTGCATATCGGGGCACGAATGTGCCATAGCGACAACTAACGTCACCACCACGGGAATCCACCCGCTATAATTAAGATCATGCCTGTCCAACCCGGACGTGGTGGATTACAGAGACCGGTGACAAGCACTCGCGGCTACCATTTTCCGTGGGGTTGGGTGCAAACTCACATCTAGAATAACTCCTTGAACCATACAAGCAACTATCCTAGATAGTTTACTCTCCCGGGAAAGAGAAACCAACCATGAACAATAACTCCGAATAAATTGCTCCGCAAAAAAAAAACTCTGGAAAAAAAACTCCGAATAAATTGAGCGGGACACGTGACAATAAGGCAATTATGTCCCTACTGCCAGTCCTCAAGCAAACAACTCATTCACAATTACCATACACAGACGTGGCTCCAATACAAGAATTTCTCTATAATAATTACTTAAATAAATAAATATAAACTAAAAGAAAAACTAAATTAAATAAATAAGAAAATAATTCTATTAAAGAAAATAAAGAAAAGATACAAGAGAACTTTACCCAAACTCTGAAGAGAACTCCGGAACTCCGAGCCCATAACTAAATACTAATCCTATGCTAATCTACACAAGTGGAGTGATCTTCCATGAGGTACGAGTTGCTTCTGAGCCGGCCGAGGCTATTTATAGCTTCATCAGGGCGAGGGAGTATTTATGCCCAAAGCTAGAGTGGCGGGGCCGCCAAGGTAGGCCGGCCGGCCGCCGATTGTGGCGGTTCACCACCGCCTTTGCTCTGGACGGTCCTGATGATCTCCTGATGGCGGTTGTCGAGTCGGTGCACTCCTGGGGCGGCAGAAGAGGAGTAAGGGCCAAGTTTTGGCCCATTTGGCCCACTTTCTAGAACATCGGTTGACTTCCAGGTTGGGCTCTTAATTCTGCGGTTTGGGCCTGTTTCCAGCCCACTGGAGGAAGGGTGGCTACCATGTGGGCCCGGCCGGCCTATGGTGGGGCCGGTCGGCCTGTGTTTTCTGCCGGCTGGGCCCATTTTCCTCCATGATTTCCTCCTGCATCCAAATATTCACCAAAACTTGTGGAGTAGCATTAATCCTATCTACTATGCATGACATGCATTTATTTACCGGTAGATTGGTGGTCAAAACATGGTTTTATGACCGCCAACAATGCCTCTATGGTAGGTGCCCCATACCTGATGATGAACTTGGCTGCCTCTCATCCTCCTCTATTCCCCACCTCCTAACGCTAGAGGTTCTGTGTAGCATAATTGGTGCCTAGGGAATAATAGCAATGGAGTAGACATTTGCAAGCAGCAGACTAGCAGTAGCATTTTTTGTGCTTAGATGTAGGGATGAAAACGGATCGTAGCGGAGCGGATAATATACGGATGCGGTTATGGATACGGATTTTTTCGAATGTCGGAAATGGGATGGATTCGGATCGGAAGCGGATCGGAAGCGGTTCCTTAAATATTGGATTTGATACATCTTTTAGTAGCGAATTATATGTTGATCGATTATTCATCAAAGCATGTAGAATAGCTAGTAGCAATATTACACTAGCCAAGGAAATCTCATCACCCAAACTACAAGTTCTCATTTTAAAATATTATGAAAGCATGTAAAACAAATAAAAATTGACTAATATTGTCTTATAATCTTATTTTGAGCTTCGGATAATCCGCTTTGATATGTCGGATAATCCATATCCGTCGGATTTTGCTACTCCCATGTCCTAATCCGCATCCGCATGCAATCGGATTCTGATCGGATCGGATCCTCTAGGATATGTAAAACGCTTCTTCAAATCCTCAAAATTCGGATTCGGATAGGATCGGATCGGATAATTATCCACACCACTTTCACATCTACTTAGATGCCAAAGCCGTGATAGAGTTGCAGCTTCGCCAATATTCTAGCCGTAAATTAGTGGAGCCATGGAAGGATCAGTATGCCCTGCCTCTTGGCTTCATATCATGCTCGGATTTATTTTGATTTCTGCAGGTGGGTGATAGTGATTCTTGAGGTTGGAGGTATTGTTGACAGCGCAACATCTTTCGAGCTACTTGACTTTGGAGAAGCTGAAGTTGTTCATTACCTGATAATTCAGGTCGCTAATAGAAAGTGATTTGTATAATGCTTCTGCCTCCTCTAATTCATTAATGGTTTCATTTGTGTGTGGCAGGTACCAACCATCTACTCTGTAAGGTGGTTTTCTTTTTCTTTTTTTGAGAAAATAAAATGGAAAGAATTCATGCTAGAGACAATGAGGCTTGCCAGTTGGATAATCATAGCTTTGTGATTGATTTTTATATTGGGTATGAAAAGACGACACTTTAAATTCCCTTTTAGATTTTGTTTTTGGCTCCCTAAACCTGATGGGTTTCACTGATCTGGATTATATGACATGCCTACCTCTTTTCAACATGTGAAAAGTGTAATAAATCTGAAAACTTATCTCCCTATTGTACTGTGTTAGTTTTGTTATTTGCAGTGTTTTCTCAAGAGATTGTTTAAAAAAAGAGACACAATTGCAGATGTCCTAATGCCTCTAGGGACGAATTGGAGAGCAGTAGCAGTATAAACAAGAATCTTTATTCTTATTTCAGCCATCTTTTGAACTTTCCTGTGATTTTCCCTTCTTTACCCAATTCTTGTATCAAACTAGGAAAAGTAACATGATAAGCCAACTAAGACTTTTTAAGAAATATGATATTTTTTCAGTAACTATATCAATATAGGTTTCTTTAAGCAGTTTGGAAAGTATTTAGTTCATCAGCATGTTGAGTGTATTCAAAGTTTCTTTTTGTACATGTGCAGTTCAAGGTTTCCTGGGAAAATTGTAGTAAGCAAACTTAAAGCTCATAGGCTACTGCAGTGAGGATCGAGAGCTAGCTCCATGACTTCTCCGTGGTATTTTGGCTGATATTGCCACACTGAAGTAGATGTCTTCACTGTCTGCTCTTCTACTTCTCAACCCGTTTAAGGATATTACATTCTGATGTAAGTGCATTCTGTTCTCATTTCTTATAATTAAAGCGAGAAACTAGGTTGGGATTTTAACAACAATACAGTTGTGAAGTGGTAGTCGTTTTGATAGAAATTTCTGAATAGAGCAACATCAGGCATGTGTCTTGACATCTTTAAATTGTCCTTCTTTATAAGCATGTTTAACTACGTACCTTGAGAATCGATGAATTATGAATGATAAGAAAGGATGTTTGACAGATAACAATGCTTGCACTTGCACAAATTTTTCAGGAGTTATCTTTGTCCGTAGAAGGGTACCAACGTTGACTTTACTGTAGGTTTCCATTTGTCAGTTACTTTGGACAATGGAATGTCTGATCAGCCTATGTTATAACAGTCTACTATAAGAATGCCTCCAACTATATTATGCTGATGACCTTCACGTAGCTGTAATCAGGTGTTATTTATTCTTTCTGGTTGCAGAGTTTAGCTGATGCAGTACTTGGTCCATTTTTTCTTTCTGGTTGCATAGTTTAGCTGACAATACATGTATGGCTTACATTGTTACTTTATGAAAAATACAACAGCTCAGTTGTAATATATTGCAATGTGGCTGATATAACTATTGGCCCCATTTATAATATATGTGGTTAAAGCATTATGGCGTTCTTATTTAACATCACAATAGTAAAAAATATTGTATTTTGCCTACTCTATGCTACCATGTATCTGCTGGACCACTTATCTTTCTGTTGATGTTCTTTATTAGTGTTCTTATACCCAGATGCCACTCCTGCTTCTGGGCTACATGGGAAACGTAGTTAGATGGTCTTTCGGCAAAAATATAGTGGTTAGTAATATTTTCTCTCCACAGTTGTGCTGTTTGTGTGCAGGTATATGATGAATGAGATGGTGTTTCGGCGAAACATATTGAGGTTGGTATGATGCCCACTTAAAATAGCTTGCAGTGTAGCATGATCTAATAATATGTGAAATGATGATGAGTATTTGGTCCATTTTTTTCCTTTTTGTTTCATAGTTTAGCTGACAATACATGTATGGTTTACACTGTTACTTTATGGAAAATATCGCCGCTCAGATGTAATATTGCAATGTGGCTCACATAATAACTAATTTTGCTTATGTGAATTTTTAAACAAGATCGACAGTAGTATCATTTATAAGCTGGTTTTAGGGTTACCTATTTACATGTCTAGAGGTCAGCCTTCCAGTGGTATTTTCCAATAATTATCGTCATTTCAGGCTTGCCTCTTCTCAACAAGAATGCTGTTCTTCGGTTGTATTGATTGAACATTTTTCTCTTTCACAAGCTTTTCCTATTCAATGGTTGGGCTAATTTTATCCAGTTGTCATTCTCTGTTGGAGACAAATAGATGCTAGCAGGGGGAAGTTGTTTGGTTATGATGGTTGGTATTCTAATGAACATATATGTGCCATGCTGCTACCATTCTATATTTAAGGTTCCTATATGACACCATCTAATCTACCTTTTTTCTCTATGTTTTTGTAGATGAGTCCCATGCCTGGTTACTGTTATACTGTAGCAGCGATGATTTTTGGGTGTGGTCGCGTTCGCAGTTTCTGGAAGCCCGTCAGTTTCCATCGCTCCCTTCTCCCTCCCCATTACCCACGGCCTCCCCCGCGGACCCGATCGCCATTCTTCCGCGAGCCCATCCCTCTCGAAGAAATTGGCTATTATAGGACTTCAAACAAGTGAGTTTCTTTATAATAGGATTCCTAATGTTGGTTTCTCCCAAATAGAATTCCAAACAAGTGCACTAAGCTATAAATTGGCTATAATAGTACTCTGCCTGCATGAGCTACGCACTTGTTTTGAGTCCTATAATAGCCAATTTATAGCTTAGTGCGCTTGTTTGGAGTCCTATTTGAGAGAAACCAACATTAGGAATTCTATTATAGAGAAACCACTTATTTGAAGTCCTATAATAGCCAATTTCTCTCCCTCTCGATCCTTCATCTCCACCGCACCCAGCAGTTCTCCTCCGATCTGTACTTCCCCTCTTTGCTCCCCAGATCCGGGCGCTCCTCTCTCTCTCTCCTAGAATGACGAGCGCTTCTACTCCAATCTCACAATCCAGATTCGGTGCTCCCATGGCAGATGGTTGCAGGATGTGGAGCTTCAGAGCAAGGTAAGAAAAGCAAAAAACGGGTATTGCTTCCTCATCCACACCAGAACCCTTATTTTCGTATAGATTTTATTGCGCCCCTTGATTTGTTGTTTTCAGTTCGAACTGGTGGCCGCTCTTCCCCCATTGTACTTCCATTCCTGCTACAACTGCCATAAACCGGTGTAAAGAATGAGATTATCAGGTAATAGAAGGTGAATAAGAAATAGGATACAGGGAAGTAGTTGCTTTCAAGACAATGTAATTTGCAATTTGGAATTGCAGTATTGCAGATTGAAAGTGCTACTTTTTCTTTGAAAAGAGTACTGCTCAAATTTTGTCCATGGTCTCTCAGCTGGAAAAGCTGGTTTAGATTATATCGTGTTCTTTGGAAGCTTATCACATTGCTATGTTTTTATTTCTCTATTCTAGCAGATTCCATTATCTGTAAGTACATCAGTTTCACATTGCCTCCTGATCCAGTTGGAAGAAGCAAAGCAGTGTAATGATTCCTTAATCAAGCAGAGAGGTTGTATGATGGTGCATTTCTTACTGAAGCAGGTTGTTAGGACAAGAAGAGAGTTCATGGGTAAGTAATGCGCTTGGTGCAAGTGGCTCAGATTGTCCAACCTAAGTTGACCCTGTTGCGACTCAGATGATGTCCTCCCTAAGATCCGTTGTGTAGAAAGAGTGCAAAGAACAAGACTTACGGATAGATCTATGCTGATGTATACACTTCATATCTATGCTGATGTATCTAATGTATACATTCGAAACAGATCACACCAATGATCGTCCAGGATATAAGAATATAAATGTATTGCATACTATGTAGTCTGTGGGATGTATAATCGATGATATAAGTAGTGATATTTCCCAAAACAAGACTTACGGATAGATCACTCTTTTGCCATTTGTCATTAAAGAATTTTCTTTAATTCTAAGTAAATGTGTTGGCATTACTTCTATACTTTCATTTGTGCAGTCAGATAGGTATGCTTCCTCTCTCGCAAAAAAAAGACAGGTATGACTCGCGTTATTATTACCAGCATCAACGTTGAATACGGATCAGCCCCATTTCATTGTTAACACAGCTTCTTCCTGAACATGGATGTGGATCGATTTACTGCACAAAGTGTGAGTAGCCATTCTCTGGATTCTATTTATCTATTTACTATATATGCCCTTTACATATTATCTCTATCCTTTTTATTTTTTAACAAAAAATATTTAGCGGGCAGCAAGCAAGGCTGCTTTTTTAGCAAACCGCAATTGTATCGTATAATATCTGTATATGTGATTTTGAATAAGCAGTGCGATCTATGTACTTTTGTCCATTTTGTTTAATCCAAACCGCAACTACCAGGTATAGATAACATGCTACACATTCTGTCAGAAGAGCTATAACTAACGTTTTCTGCAAATTATTCTAAATCACGCTGATGCCGGCACGCCCCACTAGTAGTTATCATGCTTGCATACTCGTCGCCTCACTAAGTCAAGGGCTGATGCCGTCACGCCCCACCTTGCTCACTCGCCTACTCATAGCACCGCTTGGTTGATTCTCGCCGAGCTCATTGTCTGCCTCACCAACGCTCATCGCCAATTAAACTTGTCTTGGGATGTCATCTAAGTCTCTGAACTCTCAAAATGGGCATACTTATCCCAAAACTTGTAAAACATGTCATCTAGGTCTAAAATACAGAAAATACCCTTATGTTGATGATGTGACTCTTTGTATGACACAAATTTACTTCAAGTTTATCTGTGATCAAGTCCTGATAACGTCAAACAATGTTCTCTAGCACGAATTCTGATGATTATATAGATTTGAGAAGAAGAAAAGTATGACAAATCATGCTCCACTAGCAGTCACATCGGCATCTATAGGGATATTTTCGGAACTTTGGACCTAGATGACACACTATAACAAGTTTAGGGACCTGAATACTCATTTTGAGAGTTTAAGGACCTAGATGACACACCAGTACAAGTTTAAGGACCGCTGGTGCACTTTACTCTAATTTTTAATATATTTTTTATTTGATGGCAGTGGCTGTTTGTGTAGCATCCCGCCTCAAATAATGAGGGGTTTGCTTAACAGGATCGAGATCGGGTGACACTTGGCGAAGCAAGAGTCCAAAAGTACACATATATGAGCATAATTAAAATAGAGTACAAAGTGAAGTTTAATTATTACAACTTTGATTCAGGTTTGGATTACATAAAAGAGTTCGAAAAGCGTAGCGGAAGCGATATACAATTCGACGATAAATTTCCTTATGATGAAGCATATTCAGCCCGTAAAAATGCTTCACTCTCCTGAGCTACAAGAGCACCTGCAACAAAGAGGTAAATAACAAACCCTGAGCAACTAATACTCAGCAAGGCTTACCCGTCAAAATGACCTTCTAAGACCGACTCCTAACATGCAGGGGGCTGACCATGGCAATGGAATATATTGCATAAAAATAGCACTAAATGTTGGTCCTTATTTCAAATTTTAGCCAAATTAAAAGGGTTCTTGCATAAACATAAAGGTGAGCAACCTATACTAAAGCAATACATGGTTGCAAACAAATATTAAAGTATCATTACAGCAAGTATAAGCATCATATTCCACTTCTTACTACAAGGTGTCAGTGATCACAAGCGGTACTCAATAACCGCGAGGGACGGCGATTCGAATCGATTTACACCTGCAGACGAAACCCGGAAAACACGACGTACGCACACTTAAAAGAGTCACGCACGGCAACCTTTCGCAAGACCCCATAAAGCCGAGCCGATTTCCCCTCTCCCGGACACACGTCCTCCACGCGATACCCACGCGGAGCTATCCGTGGTTAGCCCGTGCGCCCTCCCTTCAAACACATACCCGCAACCACCGTACCATCTTCATCACCAGAAGAGAGGGGGAGCACCGTCCAACAATACAGAAATCGAGTTACGTCGGTTTACTAGTGCCCATATCACTAGCATGCATCTGGTACGTTTAAACTTGCTCAGCGGGCCACAACGATCGGTCCTCAATCGACACAGACGGGGCTACCGCACACAAGACCTCCACTCCATGTCCTGCTGCAAACCTACACATCCCCGTCCGGTCTCCAAATTATCATCATCATGTGTGAGATAGCAACAACTACACTAATTTTCCCAAAAGAGCCCTATAGCTCGCGAGTAGCGTTCCGCACTACTCGACTTCTTCTACCGATGACTCACAATAAGCATAGCATAAAGTAACGAACAGCTGAACAAAACCGAAACCACCCATAGGAATTTCATATGGATTCATGCAACTAAGGTTTCATTCAACTCCTAAATACCTAATGCACATAACATGACTCCATCCAAGTGATAAAAGGAAAAACTTTTAAAACAGGGTGAGATGCACCGGGGCTTGCCTTGGGCTATGGTCAGCACATGCAATATATTAGCAGCAGCATCGAGCTTCTTGGCTACGATCTCCACCTCCAAGTTTCCGGCGTCGTTTCCTAAATGGATGCAATGCGAAAACAAAAAGTAAATGCAACGAAGGTATGAAATTTCGCTAAAGGAATGAGTACAATGACCTGATGCACATGATATTGTGATGTTCAGCAAGAACCTTGCAAGATCTTAGTTACTTTTGTCTAAAGATTTCTTTTAGTGCTTAAGTAGCTATTTAGCAAGAATTTTCTTTCGAAATTCATTAAGATAGTTCTGGAAGACATAAAAAAAATGTATGGATTTTTTTGGATGTAAACAGTATCATGAGGAGCATTGTAGCCAAAATTCAGCACATTTGCATGCAGGAAAGATTTACTAAAAAAGAAACAGTGCAGAGAAAGAAAAAGCAATTACTGCAAGAAGATGTGGAAATTGACTGTGCCACTTGGTTAACAGATCAGGAATGCCGTGGGATGCATGCATACCAAAGTTCATTATTTTTGGATAAACATAAATGCATATATGAATTTATCTTTCCTTTCATTCTCTGAATTTTGTACAAAAACTTACTACGAAACATAGAGATATTGTTGTAACATTGGATAGATATTCTTTTAAGGATTCCATCAAATTTTGTTTCATATTTTTCGGAGCTATATTCCATCAGATATGAATTTTCGAAGTTGTAACCGACTTTTGTTATTTCTGGAATTATTTCCTTTTCGAAAGGCAGCAGAACAGAGCAGAGCTCGCCGGAGCGCGGCGGCTCTCTCGCCGGAGTAGAGCTCCAATGGCCCAAACGGCGACGAATCGAGCATACGAGGGCACCCTAGGGACTGGGGCGAGGTGGGGAGTCCATTGGAGAGGTGTGCACACGACGAGGATGAGCGGAGATGGCCGGCGTCGAGGGGCGCCGGTCGGCCGGAGTTCGGCGAAGTCGTGGGCTCCGTAGGATGCACCAAAAATCGAGTAAAAATGTGGGGAAGATTCACCTCGGTCTGTAAAAGGGCGGCGTCGAGCTTGTCGTCGAGGGAAATAGCTGGATGTTGGGGTTCGTCGACGAGGTACTTGACTGTACGAACCGCGGCGGGGAAAAGCTTGATTCTGGCGAGGTCGCCTGCGCATTTACGTAGAGATGGGGTCAGGAGGTTCGCCAGGTAGATAGGCAGCTCAGGGCGAGAGTGATTGGAGGGAGACTCACCAAGGACGGCGAATTTGACGGCGGCGGCAGTTTTGCGCAAGTGCCGGCCATGGCGATGTCGGCGCTTCGATCTCTGGAACGTCGCATCGTATGGAGAGATGGGGGTGGGGAGGAGCTTGAGGGGCTACTCGCGCAGTGTCTGGCGTTGTGGCTCAGGCAGAGGCGCGGCACAACGGCGTCACGGCGTGGAGCTGCAGAGCCGCGGCCATGGCGGCTGGCGGTGGAAGAAAGAAAGAGGGAGGTGGGGCGACGACTTGGCTAGCTAGTCAAGGGACAGGAGGTGCAGTGCGAGCGGCGTCGTGAGGGCCATCAAATGCGCACGCGCGAGCTGGTACGACGGCTGGGCGGCGGCCAGACGCGGCCCTGTGCAGAGCGTGAGAGAGAGAGAGAGAGAGAGAAAGAGCAAGCCCAACGCGTAGTCTGATCGACCACCACGTCAGCCAAGAGTCTAGGTGGATGAGAGAGAAATGTACTCTGACAAGGAACCGGTCGGTGCTGCCGTCGACGATCGATTCCTGCCCTTCCCCCCATTTGGTGGGCCCCTGGCCATCTGCTGCTCACCACGCAGAGGAGAGATGGATAAAAAAATATTTTCTTGCAGCTTGGGTCGGCGAGTGCGTTGGACGAGTTGAGCGCAGCTTTCGGCTGCAGAAGGATGTGTCCGGTCTCGGGTGGTCTCGGGTTGGGCTTGCTCTAACGGGGCTCCACAGTACGTTTTCATAATTTTCAATGAATTTTCAAACGTGCTGAAGTTGAACCCTCCAAACACAAGCCTCCAAGTCTCAGAAAAATCTGAGAAATTGGGTAGACGAAGGTCAAATCTACAGGACAATCTTCCTTATTGGAAGTTTTCAAAATTCTCAACAGATTTTGGCTGAAAATTCTGGAAAGACAGAAATTCTTTAAAAGCTTATTGATTTGTTTGAATTGCTTAGACCTTGATAAAATTCTGTAAAATGGTCCAAAATTCTATCTTGGCACCTGGAACACAGCTAGGATTTTGTTTGGGCCCACTTAAGTGCAAAAGTTTAGAGTTTCTTGCTTGAGCTCAAATTTGAAATAAATTTGAGTTGATTTGGGGAAGATTGAATTTTCTAAACTTGAAAAGCATTTTATGATCACTCCATGATTGGATTAGGAGTAATTGATAACCCTTAAAAATCAGGGATGTTACAGTTTGTGCGTGTGTTTATCCCTTTGTGCTATATGCTGCTGCCGTTGATGCCGCTACACTACTGTTTTCTTGTCAATTTTTAGTGCAAAAACTACATACATGTAGAATATGTGAAAAAGAAGAAAAAGAAAAGCTCATATAAAGGCGTCACTAATAAGGGTAATAGTGGGAAATGAAAAAGTAATAGTAAAGGTGTTTTGTATAATTTTTACATAATAGCAGGGTAATTATTAAGACAACACAAAGGATATTTTGGACTAAATTTCATAATGGCAGTGATTAATATTGAAATTTATAAACCTTGCGAGTGAATGTGGTGGCTCCTTTCGTTACCAAATAATAAGTTTTAATAGATAGTAAATTTTGACTGAATATTGTGGAGACTTTTTGTACAAATAATTGGTGATTCCACTTATCTTTGAACCAGGTCGGAAATATCAAATAAAACAAATCTAGTAATTAATAACATACATATTCCCTTTTTTAAGATAACGAGAAAAAGTGTCTCAGCCTTACCTCTTAAGAGGTTGTACCTTTTTTTTTTTTTGAAGCAACGTTTGTACCCTCTTTTTACAATGTTATGCAGCACCTCTGTCAGACTGTCTGCTATCATCCATACAAGTTCAAGCATAGTATAAGGAGACACCAACAAAGTTTGGCATGCATATATTTCATCGAGTGCAGCTTTTACGTCCTGGGGTTCTTGCATCCCCGTTAGCGAGTTCAGCAATTAACAATGTTTAAAGCAATCATAAAAAATATCATGTATGTAGTACACATGAATGTTAAGTAAACATGTGAAAATTAAGTATCGAGTAGATCTTAGATGTCTAGAAATAAAATAAACAAGAAACAATCAGTGCCATTTATCTTCTTGATTCTCAATGTAAAAGATGAATTTCGAAACAATTGCAGGTTTATTTAACTCTTTGTGTACTACATACATGTTTTTTCAAGCCCTTTCTGAAACATTTAAATATGCTGGATTGTCACATTTTCTCTTATGGGGACGTTGGAACCCCTAGCCTGGCCACCAGTGAATTTCTCATATTTCATCATAGTCATGTGCCATAAATTCACTCTAATAACTTTTTGGACTTATTTTCCACCGATTGTTGCATCCATGACTGTTTTTGTTCGTCATCGAGCAGCATAGGCCCAGCCATCACCCCGACCATAGTGGACGCCATTTTGCAGTCGATGAGGTGCTGCTAGCATAGGTGGTACTATCTGTGAGGCGCACTTTGTATGCAGACCGTTTTGAATCTGGCCAACATTTGGCATAATGAGTCTTTTTCACTATAAGGAGTAACTGA
This sequence comes from Eragrostis nindensis, assembly GCA_012490785.1. Lineage (NCBI taxonomy): Eukaryota > Viridiplantae > Streptophyta > Magnoliopsida > Poales > Poaceae > Eragrostis > Eragrostis nindensis. Next base: position 249,607 of record JAAXCT010000201.1, read on the forward strand.
AGTCCATTTTTGTCCGGCCCATTTTGAATTTGGCCAATTAAATTTGGCCCTGATATTTTTTCAATTCAAGGAGGAAATAAGTAAGCCCCTTTAGTATTTGTCCCATTTGAATTTGGGCCAACTAAACCCCGGCCCGTTTCAAATTTGGGTAATTCAAAATAGACTTTTTAATTTCAACAACTTATTTTCAGTATGGTCCAAGCCATGCAAGACACTCCCAACCATGTAAATTTTGCAAAACAACAGATTCATTGCAACATTTTTTTTTTTTTTGAGGCGAATGATTCATGTCGACATGCAAGAGACAAATAGAAACACATGTTAATTTTTCCGTCCAATGTAACTGCAACGAATCGATATGTATGAAGAAATGAACTATAACATATAGTATTTACTTATATGGTTGTGTCATATTTTGATGAAACTACTTCTGAAATATTTTCATATGGGGATGTGGCATTGTTGATTTCATCTATTCAAGAATGCAACACCCTTGAAATTTTATCGGATCCATCTTTTTTTTACCTGGTTTGGTCCACAACCGCAACTATAAATTGTGCTTAGAAAGTTTATGTACAACAAACTACACATTTATTTTCGCGGTCCTACAATCGCACTTGCGTTCGGCACCATATCATTGTAGTCATTATTGGACAAGATCGTTGTTTAAAACTTAGATATGCTCATATATCTTTTCTTAGAAAATCATTGTAGTCATTGGACAAGATATATGTGAGGTGGTAGAATCTTTGTACGCGCGACAATGACATATTAGTTAAAAAAACAACAACAAAAACTATGGCCATATACTATCTTGTTCGTCCGCCCCTCCGGCCTACGCGGCGGAAGCACAGACCATCCCTGACTCGCGGGCCCGGCCGTCCTCCGCCTACCATGAGTCTGTGCTCGCCGACCGTCCTGCTCCCGCCGTACCGCCAACCAAAACCTCGACGCCGCCCCGTCACGCCCCGCATGACCCCTCCTCGGCTTTTTAAGAGTCTCAAGACCCAACGAAAAGCGAGTGGGGAGCGATGGAGACCCGAGGCAGCTTCCGCGGCGGCGCCATGGGGCCGGAGGAGGAGGACGCGGCGGCGAGGCAGCGGGAATGGGAGGAGGCGGCGGAGGCGGTGGCGTACGACTCCTGCACCAGGCCGCCACCCATCGTCGCTGTGTGCGGCCCGGGGAACAGCGGCAAGTCCGCCTTCTCCCGCCTGCTGCTCAACACCCTCCTCGAAAGGTTCTCTCTTCTTTCAACTCGGCCGTCTTCTTCTCTCGTTGGACTGCATTGTGGAAGGGATTCTCTTGCTCTTTCCTGAATTTGCTCGGCTGAATTTATCGCACTGCATTTTTGTGTGATCCTCTTCTTATCTACTCCCAAATTTGCTGTGTCTTGGACTACTCTGTTCTTTGGCAGCACTGTACAACTGTACTCTGCTCAGATGGAAATATGAATAATTTGGTACCACTGTCCAAGTATCAGTACACCGGCTTATCACTGATTATAGAGTTCAGCTCGAATATACAGTACAATCTTTCTTCATGTCCTGTAGAGCTGTATTAACAGATTGGACAATTCATGCATGCCGAATCAAATAGTTTGTTCAAATGAATTAATATTACGCAAATATGAATACTTTTAGTATCATTAGCTTTCTATTCAAGAATAGCTTCTACATGATGCAAATACTTTTGACATGATTCTCTCAAAGTAACTTTTGACATGCTGAAACTTGAGTTTCGCAACTATAATAGATACTGTACTATTTATCCAGAACATCATGATTACCAAAATAGTCATTTCAGCGTCCTTATTAGTTATTATTTTGTCGTTTCGAAACGTTTTTTATACATCAATTTTAATGCTGATATCTCATGAACTATGTTGAAACGCTTTTCCATTTTACCTTCTGTTCTCATTCAAAGTATGCTTATGTTGGTCTAAGCCTGAGTGATAAATGATGTATCTGTGATCAGAACTACTTTAGTCTATTTGTACTTAAAAAATACAAATAAGTGACATTTATGTCGTTTTGTTTTGTGTATCAGAATATTAGTAGTAAGATGGTAAACTGCTTTCACTTGTCACAAAGTTTATCTACTTGCTGCTTCTCAAGAACCTTATATTCCTTTACATGCACAGGTATAAGAAGGTTGGATACCTGGATATTGATGTTGGTCAGCCTGAGTTCACGCCTCCAGGGTTTGTGTCCCTTCATGTTCTTGAGGAACAGGCTAAAGGTATAACTTTTTTGTTTTTCGCCAAAATTCCTCATCTTTTTTTCTCTACTTTTGTTGCAACTGATTAATTCATTTTGGTTGGTTTTCTAACAATTGCAGACTTTTCAATGCTATATCTTCGCAACCCAAAGAGGTAAGGCTTAGTGGCATGATCATTGTGACATCTCTAATGTATTTTGGTGCGATTTATACTGAGTTGAACATGGGTCTTTATTTGTGACTAAATTAGTTTGTTGTTGTGATTTTTGTTTTTTGTATTTCTTCGAAATTTACTGATTAGCACTCTACGGTTCGAAGTATTCATTTTGTATTTCTTAAATGTTACGGATGCTAAATATTTAGAAGTTTTGTTGGCTCCTTTTTTTTAAGAATTTGTTGGCTGCTATTCCGCATAGGAAAGTTGTACCTATTCATAGTATTAGGGAGTGCAATGGTAATAAACAGTTTGTTTTTACTGAGATATTAAGATTTTATCATCAGTGAAATTGTAATCTTGGACTGGTAAATAATAAGGCTCTATCATTTAAAGAAGCAGCCATTCCAATAAATATTGCAACATATGCTTGCACATATCACTTGTGCAATTCCCTTTTCATTACGTAGAACCAGTGATCTTCTAAAGCTAAGGCCAGTTGCTGTGTTACATGTATTTTAGGTGCTACTTTTTTGGCGATGTCTGTGCAAAAAGGAATCCAGCACTTCTCCTGACCTACATATTTGGTCTTTATAATTATTTCCTCAAAGAATTTTACTGCTTCAGTGATGTCAATGACCCTGAGAAAGCAGCTATACCACTTGTTATTAATACATCAGGGTGGGTGAAAGGTGAGTTTCCATTTGCTGGTACTTCTTTCCATTATTTTTGTTGGTAATACTAGTGTGTCATGTTACTTATTAATTAGTTATGGTTTTCCAAATGGCCAGTTTGTTTTTCTAAATTTACTGATAATGTGTATACAGTGTTTAGGTATTGGAGTTCATGTATTGCTTAGTGATTAGATCTGCTTTGCCAAATGACCAGCTTGTTTTTCTTAATTTGTTGATTATACCAATGCAAGGTTTAGGTACTGGACTTGATGTGCTTTCAGAGATGTTGAAAAATGTCTCCCCAACTCATGTTATTCGGGTATCCACCACAGCAGAGGCTAAAAATTTACCAGGTGGAATTTTTTGGATGGATGAATACGACGAAGATCCAGCAGTTAATATAGTTGAAATTCGTGCAACACAGAACTCTCCTCGTCAGTAAGTATTTGATAACAAAATCAATATGTTTATCGTTTGCTTTAGTAATGGTGGCTTCTTACTCAGTCTGCTAGTAAAGAAAGAGGCAAGAATTATTCGGGACCTCAGGCTGATAGCTTACTTCAGGCAATGCCTGCCAAGAGACTTTCCTATTGTCCATTCCGATGATTTAGTTCAAGGATTTTCTTCAGTACAACCGTTTCAGCTGCTTCTGTCAAAAATCCAGGTTATTGATCAACACTGCCAGGTGACAACGTTTGCCGCTCTACATTTATTCATATTGTACAAGTTTCAAACTTGGCTCTGTGTTGCAGTGAATTTTGTGCTAGTCGTTGCCTTTGTTTTAAATAGTTTTTACTGTTAACTGTAATACGGAATATTTATGGAACCTTAGACAAATACTCTGTGCCACTAAACTGTACTCCCTCCGGTTTTAAATTGTTGACGTTTGACTATTTTTGAGTTACGTTTGACCATTCATCTTATTCAAAATATTTAAAAAATTATCATAAATTTTGTTATGATTAGTTTCATCACTAAAGGAAATTGAAATATAAATTATAATTTTGCATATTTAAGCTAATATTTTGAATAAGACGAATGGTCAAATGAAACTCAAAAATAGTCAAACGTCAACAATTTAAAACCGGAGGGAGTATTTACTAATAACAACACACGCTTTCACTTAGCAAATACTAGTTTTTACTTACAACAATACACAATGTGCTCAATTGTGTTGGGATAATTCTTTTTTGTAGTCTTTCCTATCCTTACATTATCCATTCTCCTTTTCCACTAGTGCCTCCATAAAAAAGAGCAAAAGGCACAATTATGGATTTTCAGGGGTAGAGTCTTATATTATATCCTAGGAAGATAGGTCTTGTTACATTTATCTTTAAATCTTTGATGATACAATCTTTTCTATAAAAAGCCAACATGAATGCAATTTTCATGATCTAGAACCTAAGCAAGGATGAATGTACTACCATACAATGTTTATGCCCTGTCAAATGAAAATAAAATTCAGATATACTTATTGCTATGGATAGTTCAGAATTATATAACATTAGGATATGACTCTACTTTCCAACTCACTCTGTTTGAGACAAATGATCTCATATGGAACATTTCTTTAGAAACATCTATTTTCAGGATTTATGTTAAGTTAATAATAAGAATCACATGGATGTGCTTTTATAGGTTTCTGGTAATGATGTGTACCGCTTCTTGAATGGTACTATTGTTGGTCTCGCAGCAAGTGCCTCTTCTCCTCTGTCAACTGAATGCTCAACTCCTTGCTGCATTGGACTAGGTATGTCTACTTTTAGTTCATTTTGGCATGATAATTTATACTGTTGGTATCTTTCTAATTTTGTGTTCATCTTCAAGCAACCTATGTTGATGGCCCTGAGCTTTATTCGTTTTACTGTACCTGTGCTGGTTTTCAGGTTTCATCAAAGCTATAAATGTTTCAGAAGGCTGCATTTATTTGATCACACCTGTTTCTCACAAGATTATGGATGAGGTCGATACTATTTTTCAAAGCTATATTGCAGTTCCTAGTTGCCTCCTGGAGGTAATGGCAAACAGAGTGCTATTTCTGTTATGTTATTAGAAAAAAAATTAATGCAGTCGTAATCAAGGTGTCTAGGAGCTGTAGTTCCTGTATAACGCCTCGTTTTTCATATAAATGAATTATATGATTGTTTTGGCATGAAGTCTATCATTAAGTATATGCTGTTTAACTTGGATTAAATATGTTTCCTTAATCTAATGTACACTAATTGTTAATGTCTTCCATCCTGGAGCAAAGGACCATTGTTACTTATATTATCTTCGTTTTTTTATTCTTGTCGTTAGGACAAGCTAGGAAGCAAAAATTTGTACTGATCCGCTTATCCCACTAATGTAAAGAATAAAATCTGGAGGGAGTAACCACACATTCATTAACCTATATGCTAAATTAGAGTAACCACATATTCATGGTAATGGATTCAGAATCCACACACGTGCACTAGTATGACAATATCACTGTGGTGTAACATGCTATGCATTCATTTTGTTGCATCAGGTAAAAACTGCTAATATACATAGCGGTCAAATTCTTCTTTTTCTTGTCATACCATGTGAACACGGTAGTAAAACAAGAGATTTGAGGAACATACAATGGCACATCCCATGTCCCAGGTGGTTCTGCCCCTGGACTGTGATATAATATGTGATGTTAGGAAGATTAGAACATTTCACAATTATTGTGGCACACTGGCACACAATGCATAAACAATCTACTTTTTAAAATATTTAATATGAGGAATATTAGATGCTTCACATTGTTTGAGGCACATGTGTAAATATTCAACTGATGCAAAATATGACACTGTCCAGAATATTTTGACAGAACATAACCTAGTACAGGATACTACTTTAGCATCACAAGTTTATGACTAGGCATAGTTTTTTTTTTCCTTGTGATGACTCAGTCCTACACTACTTTAAATGTCAATTATAATTGTAAAGTGTGCTCGAGAGCTATTTTTTTTTTCTTTTCTTTCTCGGTCGCCTTATTCCCTTATCACTTGAATTTTCAGGTATCTGATGCATTAAGCGATGTAACGGACAGGCTGAGGGAGCTCTAGACCTTTAGAGAGGCATATGCATTAGGGATGTAGGTAAAGCAATCATCGGTTGTGAAGAACAGCGAAAGTATAGAGAGCAAAAACGTTGGACCCTAAAGTGTCTGAAATTTGAATTCCGTAATGTATTGCCTTTGGCTGAATTGGGTTGAAGACTAACCAAAATTTGTGATGGTACAACCAGACAGCACAAACTTGATGTATGAAACTTGGATGTGTGAATTGTTAAAACTAGTTGGTTAATTCCTGTGTTGATGTGCTGATGAGATTCAATTAATGTGTCATATTCAATTCCATATCCAGGGTTTCTTTTAACAAAAAGAAATTGCGAGATTTGAGTCTTCTTTTTTAAACCCATTCCTTTGCGTGAGAGGAATAAAAATGAATTACACAGTTAAAGCCATACATGTATGCCACTGCATGTGTGAACATTAGAGGTACAAAAGAGTTTTATTGGGAGTGTTCGGTACCCCACCTAGTAGCATAAAAGGTCGTGGATATGCGCAGCCGTTGGAAAGCAGAGGGGGTGCGGAATCGAATGGAGCGCCGGTATGCTCGGATGGACGCCGCCGGTGGCCTGATTTTTTTTTTTTTTTTTTTTTTTTTTTTTGCGGTGGCCTGATTGTGTCGCCGTTAAGCCAAACAACATGCCGGACGGTTCAGGTCGGATGGGCTTTCCGATCCGGGCTCCTTGGGCCCGTTGATTAACAGAGCATTAGCGGCTTAAGAGTAATTAACGGAAGTGCTTTGAGATGCTCGTCTTTTTCATTAGGGAAAGCATAGAACCACTTCTCTTGATAAAATGGTGTGCGGCTTCCCATTATCTTAAAAAAAAATGGTGTGCGGCGAATTTGTTTGTGAGCTACTTGTATAAGTTGGAACCGTTCATAACATTGATAAAATGGACAGGGCCTACAAGAGGCACGAAACAATAGTATACATGATTGTGCCTCACATTGGTTTGACAACCACACATTCAAATAAAAATTCACATAAATTCAAATTTCGGACATTATTTTTCCAGAACATGCTTAAATTCGAACACTGAAATCGTTCATGGTATTTCAGTTCCATACTTAAGTGGTCAGCATCACCAACAAATCCTTCTTCTTGGTTAGTTCTTGCTGTTAGGCACACAACAGAGGAATGGAGAAATGCATTTCATTCTCGAATCTCCATATAACTCTTATTCTCAGATGTTTACTAGATAGTTTCGTCGAAATTCTTATCATACAATGCGAGGCCGCACGTCGGAGCCCTTACAGCAGATTAGCTGGCAGGCTTCGCTCGACACAAAGCATCTTGAATTAGGGAAAGGTGTGCAGCAGGTCAAGGGCCTGTCAGGCGCCGGTCCCGGTCTCTTCGCCGTGCAGCACTGAACCGTGATCTTATCGTTATCCACGTCGCTGATGCCTCGAGCTGAGCGGCGACAATACAGAGGTTATTTATTAGCCCTGCCCATCGTCTCAAAGTTCTACTGGAGCTTAAAAGATTTAATCAAGATTTATTTGGACCAAAATAATTATGATGACGTTTTTACTCTGCACTAGTCGTACCAAACTTCCCGTAGCAACATCATCCTCATTCAAATGATGTATTTAACAGAAGCAGATGTAATAGAACTACGCGTACTTACATTGTGCAAGCATTGCCGAGCATAGGAGAACCAGAAGAATGACTGCTTGGCGTCCGTCCATGGTAAACCTCGCAATGTTGGTCGAAGAGGCACCTGCTTTTTGCAAATGTCTTGCTGTGTGGCTGGTACTTCTGCTGCTTCAGCCGGTATATATGTCGCAGAAAAGGATCTATTTTTAGCAAGAATTAACCATGTCCAGGCTGGCGAGTTAACTACTACTATCTTTCCATGGCCCGTATTGAATGGTTCACAATATATCAAATGAAGTTCATCACTATGTACCAACTGGCATCCCGAATTGCTGCATCTATTTAGCATCATTTTGGCTATTTAGTTTTTCCATTATACTATTTTAGCTAATTTAGCGGAATTTCTGGTACAAGTTTGGACACACTGTATATTTTCCATTTTAATTCACTTCAAAATAAGAAATATTTAAGAATTGTTCCGACTACCATCTCTACCTCATACAAGATCAGGAGATGGCCAATCTCTACTGCTGCAACAGCCTACCGCGTTTTGGAGGACTATACCATCATACATACAGGTGCCAGTACGTGTACTTTTTAGCTTTGTTCAAAGTTAATTTTTTTAACTTTGACTATTAATAAAAAATATCATAAATGTTGACCAAGTATAAATGATGTTATTAGATTCATCATGAAACCAATTATCATAATATTTATCTCTCCTCATTTGAACTATTTTATTTTTATAAATATTGATAGTAAAAATTGAAACAAAATCTTTGACCAAACCTAAAAACGCTTATATTATGGGACGGAGGGAGTATACAAATGGGCCTCTTATTTAATAAAAAATTCAGCCTTATCTAGCACACAATATTTGTTCAATGTAGCAATTTTTTTGAGATTTCCTTTCTTAGCAATTTTTCTCCTGAATTTGTCTTCAGACCAGTTTGTCATCTTTCTTTTTATTAAACACATAATGCAGCCATCTTGATAATTTGTCGATAAATGGCGTCCGCATGCCCTGTAACTGCTGTAAGTACGGATGGGGAAAGGATGAAATATGTACAACTTCACAAATCCTATAGCTACAATATATTTTTTAGATAATTGAAAGATTGCATTAAATCCCAGCCTTGGCTTTCAGGAAAGCTACAGCAGCAGTGGCCTTGACTTCTAAGAAAATTACAGCCAAATACAATCATCGAAGAAAGTCGGCCATCATCAAAAGTGCTCAATCGCTACACTGATGAAAGAAAAACAAACAAAAAAGAAAACGAATCCTATCCGCAGCTTTCTCTATGCCTTCCGGGATTGATTCTTGAGTATGGTTGACTCCTTCTGTTCATTTTCTTTTCACCATCTGTTGATTGAAGCAGAAACGACTCAAACAGTCACCGACGAAGAATTTACCACTAGCTGCAGGAGACCGTGACCCGGCCCAAGATAACTGGCAAGCGAGAAAACCTCCAAGACGCCGCCTCAAGGGAGGATGCAACATCGAAGATGCCGCCGATGCCCATCCGATATCGAATTTAGGTTCTCACCCGGAGATTCAAAAACGTCGAGATGTGCTTAATGATAACGCCTCCAAAGAGGTACATAACGTCCAAAAACATCATGGTTGCCGTGCTAGCAAATCACCGGCAAGGCTTTCGCCGCTTGTCCAAACCCACCAAAACCACACGCCATGCGGAGGAGACGAGCACCTCCACGGCTGAACGTGCTTTGATCTGCAACAGACATCGCACCACCCCATTGCGCAGCAGTGACAACGCCACAGCAGCCGAACAAACCGGTGCAGATCGGGATCCAGCCAGCTCTTCGTCACCACAGAACGCCGCCACGCCAAACGGGCAGCCGCCTGCGCTGACGCGACCTGCACGCCGACGTTCCCGCCTGGATGGCAAGCCACCAGCAGCCGAGCCACTGAACGCGGCCGCGCCAGCCCGGACGGCGCGCCACCCGCCGCCACTAGTTCACCCAGTGGATGGAAAAAATTCACATGCCCATGATCTGCTCAACTACTCCACATGCTAATATACAGTGTTTCCTTTCTTCCCATATGTCGTAATGGGAATCAGAAGAGGACGCAAAGCTTTGGACTTAGGGTCTTTCTTTGGACTTAATTAGGCCTTTGTACACCTTGTAAGCTTTGAACCCAACGCGAATAGCTAGGGCCAATTTCAAAAGTATTGGCAGTGCTACATGGAGACGGTAAACCAAAGGTTAATTAGATGCACCGTTCACAGGTAAAAAGAGATAACAATGACTCCTTACTATAGTTTAGTGTCGTGTGATGCAAATACACTTCGTAATATAAGTGCGTCATTTTACTGCAAGTATCACAAATGGGTCTTGATGCAAACAATTGTTTATTACGAAAACAAAATATAATACACGTACACAGGGCAAGTTGACGCGATACTCTATAGTCGTACTAATTGTAGAGTCACACGTGTTGTCTTATAATTTAAGCATCAAGTTAATACTTTTCAAGTTTGACTATCAATGACACAACAATAATAAAATTTATCATGTATAAATGTTATTATTAGCTTCATAGTGAAACCAATTGTCCTAATAAGAACTCTTTATATTTTAAATAATTTATTTTCCTAGATATTAACAGTCCAAGTCGAAAATAATTGACTTTGATCAAACACGAAAGTACTCTCTCTGTCCACAAATATAGTAGCATTCTAGTTTTGTCCTAAGTCAAAATTTTCTAACTTTGACCAACAATATTTATAAATATATGTTGTTTCAAACTAAAAGAGTTATATAGTATGAAAGTCCATTTCTTGATAAATCTAGTAAAACCGTTTTCATGATGTCAATCTTTACGATTTTCTTGTTACGAAGAGTCAAAATTAGAAAAAATTAATTTAAGATAAAAATAGAATGCCATTATATTTGTAGACGGAGGGAATACTTACATTGGAAAAACGGGAGCACATTCGGAAACGAACAAAGAAACGTCAGCTCATTCTCGCCTTGAACTGCGTGCTCGTTTGTAAAGCTTCTAGAAGATGCATCATCCATTCATGTGGGCAACTCGTAACCCCAGGGGCGGATCTTTGCCATTGGCACAATGGTCGGTGGACTTCAAATAGAATATCAGAAAGCGACAGCGCTCTCTCCCTGAAGGAGTAAAGAAGGCAATATAGACAGTTTGGACCTGAACTGTTAAGAAAGGGAGCCTGGGTAGCAGTTTCCTAATCTCTTTTTAATTTATCGAAAAACTTTATTTTTTTGAGACAAATGGAAATACTTCATTATACCTTCAAACAATTCACTTTGTCTGTTTACACCATAAACAAAATGATGGCTCATTTTACTCCTTCAAACAATTTCATTTCGTGCAATATATACCCTATTGAAGTTTTTTTTTCATCTACAAGTGGACTTTGAAGCTCAAGTTTTGCGTGATGATAGATGCTACGATATCCTATGTTAAAATAATTTCCATTATAAAAAATTTGAGCTTCAAATTCTACTTGTATGGCTGAGAAACAAAAAAGACAAACTTCAATAAGGTGTATACCATACGGAATGGAATTGTTTAGGAGAGTAAAGTGTGTCATCATTTTGTTTAGGGTCTAAAATGGATAAAATGAATTGTTCAGGGAGAGGGGTGTTAAAATAAACGTAATCATTATTAAACTTTCATGTATTTCCTGATTCAATTCAGAATTATTTAAGAATTTAATATCACAAAAGAAAATGTAAATCTTTCATGTACATGCATTTTATTTCTCATTTAAATTAAATAAGATTTTACACTTTCAATTGGAGCACTACTGCTCTTGAACAAGCTACACCGGATTGGATTGTTTGTAGAGAACCGAGTATTCTTTGATTCTGTGATAGAAAAAGTGATGTTACAATGTTTTGTTTATATACTATGTCATACAAATGCCTAAGCTAATGTTTTATGTGCGGGTCGTCATAGAGGCTGCCGGCCAGATGTTGATGAATAAAGGTAAGAATATTTTTGATCCTGATCTCAAAAAATATCTAGGCTTCCAACTGACACTTCAAGTAGCTCTGGATATAGTACTCACGAAAGATATGGTAAGTTAACCTTACATTAGAAAATAACTTATATGAGTTGGTTATCTACACCCGTATAAACATAGAGCATGAAACATCAAACATTAGATTATTTAGTCAATAAGAATAAAAAATAAATCCATGTTTCGGATTCACTGTGGAACATAAGAATGTAAAAGAACAAGATGATTAAATTTGTTGAGATGTTTTATTAAATTCTATTGTTTTCCTTAATTTATTATTACTTAACTATTACTAATTTAATGTGATGTGAAGAAACATAGAAAAATTTGATCAAGTTACATACGAGCGCTCACAAGTATCAAGGATATACATAATATAGATATTGCAAGGCGGTGAATCTATATAGTATAGTTTGTTTTAGGGCTATATAGTATAGATTTATAACTAGCATCATCGTTATGCTTTTTGTCACAACCTTGCCCTAGCAGGGCCTCGTGTGGCTCTCCAAATTTATCCATGGTCACATGGATACCCTTTTTAGAAAAATAAGTAAAAAGTATATAAAAAATAAGAATCTACGGCAGCTCAGACTTTGAGAACAAAGTAAAAGGCTGTAATAAGCGGTTGCTACTTTTCACCAGCTTTTTACAACAAGCAGATGTTGATCCAATCAAGCCCGTTGCTCATTTTCACGTTTACATGCATTTTTTATTGTCCCTCCTCCCCGTGTTGGTCAGTGCATTACTGAGTGTTATTTATATATATACTGCCATCGTACAAGACTTACAATAATTCTTTTTGGTGTTTACATTGATTATGACAAGCCTCCACTCCCCATGTCTGCCGGTGCATGCATGTCTACTGAAGAATTGTGCATAGTCCTGGTAATAAACTGAGATCACACAGGAGTTGAAGAGGGAAAGAAAAACTGAATGATAGAAGTACCATAGGGCAGTAGGGCAGTAGGGGAAAATTCAGCAATTTTTGCTTGTAAAGGAAAAGTGATATTCCGAGTCAAACTTACGAAAAAAGAATTCACCAGGAAATTAAAAAAAAATCCACAACTGCCGAATTTCAGCCATTCCGGCGTACGTGGCCACATTATTTTTTTCCTTTTTGAATCACGAAATTTCTTCCCCTGCACTGCATGGAAGGGTGCGCCCGGCCAGTTGGTAGGTCTAGAAGGTTGGTGAGAATTAGAAAACGTGCAGCTGGTGCAGGTCAAAATCGTGCGCCGGTATTGGACCTCGCAAAAAAAATGTTTGCTGTTTTGATCCAACTGCCATGCGTCTAACGGGTCAGGTAAATGAAATGCACCAACAACTGCTTAACCAAGTTAACCAAATATTTCAGTACGAACTTGGGTGGTTGCGCTTACAAATCTTTAACATGGGAAAACAGGGGAAGCACCCTTCCAGTTTTTTATATTAAGCAGTCTTGACCCTGATCAATTTGTCTCGAAATATCCTCTGTGCAATTGCTATACCAATACTGTACATATTAATTCTTTCAAAAAAAAAAGGATTAACACTTGACACAGTTTATTTATTAATTGTTACTACATGTTTCACGTTGATCCTTTATTCCTTGGGAAGAAGCGTCGGTCGCGACGCGTCTGAACGGGGATAACCTGCGTGCGTGCGCCCGTAGTACAACATGCCTACTTGACCTCGGAAGCACTCTTTGACCCGCCGCGGTCGGCAAGCAGCCGCAAACGCGCCTCACATTTCTTGAGCGAGCGCTGCCCAGTGCCCAGCTTCTTCACATTTCTCTCCCCCGCCACCACCGCTGCTCGCTTCCTCGTGCTCATGGACAGCCGCGCCAGCTCGTCGGAGACTTCGCCGTCGGCGGCGTGGGCCTTGCTGCTGGAGGCCTCCGGCGACTCGGAGGCCGACGACCTGCACGGAGCTGCCTGCAGCATCATCGACGCGGACGACGGCGACGCCGAGTCGTGCAGCGGCGACGACGACGACGACGGTAACAGCAGCAGGCTCGTGTCCTGGGAGTGCTGGATGGTGGAGAGCGCGGGCGTGGTGGTGGTCGGCGCCGAAGGCGCTTGCACGCCGCCGTCGTTGATGTCGGCGATGGCGGCGGAGGAGGAGGCCAGGGACGCCGAGGGCGACAGGCTCTTCTGGGAGGCTTGCATTGCTCATGGGTACTAGCTAGCAACGGAAGGCTTTGCCTGTAATTCCTCTTCTGTTGTTCTGTGATGATCGATCTTGCTCACTCTTGCGTCGTCTTTGCGAGAACCTTTGAGTATCTTCTGTTCTCGTGTCGATTTTCTGTAAGATTACCGATTTTCAAAGTACACCAGAGTTATGCCTCGATTTTCCCTTGTTTCTTTGTTACAATTTTTGTGTTTAAATTTACAGTAACTCGAATGCGAACCAACTATGTGTTGGGCGGGCAAGCCGTAACACACATGAATTTTTCTTCGCTTATATTGACCATCCCTAAAACACAATCTGGACCATTCAAATTCAAGTGTTTTGACTGAGACACTCTTCTGAGAATTATTATTATTTTTTATATTTATTTTTTAAAACCAATCCCAGCGATTACAACATAAAAAACGTCGCTCAATCTAGAGCAGAAACAAAACTTCACAAAATCGATCGCAAATCTTTCTTCACACAGAGTTCTACAAAACTGTTAATAGCTGAGACTTCTCACTGGCAGGTTGGCTTTATTATCAAAAGCCCACATGGACCCTCCATAATAAAAATGGTTTAATTACGACATGTTCTGATTCCAGCAGGCGGTTGTCCATGCACGCTGGTGTACTTTTTGCCCATACTCAAGATCTAAGCCAGGCGGTTGTCCATGCACGCTGGTGTACTTTTTGGACACATGGCTGGATGGAGTACCAATGCAACGTCGGGTCCCACACCTGTTCGCGGCGGTCCTCAAACATGCTGCCAAATCTCGCACGGTCAAGAGCGCTCTCAGTCGGAGAAACTGGACCCGAGACATCAAAGGCTTCCTATCTATCCCAGCCCTCATGGAATACCTCCGTCTGTGGGCACGCCTAAACTCGGTCGTCTTGGATACAAGCCAGCCGGATCGGTTCCTATGGAAGTGGACGTCCTCTTCCATCTATTCAGCGGCTAGTGCTTACCAAGCTTTCTTCGTGGGTCAGACTTCGATACTTGGGGCTAAGGAGCTTTGGAAGACAAGGGCACCAAACCGATGTCGTTTCTTCATATGGCTCGCCCTACATGGCCGTTGTTGGACTTCCGAGCGCCTCCAAAGGCACAACCTACCAAACCATGGGCCATGCGCCCTATGTGATCAATGCACGGAGTCGCTAGATCACCTATTGGTAGGTTGCTCTTTCAGCCGAGAGACGTGGTATCGCATCCTTCGCCCGCTCAGCTTGCATCGGCTCATTCCAAATCAAGAAGACTCTTTCGCGGACTGGTGGCTTCGGGCGCGCAAGAGGGTGGCTAAGGACGGCCGACAGGGCTTTGACTCCCTCGTTTTGCTGACAGTTTGGATGATCTGGAAGCAAAGGAACGAGAGAGTGTTTGATGTAGGGCGGTTGCAGCCTCCTAGTCTGTCTGTTTCCATTTTTTCTGAGGCCCGGCTGTGGTGCCTTGCTGGTTACCGTTGTTTGTCGCGTTTACTAGATCATTTAAATGTATCCTCCTAGGCTTAGGTCGTCAAAGGTCGTGCTTTGTTTTGTAAATCAACCTATTAAACCTTCGTGCCCGGAGCAATAAGCTCCGCGGCGAGGGTCGTTTGTTCCTTTTCTTCTCTTAATGAAATACGCGCAAAGCGCGTTCTAGAAAAAAAGCCAGGCGGCGAGGACTTTGGAGAACAAAAGCTTTGTAACTTAAAGACCCTACAAACTAAAAAGCGTAAGCTGCAAGTGGCAGCTCGACTAACCAAATCTCTTGCAACACGGCTTTCAGCAACTGATGCATGAATTTAGCATGAATCCATCATGACTTGTGTGTGCCTTCTCTGATCACAAATGCACACTCATCATGCCGAGCATTGATGCTGTAGTTGTAAAAGTTCGAACAACTTAATGATATTTGCTTCTTTTTTTTTGTAAAAGTTCGAACAACTTAATGATATTTGCTTTTTTTTTTAAAAAAAAAAGAGCTTCCTATCGATCTCATTGCTTACCTTCTCTTCAGAATTTATTACCTTGTAACGTACCTTTCATCTGATTTAGGGCATGCTGGGAGACGCCTGTTGAAAGAAACATGGAGTATCTGGATCCTCGTCTCGCTGGAGATGCTTCCTCTGTTTTTAGTATATGGTTGTGGTTGTGGAAGATAACTGTTAGTAAAATATTGAAGTATTTGGAGCCTCACTAATTGTCTCGCTAAGGAGATGCTCCCTCCGTGCCTTCAAAAAATTTGTTTGAGAACATAAAGAAAATATTGTTTGAGAACATGCTTCAAGTTGGTATAATAATGCAACTTAGTTACATAACGGTTGTCAAAACTGCAAACCAAATACAAGAATAGTCAAGTGTCGTTTTTAAAACAGAGGAAATAGTAATGTAACTCAGCATATCAAGCTGAAAGTTGCGAAGCGGCTCACAATCAAGAGCTCAATGCTTGTATCAACGACGGTAACACTATTATCCATGACATGGTTCAACATAGGTCAGCGTAATATCACTGCATTATTCATTAAATTCGTATATACAGAGATGAATCACTTTATCTCCTCGATAGTGAAGAGATGGAACCCTTATCTTACATATAGTAGGCATCAAATCCTCCCTGGACATCCTCCAGTGATTTTTCCCAAGAAATTAACATTATAAACAAGAAAAAAGATTCTTGCAGGCGAGTAGGTACATTATTCTATCCTCAAGAAAATTCCGTTCATGTGGGCTCGGGCCGGTAAATCAGTTTATAGCTTAGATGCTTGCTCGACCCCTGATGAGTATCCATTGAGCCATGTCTTGTGGATGTGTGTTAGCACGAAGCCCTCAGGAGTTTCAGGCTGGCATAAGAGAAACAAAAGGAACATAATATACCACTGTAGCATGCGCTTTTTGTGAACTTACATGTAGTATTCAAGTGTAGAGAAGTATTTTAGGGGAAAACTCTGATTTACCTTCAGATTCAACGTGAGACTTGACAGAGTGCACACGCGCACATCACCTAAAAAGATGCGAAGGAAACATCCATGTGAGAATGAATTGCAAACTAAGAGAAATAAAATGGGAAACAGCAGTATAACAATATTATAGGGAATAGAAACATCAAAGGAACTAGAATTATAGACAGGAGAAACATAAAGAAAACAAACGGTTGAAACTAGATCCTCAGGATATGTGCTGTCCTACGTTTGACAGATGTAGGCAAGGCACGCTAAAGTTACTGATACATCACATGGCAATGCATACATACGAACAAAACCATAATATTATTCAAAAAATTTCAATGAAGACAAACATGGAATCCAATACAAACCAAGAGCTTGCAGGTCAGGTTTCAACCTAAACCAATATTAATAACCAATGGTGGTATATTTTGGGCTGGTGAGTTGCATGTGCCTTCCCCAGCTCTTACCACGGGAACTCTGCAACACATCTAGTCTCCTAGCTGAAGTGATATGTGGCCTTAAAAATGCATTGAGCCATGTAGCTGGATATTTACATCCTAAGGTTATATCGTTTACTACTCGAAGCAATTGCCCATTTATTCATGCTACTACTCATGCGGAGAGGGAAAAAAAAGAAATAGTTCAGCTTCAACAAAACTATGTACTCAAAAACATGCTGGGGAATCGTCACTAAATTTTGGCTTATCACCTGTATATCACTCACTGTCTGGCTAGCATATGGTCCAGAACCTTCTCGTTAGTGATACAACAATGAATTTCACCAATTCACGTCAAAATAAGGAACTAATCTTCAATATTACGATAAATTATTAAGTGAACACTTTATTTAAAATAATTAGAGAACCATTCAAACGGCTAATTCATAAAATGGATATCTCCATTCGCTACCAAATGTTCATATTAACTAGAAACCATCAATATTACTAAATAAAAAATGCTGCGGCAAGAATCCAAAACTTCTTACTATGGAGCTTACTATTGAAAAGCACCTTATGAATCTATGATAGCTTTTCACCAGCAAATCCGTGGTGCTTACCTATCTAGTAGGGGACTCCATGAAAAATAATGATACAACTATCTAGACTCAACAATCTTTGACTACAAGTAGCAGAAAAAAGAAGCCACACAACCGTCCGATCTTTGATATTTAGATTTGTACTTTATCCTACTTGATGAAACATTAGTTCAAGAAAATTACGATCATTGAACGAAAAATTAAAGAGCCTATAACCTATTCCTTTAACATTTATAACTTTCATAAACTACAGGCAGTGTGTTACGACTACATATTGAGTAATAAAGGGATTCTCTTGTCAAATGGTCATGAACATTAAATACAAACTGTAGCCTACAACATAAAGCAAAATAAATAAGCTATACAAAGTGTAATCTATATGAAATAGTGCAAACCAAACTTCTGGTTGAACAGGCACAGAAGGGAAAGATGATGTGACAAAGCACAGTAGAATAAGTAGCTAATTTGTTAATTATGTGTATTTATCAAGACTCACCTTCTGATTCCCATAAGTCAAATTTGAGCACCCAACTGTCTGCACCAGTCTGTGTGATAACAAGTCTGTCCACCCACGCTCGGTATTTCTTCCCTTGTTTGTCACCATAACACGATCCCAATGCATCAATAGATGCATGGAGCGAACATTCAAGGCCAGAAGGGTGAATTATAACTCCATTCGGATGCTAGCATAGACAATAAATACGGAATTTGTTTAAAAGATCAACAAAATAATATCAACGCATAACCATGGGCATTCTTCGACAATCTCTCTAAGTTATTGAATGTTTAAGGTACTATAAATGAAAGGGGAAGGAAAATATATATTAGCTCAAACACAAAACTTAACTGACAGGAAAGATCTAAAAAATAAAGGGACTAGGCTTTTTTTTAGTGGAATAATGAGAATAGTTAGAAAATTGAATCAATAAAACTAGGAAGCTATGTACTTACAGTGATGTTTTTGAAGTATTGGATAACTGAATCAGACTTTGAAACCTCAGCCCTGCGCCACTTCTCGTAAAGAACATAGAACTTGACAACAGCATCTGTAGGCTTGAAAGAGGAATCCTTTGCATAAGGGAACTCCAGATCTCTAGGAGAAACATTAGGTCCTAGCTTGAAGTGCCCAATAGCTTGTATGATACCAGCTGCACACCTCTCAGATGCATGAATAATCTTAGGATTATCCTTCGCATTGTCTGCATACCACTGAAGCAGTTCCTCTTGGGCATTGCTGACCTAAAAATTTCACAACATTGGAGTTTAGTAAATTCATACATTGAGGAATGAACTTTCCTAGATACTTCATTCCATATGTTGTATACTGACCATGACACCATGTACACCAGGGATGCTGAATAATTCTGCATCGTTACCAGAGTCACCGCAAACAAGAGTATTGTTGGGTGGCTTTCCACATGAGTTTAACTTCTTCAGCAAATATGCGAGCGCCTGACCTTTTCCAGCTCCTTGAGCTAATATATCAAGGTCCTGGCCGCCACTGTATATTATTTTTGCATCTATCTGTTAACAAGAAATAAAGAAGCCAATCAGAATATTGAACAAAAACATAAACAGAAAAATTTCCAAAACTTGAATGGAAATAGAAACATTAGAAGTCTCACCCCGCGTTTCTCCAACTTCTCAGAAAGAGACTTTATCACTTCCTGAGCGTTCTTTTTGTCAACCAGAAAGCTGACCTTATGCGGACGCTGTTCTGTCTCGGGCTGTACCCATGCACACACAGGTATTAATTCAAAACAAACAAAAAAAAAAGTTGAATACAGATGAAGATAGCAGTCAGTCATGTAACAGAACAAACCTGAAGCTTCAGCTCAGAAAAGCTCGCAGTTTCCTCTACAACGATGTTCCTGTCCCACTTATTATTCAGATATTCTTCCCAGCCTTCATCAGGAACCATGTCCTCACCATATGTTATCTCAGTACCCACAGACATGATAGTGATGTCTGGAGTCAGCATAGGCTTCTCTTTCCTCAGTTCCTTATACAGAGTAGGCGATCGTCCAGTTGAGAAGACGAGTAGAGAATCTTGACAGTAAACAGACTCCCACAGGGCAGCGAACCTAAGCAAGGACAAGTTCTCCTCGTCATGATGATCAACCTGCAAGGTTTAGATGCCCGGAAAGAATCGACATTAATAGGTGATCGTAGTAAGCTCAGGGCAAGTCTTGGTTATGAGAGTGGAAAGACACACACCATCGTATGGTCAAGATCTGAAACAATCATAAGGCGCGCAGAACCATTGAGCTTATCCATGTTAGCAATCTGCAAGGAAGATAATCATGAATGAAGGTGAGATGAGTTAAGGTTTGAAGCCAAGACTTTGGTTCAAAGACGATGAAACAGTATTTCTGAATTGTATCTACGGCATCGGCATCAAGTGCCAAATTGTGAATTGATAACGTCACAAATAACTGCAGCCCCAGACAGCAAGTGAAATCTTGTCATGATTTCAACACCAATTGAGTTCCACTGTCAGCAAACATACTGTATGTTTTTCAAATTTTCTTGAGACACTTCTTTGTAGGTAAATATTACACTCTACTTTATCCAAACAAATACCTAAAGATCATGCTTAGTGACATCACATTAGGTTACAAAGCCCACCAGTCTAGCATCAAGTTACAAGCGAATTTGTAATCGTGAAAAAAAAAAACGACTGCTCATAAAAACCGCATAGGCCTATGTTCGGTTTAACTCGATAGGATCGAGCCACCTCATTATAAAGTTTAAATTGCTAGAAGGACAACGAATGCCAAATGGACAAGGGAAAGAGAATTACGAAATTCTCGGAATGATCCGGAACCCCGAATTTGCCGGGAGCCCTACACATTGGTCTAGATTTCGACAGCGAAACGCGGGCACCGGCGCGAACGGTATGAATTGCACGGCAGAGCACGGCGGGGCCGGCCATACGAAACGCCGACGGGTTGCAACCGCACGGGCACGGCAGAGCGCCACGGCAGGGGCTGAATCGGAACCACCCTCAAATTTTAGGAGAACAAAATGGTATTAGAACTCCAACGAGCGGCAACTACATCCGCGACGAACTGAGCGAGAACAAAAGACATTTGGATTCGAGCGCACGCGGCAACGGACGAGGAATAAAAACTAAGCACGCATCCGAGTAGGCCAGGCAGGATATTCCTTACCGACGAGAAGGGAGATCGATCCCAAGTCCGGTCCGATCTGGATGTGGGGCGGTGGAGGCGGAGGAAGACGACGTGGTGGGGCGAGGCGAGGCGAGGCGCGGCCGGGAAACGAAGGGAGGGGAGGAGGAGGCCCCGGAGGGAGTGGCGCTGGCGGTTGTTTCGGGCTCCGGGGAGGAGTGGGGCGATCACCTTTCTCTTTTCTTTTTTCCTTTCTCGATCTGGGTTGCGGTTGAGGGTGGTGGTGGGGAGGCGCCGCGCGGTGACACCCGTCCGTCCCCTATCGTCACGGCACGCCAGTTTATGCGCTCCAAAAAGATTCGATTCCATTCTGTGCCACAAATCATTTCTCGACTAATAAAAAAGGGTGAAAGGTTAATAATGTTGTAAACGATAGATTATTATACCAATGAATAATTGGTTTCGCAGCATACAAGGTCCTGATGCTACTGATTTTTGACACACACCAGGAGACGCAGAAGGTAGCAAACGGTGCCACGTCAAGAAAGCTAACATAATCACAATCCACAACTTACAATGACGATTTGACACGACGAAGCACAAGAGCACGCCAGATACTGGTCTCTAGCCGTCCTTATGAGTACTAAAATATATCAATGTGAACACAACCTCCAGTGATAAGAATATATCTCGGGCATTTCAAAATTCAGTAGCAAAACTAGAGACCAGGGAAATCGGCCTACTGCTGGTCTCACGTACAGCCTGAGACAAGAGATGACGACAACCACACGACAGATTACTCTCACGCTTCGTCAGGCACAGCAGATTAGTGCCCTTCATGCACCTGGCTGTAATCCCAGATAGATCAACGGTGCCTGTGCCGGTCCTTTTCACGAGATGAATGGGAACTATAGTAGTCACCGCGATCTGAAAAAACATAACAAAATATATAAGGAACGTAAATGCCCAGTAAGACACCATGAAGGGAGTTTGCTCTTTGCTGTACAAATATACCTCGTGATGAGTGGCGCCTTGATTTCTCCTTGTCTGAATACCCTGCATTGGACAGACATCATGTCAAAGAGAATGATATAGCAAGCTTAAAATAACAAAACCAAAACTCAGGAAGACTCATCGCAATACCTGAACTTTTGTCCCCAGAACGGTGTCTCCGATCCCTCTCACGATCAGAGTCACGGCCCCTGCTGTCACGATCAGAATCCCTACCCCTGCTGTCACGGTCCCTTCCCCTTGATCTATCTCTTTCTCTTTCCCGACTCCGTTCAACACTGGACTCTGATTTCTCACCCTTTGCGTTCACAGCTGAGTCTGCTTTTCCGTTGAGTTCAGCAGGCAGTGGCTTACCTTCATCGTCAGTTTTTTCCTTTACCTTGTTCGATCCAGCCTTAGTGACTGAATCCTTTTCCTGGCTAGAACTTACAGGTATAGGGGTACCCTTATCACCAGAAACAGCACTTGCGGGACTTTCCTGCAGATAAGTCCAAGAAATGTCAGTCAGCTTTTTTAAGAAATAAACTCCATGAGTCGAATCATTTTGAGTGGTATCATAAGTCTTTATTAACCTTTGAAGCCAGTGTATCAGAGGTCCTCCTAACAGCAAAGGAATCATCGTCTTTATACACTGGTATGTACTGTGCCTTGGGGAGGCTGTAAAGGTGAGCAAGAACTCTGCAAACTTCCTGAATTCCTGCCTCATCAGCATCAAAGACAGTCCACCAGGGAGGATCTTCAGGGAGGGGCACACGGTGTCTCCTAGCAGCAGCATACACAACTCCGCATGCTACTACTTCACTCTTGAATCGTACACACAGAGTTGTCCGCAGGCTGATGTACAAAATAGAGCAAAGATGTCAATATAACTACAAATTTAACTGCAAAAGCACTATAGCAAGTTAGCAACCCCATTTGCTGACATAAAATATTCACAAGCCTATCTAAGAGATTTTCTATTCAAAAGCCCAATAGAACTGTGAATCTACGTTTAAGGAAAAAACAAAATTGTAGATCCATACACATGTCCCGACGGTGCAGTCCAGAGGCATTTGGACAAACCCCCGGTAGTTTTTTAAGTCTTTTTTTTAATTATAACCATAAGATGTAAAATCTTATTATTCCAATGTCTAGCTGTTGTTTACATCATCCTGAAAAGGCTAAGATTGGCCACTGTTTATTCAAACATCAGGCCTAATAGCAGCCTAGATGCTTAGACAGACACCTAGCATGCTTAATCGCCACCTTAGTGCTAGATGCCACCCACCAGCCACCTTGTGCCTTAGCTTTTATAAGCATTAATAAGCTTATCTTGCGTCTCTGCTTTATTTTCCATTTACACCTTTATCTTTTGTACAGTTGTTTCTGTTGAAACCTGTGATGCTCTCCTATTCCTACTGTTTCCCATCCCACAAAAGAAGAGAAACAAATAAAAGGACCGCCAATACTCGCTACAGCCATCATCCACATATTTGGATAGAAAATTGATGTCAACGCAACAAGTTGATGGCAATGATGTAGTTATAGAACTGAAATCGTTCTTCATAAATTTAACAGGTTTGCAAAGAATTAAAATAACAGAGTCACACTTGCCCAAACATGCACAGAAGATTCTTGGAGAATATGGTATTATCAGAAACATAGCACTTCAAGGATGCAGCTGTTGTGCCAGCGCGACACTTGTGTCTAGTGGGAAGTGTGAAAGAAATATTTCGGTACTGCACTACAATTTCATGGTGATATGGAGTAACAAAGTCACAAAGAACCAATGAAACGTGTGAAACTATTACCCCTCCATACAGAACAAAAACAATAAGCAGATCGTCTCATAACCCATACGTGGAACATAATTTGTACTACAATAAGATAGATAATGTGGAATCATACAACATACCTATCGTTGGCAAGGTTCCAGGCCACTTGTGTCAGCTCAGGGGCTTCAAGTGTTGCGAGGTAGTTTGATATGAATTTATGGGGGTGTTCAACATGGCAAATAAATCCCATCTCCTTCAACAGATGTCGTTCTGTCCTAATCAGATCATGCCTCAGTTCCGAATATTTCTGTAACAAAGATTAGAGTTACGGCTTGAGTTTGCATAACCATCCATAAAGTCAACATCAGTTTTCTTCAAAACAAAAGTAAACCAACAAACCAATAGGGTACATCATTGGGGGAAAAAATTACATGATAATTCTACCTTGTTCCTTCTATAAATTTCATGCATAAAACTGTAGATTTCAAGATTAAAAAAGAACTTGATTTATGTCAGTTAAACAAAATTATACCTTTGAGAAAACATCCAAGTGTTCAATTGGCAAGTTTTCTCTCCTACATTCCATTCTATGGAAGACAAGGATAATATGCTTTGATTTTCTTGGACTCTCCTCCAATTTCCCTGCCAACCAAACACAACTAGCAGCAACTCGCTGCAAGCGCAAACAGACTAACCCATTAGTTCAATAAGAGAATCTATGAATGATTCTATCTGAGTAACTGAATACAAAGGTATTTACCTTAACACTAAATCGAACAAATGACTTCTTGCAGTAAAACCGATGGAACAATACTTGCGCTGTGGCCATCACTGCTTGTGGTCTTTGGTTAGTCAAGGAATCCATAAAGTATATAGATGTGATATGTGCATAGACAAACTAAGCTTAGAAGGATAACGGCAGGCTATATTCAAGCACACAGAAAATGATGAAAAACTGAAACCTCCCAATATAATTCTCTATTCACAGTAAATATTTGTCAGTAACATTGAAACAAGTGAATATTATGAATAAGCGTTATGATAACCTATACTTCTTTGTGTCGTGCTGACAAATTTTAAGATGAGATCAACTCACCATATTATTCCATCCTTTTTTTATTTCTCACTTTCATGGTTACCATGATTAGAAGAAACTAAGATGGTGTAACGACGAAGTACAGAGTAATGCTAGTCTAACAGTGGACCAAACGAACCATTTCCATTGACCAACAAACACATATATTCGACATTGAACATAAGGTAATTCTACAAATAAATTGACCAACCAGAAGAAATGCACAGGGGTGAGCTCCGGCTTATCTCCAGAAATACATGGATCAAGAGCTACGGCAAATCAAAGGTCTTTGGTTGAGTCATTTTGTTCTTATTTTGGATTAAAAGTCTGAAACACTTTATTGTCTTGTAAAATTAAAATCCAGTTTGGTATATGAAGTCTTTTGCAGCTACAAACCTCAAATCAAGTTGAATATTTCTTCATAATCCTATCAAATTAACAAGATGCAGCAATGCAAATAAACAAATATACTATGGAACCTCAAATCTCATAATCAATTTCATGAAGCTAGTAAGAAGATTAGTTTCTAATGCACAAATCGCCTGCAATAATTGTCCTCCACAGAACGGTCCAATTTGGAACCTAAAACAATAGCATTGCAACCTAAATTTGTGTCCAACTTCCCACACAACATGTCGAACTGGAAGGCTATCATTTTATTAGGATGACCTTATCATTAGACAATGGAATCGCCTCATTGACCCGTAATAATAACACTAAGCAAATTCATGAACTTATAGCAAAGAAAATAAGGGTCCCAATCCCCCAGCGAAACCAATCAAACTACTACTGAAACAAAGCAAATATCACAAGAAACTACAATTTAACTAGCTCAGCTGGAAGAAGGTCGTGTAACAGAAGCTAATCACCAAACCCTAGGACCACCCAAAGAGCCCTACCGACCACCGGATTCGACAGAGGGAAGAAGGAATTGAGGGTGGGGAGCTAAAGGCGCAGCGGGAAAAAGGATACAGCCTGAGGAGGATGCCGCTCTCCTGGATGAGGTCGCAGCCGTACACGCGGAGCGCGGTCTCGGTGGCCTCGTCGATCCCATCCTTCCGCGACGGCGAGTCCCGCAGCTGCTCCTCCGTCAGGTAGAACGTGTCGATCGCCGTGTAGATCATCCTCCCGACCGGGGCCGGCTCGCCGCCCGCCCTCGGCCCCCGCCTCACCGCCGACCGCAGCTCGGGTCGGGGCCGCCGCCGAGCTCCGCCAGGGCGGATGTCTCTGCGGCGCTGCGGCGCGCGGCTGCAGAGCGGGAGGAGGAGCCTGATGCGTGGGTAAGCGGCACTGTGGGGGCACTAGGGCGGGGCGGGGCGGCGGCGGCAGGTGGAGATGGTCGGAAGAAAAGGGTGCGCCGGAGAAGGGGATTGGAAACGGAACCAAGCTTGCGAGCAAACCGGCGGTGCTCGTGTTGTGTTTTGGAGGTGTGTGGCGCGTATAAGGCGATCTGCTCCGTCCGTTTGAAAGCAACGTTCAGGATTTGAGCTTTGGGCACCACGGTTTCTTCAAACCGTCTAAAAAAACCAGCCAAGAAAATGAACTGCGTGCTACTGTTCATTTGAACTGTTTACTGTTCATCAGCCATTCAATTTTTGGCTGGCCGGTTTGTGAGAAACCGGATTGAACACCCCTGGACAACGTTGATGTGAAAAAAGGGACCGGTGCACACTGCACAGCACACTATGAGAGCATCTCCAACAATGTCAAAAAAATTCGGCAACCAGCTACTTTTTTCACCTCATTTCAGTTAAATTTTACAACCAATCAGGAAGCGACACATATCTGGTAGCAGAAAAAAAATCAGGGAGTCAATCTTCATTTTGCACAGAGAGCAGAAGAAATTGAATGCTATTTTGTTCCACTTCAGCCAATTTTTATAACTACAATGCCTTGCACACAAGGAGTAAAGATAACTACATATTTGGAAATAGAAATTAATTAAAATAACAAATAAATTTTGTCGGGTACCTATTTTCTAGGTACCTGATACCGTATACGTACTATATCCGAATAACGACTGAAATTGAAGACCTCATACGGAGAGGAGTAGCGGGGCGCTGGGCCCACGCTGGGGCCCAGTTCGGCAGGAGGCGCGATGACTACCCTTTGTCAAAGAAAGTCTCCGCTCCTCATGGCCCGCCAAAGGCCCGACCGTACAAGGCCGCGTGACCGCGGCTCCGTACGGGACCTTGGTGGGTCCCGCACTGAAGGAGCCCGACTCGGGCGGGGACATTGCGCCCGACTCCCCCACGTCGCGAGTCGGGCATCGCGGGGTCGAGCGACCGCCCCGACTGAACTCCGGCCAGCCGTCGTCCGTCGACCGCTCACTCCGGTACTGATCGGAAACGACGGAGGGCCTCGACCCGAACCATCCCCGACCCCAGCGGTTGGGAACCGAGCATGGATACAGCAAGAACATTCCAGTCTTCCTCGGACGAACCTCCGGCCAATTCAGGATAAAGACTCGCTCTGCATTAACTCCTGGACGGTGGGAAAGTACACTATGCCTGACGTATGGCGGAGTGGGGGCGTCGCATCAAGACCGGGCGTGGCATGGTGACCGCATGCACCAAGTACGCCGCACAGTCGCAAACAGCGCACGGAGTGACCGTTTCCCAACTCCACAGCAGTCCACAGCGCCGTCAACAGTGAAGAACATTGGTCGATCAGGGAATGGGCAACCCACAGTATCCGGACAAGACGCATTGACGTCATCACACGACTTAGCAAGGAGGCTATGGAGGA
This sequence comes from Eragrostis nindensis, assembly GCA_012490785.1. Classification (NCBI taxonomy): domain Eukaryota; kingdom Viridiplantae; phylum Streptophyta; class Magnoliopsida; order Poales; family Poaceae; genus Eragrostis; species Eragrostis nindensis. The sequence goes on from JAAXCT010000201.1 coordinate 277,176, forward strand.
AGCCATAAGGGCCCGAGGAGGACGACCTGACTCCGCCTCCACCGCCTTTCATTTATCATCCTTCTCTTTTCTTTTCCTTCTTTCCCCCATTTGTAACCGTCCTTCCTTAGCATATAAAGGGAAGGGCTGGGCCCGGGGTGGAGGGGCCTTTTTTCCGAACACTGGACACAAACGCCAAGCAGAGACTTGAGAGCGCGTCCCTCTCGCTCGCGGCTTGTAACCCTACTACGAGCAATCCGAAAAAAACCACAAACTGGACGTAGAGCATTTCTTTGGCCTGAACCAGTATAAACCCCAGTGTCAATCGCTAACCCACCAATCTCCGTCGAGCCGCGTACAAATTTACTCATCGGTAAGTTACTTAACACCGACAAATTTTATATTAAAATTAAAAAGGAACATATGAAGACCATTGTGGCACTTATGATAAACATTTTGGTCGAAGTAATACTTATTTCCTTGACATGGATGAAGGTCTTCAAATAACATATCTCCGTGTCAAATGCCACACTTCTCTCGGTAGCAAAAAGTAATCAACATGTGGTTTGACAGGTTGCTCAAGCGTCAAATGCTACATTGTCTTGTGAAACTTCATTGCAGGTTAGCTGTTGCATAGAAAATGAAAACTGAGACCATCATTGACCTCCATCGATCTGACCAAATTGAATTTTTATTTGTCTTGGTGCCGCTTGGTGCGAATCCACTCTATCTGGAGAAGACACGGATAAGAGCAGGTTTTCAAGTCGCCGCTATCACGAGAAGACACGGACTCCGCAAAGTCTCACTACTCACTACATGATTTGGTCCAGGAAGGACCAAATTTTTGGCTAGAAACTTGAGGGAACAATTATGGGTAATAAGAGAGCTAAGAAAAACATATTTTTCAGCCACAACCCAACTGAACTGTGTACATGTTCAATTTGGAGTGACGTTGTTGATGCCATAAGAGGTAGCGATAGTAGCTTACATGTTGACCAAAATTTGCTGCGCATTATGAAGTAATCACGAGGAGGAAGAACACTAAGAGGTCAAGTTCAATATTAGTGAGAGCGAGAGTTTTTCATAAAAAATGAGACAAACCGTTCTTCTTTTTATACTATGTCAAAGAAGTATCTCGCAATTCTGATTCATTTTCTTCTCATTTTAACCTACATTTTCTCTACAACCAGTAGCACAAGCCAAACGATTTTACACGGGAAAGAGACCTTTAAGATTTTTTTTCTTTTGCGGAAAGAGACCTTTAAGATTTTATCTCTAATCTAATTATTTTCACTTGAGAATGACATTGTTGTTTTAAGATTCACCATAGAAATGTTTCTCGAATGCTACACAGTGCCATATGAGATCGTAATTTAAACTCAAATTCTAGATCCACCTTGATAGATGGAGCCATAAAGGTAGGACTCACCAGAATAAAAAAACAGTACAATTCCAACTGTTGTTTCTCTCTTCTTATTACACCCCAACCTTTGTCACTATGCTTCGCACACACTTTCTGGTGCTTATGCTGCAACCTCCCAAGCTCACAAAGTCAAAATTGTAGACAGAATTCAGTGAAAGCGACTTGCCTTGAGATCGAGTGGATGAATTCATAGTAACAGTATGCAACGACTGCTCTAGGGACTCGTAGTGGCGGCGGCCCGTCCCAAAGCTCTTGGTGATTGCAGCTTTTCTCTGATATGGTGGGCAGAGATGTGCTCTTATTGGTGGCCTTCCATCTTCACGGTAGGTTAGGGCGACTAAAGGATCGCAGTCGTTTCTTCTCTCTTGCGGTGTTCATATATGAAGACCTCCATTACGTGAGACAATGATGTCGTAAGAGATATAGTGATTTATTTTTATAGATTGCCTTTAGCGCTACTCGACGAACTTATTTCTCTACTATAACCGATTTTGCATCATTTATATAGACTGAAGAATTTATTTATGTTTGTGGACTGTTTTTCTGCAATAACTTGAAGCAAACCAAGATAACTCATACTAGAACTGCAGCCCGGCCACGCAACCACCGCCCAACCCCTTCCGGAATCTCTCCATCCCCTTCGCCTCCCTCGCACCGCTTCCTTGTCCCTCACAGATTCCGCGCCCCACCCCAGCTGGGCTCTTTAAATCGCACCCGAACACTCCCGAATCCCCCGGCAAACCCCGCCGCCGAAGCAAGCCTGATCCCGCGCCGCCGCATCGACGATGATCCTGCGCATCCGTAGCCGCGACGGCACGGACCGCGTCACGGTGCCGGACCCGGCCTCCGCCACCGTCGCCGACCTGCAGCGCCTCATCGAGTCCGCCCTCACCGTGCCCGTCGCCGTCCAGCGCCTCTCCCTCGACCCGGCCCTCCTCCTCCCCTCCACCGTCTCCTCCGCCGCCGCCCCGCTCCTCTCCGACCCGTCCGCCCGGCTCGCCTCGCTCCGCCTCGCCAACGGCGCCTTCGTCTACCTCGCCTACCCGCCCGGCGCGCGCGCCGCCGGCCCGCCGCCGCCCAAGGCGCTCTCCGCCGCCGGCTCCTTCGGCCGCAAGATGACCATGGACGACCTCATCGCGCGCCAGATCCGAGTCACCCGCCAGGAGGCCGCGCTCTGCTCCGCCGCCTCCTTCGACCGCGATGCCGCCAACGCCTTCCAGCTCCACGTCGCCGAGTCGCTCGCCTTCGCCGTCAAGCGCGCCGGCTTCCTCTACGGCCGCGTAGATGCCGAGACCAAGGAGGTCTTCGTCGATTTCATCTACGAGCCGCCGCAGCAGGGCTCCGAGGATGTCGTCCAGCTCATGCGGGACCCCAGCGAGGAGGAGCGCGTAGATGCCATCGCTGAGGGGCTTGGGATGCGCCGGGTCGGCCTCGTCTTCACGCAGGCCGTGGGGCGGAAGGCCAGCGAGACGGGGGAGTATACAATGTCCAGCCGGGAGGTCGTGCAGGCCGCCCAGCTGCAGGCCGAGGGTGGGATCCCGGAGTGGGTTACCGCCATAGTGAAGCTCGAGGTGGGGGACGACGGCACCGGAGATGTGCACTTTGAGGCCTTCCAGATGAGTGAGATTTGTGTCAAGCTCTTTAAGGACGGAGTTCTGGAAACTGAGGTTGGGGACAATGACGATCCACGCATCTCAAAGATGCGGAAGGAGGTGGTGGCTGGGGGCAAGGATACCATGGAGGTGGACAATGACTTCTTCCTCGTGCCCGTCAAAATCTCCGATCATCAGGTATACTTTCTTCATCAATCATATACCTATAGCTTCGTGCATACTGTTGCTCTTATGAAAAAAATTTGTGTGCCAATCTTTAGATTAAACTGGGAATTGCTTGGGAATCGGATATATTAGTCTGACCTGCATGTCATTGTTAATTTTTAGGTGATTTGATATCTGTATCCTTAGTTTGATGCTTTGTTCAATCTAGTCGCATTCTTTAATAGTAAACCAAGACAGCGTGCCTGTGAAAAAAATTGACCCTTTAAGGTACTATTTGGATATGTGGTATTAGAAATATTATCATGTGGATTTATCATAGAACTCGCTATTTAATGTAACATAGAAGATTTACAGTTTTCGCAACATATGAATAATAGAGCTGCAAATTTAAGCCGGAAATAACTTTGCTATCACCAAGAAAGATTGTTGTTTTACTTGGTGATGCTTAAGGTACATGAATGATTTTTCCCCCCTTTGCAATATTCAACAGTTAATTCGTGAGCTAACTCAACATAATCCATTTTTCTTTTCAGTTGAAACTTATAAGTAGATGTTGAGTTGTTGACCGCATATATATTCTTTCTTGGAAGAGTAACTTGACATACTAGTATATTGGTGGAAGAAAGAATGCCTTTTTTTCCATTTACTAATACTTAAAGTGACATAACCTTGTACACAGAGAGGAAAATGAGAGTTCTTATTGATGATTATGTGAGTTGCTGGAGATGTATGTTATGTTATGACTTATCCATCTGGCTAATATGCCACTTAGCTAGGTAAAATGCATAAGTTGGGCTTGGAGAGGTTACAAATTTTTATACTAGTATATCATTGCTATTTGTATTCTTTTAAAAAGAGATGTGGCATTTGCTTAAAATGGAGTAGAGACCATCTGGTCTGGAACTAAAGTGAATTTCCCTTGTGAGGAAGATACAATTTATAGATGATAAGAATACATGATTCTAGGAAATAGGATTACAGTGTGCTGAGGTGGAATGTAGGAATGTACGGGAGTGTGTCATCTAAATAATGCTTTATCGTTGTTGTAGGGATTACTCGATTTGCAAGAATATTTTAAGAGAAAGTTTACAAAAAGATAAATTGATCCTATGCCGTAGAATCCACTATATCTTTGCATGTTTTGAAATATTCTATGGATCTATTTTAAAAAGGACTTTGGAATCTTCATCTTTAAGGACCTAACTTGCAAGTCTCTTATATCGTGAATTTTTATCTATGTGCGACCCCCACTTTCAGTGCATATAGAAACATAAAAGGCCAGCTGAAGGATGCAATATGACTTAGTTCTGATGTTATGTCTTGCATGGGATCGCATATAATTAAGTTGAACATCACAGCTTGTTTTAGATGGTTAGGTGATGCAAACATAGTGTGCAGATTTAATTCGACTGTGTTTTTCTTGTTCAAGCTTGAAAATTTTGAAATAAACACAAGAACTAAATCTGGGATTGGAACTTGCTAGTTAGTGGACATAAAGGATCCGCAGCGTGGCTTACATGTAAATATTAAATATGCCAACTAAAGATATATAAAATCAGAAGTTCTCCGTTTGCTGCAAAGATTGGACATTTTGTGATGTATTTCACCCTTAAAATTCTACTCACTCGATTTATTTTTTTATGTTGGTCAATGGATTTAGTTCGTTTTTGAGTTAAAAATGTGGTCCTAAGGCTATCAGTAAAATAACGGAGATACTACAAGTCTTGTGAAATTCAAATAATACATGCTTCCAGTTTGGATTGAAACTTGGTGTTTGTCACACAAATTATCTTTCATTGTAAGTGTGCTACACTGCATTGGTGAGAAAAATAAGGTCTTCTTTCTTAGGATAGTTGAATTGACAAAACGTATTCATCAAGAAAAGACTGACACTATTATTGCAATGATTTATTATTTCTATGTGATCAAAGTTACAATAGCCTAGTCATTAGGAAAGAGTTACATTGTTGTGTTAAAAGGGTAACTTGCCACACTGCATTATTTGGAGTAGTCCAGGAATGACACAGTTTCGTTTTAACTATACAACCTGGCTAGGCAATTAACAAGTTGGGTTTTGTGAAGTCAAAGATCTGTAGTTTCAGTGTAGTATAGTTCTTGACCTAGATGGATGTTAGCACATCTGGTAAACCTAGGACAGAAAGATCTTCTCTTGTAAGGAAGAGATTATGGAGAATGTCTACCCTGGAGAGCGAATAGCTAAATTCGGGATTTATTACCGAGCATAAGAATAGAGCCCTTGGTTTTGTCGTGCTTTTATCGAAGTAAGATTTGTCACTGTGGTGATGGGGATGTATCAGCTAACAGCCCCAAGATAACTGTTTTTTTTACTGCTTTAAGTGCTTTTGTAGAGATTACACCTCCAAAGAAATAGGCATCTGTGACCTAGAATCCACTATAAGATTTTTCTTTCTCAAATATTCTGTGGATATAATTTTAAGGGGAGCTGTCAGAATCTCTATCTTAAGGGATCTAAGGTTCTAAAATCTTAACTTTTTATCCAATGCTTGATTCCCCACTTTCGGTGCAAAGAAACCAGAAAGGCCAGCCAAAGGTTGCAGTATGCCAATGTGACCTAGTTGAAATTGGCTTCTTTTGAGCTGTTATCTATTTTATGTGATTATTATCCCTTGGGTAGCTTGTTACTGGAACTTTTTTTTAACAATGACATAACGGTTCCAATATTAGGTTTGTTGGTGTACAGCGATAACAAAAAGATGTCTCATGCGAAACTTTTGTTTTTTTCTTGAACACGCAGAACTGACTGATGTTATATTGAGCTTAGAGATAAAAAGGGTCTGATTACACTGCACACACGCGCACACAAACAACTTTTCATTTTGTTAGATTACATTTGTAAAACCTAAAGAAAACGCTCATATGAATATTGTTGCATGGAAAGATGTATTATTGGATTGACATGAGCTTTTTGTGAGGTATTATGGGAAGTTTTACTTAGCACAGTCTAAGAGCTTAGGCCGTATTCCGTGCCAAATTATTCGAACTTGGTAGTCACGGACAGTTTGGGATTTTTTTTAAAATAACTTTCTCATCTTCTAACAAACTTGAAGCCTCCAATATTCACATTGTAATCAAACAGAAAAATATTCTTTTGCTAAGTGTTGTATATTCCCATCAAGCATCCACCTATTAGAATCGGAGTGTTGGACACTACAGTATGGCACATATCTGGCATGGCGATAGATGTGAAAACTACTTCGAGTTGCGTGACAGTTTCCAGACTAGACATCTTTTTATCAGCTTAGCTTATGGCCTCCTGATTGTCACTGACTCATTGTTCCTTATTGGTTCAAGACTGAACACCCAAATCAAGTGGCTACCCTATGGGTTTTTTGCAACATTGTTTAATTTGCTCTTCTAACTAAATTATAGTAGGTGCATTTTAATTCATTTTGAGAGGTTTATGGGTCAGCCCAATGACATGAAAAATGGAAAATTTGCTGATGAATCTGTTGGTTTACTGTGATCTGCATGACATCTTATTTTGACTGTTTATATTTCTTAAATATCGACATCTCTGATTCTACTTTAATATGCCTGATTGACTGGTGGTTGGTTGTTTATGTTTAATAAGGTAGTGATACCTGCTTAAGATCTGCACCTAACTTTTGTACAAGAAATAGTGATCACGTCTCAAATGAAACAAATATTTTGCGTTCTACCATACTTCCTGAGATGTCCATGGTTAATGATTATGCACTAGATTATTATCGGAAACCTTCAATATTCTGCAGCAATATTTTCTACTGTATCCTTTTCGTGTTAATTACTTACAGATAACGGGTCGTCCTTGAACCTATATATAATATGTACTAACCATACTCTGCATTGTGTATGTATACAGGGTCCACTCTCGGTAGGCTTTCCTATAGAGAACCGTGGAAGTCCTGTAGGAATGGGTGCACTCAAAAGCCACCTGGACCGCGTGAAGCACCTTCCGTTTGTGAAGCGGATCTCTGACTTCCATTTGCTCCTCCAGATCTCTATTTTCCTAGATGTAAAAGCAGACGTGCCTGCCCTAGCCGGATGTGTAAAAACTCAGAGCAGGGTGCCTGAGGGCTACCAGCTTCTGATCGAGTCCCTGGCTAGTCAGGGATAATCATGCCTCTGTAGGCAAAGACATGGCGATGCGTAATTTACTTTTCATATCTTGTAATTTATTGATGCCTCAGCTGTGTAAGTGAAGTTCAATTGATATGCGCTTACCTTTCTGCAAGCGCTGCATCTTTCAGTTACCGGGACAATGCTTAGAATCTGGTCGTGGACGGAACAAACACAAGAAGTTTTGGCGTGCCATATAAGCCATGTATTGCTTAGAATCTGAGGTGCAGACCAATTGTGATACTGAGCGACATGGTGGAAATGGATAGAAGCGGGCAGGATTGTATCTATCTGTTCCGCTCGCGATGTGTAGTCAGTTGAGGGCAATAATCTCTTTGGTCAAATATTATTGGTATTGTTTACATGTTTTGTAGTGGCTGCTACATGACTCTAATTTTACTCGCATTTATCTGTGTTCGATGCGCATTGGAGTTTCTATTGCTGAAGAATGGTTCATGAATCAAAATTGTCGAGCTCAGTGCTGTAGGGGTACACGGGATTAATACCTTATAAGGTGAATCGAAGGTAACGTAGCCCTACTAACCATCCCATAGGAATCCTCCCTGAAGCTTCTTCTGAGGTCAGAATCCATTGAAAGTTCCCCAGGAAACCCTGAACACCCACAAGTGAACTGGTTCTTCATCAAACATTGGCCCACCAGACGATTCAACAGGAGAACCGTATGTATAATTAATGTGTATATATATATATATATGATATTCTGCACTTATAATTCGCCCTCTTGCAGATGATACATTTGTCCTGATCATAGCGCCGACCAAGACTTCACATCACAAGGCGACGACACCAAGAAATCATCAGATAGAGAGCTGGTTGTGTATGTATTTAAAAACGAAACTAAATATATAGCAGTATATCTGTAGATCGAGCTCGTCTAGGAGTTGACGACGTTGCACTTGTTCCTGATCTGTCCGTTAGAGCCGGTGCGCACGCCGATCTGGCCCATGCGCTTGATGGAGTTCTTGAAGCTGTCGAAGAAGACGGCCGGGTCCTGCAGCTTGTCGACGATGTTGGCGGCGCGGTCGTTGGTGAGCAGCGCGGCGTCGGAGGTGAACATGCCCTGGTGCGCCTTGACGTTCACGAAGTAGTGGTTGTCGAACGACAGGCTGCTGCCGGGGTCCATGGGCACCACCGTCGTGTTGTCGTTCAGGTTCTGCAGGTTACGGCTGCACTGCCCCTGCATGCAAATGTATATATGCATAGCGTGATTTCTTATCAGCATTCGTAATATGATCGGTGTAGCAATATTTTGCATATATTTGCAGGTACAAAATATGAACAAACCTGGAGGAATTTGGCGTAGGGCGGGTTGATGGACGGGTCGACGTCGCTGGGGTTGTCCTTGCCGGTGAAGTTGAAGATCCTCGAGCTGAACAGGTTGCAGTGCCCTACGCCGATCGTGTGCCCGCCTTTGGTGTGCAGTGTAACGGGGAGGAAATTAAACACTTTGTAACTTTTCTGATGCTAGCCCAAAATTGAGGGGAAATACAAAACTTCGAACAAGTTGCATGTGCCAATGCTCTCCAAAAGTGGAATTGAACAATTAAATCAGCCAGTATCGTTCAGTTTTTACGTACTTACGCTTTCTGGAGACATTTTCTTAGTTATTGACTGTGGTTACCGAGTGTCATCAACATTCAACACATTCAGTTTGGCATCAACGGTTTCATCAAAACAGTTATCCAAAATCGAACCCAAGATAAGTCTAACCGCTGCACGTGAAAATGTACCAATACATCCAACCAGCTGCTAGCAGTGAGCGATAACTCGATCGAGTCCAATCCCTCGGGCAACCACCATGAGACGGCGCCCAGGGCAAGCACGCGCACGCAGAGAAGGAAAAGGTACACAAAAGTCAGGAGACACCACGCAGTCACGTGTGTTGTTTCCTTGCTACTGTAAAACGGGAAAGGGTTGTTTGTCCGTCGGCACCGACGGTTTCATCATTTTCAGCTCGATCAGCTAGCAGTTGTTTTCAGGTCAATGTAGGTGCACTATTTCTGATAAACAAGTTTCATGCCGCTATTCATGTTGATGTCGTGCATATTCAACTGGCCGGCTGCTTTTTCTCCATCTGTTTTGTCAGTTATAATTTGAATAGACCCGCAACATAATGCCCATGCTCTGTTTTGAACTGAATGTAACTTTTTAGACATCAAAGGATATTCTTTTTTCATCGTGATGATTTCTTTGAACCCGGGTATAATAGTGCAAAATAGTGCAATATGAGACTCTATGCTTCTCGCAAAAAAAAAAAGAGACTCTATGTTGTGTTAAGATGTTTAGATTATCACTTTTCATAGAGGTGAGTGTGCGTGCGTTGTGAGTGTCTGAGTTGTACTGTGTAATCGCAAAAAAAAAAGATTATCACTTTTCCACCAATTTAATGCATATTTTAATTAAGTGGCACAATTGAAAAAACTTACTACTGCAAATATTAAGGTTCCACTAATGTACTGGATTTTGCGGAGTCTCATTAATTGCAAAACAGAATCAATACAAAATGATGCTAATAGTTTCACGTTTTTCGGTCAAAAGGAAAAGACATATGGTCCAATAATGTCTAATGTGGTTGACTGTAACTCATAAATAAATAAATAATATAATTATACTAGTTAGTATGAGGATGAGACACAACTATATACCAATAGAGGTACAATGTCTCAACATACATAATATTTGTAGTGATTTGCTAAACAAATATCTCGTGTTCTATATTAGTAGTGACTCCTCTCTCAGATATGAAAACAATAAAAGAAATAAATCAGTAGTGACTCCTTTGCTAAAAGAATATCTCGTATTCTTTGATATTAGTAGTGATTTGCTATCACGTTGATTACAAGCTACCTTTTGGGGAAAAAAAAAGAAGTTCCGAAACATTCTCGTTTAATTTCTACATTAATTTGTATAATTAAGAGGAGCTCACATCACAGTGGAATTTGACTTGTTGAGAAAAGAACGCTAGAAAGGCACTCTAATCATTGTGTCTCACAACCAACAGTACTCTAGCTATGGTGCCGTCGGTGCCTTAATGAGAAGATGTCGGTCAATTGAATCGCAGAAAATGTAGCACAATTGGATTATCAGTCACAGATGTACTAGAGCGTATAGCTGGCAAACAACGGTTGAACTCGAATCATAAGGACAATTGAGGTCACGTAGGTGTGGTGCAGCCGGATGCCCTGAACCTAACCAACATCCATTAATCTTGCACGCCGTACGTACGTGGGCATGCATGGTCCTCGTTGTTCTTGTTGTATACCTCTGGCCTCTGGGAGATGGACCAATAGTGTACTACTAATTATAAAGCGTGTACCTGAGAGCACGACGAGGTCCTCGAGGCCGAGTCCCTTGCTGGAGAAGTTGGAGAGGAGGATGTCGAAGGTGGAGGACGGCGTGGGGATGTTGCGCAGAGCTTCCTGGTCGCTCGACACCGTGCCGTCGCGCCGCCCGGTCTCCACCTCCCAAAGCTCCTTCTGGTACTGCACACATCACAAATGTAATTCAAGGACACGTACGCATTGAAGATATCCATGTCGTTCGCCGACTCGCTCTCACTGCCTCACTAGCTACCATGAATACCTGGAAGGAGACCGAGTCCCGTGCTGCGAGCGCGACGATGTCGGCGCAGGAGACGACGCCGGGGCACGCCTCCTCCAGCGCCGCCTTCACCTCATCGATCACCTCGAACCCGGCCAGGGACAGGTTCGGCGCCGCGTTCTTCTCCGCCGTGTTCGTCGGCGAGTCCAGGAGCACCGACGCGTCGCAGCCCTGTCAGTACATTGCATTAGTGACCACGGCCCATGATCGTCAACAACAAACCTCTGGGCTCCAAATCCAAGCAAACTAAAAGGAAATTAATTAAGGAACGTGTAGTACTTCCACGAAGCAGTCGTGGAAGAACATGCGGAGGAACTTGGCGGCGAGCTCCCGGTTGGCGGCGACGCGCCCCCACACCACCTTCTGCGCGATCTCCTCCGCCTGCGGGCAGCTCTTCTTGTAGAACCCCTTCTTCAGTCCAGCCGCCTGCGCCGACGCCACGTCCACGCCGTAGCAGCACAACACCACCAGCAGGATTGCCACCACCGCCATGGCGAACCACCCCTTGGCCATCTTCTTCCGGACGCACCTGTTGCTCTAGCTACAGTTTGTCTTGCAAGTTCGATCAGAATTCATATCTTGTCAAGAGGACTCAAGATAGCGTTCGCTCCTAGTACATGTATTTATAGAGATATAAAGCTAGCTAGCTAGTGATGATCGATATCTAACAAGAGATCGAGATGCCAAGTTGTTCAGTGCGAGCAGTAGTGTTGGTGAGGATCATAAATGTGTTTGTTGCGTTGGTTAATTTGGGGGGCTATACCTACTTACTGCCGGCAAGGTCATGGCACAATTTCGGCCCTACATGTTATACATTGTAATGTGAGTTCTAACATCCTAAGAGGAGGTAGGGTAGGGGTAGTAAGCTAGCTAGGGTATGTATGCATGGGAGCGTTTGTCGACGCTCCTGTCATGGGGTTAATGTGAGCATATGTATGTCAAGATCGATCTGTCGATCCGGCTTTATTGGGTTCGCAACCACCTGCTATAGTTATTGAGGATCGTGATTTGACGTGAACGTCTCAACATCTACTGTACACATGCATCAGACGTACCCTGTTTTTTGCGAACCTATTGCTGGAGCTCGTACGTGCACACCTAGGCGAGGCCGGGGCAGCTCCTGTAGATTGTGCCTAGCTAGTGGTAAAGGTAAATTCTATGTAGGCGTGCATGGTTTTAGTCCAGGAAGTAAGCATTTGGTATAGTTTAGCAGACCTCCTAAAACATAGCAGTTCTGCATGTTTTAGTCTAGGAAGCAACATCGCGGTGAAGATCCGTCATATTTGGCAAAATCTTGCCACGGTGTGGCGGTGAACTCTGTGGCGCAGCCAGCCGTGGCGTGGCGGAGTGCGTCCGCCATCCAAACAGGGCTAATGTGTATCCAACGATTAGAACTATTGTGCTTTTATTTATAGTTCTAGAAATACAAGTAGGATAAAACTCTATCCTTAACCATTTAAAACCATTTTTTCTACACATATTTCACTAGTAAAAAAAATAGTCTACTGTCATGGAGCTATTTTTGCAGTAGTGATGGCTAGCTACTATATTGGTGTTATTTGCCCTCCCTTCTTGCGCCAACCACTAGAATTGACCTACCAATGACGTCAAGGTTTTGTGGCCCATTTCCTAACCCTGAAGCCAGTCATCTAGCCAATTCATGTCTACATATAAAACTAAAACCCTAGCCTCACGTCTCTCTAACTGTCTCCCACTTCACCACGCCACGACCTCCTCCTCCTCCTCCTCCTCATCATCATCATCATCTCTCTCTCTCTCTCTCTCTCTCTCTCTCTCTCTCTCTCTCTCTCTCTCTCTCTCTCTCTCTCTCTCTCACCTGCCGATGGCGCGCACCAGTGCGACTGTACGTAGTGGGCGTACGTAACGAGCCACTCGGCGCAGAGGCCGCCAACCGCAACGATAGCTCCGAGAGCGAGGTGGTACTGTAGATATGAGGGCTGGCAGGGACCCGTCGTGGCCGTGCGCGGCGACAAGGGGCCACTAGAGGCTCTCCTTGGTGCTACGGTGTGAAGTCCTCTCCCCGAGCTAGCATTCACAAGCTGCTGGTCCTGCTCGCACAATTGATTTCCCTGCCTCTCTCTAGTGGATCCGGGGCGGCGTCGCCGTGGCGATGACAGATCTGGGACGGAGGCGACGAATCCTGGGCAATGGCGAGTGGATCTGACGATGACGAGCAACAACAAGGCGTCAGTGGGCGGCATGGCTAGGATTAGCCACACCGGACTTGGTGGCCAGGGTTTGGTTAGGCTTGGCTCATCTGGGCCGGGCTTTGCTGCACATTTGTTTTTTAATTTTCTCTGGTGCTCTTCCTGTGCCAGCCACTGTTTTTTCATGATTGCTAGTGGCGCTGATGTAGTGGTTTTGACTTATCACAACGCCTTTTCGACTACCACTGCAACGCCTATCGACCATTCGGTTGTACTAGTGTTTGACATGAATATGACAGAGGGGAGGTTATCACCGTTAGGTTGTGTGCGCCCAGGCTCTGTTCATGCCAACGGAGAAATGATCGAACCCAATAAAAATAGAAAGAAAGCGTGTCTGATCTACCTACGACGGTTGCACTTCATCGATTGAAAGGTGACGCGTTTTCAAGTGTTCTGAGCAAATAACCACACCTATAATTTTATTTGGTACCAAATTTGATGCCCTACTCAATATAGGAGTATTCATCCATCACACAGGAATCAGTTTGCATTCTGTGTTCAGACAATGGAGTCAACCTGCAGCTGATAACCGCCCAGTGTCGGGCTTCCACTTTATTAAGGTGCAGTCAGATACAGTCACAAAAAAAAAGAGGTTCAGTTAGATCGATGGATCCATGGATAGTTTTTTTTTGAGACACATCCATGGATAGATAGGGATGAAGTGCCAACAAATACGGAAAAGCCCACGAGAAATCGCACGTGACTTGTGGTCAAAGCCATTCAGGCATACATGCTTTTCTTTCCAATATGGCCAGATAGGGCTAGGCTCTGGACCAGTATGGAAGCATTTGGTACAACCAACACAACCGTACAAGAACTTTAAGGGATAGCAAGTACACCCCATATAATTCCTACTAGAAGTCTATTTTTGCGGCAGTGAAATATCTGCGATTGTCCACTTAGCTAACCTTCAAACTTTTCTTTTCTTTTTTTAATATTTTCTTATACTTCCAATTTCAGGTAAAGTGCTATAGCTAGATACAAAAATAGCTCTTATTTTTCATTCCACGCTATTGAACATTGTTCTCGCCAATGACTCACTCTGGTTAAATGTGGTACTATTTACAAGTCCTGCTTCATGAGTTTTGGTGATGAACAACAACTTAACCTTTTGTGACACCATGTATGATATAGAATGTGAAATACTTGCATGGTGTCACTTTGGTTTTGAGGCTTCATATCAACACAACCTTGAGGAACCATTAAGAGTTGTTGGAGCACGCCGCAAGGAAAAGGATGAAGAGAAGAATAAGCATATGTCTAGATCTACGTATCTATCTTTGGGATGAAGGATGACACTTAGATGTGTAGGAATTTTATCTTCTTAATTATAGGTAGGACAGATCTATAAAGGGTGTGATTAGTAGCTAGTGGAGTGGACTTGTGCACACATGGAAGACTAGCTCTTAAGAGGTCTTATGAAGGCCCAAGATGTGGAAGAAGTTGAAGAAATAGTGCTTGCATTGGAACAAAGATGGCTGAAAAGGAAGTTTAATAAGAAATCTATTCACTAGTGACCCAAGCCTTCAGCATGTTTAGTTGAGCGCCATAGCGCGCACGGCGGGCACGCCGCTGGCATCGCCGAGAAAAGGGCGTGAATCGGGCTTCGTGGCCCGGATAATTAAGCATCAATGAAAAACAGAAAAAGTCGCAACATCTTCACTGATCTGAGTGTTCTTGCCCAATCCTCTTCGCGTTGTGTTTGCATGCATTACGATCCTATTCCTGGCGGCAATCTCCTAATCGTCTGGGGTTCCAACATGTTTTTCTTTTCTTTTTCCCTTTGTTTTCCATGTTATTCTGCCTACAACTTTTTTGCCGAGAAAACCCCGTGTTTTCAACATCTTCTTGCACCATTCGGCTTCAAATTTCATTGTATTTCTACATACTTTTTTACAAATTTTTTAAAAAATGTTCAAATGTGTTCAAAATTTAAATTCAAAAGCCGGGGAGACGACATGATCGGTTTTTCCGATTTCCGCAAAAACCTTTCCGGTTACCGACTGTTTTGGGAACCCAGGCCTACGCTATCCCAAGGCATTGGAATGAAAAATCTTTAGCACACGGCACACCTGCCAGATGCGATGATTAGACCCATCATTTATCTAGGATGTTTCTCTGATCTTAGTGTTCTTGCCCAAGTCGTACGTTGTAGCACACTCCAGTATATTATTTGTTTACTCCGCCTTTCATCTGTGCCATCATGCTAGCTCATCGTCCTGTGCTGATTTAAAGCACTGGACATCCGGCCTCACCACCTTATCTTTCCGTCGCTTGCCATAACATAAGCGTTACGCGGATTCGGACCGTTGTCGCCGAACCTAGCACCAGCTTTTCGGCAAAAAAGAAATAAATTATTGCATAAACATAAATGGACTTCGCACGAAAACAAAAGAAGTTTGAAAATTTTCTGAGGCTCTTGGACAAAACAGCAACACGACCAAGGACAACACTAGCATAAATGAAATCAGAATGCATAAACAAGAAAAAGGATAAAAATATATTTGAAACAAGCAAGATAAAACCAATTAATCATCTCTATGAGGAGGGTCCTACATGCTGTATATCCAATGCAAAAAAAAAAAAAAAACAGAAAGACTCATTCCAACTACAGTGTGGGGCACCACAACGCCACCACCGAACATATAGAAAACTATTCATCCAGATGCTCAAAAGGACAAAATCAAGACAACACGGTTAATCTCTCCCTCTCTCTCTCTCTCTCTCTCTCTCTGCTACGGAGCCACACGGTTAATCCTAGTTGATGTCAGAATGTGATACACATTATAAGAAAACTATGGTTAATCCTAGTTGCTTTCCTAGAATCCAATGCATAGAAACACACAGAAATTATCAGTGGACCTATGCCCTTCGAGCCACCATGCCGCGTACACTCAGCTTGAACGAAAATAAACAATAAGTGAAACAAGCCAAGACCGGGTGAATCTCGTATTCTAAATAGGAGTCAGATATGGAGTAGAATGTGCAGAACTTTGGTCTAATGTAGGAAACACAAACACACTACAAAATGCCAAAATCAAGTGCTTCGGCTACTGAACGATTTCTGCATTTCAATACCCTAACTAGTGAGATAGCTTAAAAATTTCACATGTTTGAGCAAAATAATCCGATGATATAGTTGTCACACCCCAAAATTTGTAAATCATGCAAACACACTGCAAATAACTTCTGGGCACAAAGTTAAAATTCTGGAACCTGCCCAAGATCGAAATTGAATTCAAAGTAATAAAGTAAAATCAAGTCTTTTTGAGCGCTTGTGAATAAATCTAAATTCTCAACTTGAAGCACATGTAAAATGATGTTATCTGAATCCACACTAAAAGACATAATTTCGGAGATTTTTCCAGAATTTCCGGGCTCCTTTTGGTGTCCTTGAAAATTCATACAAGTTTGAATTGCTGCTGCTTGGACAGATTTTTATTTCAAAATCTGTTGCAGCTATGGAGTTGGACCCAAAATAAAAGTTGTGTCTAATACTTCCTTCTGTGCACACAAAAAGTTTCGTAATTTTTGGAGTCCTGCAAGTATCTGTTTTAATTGAGGAAAACTGGAGGAATTTCCTTGCTGCTTGTTACTTCCCTTTGGGGGTGAACAGCCACGAATTGGATGTTTAAGTGGCAATGTCCTGCAGCTTTTCCCCTTTTCCCACTATGTTTTGTACCCAAAACACTCTATGACACATGGAACCAAGTTGGGCTTTGAGTTGGGCAGCCATTGAAAGCCTCCACTCCCCATTCCCCACCTCTATCCCCCTCTTTTCTGCCCCTCCCTCCAGCAGCTCGAACTGAAGCAAAACTGCAGAGGCCTCTTCATCTTCCTCCCCCAGATCCTCTCAAGTTATGGGGAGTTAGATTGTGCATGTCAGGATTTGAGTTCTCCACTCCTTTCTCTTAATCCATCCAAGATATTCGTGCATGCACAAAGGTTTGCTCGAGTTATTTGATCTATCAATCCCCTTTTCCCCCTTTTCTGTCCAGCAGCAAGAACATAACAATGAGCTCTTCCCTGCAGGCTCTATTGACCACCACCAGGGAGGGACGCCTGCACCTGCTCCATCGATCTATTCTCCAAGCTTCAGGTCGTCCAAGGGAGAGATTGGAGCTCATCTTCTTCAGCCATGGTAACAAGCAACGGGCCAGCTAGGCGCCGATCTCTCTCCCGTCTGAGCTGCTCACAATCTTCTTCATTTTACTTCTGCTTTGTCCCTTGAACTCCACGTTGACCCTCTCACTCTGAATCCACAGCTTTGCTTGCTGAACTTTGAGTTGCCTAAGTCTCTGCCCGTCACCGTAGTCATCGTGAAGCACATCAACACCGACTTCCTGCTGCAGAGCTCCTCCTGATTGATCTGCACTGAGGTGAGCTTCACCATGGCACACCTGCTGATGTCGCTGCCTCTGTACATGCAGGGTCACAACTGAAAAGGGCAGCAAAATTGCTAGAACTAATGCACTCTGAAACTTGCAAACTGTATAAGAAAATAATGGCAGCTCAGAAAAATGTGAAATACATTTCATTGGCTTCCTCTGGACAAGATCTGCCCATTCAAAATTGGTTGCATGTCATGCTCACTGAATAATTTCCACAGCATGTTTTTTTTTTCGATATTAATATTTATGCATATCCATAAATCCTACATGTTGGTCTGCTTGCTGTATGTCATTCATGTAATCTATTTAGTTTTTATCCAGCATGACTCCTGTACCTTATTTTTTTGAGATATTGATTTATGCTTGTAACTGCTTGTCTAAATCATAGTAAATGTTTTATGTATGCAAATACTGTGATCGCACTTTTCAAAATTTTAGCCTCACTGCCATGTAGCACTCAAACTGAATCCCTGCTCTGTTTTGCACTTGTGAAGCATGTTTCACCTGATACTTCATTTTCTTGTTTAAATTTATCTTTTTCACCATGCCATGCAAGATAAAATGATGAAACCTGTGCAGAAATTCATGTTCCTCTGTTGTGTTTTGTCCTGCCAAGTTTCAGCACCAGATCATTTGTTTAAGTACCTGTTTCATGTTAATCTTCTTCAAGTCAATTAAATTTGTAAAATTCATAATTAAATAATTAAAAATCTTCTTGAGGTGAGACCAGATCCAAACATGTTGTGTTGATGAACATCAGGCATGAAAAATATTACTCTGTACAGAATGGCTTTCCAAAATTTTGTCATAATGGATTTCTCATGATCTAACTAGATTGCGACCTTTCTGGACAGAGCATGATTGTTTTATTAATAACGCAAGCTATACAACTCCAAACCGATTCATTCTTGTTGCATTGGATTCACAACTTAATCATCTAACTCTCTGCCAATTTTCATTTCATTTGGTTCATGCATCATGTCACAGCATTCATATTCATATGATGTATTTTTCCTTTGTTTAGTGAACGAAACATCGGAGTGTGACGGGGGTGCTGTCGAGGGCAACACCATTGAGGTTGAATTTGCTGAGGAGACTCCTGCTGGTGAAGGCAAGCATCTATGCATATTGACCTACTATTTTTATACACTCCATAAATGAATTATGCTATATGGTTTATGTTTGCATTGTCGGGCATTTGGATAAGTACATTGATGTTGGGTTTTGTTGTTATCCTTTTTCCTTGATGTGTCATGTCACTGGACAGGGCCGGGAGGTTGCTTTTTATTTTGCGGTGTGTCTTGCTTAGCCATGCTTAGACCGGTAAAAGTCGATTCGATGGAAGGTCACCATCGTTTCGCGAGTATAGGTTTTTGATACACTTGTTGGTACTTGGAAATGTTAAACCTGATGATGATGAATTTGTTGACTGAGCGGGGATGTGTAGGATGGTAGCCCCGTTTGGTCAGTTAAGGACCGTGCGTTGTTCTCGTTGTCTTGAGCACTTTCCGTTCTAACCACATGTCGAATTTAATGGTAAGACAAGGCTATCTCATTTCGTACCGGAGTTTGGGACATGACCCCATTGCTTGTTGACATGCACGGCCGATGGGCGCCTATGGGGCCATAGCACTCCTTGCTTTGTTCGGGAACGGGTGGGAGAACGGTTGACATTGAGTACCCCCTTGTGTGACTTTAGCGGGTTGCATGAGCTGTATGGTCCTCTTGTCGTGTGGGTACATTTGGACTCCCCTGCTGGGTGTATAATCGATTCGAATCGCCGCGATCTCGGTCATGATCATGCTCCATGTTCATTGAGCTTCATCGTAGTATGCAACTTCACTTAATTAATCTCATGTGGATTTGTGGGCTGTTGTTGGCTGAGATGTGTTTTGTTGGATACATGTCTCACTTTTTCATACATAGAGCTTGGCTGGGATTTAGTGGTCATTCCCATGTGTCTTTTATTTATGCTTATGTGTGTCTCACTTAACTACAACTTTTATGCAATAAATTTGTTTACTAATGCATTTTATCGTTGCTAATGCCTTCATTCATGATCCTTGGAGTCGGACTATATATACCATATTGTGTAAGACTTGCTGAGTACCTTCGTACTCACGTTTGCTATGTTGAAGTTTTGCAGGTGAGAATGAAATGATGTTTGGCTATTTCTTCCCCGCCAATGTTGGCGAAGGGGAGGAGTAGTGGCTGTCCCGTTATGGCGCTTGTTGGTGGTGTTCGTGGGCTGAGCATCCTCACTCTTTTGCTTTATTTTGAAAATGGTTTCCGCTGCGTACTCGTTGGAATATGATTCTAGGATCTGAACCTTTCATGGCCTGCTGTTCGTTCTATGTTTTAGGAAGTTTGGGAGACGAAACAATGAACCTGTTCTCTCATTCTTGTAATATTTTCAGAATTTGTCCACTATTTGTATGACTCGTATTGTAATGATGTAACCTCGTAAAATCTGAGAACTATGTGTTTATGTGATGGTGTGATGATGGACATCGTTGATTACCGGTGTGCTTTGGTCTTGGGCGATGCTTGAGAAGCATATCGGGGGACTACCGGGGTTATATTCTTGTTAGTTGAGTTTGTCGGTTCGCGTATCGTTAATGGACAGCGAGCTAACTCAATTAAATTGAATATGACTTGGGCGGTTCTTACAATAGTGAGCTGAATCAAACAGTCATTAGCATGTAGTCGTTGTTCATGTGCATGTAAATACAAACTAGGAAGGGGTAGATGAAAGAGAAGATGAACCAGATGAGATGTTTAAAAAAATGCTCCAGAAGCAACGGATCAACACCTCTGCACAAAGGTCCCGCACCATCCCCCTTCCTCGAAGCGCCACAGATTAAGACCACTGCACACAGGGTACCACACAACCACTGCAAAAATGAAGGATGAACACATCAAAAACATCTAAAATTAAGAGCGATGCATAGCAGGGGACAGAGAGACAACAATGCGCAACTAAATCATCACCAGAGACTACCCACTGGCATCTTATTCATGCCCCCTGCAGAATATACTGTAAACAATCCATCTCTCTGGTTCTCAGTATTATGCTGGATGTTTTTCCATCGAGTTATATTTTTGTCATATGTCATAGTATTCACACACACACACACACACAGCCAACTGAGATCAACTACCTGCCACCCAGAACACCCAACCAGTAGGGGTCAAGTAAGTTCATCTACAGTTGAATGTTCTTCTTTTTTTAAAAAAATAAATCTTGGTACTACGATTGAGTGTTGCTAATGATCTGTTTCATTTTCAGTCCATCCCGCTTGCCTACAACAGCTTTGTGCTGTCTTTCCTAAACGAGCTCATAGGGATTAGATGCTCCTTTGGAACGATTTACATTGTCAAGGTTGAAATGGAGGACGAACAGCTGATGCTGAAGGAGGGCTGGAGCATACATGCGAGCTTGGAGCAGCTCCAGAAAAATCAGCTTGGCTTCTTCGGGCGCATTGCACCTTGTCACTTTGACCTCGTCATCTTCGTCCCGCAAGAAATCGAAAGCCCTCCACCTGCAACCCCGGCCGGCTTCAGCACTGGCAACAAAGGTGAGTTTTTCTTTACAGCCACTGTGATGATGCAGAAGAGGTGCCTTGGGAGCAAGTTCGGCATATACTGGAAGGGATTAAAGAACATGAACTGACCCAGAAACCAGGGCAAGGGTGCGGAACATATGATTCGACTCAGCCGACAGGTTCACCATTTACATTTCCAAGGTCACATAAAGGCAACAGTTGTGAGTGTTCATGATCTCTCTCTCTCTCTCTCTCTCTCTCACACACACACACACACACACACACACAGAGGGGCGGAGGCAGGTATCGGCCAATGTAAGCTCTTTGTGTCGGGCAAAATTTACACTAGTTATGAGTTATGAGGCTAAGCCTTCTTTAACTCTAGCAGACAGAGGGTTTGGCTGAATATTAGTTTGCTGGCCCTCTATTGGCTTCAGGGCTGGTTTTGTCACAGAAGAAGACAACTTCATTCTTAACCCACCCAACCCACTCCTCTCTATGAAGCTATAGACTTGAGGTTGTCCTCCCTCTGTTTCCTTACAAATCAGAACACTTCCAATTTGTTTATTGGCCATCTTCTATAGGAAGAAAAGATGGTGCACCAAGCAGGCAAGATCTGCAAGTGAACAATGTACACATTCACATATATAACCCAAAACTGAATCCACACACATTTTGGTCTTGTTGTCCAAATTACACTTTCACTTTGCGGTTTTCTTTCTTATTCTATCAAAGCAGCAGACATGGTGTCCAGAGATGACAGACCACGAAGCAGCACGAAGAAGTGCAATAGGAGAGGGTAGCACACTAGTAGATGTAGGCTTACCAGGGGTCGGAGGCGGACCAGAAGCCAAAGAAACACCAGAACAGCTGGAGCCAAAAGTGGTGTGGCTAGGATCTCCCGGTTTTGTCCCCCAGGTAATAAACCAAGAACTATTATTAAGTGTTGCTCTTTCATTAGTGTATATCTCAATTTATGCACTTTTCTATGTATTGAGATAAAAAAGTCAAAAATAATTATTAACCGGTCAAAGTGTGTCACGGACGAGAGCCTCCATAATTGTAGTGTGTTGTAGACAAATTCGACTTTGTTGATGTGTTGAAGGCGAAACCACGTTTTCTTAGTGTGTTACAGACATTTTTGCCTAAGATTAAATGCAAGCTGCTAGCATTTCTTGTTTTTGTCCAAAGTTTGTATCTGCTATATAATCGCCTCTTCTTGTCACTCCCCTGCTTTTGCTTGAATCAAGCAGGAGAGTTACAGAGGAAGATAAGAAGTTATGAATTTCACAGGCTCAAGCATAAATTCCTCTTAGATTCTAATCGACAAAACAATGCAAGTTCTGCTGCGTAATCACTCTTTTTTATTAGCAATAGTTTTTTCTCAAATTATATGCAAGCAGATTTTGTATTTTTTTCCCTCCCACAATACAAAAATGAGGTGTACTCAAAACGTTCCAACGATGCGATTGAGGTCAAACATGAGATCCTCAAGCTACCACCCAGCACACCCCGTGGCCATCAGTTCCTGAGTACATTCCAGGGTGCAACCGGTAGGGGTCAAGTAAGTTTTATCTACAGTTGAATGTTCTTTTTGTTTTTTAAAAAAGTTCTTGGTAGTACAATTGAATATTGCTAATGGTCTGTTTCATCTCCAGTCCATCCCGGTTGCCTTGCCTACTACAGCTTTATGCTGCCTCTCCTAAACGAGCTCATAGAGATTAGATGCCCCGCTGGAACGAGTTACATGGTCAAGGTCGAAATGGAGGACGGATAGAGCACACATGCGAGCTTGGAACAGCTCCAGACAAATCAGCTTGGCCTCTTCGAGCGCATTGCACCTTGTCACTTTGACCTCTTCATCTTCATCCCGCAAGAAATCGAATGCCCTCCACCTGCGAAAAGACTCTTTGACGCGCGTCCGCGCGTTGGACTCCGCGCGCGGAGCTTGTCGCGAGTGGGCCAGCGGCCGCCGGGAGCGCTACAGGTGGTGCAACGGGATAAGGCGCGCTCTCATGCAACTTCCAGGAAGCTTCGTGCATTCCGTGAACCCCAGGTGAACCTATGTGTGCACCATTTTTGCAGTTCCATTAATTCATTTCTGTTAAATTTTGCAAGTAGCTGAGATGTAAGTTTATTTATAAGTTAAAAAAAAAAGATATGATAGAAATTTGAGAAACACCGCTCAAAAAAAAAGTTTGAGAAATAGTTTCGTTAGAAATTTGTTAAAAATAGTTCTGATGTAACTTTGTTTTTGTAAGTTCCTGTATATGTTTGTTTATATAAATTTCAACAAAACTTTTTGTTTGGAGCCTATACCGGACAAGAAAACGCACAGCATTAGTTTTTTTTGGCATTGTTTGCATCCCGGCTGCACCATGTGCATGGCCCCCATGTGCATAGGCCCCATGTGTGAGTCCGTGAGTGCTGCCCGAGCCATGGGAAGCGGGTGGAGGCGGTAGACCGACCGATAGTTTGTCTGTGGCTGTCGGAAGAGTGCGCTCGATTCTGTACGCGCGGGCGCGCGCGGAATAGCCAGGCCCCTCCACCTGCAACCCTGGTTGGCTTCAACGCTGGCAACGAAGGTGAGTTTTTCTTTACAGCCACTATGATGATGCAGAAGAGGTGCCTTGGGAGCAAGTTAGGCATATACTGGAAGGGATTAAAGAACATGAACTGACCCCAGAAACCAGGGCAAGGGTGCGGAACATATGATTTGACACAGCTAACAGGTTCACCATTTACATTCTTAAGGTCACATAAAGGTAGCAGTTGTGAGTGTTCAGTTCATGAATCTCTCTCTCTCTCTCTCTCTCTCTCTCTCTCTCACACACACAGGGGCGGAGGCAGGTATCAGCCAATGTAAGCTCTTTGTGTCGGGCAAAATTTACACTAGTTATGAGTTATGAGGCTAAGCCTTCTTTAACTCTAGCAGACAGAGGATTTAGCCGAATATTAGTTTGCTGGCCCTCTATTGGCTTCAGGGCTGGTTTTGCCAAAGAAGAAGACAACTTCATGCTTAACCCACCCACCCCACTTGTCTCTATGAAGCTATAAACTTGAGGTTGTCCTTCCTCTATTTTTTTTTTTACAAATCAGAACACTTCCACTTCGTTTATTGTCCACCTTCTACAGGAACAAAAGATGGTGCACCAAGCAGGCAACATCTGCAAGTGAACAACGTACACATTCACATATATAACCCAAAACTGAATTAATCCACACACATTTTGGTCTTGTTGTCCAAATTACACTAACTTTCACTTTGCGGTTTTCTTTCTTATTCTATCAAAGTAGTAGACATGGTGTCCAGAGATGATAGACCACGAAGCAGCACGACGAAGTGCAATAGGTGAGGGTAGCACACTAGTAGATGTAGGCTTACCAGGGGTCGGAGGCGGACCAGAAGCCAAAGAAACAACAGAACTGCTGGAGCCAAAAGTGGTGTCGCCAGGATCTCCCGGTCCCGGTTTTGTCCCCAAGGTAATAAACCAAGAACTATTATTACGTGTTGCTCTTTCATCAGTGTATATCTCCATTTATGCACTTTTCTATGTATTGAGATAAAAAAAGTCAAAAATAATTGTTAACCGGTCAAAGTATATCACGGGCGAGAGCCTCTAGAATCGTACTGTGTTACAGACAGATTCGACTTTGTTGATGTGTTGGAGGCGAAACCACGTTTTCTTAGTGTGTTACAGACATTTTTGCCTAAGATGAAATGCAAGTTGTCAGCATTTCTTGTTTCTGTCCAAAGTTTGTATCTGTGATATAATCGCCTCTTCCTGTCACTCCCCTGCTTTTGCTTGCATCAAGCAGGAGAGTTACATAGGAAGATAAGAAGTTATGAATTTCACAGGCTCAAGCATAAATTCCTCTTAGATTCTAATTGACTAAACAATGCAAGTTCTGCTGCGTAATCACTCTTTTTTATTTGCAGTAGTTTTTTCTCAAATTATATGCAAGCAGATTTAGTATTTTTTTCCCTCCCACAATACTAAAATGAGGTGTACTCAAAATGTTTCAACGGTGCGATTGAGGTCAAACATGAGATCCTCAAGCTGCCACCCACCCAGCACATCCCGTGGCCATCAGTTCCTGAGTACATTCCAGGGTGCAACCGGCAGGGGTCAAGTAAGTTTATCTACAGTTGAATGTTCTTTTTCTTTAAAATAAAGTTCTTGGTAGTACGATTGAGTCTTGCTAATGGTCTGTTTCATTTTCAGTCCATCCCGGTTGCCTACTACAGCTATATGCTACCTCTCCTAAACGAGCTCATAGGGATTAGATGCCACGCTGGAACGACTTACATGGTCAGGGTCGAAATGGAGGACGGATAGAGCACACATGCGAGCTTGGAACCGTTCCAGACAAATCAGCTTGGCCTCTTCGAGCGCATTACACCTCGTCACTTTGACCTCGCCATCTTTGTCCCGCAAGAAATCGAACGCCCTCCACCTGCAACCCCGGCTGGCTTCAACGCTGGCAATGAAGGGGAGTTTTTCTTTACAGCCACTGTGATGATGCAGAAGAGGTGCCTTGGGAGCAAGTTAGGCATATACAGGAAGGGATTAAAGAACATGAACTGACCTCAGAGACCAGGGTAAGGGCGCGGAACATATGATTCGACTCAGCTAATATATAGGTTCACCATGCATTTACATTGCCAAGGTCACATAAAGACAGCAGTTGTGAGTGTTCATGAATCTCTCTCTCTCTCTCTCTCTCTCTCTCTCTCTCTCTCTCAGGGGCGGAGCCAGGTATCGGCCAATGTAAGCTCTTTGTGTCAGGCAAAATTTACACTAGTTATGACTTATGAGGCTAAGCCTTCTTTAACTCTAGCAGACAGAGGGTTTAGCGACATTTTGTTCCAGGCTGGTGCAACGGGCTCTCCAGATCCAGCTTGACGGTTTTGTCTACAGTACGGGCTCTCAGATCCAGCCCACGATGCGCAGTGAAAGATGCCACGTGGCCTTACTCGCGAGCACAAGAAATGAGTGACAAAAAGGTGACCATGGGCCCAGATCACCTGACATGTGGGTCAAAGACATGGGTCCCGTGTTGGACACATGCCTTTAGCTGGGGGCAACCAAAATAAGTGACGAAAATACTTTAATTTGATAGTGGGCCCCAGGAGCCTGACACGTAAGGGGCGTTTTGCTGTGCACTACTTACGTGACGCGGTCAAACGAAATTTAGTGACGAAATTTGTTTGGCCGCCACTAGTACAAAAAGGCCTAATATGACACATGATTTTTTTACAGTAGTGGCGGACACCCTTCCATCCGTCATTGCTAGCTTGGCGCGAGGTACTATAGCAGTTACCAGTGGCGGACACGATGACATCAGCAAAGCTAACACGTACCAGTGATGGGCATCGTGACATCAGCGCCGTGCGCCACTAAAAATGCATAGTAGTGACGGGCGTTGTGACATCATATTCGCATCGATGGCGAACAGGCCCATTGCTCAGCCCGCTCGGCCCGTACCGTAGAACTCATATATAAGGAACCCGCCACAGCAACCCTATCTACTCTCCGCGCCGCACTCATCTCCCACCCCATGCCCCCCTCTCTCTTTCCCTCTGCGGCAACCCAATCCTCTCCTCCCTTTCCCTCTAGCCACCTGACGGTAGCCATGGAGGCACCTCTCGCCGGCGCGCGCGTGCGACGTGCGCGCGGCTCCGTCGAGGGGCACCTCCACGGTGCCATAAGGCGAGGTGGACGAGGTGAGGAGGCCTTGTCCGTGCGAGCTCCAAGGGCGGCGGATCCAAGGCGGCGACGACTTGGGAGGGCGGCGCGGCGGCGGATCTGCGTCGGCGTCTTCGATCCACAACGGCGACGACCACCTCTTCTTCCCCGTCGCCGGATCTGCGGTGGAGCGCGGCGGTGGCTAGGGTTGAGGCGGTCCACGGCGAGCTCGACCTTGAAGCGCCTCCCCTCTTCCTCGTCAGGCCGGCGCTGCTCGGCGGGGCGGCCTCCCTCTCCTTCCCCCTCCTCGGTGGCGCGGGGATGGCCAGATCCGTCGACGAGACGGCGGGTCAGTGCGACTTGACGACGGGCCAGATCTGGTTTGGCCGCCGCTCTCCTCCCCCCTCGGTGGCGCGGGGCAGCTCGTCGACGACGGCGTGGTGGCGGCGCGACTCGTCGACGACGACGGGCCTACAAGTGTTGGTCGTTTATACGCACCCATTTGTATACCGCAAGTGGACGGTGTACATTGTAGCACTTTCCCTTAGAGTATTCCAAGGTTTAATATCGAATCCACAGAGATCAGCAAGAGAACCGTGTTTAGGGTTTACTATTTCGTCTAACAGAACAATCCTAGCATGAAGTACTATTGCACACACGCGAGTTGTGAAGAAGATAGGTGTTGTGCTGGTCGGCACGGAGGCTGTGCCGATCGGCACCGTGAGTGGTGAACAGGAAAATTGATATTCACCAAGATCCAATCCAAGAGTTTAACCTGTATAATCTAGTAGTTCCGGCCATAAGGCCAAATCACGTCAAAGCAAGGTCTTAGCTTACACAAACTACTCCGGTATTCTACAAGACATAGTGGTTTCGTTCGCCCCGATCCTGTCACGACAAGGTCTAATAGCTCCCCACCGGTTTCTTGCACTATGCGAGAGATCCATAAGAACAAACCTTCGCCACGAGTCTATTCTTAATAAGTATCTAGAATTAAGAACAAGCACAATCGCATAGACCAAAGTAATCCGATTAAAGACCAAGAATTCTCACAATGACACAATGCTCACCATCAATTACATACCTTGACGAACATCAAGGGAGGCTCAAGAACTCCGGCATAGCCAACCGCGCATGGAGGCGATGCCGGCAAGCAAACTTGCCTAGATTACATGTTCTATGTGGTGGCTCTCAACTCCGGGCGGCATCTAGGTCTTCCGTCGTCCAACTCTCGTCCAACCTCCCTTCTGGGCGTCCCATGGGCTTCATATATAGTGGGGAGGCGTCTGGAGGTGAAAAGAAACAAATCTAGGTCAGTGCCGGTCGGCACCAAAGGTGTGCCGATCGGCACGACTCATTTCCAGTTCGGACTCGATTTTCCTTTTTCGCAGCTCCGCCTTCCATAGATTATATCTCCACCGTCCGTAGTCCAAATGAGGCAAACTTGGACTCTACCTCATAGCCCTCAAAAAGATCTATAACTTTGGTATTCATTGGATCTCCAGATTCGGCCGTCTTGGTTCCGAAATATGCGATGCTAAAATATCTGTCCTGATTCGGACTCCTCTGCGCAGGTCTCCTTGCGAGGCCCATATCTCCTAGCTCCAGAATCCAAACGGGATAATCCATATATGTTCCAGAAAGCTCTCGACGAGATCTACAACTTTCCTTTACATTGGATTCCCATTAGAGCACGTCTTGAACTCGAAATCCGCATGACAATACAGTGCTGGTTCTGGACTGCGCGAATTGATCTTTCCTTCCGGATAAACCTTCTAGAAATCCTTAGGCATTGGGCCACGACCTTGGGCTTGCATGTTGGGTTCCATGGATGTCCAGAGGTGCCTTGGATGCGTCATGGGCTAGTGGGAAGCCCTTCTTGCATGACGAGTCGGGCTTCATGTCGTTACTTCTCATACTTGAGGCTTTATAGTGTCATTTCACCTAATTCTGCAACATAGCACTTAAATAACACTACAAGTGAAATTCGTCAAGGTTAGGGGTAATAATGCACAATTATGACAAGAATATGGTGAGAATATGGAGGAATATGGCTGCTATGGCACATAAAATAGGTACTTAGAAAGCGCCAACAGCTCCCCCATGCTTAAACCTTTGCTCGTCCTCGAGTAAATAAATCACTTTACCCTCTCAAGGAGAGATCAGCGTTGCAGTCATGTTATCTTCACTTGCATTCATCAAAGCACATACATATCCAACCCGCTTTAAGAGTATAGCACAAAAGTTTAAGTTGCACCAATTCTACTACTCAAAGATACTAGTGGGGGACAGATTATGACTTAGAACCAACCACAATGATCAAATAAAGTAGCTTCAACTCTCAAAGCAGATTACTCCTCAAACTAGGCCTTAAAATCATAAAGTTTTCAAAAAAATTCAGTCTCATATATCCGAACAAAACACTCTCTAGCAAGGAATCAAGACAACACTCATCTCACAAATCTCATAAGCCAAACACTAGAAGTGATCCTTTCTACAAATATTCGGTGGAAGGCTTTATGTGTAGCTTGGTAGAAAAACAACTAGCAAAACAATGTAACTTAGAATATTGTCAAATCAAGAGATAGTTCTACTTGGTTTTACAGAGACTTGTCAAAAAGGCCATTGGAATAACATGATGAAAGAGAGGAAAACACACGCTTTAGAAAGCTGGACATGTGCAAATGGCAAAGAATGATCTTAAGACACAAGGAGTTCTCAAAATCGGATTGCACATGGTTGGAAGGATAGAGTTTCAGCTAATTGAATGCACTTACTTGAATATGATGGTTTTATGCACAATCTTTTATGAAGTCCACTCTTGCAACTTGATATAACACTATAAACAATCTTGATCTTCCACCAACAATCTTTGAAGTCCTTTAACTAGTGCTTCGGAATGTAGATGACGATCCAACTCCCCCATGCTTAAATGATGCTCGTCCCGAGCATATAGAAAGTGGAAAAAGAAAAAACACTAGTTAACCCTTTTATTTCTTCTCCTTGACCGTCTGAAACACATATACTTGATTTCTGGAGATAACAGGAGGCTTTTCGCTGATTTTGGACTTTGTGCCGGTCGGCACGAGTTGGTGCCGATCGGCACGAACCCGACTTTTCTCCGTTTTCGCCTCAAATTGATCCTTTGCGCTTCAGAAAGTCTTCAGAGGTGTTTGGTGATGAAAATTTTCGTCTTGAGCAAGATATCTTGATAATTTGTGCGTAAAACCATAGAAATAGTGCAATGGCTCGACGAGGAACTCATATCGTAGGTTGTGGACAAGGATTGGACAACACCAAAAGAAATATGGCTTTACAGGTGGGAATATTCAGCGAAGTATGCACACATTCCATAGTAGAATAGGCAATGCTGAATATGAAAAGGCTAGCAAACAAGTGATAGTTACGCAAACGGAATGGCCAGCTTCTAAGTCTCATACCAAAAGAACACAAACTTGACCCAACTCACCAAATTACATGTCGCAATCTACAGGTTTATCATATAGGTGTAGCATATTTAGCTTTGGTAGGTATGATCAATGCAAGAGAGCAATATTTGCAACGATTAGAGACATTAAGATATTATAGTTTTCCAAAAATTATTAAGTAATCTAGCTATGTTGGAGTTTTCTTTTTAGAGAGCAAAGCATATTGTGATGAAGAACA
This sequence comes from Eragrostis nindensis, assembly GCA_012490785.1. Classification (NCBI taxonomy): domain Eukaryota; kingdom Viridiplantae; phylum Streptophyta; class Magnoliopsida; order Poales; family Poaceae; genus Eragrostis; species Eragrostis nindensis. The sequence goes on from JAAXCT010000201.1 coordinate 307,637, forward strand.
ATTCAATCATATGGGGTCTCTATCATATCATCCGTCGCCCTCCACTTAAGCAAATAGAACAGCGGAATTGGTGCTTATTATCAGTGTAAGTTTAAAATTTAGCGGAGGACAATTATATGCAATGAATAAAACAAGTTCCAACAACAATAGCAACTATCATCATATCTCTAGCAAAGTTTCTCATCATAAACATGCATTATTTAGAGTGAAAGCACAAGCAAAAGATGGTGATGGACACAACAAAACGAGAAAAGAGCACAAAACTCAAGTTGATAGCAGATGATACTTGCAAGAATGAGAAGAGAACGAGATTAGAGAAGAGAGGAAGCGAAGAGATGTTACCGCATTTAAATGAATTGATATCCAGCATTTGTCTCCCCCATGCGTAAGATTTTGCTGATTTGCATGAGAAAACCTTGATAACAGGAGTAGCGGGCGAGTGTCGATCGGCACACTAAGTGGTGCCGGTCGGCACAAACAGTGGTGCCGATCGGCACACACATCTTTGCCTCGTCTTTGGATTATCAATTTCGATCATCGCCTTGTACCTGCTGTCCCAATGCTCCATCTCGTTCATGTGGCTGACATCACCTTATTTCTTCCAATCTCCCTCGTGTGAGGGTGTTTCTTTCATTCCTGCAAAACAATTAAGTGCACATACTACTCCCGAGGTGATGATCGGGAGTAGAAACAATTTCGTCCGTCTAGCAACAACCTCAAAGCTCAACTTGTGGCACAACTTATTCTAGTAGAAAAGAAAAACCTAATGGGTGTAAGTGTGTGCATAAGTGTGGATGCATGAAGTTGTTAGAACAATGCTAGCAAAGAATTTAAGACAACAAGCGAGCATGACATGTTTTCGCACTATGTGATAATCGATAGCATAACTCATGACAGCTACACTAATGAATTCATGTATTGATCAGATACGTAGTAAGCGCATCACATAGACTAAACATATCAAACATATTCAATCTTGTCGCACCTATACTAGCAAAGCGAAGAAAAGGTTTTGAAGTTAGCAATGAAAATTAGAGGCGTGGAAGCAACACAAAAGCAATGTTTACACCTAGCTCTAAGCACCATGCTTACAACTAGATTGCTAGCAATTCTAAACGAAATTCTTTAACAACCAAAGTCTAAACACCATGTTCATGACTTAGCCATTGCAAAACTCCGCTGGGTTAGAAAGATAGCGCATTGAAAAAGAGGAGCAACCAACCAATGCAGATGATGCAAAACATAGCAAGGCAAATGAACTATCCAATGTTGTTCAACAAACAAGCATAAACACCACGTTTACACCTAAATTTGCTAAAGATAGTGCACGCAAAGCCAATTAAGTGCTCATCAGAAAGTAAAATGCCAAGCTATCATGAGTGGAGAAGTGAATATGAACAAATGGATGCAATCATGCAAAAACAAAGCAAGTGCTCACAAAGAATGCATGCAGTGGATGATTTTCAAGGAAAAGAGAACAAAACAAATGATGGTGGTGATATAAAAAGAAAAAGTTTAAACCAGAACAAATTGGCCACAAGTAAGCGTTCGAGTTGGGTAATTCTCACACAAAAACTTCTAGGTTGCCCTCCTAGTGGCACTAAACAATCCAACAAAAGACCCAAAAGACAGACACAAAACACGGGTTGCCTCCGGAAAGCGCTTCAGTTATAGTCAAGTAGCTAGACTTCTCACATACCTTGTTGTTGTGAAGCCATGGTTCTTGGTGTAAGATCCAAAAATGTCCATGCAGCTTGTTTATGCAACTTTATCACGGTTCGCTCATAGCCCTTCCTCGTTGTGTTGCATATTGCTCAATGTGTGTGGATGATATAATGCTCTTGATTCTTCAGCTTTGTTTCATCTCTGATCATTTGCTTCATGGAAGAATGGCCCAAACTAATTGCATTGTCGTCATCTTCATCTCCTTCTTCAATTATGCCACCAATAAACTGCAGCTCCTGTTCTCTCTGAATTTCGTGTCACCAACAGAATGAAACAGGTTCTAAAACCTATGCCACAATGTAGGTAGCAAAAATATCTTTCCAACGAGTGCTCATACACCTCAAACGGATTCCGTATGAAGGGCTTATGAGTTTTTTACTCCAAGGCTGCGTGCTGTTTCAAAATCTGACAGCTCGCGCAGCGTCCAATGATTAGCTCATAAATCCTTGTAGAAACATCCAAATTCAGTACCGTTTGATCATTGGAAAGAAGACTTGAAGCTCTATCCAGATATAAAACTTTCATCAATTGATCAGGTCCTGAGACGTGCAGAATTACCAATGACTTCAGCTCCTTGATCTTTTCTTCGGAGAATCTTGATGACTTCATCTTTTTAAGCATTGGAGCGTATGCCGACTTGTCTTTTGACTTGTGAATCTTGATGAATATTCGTACCAGCAAGGATACAAACTTCTCATGCTTCAACAAGTTGACGGTTGGAAGATTTCTTCTTGACGAATAACGGAGGCTCTTTTCTTGAGTGTTCATCCCAATCAACCATCGAAAAACTGAACTTGCTTCATGAAGAACATCGTGATAACCAAGTGAATGATGTACATTTGTTGGTTGGTAAGAACGGAGAAAAACCCAACCACTATCGTGTTTCCATCATCAATCACTGTATATTTCCTTCAATCGTCGCATCCAATCTTCAATACTGTTGTGGGAGTAATCTATTGGAGAGATAGGAGAAGTACCGAATATTATGGAGTTGTGTCGGTCGGCATGGTGAAGGTGCCGGTCGGCATCGCCTTTCAACTCCATTGCCTCGCTTTATTATTGCTCAAGACACTTCATCCAAAGATCTCCAATCTTTGCTCCTCCAATTTGGGTTGTTCCGAAGAAATCTGCCTTCTCTTCTTCCTGCCGACTGATTGTTCGTGATTCTGAGCTGCGACCAGGAGGAATTAAGGACTGAGACCTGTACCATTGCGTCGGGCATCAAATTATCTTTCCAACGAGTACTCACACGTTCTCATCGGACTCCGTATGAGGGAGAAACGGCCGTTTTTGTAAAGGTGTGTCAGGCTGTCTCGCGATGAATCCGAATTGAATGACATGCAGGCCCGCGTGTTTCTTCATGGTGCGCCACATGCCATGACACGCGGGCAGACAAAATTAGTGACAAAATTACTTGATCGTGGGCCCCACGGTGCTTGACATGTGGGCTCATGGATGCTTCATGGTGTGATAGGTAGCACTACACAAGGGCGAATGAAATCAGTGACAAAAATTACCTGACCGTGGGCCCCATATGCATGACATGTGGGCCTGCTTTGTTCTTAGTGGTGCGCCACGTGGCACAACCCGTGGGTAAGCGAAATCAACAGCGAAAAATATACTTAGTCGTGGGACCCGCGGCATCTGACACATGGGCTCTATATGGCTCTGTAGTGCGCCGCGTGGCATTGTACGCGGTCAAACGAAATTTGTGACAAAAATGGTTTGACCGTGAGCCCCAAGAGGCCTGACATGTGGGGACCGTCTTGCTGTTTGGGAGGCCACGTAGGCCAGAAACGCCCATAGGGTGGGGTTTATGACAAAAATTGCGAGACCCCATTGGTCGCCGTACTCGCAACGGGATTTTAGTGACCAGTCGGCTGCCCAAAATAGTCAACCGACGGTATCGAACGATTGTTCACCAATTTATACGGTTTTTTGTCACAAATATGGCTTGTTAGTGACGGACCACGAAAAACGTCATTAAGTTGGGAAAAACCAAAATAGTGATGGATCTACAGTAATCTCGTCATAAATCAGCAGATCTATACTAGTGAATGTTGAGTTGCATGCACCAACCAATCTTTCTATACTATAAAGATCCAAGACCTCTCAAATTATGTGTCATCCTCATACAAATCTACCCACTTTCATTTTAACCCTCATCAATCTGACCATTGATTAGAGCCTGACCCGCTTACAGCGATGACGTGGACGTCAAAATTAAAACCTTACCTTATGTTAAAATTAATTTGTATTTCCCCACTTGTGACCTTTCTCACCCAGCCGCCTACATACCCACGCGCAGTCGACCTCGCAAACTGTACGTAACGAACCCACGCACCCCGCCCCTTAATCACACATTTCAGTTTCCAAAACCCACGCACTCAGGTACCTAATAACGTTTCAGTTTCTAAAATTACGATCCTTCCTTTCCTGTGATCGCTCGCGTACGCCATACGGGATGATGCGGCAACAGAAACCTCGATCGTGGTCTGCCAGGTGATCGCTCCCGCCGACGTCGTCGTCAGCTGGATCGCGCAGGGTTTGCGAGATTCAACCTCTACTTTGTCTTTTGATTGATTCTTTCTCGCTCTCGTACGCCAGACGGGTTGCGGCGACGGAAGCCTCGTGCGCGGACTTTGCCTGATCGTTCTCGTCGATGTCATCGTCGTCTGATCGCGTAGGGTTCTTGAGAAGCAAACCTCACCGTCGTCTCTTGATTATTTCGTCCGGTCGTGTTTTTGCGTGGCCTTCTGGAAGTATTACTCAGTGCTATAGCTATTGTTTAGTTTGGTTAGTACTAGCGGTTTACGGCCAGTTGATAGAACAATTTTCATAATTGACTTTGCAATGCCGTTTTGTAAAAAATGCAAACTCCGAGGTAGGCATCTTGAATTAACATTGCATGGTTAGTTCGTATGAACCTTTCAATTAATTAACATTACATGGAAGTGTTGTAATTTTTTTAAAGAAAGATCGCAGTGCTGATTAGTTGGTTACATCAGAGAAGTGTTGATTAGCTGTTGAGTGCACGACCTTTGTTGTCTCCCTGTAGTTAACACCTTGGATTTTCTTTTTCTGCAATTACACAGTACAACTCAGACACTTACGATATACGCACACTCACCTCTATGAACGCACATACGCAAATCCTATCCCTATGAGCATCTCCGAAGACTGAGCCGGCAAATCCTCGAGATTGACGAAGTCACCACTGACGCCTCGCTGTCGATGGCTATGTTGCCTACCTTTGAAAGCATAACACCGTTAAATTCTAGAAAATTTGATTTCGATTGCTTGTTCGCCACCTCGAAACAACATTTTTTTTGGGTTTGAAACTGTTGAGTGCATGCCCATCTGTACCGCTGGTGTTCTTCCACAGGTGAGTCGAGTTCATCAACTGACTCTGGTATGTTTCTACGCTGCCTGTGCCTTCCATCGCCGTTCCCTTGGAGTGTGTTTGGTTTTGGGATCAAGTGGAACGGGACGGAACCGTTCCATTTTTTAGAGTGTTTGTTTCTGGGATTGAGAGGGATGGAATGGTCCTCTAAGGAATATTCTTTCTATATGCGGGACGAAGCTGTTCACCCAAAATTGCCCGAACCATTTGGTCCCGCTTCGACGGCGTCACCCTCCGTCTTCCTCTTCTCTTCGCGTGCATCTGGCAGTGAGCGACGTGGCCATGGGAAGGTGCCGCGGACGCATGAGGCAAGGCAGCAGTGCGACTGGGAGAAGCAGGGGCTGGCACGGCACGGCTGGGAGAATGAGGGGGTAGCTCGGTTCGGCTGGGAGAAGCAGGGGGCGGCGCGACGCAGCTGGGAGAAGCTGGGCGGCGCGGCATCGACGGTCTGCGACGCCGCGCGGCATGGGAGGTCGATGCAACTGAGCTGCGTGCGCATGGCGCATGGCCGGGCGATGCTCGATCCTGACGCTTGAGCTCGGGCTCCCAACACCACTGCCCTGAGCCTTCACTTTGGCTCCGCTCGAGATCTTCGTCAGGGCAGCGCGGGGCCGAGGCGTGCCCGCGGCGGCGCGGCAGGCGGAGGCGGGCGCACGGCGCGCTCAGGCGGAGGACGTGGCCGGGCGCGGGGCGGCGTGCGACGGCGAGCGCGCGGCTCGCGGAGGCGGAGGACGCGACCGGGCGCGGGCGGCGTGTGGCGGCGAGCGGGCGGCGTGTGGCGGCGAGCGAGCGGGCGGCGTGTGGCGGCGAGCGGGCGGCACGCGGAGGCGGAGGACACGACCGGGCGTGGGGCGGCGTGTGGCGGCGAGCGCGCGGCGCGCTGAGGCGGAGGACGCGACCGGGCGCGGGGCGGCGTGCGGCGCGCTGAGGCGGAGGACGCTGTGGGGCGCGGGGCGCGGTGAGGAGGAGGATGCGGCCGGGGGCGGCATGCCGAGGACGCGCGCCAGATGTTTGACTAAATTTTTGACAGAAACAGATGACGGTGGAGGAAGACGGCATCCATTCCAATTCTTCCTCCTACCGAACTAAAAACAGGAACCATTCGATCCCTATTCCATCCCTTCAACCAAACACGAGGTGGGACGGATCCATTCCGAAAAAATGCAACGGTTCCATCCCATCCTACTTGGTCCCAGCTTGTTGGATACCACAACGCTGCCATGCCGGACCGTCACGACTTGATCCATCTTAGGTTGCGGAAGGCTTGACTTACCCTTATTGTCTGATGATTTGCAGTAACCCCGTTCTTGTTGTGCATGGAAGCCTTCGAGTCAATAGCCTCCATCAGCTCAGGTGTGTTATTTCAGCTAGTTGTTCCTGCTTAGAGCAACCCCAACAGATGCTCTAAAATGACCCCGTGCTCTATAATCTGGCATTTTACAGCACTGACCCTCTCCAACAGATGCTGTAAAACGAGATCTCTAAAATTTTTAGAGGATGCTGTAAAACTGCCTCTCCGTGCTGTATATTTGGAGCACGACAAGCCGTGCTCTATCCCCGTGTTGTATCCTGAAACGACGGCGCGGGAAGCTTCTCGCGCGCGTTTCTTCTCCGGCGCGACACCCACCGGCCGAGCCATCCCGCCTCCTCACAGCCGCCCGCCGCGCCACACCGCCTCCCCGTCGCCGCCCATCGCTGCTCCTTGCCGACGACCGCCATCCGCCGCCTCCCCGACGAACGCCGCGCCACCCTGCCTCCCCGACGCCGTCCGCGCCGTCGTCCGCCACCGCACAGCCTCCCCGACGCCGTTCGCGCCGCACGGCCTCCCCGACGCCCGCCGCGCCGCCTAACATGGACGCGACTGCCGGCGACATGGACGCGGCTGCCCTCGCCGCTGAAGTGACCGAGGCAGCGGGGAACGCGTCGACGAGGCCAGCCTCATCGCAGCGTGCGGGGAAGGCTAGTGCACGGGCACCACGTCCCGCGGCGTGCGCAGCTGCCGCAGACGCCGTCGGCCTCTCTCCACGCCCAGCACCGCAACGGAAGAGGAAGAGGGGCGGCAGCGCTACACAGGCCGCCAGCTCGTCTACAACGCGCAGGATATCCACGCCCGCAGCTCCTCCACATCCTCTCGATGTCTCCGCACGGACGGTGGTGGACGCCGCCCAGGCATTAGGCGAATTGCCTCAAAGGTAGAGCCTTGTCTATGTTGCTAATGTCTGGTTTGTCAATTGATGGTGATGTCCGGTTGCCGTTGTGGTGTCAATTGGTGATGATTGATTGTCGTTTGTTCATATAGCAACAACTCATTTGTTGACATGATGAGTAACGATGTCGGCATTGATTACATCAACCTCACTCAAGAGGACGAGGAGCCCGTGAAGAAGCCGGGGGCAAGAAAATTCAACTACTCAACAGAGGAGGATGAGGCTTTGGTGCTAGCGTGGGAGAGTGTGAGCCTTGATCCAATCACGGGTAATGATCAAGAAGGGAGCACCTATTGGGATCGCATTGCCGATCAATACCCTGTGCTGTGGAACAACAACTCCATCCGCACAACAAAGTCTCTATAGCAGCGTTGGTGCACCATTCAATCATGTTGCAACCGATGGGCTGGTTGCATGGATTCGGTGACTGGTAGCCCGCCGAGTGGCACAACAATTGACGACTACGTGAGTTCTATATGTTCATTTGACAATGTTTTTCATTTATGTCCTCACACTTCACATGATTATTCATGGTTGTGCTTGTTCACATTGTGCTAGGTCCCCATTGATCATGAGCTTTACAAGCAAAAAGACAAGAAAAAACACCTACCTTTCTAAATGATGCATTGTTGGCAGCTATTGAAGGATAATGAGAAGTGGAGGAATAGGAACCATGAGCCTATGATGAAGAGGCAAAAGTCATGCAATTCCTCCTCACCCGACAATGACGACGATGTTTATGAGGAAGATGTGGAGGACGATAGAAGCCCCACTCCAAGTTCAAGACCACCAGGGAGAAAGCAAGAGAAGGCAAAGAAGCAAGAGCAAGGGGCTGGGTGCAAGGAGGTGATCAAGGAGATGATCGTGACCAAGAAGGAGTTGGAGGCCGAAAAAAAGGAGGAAAAGAGGGTGAGGTGGCTTGAGCTCAAAGCCATCGAGGATGAGAAGTTGAGGATCAAGAAGCAAGGCCAAGATGACAATATCATGTTCATGGACACAAGCAATCTTGATGATCAACAAAAGGCATATGTCGCACATAGAAGGTCCGGCATATGGTCGGCGATCATGGCTGCCAACATGGGAAATGACTTCAACTTCAACTTTGGAGGTGATGGCACTATGTGATGATCTATGTCTCATGTTGGGAGTGCTTCATGTAGTGATTTGAATCATTTTCTATTGCATTTGGACCTATGTTATGTTTAAGTTTGAATATTTTAATTTGAATTTCATCTTAAATTAAGGATACAAAATTATGGTCCAATTGTGTGTGGTTGGATGGTTAATTTTGAATATATTTGGAGTTTCAATGGAGAATATATGTGAACAAGGAAGGGAGAATGAGGAAGAAGGCAATTATACAGCATCACTTTTACAGCATCTGTTGGAGCATAGGACACAGGATCTTTAAAACTGGGTAAAAGTGGTGCTCTATAATTGGTTTTACAGCACCACTTTTATAGCATCTGTTAGGGTTGCTCTTATATACGATGCTTAATTTCTTTTCCAATAAATCCTTATTTCTTCTCCTTATTTTGATGTTATGATTTCCATTCCATGATTCATTTTCCAGTAACCCGGTTCCTTGATTTGATCGGAATGATAGGTTAGTTTTCCCATCAATTCTGCATTGCCAAGAGCCATATATTAGGAATTTGGAATAGCACTCATATATGGGAAGCGTGGATTATAGCTTCTTGTCAATATCAATGCTGGCTGCAAAGTACAAAGAGCTCAAAGGTTAGCTTATGATCGTGTGGAGTGGTGCCATTTTATAGACACGTGCGTGGTGCACGTGTATTGGTACTAGTTACCTAAAAAGCCTAAGTTGATGAGGAAATGTGAGCCCGGTGAAGCATCTGTAATATCTACAGATCCAAGCTCAAATGCCATTTTATAGACACGTCCGTCAGTCTTCTTCACCGACATTTGAGCATGAATTATACTTCACCGGGCTCAAGTGATAGGGAACATGCCTCCCATCATAGCCTCTGAGGAACACAAACAACTGCCCCATCAACGCAGTCGAAGCTCAACCCGAACAACAGGATCGACATGGCCACTGCTGCAGATACATATGCTGAATTATATTTATTGTTTCATTTTTTGAAATTGATTTCACATAACAACCTCAAATAATGTATTTTTATTATCAGAAATTACGAAAATAACATTGGAAATTGACAAATGTCAAAAATAATACGCTGAAAATTCTTTGAAGAGGACGAGGCCTTGGCAGTATCAAACGTTCAAACATTCAAACTGGTGGCCATCTTTGAAGAGGACCAGGCCTTGGCAGCGGCAATGGTTCTCGGATGCTTTTGCTCGCTCTGCCGCGCGTCCACTTGCGACAGCAATTTCTTGAGCTCGAGTCCCCTCCAGCAGATGGACGCGGCATCCGGCAGCAAGTCAATCAGCGGGGTGCGGGCCGACGTGGGCGGGAGCTGGAGCGGCGGCCGAGCACCCATGGTCCGGAGGTAGAAGGCGACAACTAGCAGTCGTGTTCTGAGCACACGAAAATTACTAGTCGCGACAATTAGTAGTCAAGTGTTCAACACACGAGAATTTGATCGTGTGACACTAAAAATCGTGCAACCAACCAATGCATGAAAATTAATAAATCGTGTAACCAACTCACGACTGTGTATTATTTTTTACATTTGTTAATTTTCAATGTTATTTTCGTAGTTTTTGGCAATAAAAATATTATTTCAAAAATAAGATCATCGCGTGGTGGACTCATTAGATAGGCAGATGGAGGGGTGAGTAGACTAGTTGTCGGCGAATAGAAGTTTACTAAATAAATTTAGATAAACCGACTTACTCTCTTCGGTTTTAAATTGTTGATGTCACTAATTTTTTCGTTACGTTTGACTCTTCGCCTTATTCAAAATATTAGTTCAAATATGCAAAGTTATAAAGTATATTTTAACTTTCTTTAATGATAAAATAAATCATAACAAAATATATAATAATTTTTTAATTTTTTTGAATGAGACGAATGGTCAAACATAACGAAAAAGTCAATGACGTCAATAATTTAAAACTGGAAGGAATATAATATTTATAAGCAGCAACAAGCAGAATAAAATCACAACTTTTATGTGAAAAATAAACAGTTTAACCATCATAACTTAATAGGTACAAAGATTTGCAGAAACAACTGCGACAAAGTTGAACTTAACTTTGGATGAAAATATTCCAAACGCCTCGGAAGGTAACTTGGAAGGACCCAAATCAAAGTAAATTTGCCCGAATAGCCCCGAATGTAATGTTAAACCCTCTATACCCTACGCCCAAGTTTTCAAACTCTTAACGGCCGGCGGTGCGGGGCGGTCCTCGGCGTGATGGAGGCGGCCTCCTCCTCCTCGTGCGGCGGCGGCGGCGAAGAGAAGGGGCTAGGCCTGCTGGAGGTGCAAGCGGCCGCGGCGGCGCTGCGCCGGTCGGAGGTGTTCCACGTCGTGAAGGAGCTCCTCGGCTTCGTCCTCTACATGCACCACCAGATCCCCTCGTAATCCCCGAATCCCCCCTTCTCATTTCTGCCCTGCGCTGGGATTTCGTGCGGTTCGTGGTGGGTACGGCGGGTTTCGGCCCGAATTGGTTGCTCTGAGTCTACTCGAGCTGTTCGCTGTAATTGGGATCCGGATTTCGTTGCGTTAGCGGTGGCGTCAGACTCCGGATTTGGTCGATTTGGGATGGATTGAGCCGATCCTCGTGGCTGCGTCTATGTAGCCGATTAGGGTTGGGGTTGATTTGGTTATGCAGCGGATGGATTCGTGCGTCCGTGACATCATCTAGCTGTGCGGCTGGTCGTCTGCGTGCCGAACTGCTACTTTTTCAGCGATTGATTCGAACGGCCGCAGTGAAATTCGACAATGACTTGAACTGTCTCTGACAAAGAATATCTGTTTTGTGGGATTGAACTGGTTTAGTGTGTTTTACTGTCTCGTCCTGGCTGCTGAGGCATTTCAATTTGAACCTGTTTGTGAACCTGTATCTTTATCAGTAGGCTCGTCTGATAGGGATGAGATGTAGCTCTGATGTAATTTTGTTCTTGTGCCCTTTCTCCAATGAAATTGAACCAGGAATTTATTTGGTTTGAAAAATGTTTGTGCATATATTTTCTTGCTATTTTCAGCCATCATCTGCATTGTATCTCGCGCTTAGGCCTTGGGTCTCAATTGTCTTTGTGTAGTTGTCTGTATTTATACTCAGTTGATGTCACATGTAGATAGTTTGAAGCTTAGTGAGGGTTTATATCTTGTGTTTCTTTCATTTCTGTGCACAATACCAAGGTAGACTTGTTGCATCCTGGAAGAAATGCTTCCAGACCTTACTTCAACATCGTAGAATATATGTGTTTAAAAAAAAAGGATTGTAGAATAAAGCACTCTAACTTCCTGGTTTTGTGTGGACTTACATAAACAACCCTAAGTCTTTTGTACAGCTTCTTTTTATTTCTTTGGCTTCTCTCTGCTTCTGTACCGTTCTTTCTTCCCTTTTATTTATATGCAGCACCAGGAGCCTCCCCTAGTGTAAATTGCTCAGAAAATTGGTTTGCATTGGTGCAAGAGATCAAGAATGCATGATACTGATGATAAAACATAAGATTGTCTTTTCGACTGATAGTTTTGCAGAGTAAACTAGGAAAGATAGATATATGCTATTCTTTGAAAAATGACATGATGTTGAGACTTGTCTGAAATTCCTCATTTTCAGGGTGTTGCACAATCTGGAGAAGGAATTTGAAAGTTTAAAGGAGGAAATGGTAACTCTAAATATGTATTGACTACTTTTCTATTGTCCACTATGCTGGAAACAATACTTTAAGTGAACTGCGGCTATTTCTAGGCAGAAATGACACTGCCGTCAGCTTTGCTCAAACCATCTGATCAGCGAAAGTACAACACACGAAAACGAGAAGTCAGATGTAGAATAAAGAAGCAGGAGAAGTTGATGAATGCCATCTCTACATTGCTTTCTTCTCTGCAGCAAGCACTTGATGAAGTTCCTAGCATTGAAGGAGTTGTCCTGATCCTTGGAGGGAGCCTTGTACGACCCTTATTTGTGTATGACATTACAATTTCTCATGGTAGGTTTGATTCAGGAAGTGCCAAAGAGCATGGCCTAACCAAGTTAGCTCAGTCTGTTTCTCGGAAGGTGAGCTACACACCAACAATTTCCTTTAATGTCTAGACACTCTGTTTCTTTATGTTGCGTTACATGATACATTTTTGTGTTTACTTGAACAATAATGGTGCACACTTAATCTTTTTCCTATCGCCATGTCAAATTATCAGTCTGCTCTTTGGCATATAGCTACGTAATTCCATTTAGAAGTTTGTTACAATTATTTTCACATGGCCAGCCATGACTGTATTCGATAACTTATCACCTGTGTGATTCTAACTATCTACTTAGGCTTTGTCCCCTTCAATGATAACACACTTTTATATTTTGTAGGCTATCCGTGCTCTTGTATCAAGAGGTGCAGGAAGTTTATCTTACACAGGTCTTTCATCTTCTATTTTGCTGTACTTTTGGCTGGGCTCACCAACGACTTAAAACTTATGGCTTTCCCTCCTACTCTCTTCAAGGCCCTAGCAAGCTGTTTCTTCTGGTAAGATGTCCCAGTACGTTGAATCGACCACTGGATTTCCTGCCAAAGCGTGATTTTCGTTACAGCAAAAAGGTATTATCTTTTCTGAGGGTTAATGTATGTTGTGATTTTGTGTTTAGCAGCCTTTCTTTGCAAAACATGCAATGACCCAAGATTAAATGTATGAACTGAAACTTTCACCTCAGGTTGTACCTCTTCAGATGCATATAAAGTGCAAAGAAGACTGTCAGGTGACTACCCAGCATAGTATGTCAATAGTTGATGCCCCATTTTGCACTTCACAATCTCCTCTTTCAGATGTTATCTGGTAATTTCTTTTTCCGATCCTGGTATTTTCTTCCGTTCCCTGTATGGCAGGGCCTTTCATGACCTGTCCTATATAGAGTATTTTTGGGACTACATTGTCAAACTGCATGTTTCTGTGAAGGATATACACGATATTTTCCTTTTTTCTTTGAAAAGAGCTGTCAATGAGTTTATGTTGTTTCTTCCAGGTTCCAGTGCAAGCATACAATTAGAGGTTTACCAGGCAAGGCGTCATTAGAAGGCTGATCTGGCTCGAAGATGCAAACTCGACTGATCTTTGTTGTATTGAGTGATTGATGTATATATGTACGGTACAGAATGATCTAGTGGTGATTATGCTCAAAAGACACCGTTCAGTTGAAGCACATTGGAAGACAAAGCTATGAGCATTACTTTTACCAGTCCAGCTAGTTTTTACTTGGCGTCATTTGAGAAGAATTTACACCACTTTGAAGATTGTGGGCATATTGTAAAGGAAGAAGTCCAACTTCGATGCCTCAACTCTTTCCTTGGTTTAATTTCCGTCTCTCATCATTTGAGCGTGTTGTTTCGATGGGCACTCGTCGTCACTCGCTTCATCCTGGAAGGCTGGAAAAACCGCTTTACCATCTCCGGCCTAATGAACACGAAACATAAAGAGAAGAACATGATACACAAAAAGGGCAGATATTGGAGGAAATACTATACACGCGCGACTGCATGTTCACTGTAGTTGTTAGTCCTATATGAAACGATTAGATACTTAACGAGGAGCTTCATATAGGGTACTCCTTGTTATGATCTTTGAAACTAAAACATGCCTTTTTAATTATTGTTTAAGGACAAGGAAATTTATGGCGTCCGGAACGGGCATATCCTTCGTGAACTTTACTAGCAGGCGAGGAACGATCTATGAAATAAATAACTCGCCTAACTTAACTATGCAAGATCAGGACATGAAACCAACAATGAACTTTACTAGTCACTACTCAATGATCAAGATAAATAAGTAAACTAAAAGAATCACCTAACTCAATAATAAAAGAAAAGATAATTATATTAATAAGATAAATATTCTACCAAAAAAAAGGTACAACAGAAGGTGTATCAGGACTTCTGAAGAACTCCGTAATCCCGAGCCGAGCTCCCGACTCTACTCTAACTCCCAGCCTAATTACTCTACTCTACTAAGCACAAAGTAGGAAATGCCTCCTTGGAAATCTTGTGGCACACTGAATTCAGTCGGAGGGGACCTCTAATTTAGACACGAACTTGGACAGGGGGTATTTATAGAGTGAGTGAGAGGCGGTTGGAGTGGAGTGGCCACCAAGCCGGGCCGGCTGGTGGGGCCATGGCCTGCCGGCCCTCCGATATGGCGGTTGGCCACTGGCTTTGCCACGGACACTTCAGATCGCTCCCTGGTATCGGTTCCGAGGTCGGTTTCTATTCTACGGGTGGTTACGACAGATTAGGCCTAATACATGGCCTCGGTTGTCTTCCACATTGATCTTGGCATATTTGCAGCACACTGGAGGAAGATTGAACCCAGGGGGCTCTGGACCTGGCCGGCCGGCCAAGGGGTGGCCAGCCGGTCGGCCTCTGTTTCCTTTTTTGTCCATTTTACTCCGAATTAATCATGCATCCAAGAATTCATCAAAACTTGTGAATCTTTATTAGTTTAAAATAAAATGCATAGAACATTGGTGAATTACCTTTATTTTCTCGATAATTGTTGAAGGTCATATTATGAGGTGACAACCGTCAACAGCAATATGTTTTAATCTCAACAGTTGTGTTCCTTTTCTCTCCTTCATGGCTTTCTGCCTTTTCTGATTGCTGCACCTCAGCCTTTTGCTTCTTTGGCTCAACCCCATACTTGATACATCGATACTCGACTTTGTATATTTCATTGTTCTTCTTTTTACTCATTGTCCTTGTATGTGTTGTTTTCACTTTGAATCCAGCCATGAATGCGCAGATGCTGTAGAAGTGTAGTGCATTATCCCTGCTCTCGAATTCTAGTTCAATCTGTAGTGTATACTTGCTGTCTTCATCTGCATTGTTACCTGCTGAAGCCGCCAGCATTGCACTTTGTAATAAAGATTCTATCTCTTCCGCTGTGATTTCATCATATTCTTCTGGTCTGTATTCTGCAAATGGAATGGTAGCACCTTCTGAATTCATATTTGCTGTAGCGGAACTCCTTGCTCTGTCAGAGTTGGTTTGACCATTTCCTGCATGAATCTGTTTCAATAGATTGATATGTTATATTTCATATGATTTGAAAAATTTTGAAATATTTATTGAAATTTGTTGTAAATACCTCTTCCAAAAGCAGTTGTTCAAAAAGGTCAAGCTACCAGTTCACATTGTCTTCTTCAAGATTTTCACTGAAGCCTTGGTTGGAATGACTTGGTTGCAATTTTTATATGGGAAAATATCAGGTGCACATGAACTATTTGTTGCGCATGTGCACAAACTGGTTGAGAACCATTGGATTGCTTCTAAACAACTAAAATCATGGGTGAGATTTCCATTTATATAACACATGTGTTTGGAAACATCCACCCAAATCATGGCTGCTCAAATTTTGTGTGGGATTTTCCAAAGGCAAATTTGTCAGGAACACACTGAGAAAGCGTGGAATTACTCACAACACACTATCAAAGTCGATTTCGTCCGAGATACACTACAAATTTATGACAAATGTCTATGATACACTTAGACCGTTTAACACTTATTTTCAACTTTTTTGACCTCAATACGTAGAATATGTTAAAACTTAAAACTTAGCATAAATATACATTGTTGCATTCTCTATCATTAAAAAATGGAGCTATATTTTTTTATTGTTTGCATGGTTTGCTCGAAAAATTAGATATCAAAACATTGAGCTAATGATACCGTAATAAAAAAAAATCTAGCTCCAGTTTTTAATGATAGAGAATGCAATAATGTATATATGATTGGCCCGCATATATCTGCCTCTATTTATGGCCTTTTTTTTAGTTATTGGGCTTTTTTTTTTTGAGATTACACAGTACAACTCAGACACTCACAACGCACGCACACTCACCCCTATGAACACATGTACGCAAACCCTACCCCTATGAGCATCTTTATTACAAAGTGCAATGCTGACGGCTTCAGTTTCAACATTTTTATGAACTATTTCAACATTTTTTATGAACTGTTTCAACATTTTTTATGAACTGTTTCAACATTTTTGACGGAACATGTTGAATGTGTTATAAATTTTTTTGATTCGTGATTCATTTTTTTAAAAATCCGAGTCAACATTTTCAATCCGGAGTCAACATTGTTAGTAACATGGTTCAACTTTTTTCAAACCTTGTATTAAACAGAGTGAGCCAAAGAGTTTGCTACGTAGCACTCTGTTGCTATATAGGAGGTCGCTGAGCTACCGGCCTCGTTTACAATTGGCCTCATGTACAATTGATTACAGTTTCATATTGAATCTACACTTGTTTTTTATCTATTAAAATAATTTTAAATAATGTAAATATTGATTGGAACCTATTTCAAAATTTATTTGCCATCCGAATCGTTGGAAAATTAAATTTTGAAATTTGAAGCTTCAAAATTTGAAAGAGTTCACTACTCAATGCGTGTCAAGAACCATCTTTAAGGTCTAATAAAGTCAAAAGCATATCAAAAACATGTTTATTTGGCTATTGACGGTCAAGCGGACCTAATAATGTATCAAATTCACACAATCTCCATACAGCGGCAAGAAGGTGTTGATGCATTGACGTTTATAAGAACGCATCTGGAAAAGCATGCGAGCATGTCCAAGAGATCCCCATATAAATTAGTCCCATAAACTTGATTTTGGGAGCAACTAAAAAATTATGCGGAGCAATTTTTCTCCTCTCCTCCAACAGGTCCTCCATAAAAGTGGTCAAAACACTTTTCATTGGGCCACCTCAGCATTTGGGGGCCAAAAAAAAAATAATTCTAGTGAAATAAAGAAAAATGGGGCTCCTAATTCTTTTCCTGTTTGTAGCTACAAATGAGGGGAGTTTAGGGAGTAGGAAAAATGTTGGAAGTAGTTTTGGGATGCTGTTGGAGATGGTTTTTTTTAGATTGAAACCCATTGTTTTGATAAGGAGAGTTTTTGGGGCACTTTTGGAGATGCTCTTAGAAGGCCTTTTTCTTGTAGTGATCTGAAGCTTTAAAATATTATAGGGTTCACCTGGCCCCAAAAAATCTGATGTTTGGTAACCTATATCAATGTTTGGTAACCTGTAGATTTTTTTTGAAAAATCTAAATGCTTTGATATTTGATAAGATTCACTAGTTCCCCAAAAATCTGGTAACCTGTTGATTTTTTTTTTTGGAAAATCTGAATGTGATCTTGTCTAATATAAATGAAAATTTGTTTTTTTAGTTCAATTTTTGTTTTTTTACACTGGTCGTTTCTTTTTAGGATATATTATTCTCTGTTGGGTTTTTCTGTTGAATTCAGAATCTAGATTTGACATCATTTTGTATATTTGAGTATGAATCGTCAGAATCAAATCTGACAGCCCCAAATTCGGGCATTGAAAGACTCATAAATGCCCCATTATCTGGTGTTAAAAGTTGTACTACTCGCTCTGTCCTAAAATAGTTATGGCTTTTGACTTTCAGACATCATGTTTGACCATCTGCCTTATTTAAAAATTTTATGCTAATGTTATATATTTTTCTCATAACATGTTTTATCAGTAAAGATAGTTTAATCATGATATATTTGTTTTACTATTAGCACAAATTTTTTGAATAAGACGGACGGTCAAACCCGATGATCAAAAGTCTAAAGCGACAACTGGTATAGGAGGAAGGTAGTAGCATTTTTTATCACCGCTGATCCCAAATCGAACGGATATAAAATTCAGGCATCGGACCAAACCAGAGCTTGCCGATGATGTCGATGATGTCCTGTGGTGGCTAGATCTCGCTTTGTTCGGAGCAGGCTAATAAATACATGGCCATGGTGGTATGCTGGTTTGGCTAACTTGTAGCCATTGCTATGTCAAGGTGATCCACTCTGGTGTTTGAGCGCACAAGATTGCAAGCAAGGCAAGATCATGAACAGGAAAGTCACTGAATGTTGGCAAATGGTGCAACGAAAGCGTCGCGTGGTGCGCGGGAGATGTTTCATCTCCGCACTATCCGACCAATATCATTGTGCATGATGATAAAGCATGCAACAAAAGTATCACGCATGTGCGCATGGAGGTGCTACACCTCCGCATAATGTTGCCTGACAGAGTTCGAAGGTACGCTTAAGTGTTGTTTAAGTAGCGACAAATATTTTTGCAGAGAAGATTGAGTCTTGCTGACTTCTTCTTCTGCTGAAGATATGGCTGTAACAATAGTGATTGATCAATGTCAAATGATTTTGGAGGTGCTATACTAGATGATAGAGTTTTAGTTGTTTTTAGCTTTTTTCATATTGTTTTGTAGCAGCTCACCTACATGCTGTCATGTAAAGACTACATGTACTTTTGTTGTGCGAAGGCCAAAACATTCTTTCACCTTGAAATAAAAGCTTCCTTTATCTAAAAGATCGAGCCGGATTGCCCAAGCATCGTATAGACGCTCATAAAAAAGAGAGAGCTGAGTTCAGTATATTGGCACCGTGGCGCCACCTTTGCTGCATGATATCTTGATTATTCTCAAAATAACACTCATTGATATAATCATATAAAACATAAAAAGAAAAAAATATTGTGAAATAAAGACGGTGGTGGAGCACCAATCAATGGATATGGACATGTATAGCAACTCTATATTTATTGCACATTAATTGGCTCAAAAACGTGGCAGTACACATATGGCATCTTCTAAATTCAACAGAGTACTCTTTTTGTCTCAAAATAGTTGTTTTTTTTCTTTTACCCATTATGTTTGACCACTTGTTTTTCTATAACTTGTTTTGTCGTTGAAGATAATTTAATCATGATACTTTTTTAATATTTTGCATAAATTTTTTTAGTAAAATACATAATGAAAGATGATGTCTAAAAGTAAAAAACGACAACTATATTAAGGCGGATGGAGTAATGTTTATTGGACCCAATGGTCAACCATCCATAGCTCATTAAAGAGCTAAAGGTGGCGAGCATTTGGGTTTGCAGGTGAGACAATTGGCCCTGCACTCTTCCATCGTCAAGTGACAGAACTCCCTTTGGCTCATGTCTGGGCAGCAATAGCATGTCACGTCTGAAGGACGGTAGAACCCGCACCTTCCAATGACGCAAAAAACCAAGTGGATCTTTCTTTCATCTAAAGGTGTGGAGCTGGCAACAATATCGACAGAACTTCCCACGCCTAGCAGCTGAGGATGGCCTTTTTGTGTTATTGAGAGTTGATAAAATCAGTACATGTATGTGTATAATTAAACTTCTTAATGAGACGAGATGAAATATACTTACACTTTACAGGCAGAGCTAGAGACCCTAGTAGTATAATGAATACAAACATATTCATCATGCCCTTCCATCAGCAACGAGAGCAAGGAAAAAGAACACCTCGGCCCTCTCTCTATATATAGATAGAGAACCCTTCTCACGGTTTTGGGCAAATTAATTTGAAAAAGAATGAGAATGGAATGGATACGAGATCAGAAAGGTTACATGCTTATTACCCTTTTGCCGTTCAAAGAAGTAATTCTCAAAAAGATTACCGCAAGCTCAAGATATGTTAATTGATTTATTATAAATGTATCAGCTAAATATAGAAATCAGAAAATTGCATGCCTATGTCCGATATAAAATACAGCCGAGCGAGAGTAAATGCTAAGATATGGGTGACTCACCTGTAGGGGGCTTCCCTATACTATTGCCAATCTCCATTGACGCACGTGGGGCTGTCATCTGTCGGTGCGCGCGCAAGCGCAATGATGTCACCTTCTTCTTCAACAAAAACAAATTCATAGGTTGCAAACCATGGATCAAAAGGTGTTTTTTTTAATCCAAAACCATACAAGGGAGTTTTGGACGGCTCTAGTAGTTCTGTCTAATTTTAGGCGATCCAAGGTGCTGGCAAATAAAATATCCGAAGAAGCTCCATTGTCAACAAGAATATTTGTGACTAGCCACCCGTAAATGTTTGTTTGAATGACCATGACGTCATAGTGTGTGTGACATCTGAGTTCGCCATGCGTTAGGTCCGCTTCGGTAAAAGTGATTGGGATACGAGACCATTTGGTTTTCTGTACGGGGGCTACATGGGAGATGGTGTTCACGGTGCGAAAATAGCTAGTCACGGTGCTGGCTTTTGGTTTCGAACTCAATAGACGAGCCCCAGTGATGGGTAGGATGACTTCGTAAGCCGGTAGGGGATCAGCTGCTGACTTGGTGTGTTGCAGAGTGCTTTCTGGTTTTGGGATTAAAGGTGACGGTGGTGGTGGAAAATCTTCACAATCCTTTGAAGTGTGCACTTTAACGAGGCATGCGAAGTTCATGATTCTGCCTGCTGCCATTCCCCGCTCTGTTCACTTCGGGTTTCTCTATTTGGTTTATGAATTGCGACTAAGGCTGTTGGTTGTTTTGTATTCTCGAGTTGTTCCAATCTTGTTGTCGTCAGGGACGACGTCGCTGGCCGGAGAAGCAGCGGCAGCATGGACGGGATCCACAAAGGGCTTCTCAGCAGCAGCATACACTGCCCCTGATGTCGTGACCTCGATGTTGTGGCTCGGACACTTCGTCGAGCAGGTTGCAGGCACGTTGGCTTTGACTATGTTTGTACAACAGAGACGACCATGGACGCAACAGCAGCAAGACCATGGCCGGGGGCCACCTCCTCCGACGATGCGCCACGAAGCGGGCAGTCCAACGTCAACAACAAGGTTGGGGAATTTAGTCGAACAACTGCTTGCGAATGCCGCCGGGCTCGGCATTTGTGACCGAGGACGCAGCAGCAGCAAGAACAATGTTGGGGACAATCTCCTCGGAGATGGTGCGCGCCAGAACAGGCATGGAGACGTCGACGACACGGTTCTAGAATTTCGTTGAACACTTGGTGAGCGCATCGGTGTTGATGTTGCTGGGCTCGGCATTGGTGGTCGAGGTCGTAGCAACAGCAAGGTCGAGGTCGGGGGTGACCTTCTGAGCCACCGCAGTGTAGAGGACGCGCCCGAGCCACTGCTTGTACAGGCGTTGTTCGGCGTTGCGCGTGGCGATGCATTCGTCCAGGGCTTCGAAGACCATCTTCACTTGCAAGTCGAGGATGGCCTTCAGCTCCTCGAACGCAGCGCCCTCAAGGACTGGTGTCTCTGATACCAATTTGTTAGCAACCTCCATGGCTGCAAGTATGAATTCCACATGGATGATAGGTTTGGGTATAAATTGGGATACAAGACCTCGGGGAAGAGGGAGGTCAGAACTCAACAAGTGATTAGAGTAGCAGGGTAGAGCAGAGAGATATGGTGGATAACCCTAGACTAGGGAGGGAAAGAGGTTTGGGGAAGAAGATGAACATGAGCCGTAGCTTGTTTCTGAACTCCAGCTGGACGCCCCCTCCTGTACTCCACGTCCAGGAACCCAAGGAGGCTCGTTCAGGCCCAAGGCCCACATGATGACAACCTAACCCTTGAAGAAAATGAGAAACAGGCTTTTTTTTTTAGGGATAACGAGAAAGAGGCCTAGTGTCCCAAAGAGAGAAGAGAGGAATAAAAAACAACAGGCTTGAAAAACGCAATATATAGGATGACCGGTGAGCCATGCTTCCATAATGTCTAACAATACAGTTCTATTAATATAAAACTTTTCCAATATAAAGTTTGGCGCGTCGATCCATAACGTGTACGTTTGTGATATTTTCTATGTTATCAAAATTTCTGCAACCAGAGCTAGTTCTCATGACGTTCTGTGCTGAAAACTGTCATAGATCTATAAGATTACCATGTTCGTTATCTGATCTTTTTCTTAACCAATCAACAGATTCTTGCTCGCAGTGCCCATTTGGAACATGAATTTCTGAGTTTCATAGAGAACAATTAAAATCTCACTGAAATAGTTCAAGCCGTCCTAACGAAAATAATGGGAAGTATGATATGCGATGCTGCTAACATGCATGATACATAAACTTAAGACAAGTCGCAAGAAATTTGTGTCATACAGCTCTGCAGTCAGGTTAATAATACCCAGTAGTAGCCAAAACATACAAATTCAGGTCCTAATGATGGATGTGATATACATGATTGCCTTGACAATATATATTAGGAGGAGTGCTGGTTCACATCAACTACCAAAACACAGCTTTGCCTTGGCATGGGTAGCCACTTATCTATCTAGTTGATGCACCGGCCCGTCGATGGACAAACAACCGGGGTGTTCGGTTGGAGGATGCAGTTGCAGTTGCAGTTTGAATAGTGAGAGAGAACACTGTAACGGAGGATTCGCGCACTGTAGCAATTCAGTTGACTGTAGCAGCAGGAGCAGCAGCAGCCGGAGGAAAATCCTCCTGCCGAACACGCCCAACGATTGACGGAGGGCTGCCTTTGTTGCCGTGCATGGTGAGGAGCTGGTACAGAATGTCTCTCCGAAGGCTGACAACCGTTCTCTGCTTTGCAAGAATGAGGAACATACAAGTGAGTTTCTTTTTTTTTTTTTTTTTTTTGCGAATTCATACAAGTGAGTTTCAACAGCATACATATATGACACTGCCGTAGCAGTCAATTATGAACCTAGTACACTCTACTTTGAGCTTCAGGTTAAATTATAGGGTCAGAGAATATAAATCCTACTCTAATTGCATATATAAAAAAGCAACCCAAAACCTTAAGAGTTGCGATCACTAGTCTGATCAGCAACTGTCATCAGGTTTTCAGTTACCTACCGGGTCTGAAGTCTGCTGGAAGCCCTTGCCGTTAAATTCTCTGGCATAGAACAGAGTGTATATTCCCGTATTCCGTTTGCTGCAGATTAGTTAATCAAGGTGTTCATAATTGGGTTTACAAATATATAATAACAATATCATGCATGAATGACAACGGTATTACTTACTCAAAAGTACGCATTCCTTTAAAGTCCAAAAGATTCTTCATTTTCCAGTTGTTGGGGTTGAACTCATAGCCATAGCCATGCGAGTTGCAGTACCACTACCAGAAACTGGAAATACCAAAAACCATCAGGGAAAGTTACCCTGTGGGCGCCCCGTCAGGCAAAAGCACACAGGGATATGACGACAGGGAAATTGTAATTTGCCTGACGGACAGCCCACAAGGAAATCATTCCTGACGGTTGACACACAGGGAAATTATACTCAGGAAAACCAAAAAAAAAAAAATAACATGCACACACTGGTTATCAAATCACTACACCAACCAGATTCACATGCACATCTTAATATCATTGAGATCTTCCAGCAAATACAAACATATCTCACTTTTGCTCCTTCCATCTAATCTTCCAGCAAAACACATTGACTAGTTTAACACATACAAATATCAGATGCACTTCATGGCGTGCTGTTCATAGTTTCATATGACACATCGTCTATACTTCTAGGAGATTACAACATATTTTCAGAGATGTACATATAGGTACTAACACAAATGTGCTTGTGCTGATGAATCTTGATATGGTCTGCAAACAAAAGAAAGAAGTACTTGCAATTTCATCATAATCAGAATACATGAAGTAATTCAAGTTTTTAAGAGGTCACCTCTTTAGATTGTAAAATGCAGTAGCTTCAGTCCTTAGTTTCAATCCTGGGATCAGTTTCTGATGCGTTCTGCAATTGCAAGTGAAGAAAATGAACAGAGCATCTCCATTGAAATTTAAATCAAATCACACGGTAGTACCAGAAGCACCTGCAGGCTTGTTAGCTTACCTTTTTGCTCCTTCAATCCGATTAGCGACCCGAATAACAGAAACATGATCTGAAAATCGAAGAAGGAAACCAAACATTCATATTTTTTGTTTACAATACCATAAGTCCAACAATCAGACACGAAAAGGCAAATCAAGGATTACACAGTTCTGTTAGGGGGTGAAACAGTAAGTAGGGGTAAGTTTTTGCCTCAGTTTGAAAAATCAGAGGTAAAATCACAAAGTTGAAAAACGAGAGGTAAAATCGCAATTGAGATGCAAACCAAGGGTAGAAACGCAAATGCCCCGGTTAGAAACAGTGGACGCGCGCCTGGAGTGCAGGGCAGTGGCGAGTCCAGGCCCAGAACTGGGGGTGGGCTGGAAGCTAGCTGGGCTTGCGTAGGTGGGCCGAAAAAAGAAAAAAAAGAAAAAGTTCACTGTTCACAGTGCGACAGTGCTAGAAAACCATGTTAGGCTGACCGCACTGGGCAACTCTAAACGTTACTTCAAAAAAGAGCCGCACCGGGCTACTGTAAGCATTACGGTAAAGAAGAGGAGCTCCTTGTTTACGCTATATACAGAGGGTTCCCAGGTGCTCCGCCAAAGGCGTCGGGCCCACCCCGCGTCGTCCCCGCCGCTGCTCGGAAACGGCGCGGAGAAGGAGGAGGACGGCATGCCGGGGACGCCTGGCCAAGCCGCACAAATCAGCGGAGGGGAGAGGAGGAGGAAGACAAGGTGGAACTGCGGCTTGATGGCCGCCGGTGCTGCGGTCCGCCGCGCCGCCGGCGCGAGCCCGGTCCGCCTGCGCAGCAGGAGCCGGAGTGGCCGAGGCGGCGGCCGGGGAGCGCAGAAGAAGGCGGCTGGGAAGAGGGCGGAAACGGCGAAGCCGCCGAGGACCGCGCCGTAGATCCCGACGAAGACCGGCTTGGTGGACTCGGCGGCGGCGGAAGAGGGGGAGTCCAAGCGAGATTTGGAGCGGTGGGTGAAGCTTTCGCGCCCGGCTCCGCCGCGTCCATCATGCGGGCCGGCGTCGGCCTCCTCCACCCCCGCCGCCGCGCGCTCTCTCGTCCCTCGCCGCCGTCCTCCTCCGCCGCGCGCTCGCTCTCCTGGGGGCCTCCGCTCGCGCTCCTCCCAGCGCCCAATCTCGAGGCACGGCTCTGGCTCCTGGCGTCCAATCGCGGCCGATGCGGGCAAAGGGAGGCGGGACGACAGCGGGGAGGCGAAGGGGAGGGGCGGCCGGGCCATGGCGCCGGGGAGGAGGACGCCGCGCTGGGCTGGGGGGGGGGGGGGGGCGGGGATCACGGCGGAGGAGATGAGATC
Organism: Eragrostis nindensis; assembly: GCA_012490785.1. Lineage (NCBI taxonomy): Eukaryota > Viridiplantae > Streptophyta > Magnoliopsida > Poales > Poaceae > Eragrostis > Eragrostis nindensis. The sequence continues at coordinate 333,020 of JAAXCT010000201.1, forward strand.
GAGAGGAAGAAGTAGAGGAGAGGATAGAGGAGAGAGGAGAGTTAAAAAGAATGGTGGCTGATGCGTGGGTCCCACTAGAGGTAGTTGGGATAGAGGAAGAATATAGAAGAACCACGGGTGCGGAAGAAATTGGTATAGAGGAAAGAATCTTGATGATTAGGACGGAATATTCCTTTTAGAGGAAGGAAATAGAGGAACATGAGTGCGGAGAGCCTTAGGCTGGATCTAGAGGTGGGCCGCGCGCCCCCCCCCCCCCCCCCCCCCCCCCCCCCCCCCGGCTGCTGGACTCGCCACTGGTGCAGGGTGTGTACCTCCCGGACAAGAGCAGAGAGAAGCTTCGTCACTAAGCATCAGCACCTGCCCTTGTTCCCTGGCCGCTACTGGTGCTCTAGCATTCGACTGCACGTACCATTAATTCCAGCGCCCGGTGGACGTACGTAGCTACAACGGGTGCCATTAGCGAGAGAGAGCACGTTTCGTCAACGAACACAGGCAAAAACGTGACGAGTCAGCCTGAGTTGGTCCCGTGCCGTTAGCCCGAGTCGCCTCTCGCGCACCCTCCTCCAATCTCCAGCCCCACTCCACCACAAACACTCACACCGCTGCGGCTTCTCACGGCCAAGGCGCGTCCACTCCTGCTGCAGCCGCAGCACCCACGACCCCGCGTCGCCCGAGCTGCCCCAGCTCCGCACCACCACACTATCCCTCGCTCGCTCCGTCTCCCTCCTTCCCTCCAGGGGTGAAAACAGGACGGGATATTCTCGTATCGTCCGGCAACCGTCACCGATTTTTTCTGCCCGTTTACGTATTTACGGTTTATACAGGAAGCGGACGGAAACAGGATAAAGAAAAACGGGAACCGGGAGCGAAATCAGGAAATCAGGAGAGGCTCTGTCCTGCCCGTTTCCCCGGTATCCTGTTTGTAGCCAGGATGCTCCCGCTTTTCATCCTGTTTCAGAAAATCCGGGATCCATCAGCCCGACAAAACCATCAGGCCATAATAGGCCGAAGTCTGTTCGGAACTAATGGGCCAAGCAATTTTTCTTACGCCTCACCGCTGCTTTCTGAAACGGTGAACCAACCCACAGCAGACCCTCTGGCATATTTTCCTCCTCACTTGAGTTTGGCCCACAATTAGTTCTTTTTTCTAACTTTTCTCATACCAACTCTTTATTTATCATTTTTATAAGTATGTTGATAAAAAACATGTCATCCTTAGTAAAAAATTATATGACTGTTTATGTAATTCATGTTCAAATAATTATATTGAGTGAAATATCTGTGGGCTTCTTGCATTGTATCAATCAATATTTATGTGAGGTTAAATATATGATGCCATATCCCATGGTCCGTTTTGTCGTACCGGATACCACACCATTACCGGCAATCCCGTTCGGATTTATTCGTTTCTGACAAATTAAACCGCTTATGACCCGTTCGTTTTTGTTCCCGCCTTTCCCGTTTCCGTTTCCGTCCGTAGGAAGAAATATAGAAACGGAAACGGTTAGGGTGTTTTCCCGCCCGTTCCCGTCCGTTTTCACCCCTACTTCCCTCTGCCCCTCCTTTCCTCCATTGGGGGGAACTAATTAATAATTAATATACAGCACGCCCCATCCCAATATCTCCGATAGATATCCATCAGATCATCATCGAGGCAACATTTTTATAATAATTTTGAAAGCTTGGCATTTCTCTTCACATTTTGCTTGACAGGACTATACCTTTTTCTGTTGACCATTGCCGTTGACGCAGTACTATAATTTTGTCTGGGCGTCCTTGGCAACTGCTGCTGTGGTTGCATACGTATGCGTATCGCTGTGGTTGCATACATATGCGTATCTTTTTGTTAGATCTCTTTTTGCTCCGTGTCGTGGATCGAGGAGACAGCGAGCACTAGCAGCGCACGAGGCGGCCTATGTATCAGTGGGTTTGTTTGTTTCTTTAGGCTTAAATTTAGTTTTGCTAGAATCTTATTATTTAAGAGTATTAAATAAAGTCTAATTAAAAAACTAACTACATAATTCTGTGCTAATTCGTGAGACGAATCTAATGAGGATAAGTAAGCCATGATTAGACGATGATTACTGTAGCATCACTGTAGCAAAATATAGCTTAATTAGGCTCGTTAGATTCATCTCGTAAATTAGCACACATCTGCAAAAAGGTTTTATAATTATACTTTATTTAATACTCTTAAATGACAAGATTTTAGCAGACCTAAATTTAGGCCTAAAGAAACGAACAGCCCTAAACAGCCGCATGTAAAATGCTACTAGGGCCGACACGCTACCCTAGTCACGGCTTCCCATCTGTTTATGACTCGAGAGATCCTGCAGTTGTTCGATATATAAAGGCAGCAACGAACGATCCATCATCCAGTTCCGGAGGCCAGAGGCTTCCTTCTCCTTCGAAAATAAGTACAGGCACTAGAGGTGTAAATAGGTGCCCCTAAGGGTCACCTCCGACCTTCTTTAGTTCAAACAAATGAACTAGATTTTCGAAATGCTCATTTCGAAAATCTAGTTTATTTGTTTGAACTAAAGAGGGTTAGAGGTTACCTAAAGGTTGTTAGTTTTCACCCCTAATAGGCACGTTTTAGTTTAAAAAGATAATAAAATCGATATCATGGCAGCATATATCGTATACTCCGTAATTCGGGTCGTGGACGTGAGACACGTACTACACACTTACGTGTGGCGGCGTCGTCGGCCATGCAGAGCGAAATGGTGCGTCGCGGCAGTGGGCGCCGTACGTCGTCGGTCAAGGAATCTGCCGCGCGCGCCGTGCTCCGCCAGCACCATTGTTGATGTTGATCGAGCTCGTCCAGCAACCACCTGAACGTGCAAGCCTCGATCCGCCCGTGTCGTCCGCTCTCTCCTCTCCTGGCGCGAGACGACGCAGCAGAGTCCAGTATCCGTTCCGATTGTAGCATGGCCGTATGTGGTTGTTTGTACTGTATCTCCTACAATGAACATGCATTCACGCGCAGATACTGGTGCCTCTCCGATCTCTCCTTTTTGTCTACTGTTTACTCAGCTGCCGACTAGTAATTGCCTCTTCCCTGCAAGTGACGAAAAATTAGTGCCAACATTTTTTTTGACGAAAAACCTAGAAGAAATAAATGACCGCTCCCGGTAAAGCCACTGTACGCAGTCACGTTTAGATAGACACGGCAACGCAGGCAGTAAATTCATGGCTAAGCATCGTGATCTCTCTCTCCTTCCTCGTTCGTTCCTATCGGAACGAAGCATCGGGCCGGGTGGCGCCGCGGGAAATATCAGCGAACCGAGGACTAGAAAAAAAAAAACGCTGCACCGTTCAAATCTCTCAACAGAAGTAACGAGGGGTGAACTGCATTTGCTAGCTGTTGCTAGTTCTCCATATATACAAAGCTTAGGGACAAATTACAGTGTCAGTTTGAGCTAATTTGCATACACATATTACAACTTTGCATGGAGGAAGGAGGGCTTAAGGCCTCTACTGGTCCGGAAATCAACTTTTGCGACGGCTCTGAGATACGGCTGCTTGCCTACGCCGTTGGATGGAAGAAAAGATTCGTGAGAATAGTGTTTGCCAGTCACGATCGCATGATTAAAAAAATCTTCCATGAGACAACGTTGAGACATGCGTCAATGCTAGAAAGAGGCCATACGTGAGGACGTCTGCACAAAATCCGCGTTCCCTGCTGGCCCTTTGGGCTCCGCCGGTGCTTCAAGCCTAAACATTATATTTATGTCACCTAAATCTTGATATCTCGAAACGCACTATAGGGCTCCATACGAGTCACAAATGTTGTCTCACATTATTTCCTTCTCTCACGTCATATTCCCTACTAGCACGGATGGCAGAAACAATATGATTTTGGTATCAACAGTCATCAGTAGCTTTTAAAATTTTTTAAACACTGACATTATGTTAGCATGTGTAAAAATGTCACAGTTAATCTTAGTCAAACTTAAAATACTCTAATTTAGGCCAACTCCAAAAGTAAACTTAATTAAAGACGAGTGGCCGGAATAAATATTTTATAATACAAGAGCTGAACAGGAAGAAGCCGTGCTCCCTCGGACTCCATTTTTTATAGTCCCACTCCCACTCCCACCCCCACCCCCACTCCCCCTCTTCTCTCCTCCCCACTTCGCTCCAAGAAACACTGGTGTCGAAAAAAAAGGGAAAAAGAGGGTTCAAGAAACACGCCGCAACCACCGTCGAAGCCATGCCGCGCCGCCCCCGGCGAAAGCATGCATCGCCGTCCTCCACGGGCAGCGGGGGTGGCGGCGACGAGGACGCCGGCGACACTCTCTTCAGGGTGGACTACCGGTTCTCGCCGGGGAAGGTTTTCCACGTCGTGGAGCAGCTCTCTCCGGAGCAGCAGGAGCTGGTCCGCTCCATCGGCTTCGGCGGCCTGCTCGACCTGCCCCGCTTCAACAAGCTGGACCGCCACTTCTCTGCCTGGCTCTTCAACCAGGTCACGAGCACGGCGCCGCCGTCCATGGCGGACGCCCACGGCGCCAGGGTCCGCATCACGGCGCGAGACGTGCACGAGGTCCTCGGCGTGCCGCTCGGCGGCCGCGCCATCGCGCTCGAGGACGACGGCCCCGCGCCGAGCGACGTGGCCGCCGTTCGCCGGCTGCTGGGCCTGGAGCCCCGGGATGGGCAGGAGCTCACGCTCAAGTACGCCGGGAATGTCCTCGACGGCCTCGCGGCGCCGCCGCGGATGACGCCGCCGCAGCGCGACGCGTTCGCCGTCGCCTTCGTCGTTTTCGTGGTTGGGCACTTCCTCGCTCCGCGCGGCCAGAGCGAGCGCACCATCGGCATCAACCCCGAGGTGTTCCGCGCCCTGGCGAACCCGTCGGAGATCGGCAGCTTCGACTGGGCCGGCTACGTCCTCAAGGAGGTGCTCGACTGCGCCCGCCGCGTCCGGCGTCAGCTCGCCCGTCGATCCTCAAGGATCGAGCTCTCCGGGTGCCTCCTCTTCCTCCAGGTAAATTTCTTGTTTTGCACTAAAATCGTTTGTGATTTGTGTGAGGAAATCGAATGTTCAACTTCACATTTCCTCAACCCGCTCAAGGTCTTCTACTTGGAGAGATTGGATCTTGAGCGGCCACAGCCTGAGCGCCGCCCTTGTATTGCCGCCTACGACAGCGATACACTTCACGCACGCATCGGCCAGGACCGGAAACGCTTCTGGAACGAGGGTGGCCTCAAGCAGTTTGGCAAGCTCAAGGTTGTCCATTGGTGTCTTTTCACATGCGATTGTTATTCTAGTCCTAACTAATTTTTTGATCCGATGCCTGGTTCATCTTTCACCTGCAGTTCGTAACATGCGAAGATCCACAGCAAAATCTGAGGCAGCGCCCGCCAACAACGGAGGCCTCAGGTAGCAGTACTAACACCAGGGGTCATCAACTCAGCCCCCGGGTGTTTCAAGCCGGGCCAGCACCCGAATTTGTGTGCGTCGGATGCTCCTGCCTCCTCCTGTCTGCCGTTGGATCTTGCCCCTGTTCAGCTTCTGCGTTGTATCTGTGACATGTGGGTCCTACTTCTGTCTCCGCGTTTTGGATTTTTTGCGTCGCGCTTCTCTTCTTCCCGTTCATTTCGCCTCTCAGTCAGCCCGTTCGCTTGCTCTAGCTAGGGTTTGGCGAGTCGATCGCCGGAGGCGATTCGCCGGCGATCCTCCGGCGATTTTAGCTGGTGAGTGCTTTTCTGGTTCGATTTGCTTTGTACCCCTGTCGATGCGCTTCATCCCTCTCAATCTCTCATCCTGTTCCTGATGTTTTCCCCCTCATGCGCTCTGCGATTTGTGACGATGTGTTCGTTTTCTGATGCGCTGTTGTATGCTTCATCCCTTTGAATCTCTCATCTGTTCCTGATGTTTTCCCCCTCCTGCGCTCTGCGATTGTGACGATGTGTTCGTTTTCTGATGTGCGGTTGTCTGCTTCATCCCTATCAATCTCATCCTGTTGCTGATGTTTTCCCCTTCCTGCGCTCTGCGATTGTGCGGTGTGTTTCGGTGATGTGCGGTTGTATACCGTTAGGTAATCCAGTACCGCTTGTCGCTTGCTGTGTGTATCGTCCTGTAGCGCGTGTCTGCTGATTTGGTGGGGGAGGGATTTGGATTCGCCACTCGATTCGTTCAGGTTAGGATGCACCTGTATTTTCTGCTACCTCGCACGTCTGATTGTTTTGTATGGAGCCAACGTTTCTATGGAGTTTGGTTAGTATTTGATTCAGATCCATCTCTAGATTTTCGGTTAGAGCATGGAATGTTTGATATGTATTCCTCATACATATAGAGACAATCGATATATGGGTGATGTTGCTTGTTTCTGTGTTATCTTGTGTTCATGTTTTTTTTGCGGTTAGTTGATGCAGATTTGTCACTCGATTTTATTTTTAGCCCAAGTATCAGCTGACAAATGATTGGTGATGTGTTTTTTGTGGTTAATACAATGATATCAGTGGATTGACTCACCTCTTACATTTTCTGTACGACCACTCGAATTTATTTGTTTGATCTGTATAGTTTAGGTTCATATTTCAATAGCAGGAATAGCATACTTTGTTTTTATTTTTTCCTTAATGCTTGTGCTGTATTTTTTATTTTATTTCTTTCCATGTTTGTGTATATGCTAGATGGCGAAGAAGAGAGGAGGCCAGTTCATTGATGTCAGTTCATCTGAGGAATCTGAAGAAGCTGATTTTAGTGATGTCAACTCAGATGAAGAAATGGACAATGATATACCTCATGTTACTGCCAATTGTGATGTAACTTCTTTTCTCTTCTGTTTTTTCATCTCAAGCTTAGTCTATACTGTGAGCTAATTTTTAGTTTTAAATCACATAGGACAACATGTCTGATGGTGTGGAAGACAACTTACATGTCATTCACAACTGTATGAGAGAGGTTAGTTTCATATCATAACCACTTTGTTGCAGCACTTTTTTTCTTTTGTGTTTTTCATATAAATGTGTGTTAAATGAATCATCTGTTTTTGTTATACTTATCCCTTTTTTTTATCTTTTCTTTTTTGCAGTACAATAAGATAAGGTTGTTGAAAAAGAAATTAGCCAAGGAACTAAGAAACAGCATGGTATGCAACTTCTTTTCCCATACTTCTTTTACTTTTTAATCATTGCATTTGCTATTTCAGATTTTAGTTTTTCAACTATATTTTATTGCCTGTTATGATGTGCTAAAAGGTTGTTGTTGTACTGATATTTTTCATAATGCCTATACTGTATTTTAAATTGTCACTTCAATGCCTATACTGTATTTTTTTTTGTGGGCATTCCCTTATCTTTTTATTTTATGTTAACTGTGTAGGAAAAAAGGCAGAGGCTAGTCAAACAATCAAAAGCTGCCTTTACTAGATTTAGTGTGACCTCTCTGTCAAATGTCATATCAGCATTGAATCCTCATCAGAGGAAGACTATTCAGAAGTATGGTTTGGGGTCCTTGCTTGATTTTGACAAATGTGTCGTGCCCAATAGTTTTGTCAAGTGGGTAGCTCGATATGTTGACCACAAGTCTGGAGACATAATCTTGGATGGCAAGGTCATTTCGTTGACTAGAGAGTCTTTTCATATGGTCATAGAGTTGCCTCTTGGGTCAAAACCTTTTCCAAGTGATACAGAAGCTGGCAAAGCAAAAGTATTTGGTCTGTTTGGTGTTTCTGCTATGCCATTTACATCATTTTTTGCGGACAAGATAGTAAAGCAAGAGCACTTGTCTGAAGAACAGTTAGTCATCTGCTTTGTGCTTGTTGCAATGGGATCTTTCCTCTGTCCCAATACTCATCTGAAACCAAGTTACAAGTATTTTGGCATATTCCTAGACATGGAAAATTGGAAAGAGTATGACTGGTGTGGATACATTCTTGTTTGGCTATTAGACTCAGTTAAGAATTTCAAAATGGGCAAGCAAATAAAGGCAGATGACCCAAGAAATTCACTTGGAGGATGTTGGTTCTACCTAGCAGTAAGTTTGTTTTTCAAAACTTTCTTGTATTCCAATTTTTTCATTCCTTCATTTTTTCTTCTGTCAGTGGGTTTCTTATCCCCTTACGTGTAATATGTTTTCTATCAGGTGATGTATTTGGACAATGTTGATTTTGGCAACAGGCAACCCCCTGATACTATACCTCGTGTTCTAGTCTGGAAGACAAACATGATCAAAACTTACTCAGATCTTGATGAGAAATCTCATGGAGTGTATGGATTGCGTCCGTTACTTCATCGTTCCAGCACATGTTATGCCAAGGTAATATAACATTTGTATGTTATTTCAAGTTAGTTACATCTTGCCCTTTCTCATTACTTTCTCATGGTACTTTTTTTTCTCTGATTCCTTATCTTGATTTGTTACATGGTTCATCTGATAGAATTACATGATGTAACTAGTGTAATTTCTGAACATGTGAACTGTAATTTAGTCCACATTCTGCTCTGCCTTATCATTTTTTATTGCACTTTTTTATAGACTAGTACCTTGTTGGAGCCACAATCTTTAGCATTAGCGAATGATGCTAAGTTCTTATCATCATTGGACACAGTCAGTGGTTGCCAACTACCAATGTTTTTGAAGCTCAAGATATGCAGTCTCATTGAGGCCTACACCATTAATTCAGCACTTTCTGTAGACATTGATTTTGTTGCTCTGCAAGCTTTGCCAGTTAACCTGAAATCCTCTGTTGCTCGAATTTTTCAACACATATCCCATGTCGAAACTAGATCAAAGGATCTTGTCTTGGATTTGCTGAAATTGCTGAATGATGTCTCTAATAGTCCTGATGATTGGCCTGATCATAAAGGGAACTCTGTTCATGAAAAAGCAAGGATTTCACCTGCAAAATGTGATGGTGAGTATGATTTGCTGTCCTGCACTATAAAATATATGTCCCTCATTTATTACTGTGTTTTTATGAACCCAACATTGTGTATCAACTAGATCAGTTTTGTTCTTCTACCACAGTTGTTTAATTCAATTTGTTCATTTTTTTTCTTCAGTTCCACTTGATCAGTCATCAGATCAGACAGAACAATGTGCATCTAAACCCATTCGAGAACTCCCTGTGCCAAATTTAACTAGAGATCCTATAGAATCTATCCCACCAAAGGTACTGCATCACACTCTTTTTTGTACCTTATGATTACCTTTTTTATTTACTGCAAATTTGTCATTTTCATAAATTCTGATCAATTATCATATCAGATTAAATCAATTACGTTTCTTCTGACAATCTTTTTTCCTTTTATTCTGATAATTTATACAGATGAAAAATGTTGATGTTGAAAAAGTGTTGTACAAGCTATCTAGAAAATGTGAGCAATTTGTGTGTTTTTCCCATCTCCAAATCCCATTGCTTTTATTTCAGGTGTTTCACATGAATTATTTAATCATGAATCTTTTTTACCTTGTGGTGATGCAGCCAATAGTTCTGCTAATGATGCAAAAGGACATGACGCTACTGGATCAAAATCTCAACCTTTTGCAACCACGTTAAGTTGTAAGTATCTCTCTTTTCCTGCTTCTTTTTTTTTTAATTTTTTTCATCGTAAGTCAATACTTTAATTATTTTCTTTTCTCTCATATTCTTCAAAACTTTTTTTTGTGTCAATAGGCAATGCTGAAGACACCAACCAGAACCAGTTTGCAAGGAATCCTTTCAAGGATATTTCCAACAATTCTAGTCATGAGAAGAGGGTTTCTTTCAAAGAGCGAGGAACCTCTTGCAGAGACGCTATTAACCTGGAAGGAGAAGTTGACTTTGTACCTGATTCTTTGTCTCCTGTCCCTCGTTCAATTGCACAGAGACTGTATATGCCAGAGGTATGCCTTTGTTTTTCCATCCAATCAAAAAAATCTTTGATGCATATACCTTTTTTTTTCCTTCTTTGTTCCTAGTCTCTTTTTTGCATCATTTCGGGGTTCTATTTCCAATTGTGAATATCCTTTTTTTTTATTAGGTAACTCCTGGATCAGATCGTTTTACCCCAATACTGCACCAGATGGTATGTTTATGTTCAAAATAGTATTTTTCGTTTTGCAATATGTGTACTATTTCCCCTATTTATGCTAAAACTATTGTTCCAATGTCTAATTTGTGTTTTGTTTTTGCAAAAGACACCAATCCACATGCAAAATCTTGACTCTTCGCCTGAGATGCAACAAAAGTCCAATATGGAGGCTAATAGAGTCAATCCAGATGTTTCAATTGAGAAGGAATCTGTGCCCAGTAAATATCGCATCTCCAAGGTACGAATCAGTAGCTTGTTTTCCAAATGCTTGTTTTAAATCTTTTTCTTCTAGTTTTCTTGTTATACTTTGTTCTAATGTACTTTACTGAGACTTCTTTTTTTCTTTTCCAAAATGCTGTTTTCAAATACTAGATGTCACCAGAAGTCAAGTTTATGGGAGAAAGGTCTGTATTTGACAATGTAGTCGACTGCACTAGGAAATCTGAGATGCAGTATAATGATAAGCTTCATTACCACCAGGGGTCCAGTAAGACCCAAAATGCATCTGCATCAAGAATTGATTTGGACTATCTTGGGTCTCGTCCGTTTCCTCGAGTGTCTGGAGATCCGTTGCAATATGATAGAGATGTTCATTCCTCTGGTGGGAAGTTACCTTTGTATGGGCCAAGGAGATTTGTTAAGCCTTCTCGTTTCTTGAGTTCAGAATATGTCACCAGGAAGCCTTCTTTCACAGTTAGCAAGTCTGAATTGCAAAACTACAAAGCTATATGCGAACTAGCCAAATCTGATTGGAGGACGTAAGTTCAAATTTCCATCTCCATTGTTCAAATCTTGATTCACTTTTTTTCCACCTATTATTGTATTTTTGCCAGCTTGTGATAATTTCTTTTCTCCTTTTTTGACCAAAAAAAAAATTAATCACAGTGAACTTGCCTTTGATACATCTGGCGTCAAGTGTACCTACTGGTCAATGGGCGATTCTTTGCAGCCAGGAGGATTTGTTAATGGTTATGTTGTTTCAGCATATTGCTACCACTTGTTCACGCAACCCAATGGCAAACCTGAATTCTCAAAGAGGCATTACTTCTTTTCATCCATTGGCGTAAGTGTTCATTGTGTTCTTCAGTCTTTTCACCATTTGTATAATGCATCCTATTTTTGTTGTTCCAAATTTACTTTACAAAACGGGGTCATGCGAAAAGTCACAGTGTCAATCAGTGGGAATTACACCTTGTGTACAGTGTAATTTTTAGCACACATATCTCGTAACTTATAAATTTGTATATTTTTTATATTCCCCTGGTTGCAAAATATGTTCTAGCATTTTTCTGCCTACATAATGCACTTCTAGGGTCCCTCATATTTTTGTTTCGTTTTTGCTTTACATACTTTTTTATATTTTTTTAACTGCATTTCTGTTACAGGAGAACCTTATTCTTGACCCAGATGAGGCAGACAGTTCTGTTCTCCAAAGAGGCTTCGCAATCTGCAGTAAAACTAGGCCGCTTTCGAAATCTAATTTGGTAATGTGTCCTGACACTAGGATCATGTAAATTTGTAAATGTTTTGTGTTGCTGTGCATGTCCCTTAATAAAGTGTTTTAGCTATGTCTTAAAATAGTATTTCATCCTTTTTTAATTTTCTGTAGCTCTGTTTCCCCACTTGCTATGACAATCACTGGTTTGTGTTTGCTGTGGATATATGCGACAAGAATTTTGTATTTCTTGATCCATTTTACTCCAGGGATGATGCATTTCAAGAGTATGTTAGAGACAGGATGGTACGTTCTTTTTCTATCTTATGTTAATTCTTTGTCGCATCAACGCTCTTTAAAATTTTTGTTCACAATCATCTGTTACATGACATACATGGTAATGTCTTTTTTTCTCAGATATACTCATTTATGATTCAGTGGGACAAGTACGTGGGAGTTGACATGAAATTTGATGAATATGATGTTGTTTATCCTGTAGTACCAAAGCACGCAGAAGAAAACATGTTAGTACACATGCTTTAATACTGTTTTTTGTTTGAAGCAGTCCTACTTAGTTGATTTTGTGTAAAAAATATTTATTTTTGGTTATCAGAATGCATGATTTTCTTTTTGTATGATCTTTTTTGTTGCTTTATCAAAAAACAGGAATGATTCTGGCATCATCTCTATGATGTGTTTTGAGCACTGGACTTCGCCAAGAGTTATGCTGTCCACAATATTCGCTCCCTCAGATGTTCCAAACATCAGAGTCAAGATAGCAAACAATTTATTGTTCAATCCAAGGAACAAAGGGAATAAGAATCGCGTGACATTGCACATCGCTGAAGGTTACTTGATATTTACTAGCTTCTTCTTGTTTTTTCAAGTTCATAAAGTTCCTTCATTTTTCACACTGGCCTTAACATGGTTTTTGTTTTTCTGTGTGTTACCAGCGCAATGATGCATTCCATGGCAACGAGGAGAATACATGTTTCAGATTTTGCATCTTGTTCCGACCAATTGGTCATTAGCTCTATGAGCTTGTAATAGGATAGAATGCAGATATATGGTCCTGAACAATATAACAGCATAGTATATATATTCTTACTCCTATTACATTTTCATATGAAATCAAATATAATCCCAAGCACATTTCTCTGTTTCCATTGTTTTTTTGTCTTGGTCATGTCTTCATTTTTTGCATCCTATCCCTATGAATTCTTGTCTTCACTTCTTTTGCTTCTTCTTGCTTTTTCCATTAGGGCCTGCATTGTTTGCACACAGCAGAGATCAATATTAGGTGAAATCAACCATTTTTTTTCATATATACAAATTGTTCAACTTTCTATATTTTGTTTATTCAAAAATAAACTCACTTGCTGTTTCAGCCTTCTTTGTCTTCCTCATCTTTCTCTTCTCCTCCTCAGCTTTCTTCTGCTTCAAAATTTCAATCCTTTTCTTCATCCTTTTTGCTTTTTTCGGTCTCCCCTTTTGTTTTATCACCCTGTCTGGATCCTTCAGGCTTGAAATTGATGAAGCCATAGTACATGTAGCAGTCTGCTCTTCATTGATGCAGGTGGCAGTACCCTCAGAGTCATTGTCACTGGATGATGTATCATTGTCGTCTGAAAGAAGCAGGAAGTCCAGCTCCTTATCAAGCCTGTCCAACTCATCGTTAAGGTACTCCATCACATCGTCATTTTTCGCTCCTTTTGAAGATAGCTTCACTGCCTTGCGAGATAGAGCATTGTACCTAAGCAGTGCATTAGTTTTGCTGTTATCCACTGTCATTGCTACTTTAAATTTCATATCCTTCTTCCTCCACCTGTTAATGATGTACTTCTCAGGGATCATGCTCATGTCTTCCTCCACTATTATTTTCAGAATGTGGGAGCATAAGATACCATCTTTAAGGAACTTGCCACAAATGCAACTGAATTCTTCCTGCCCTGGTGTCAGGTTTGTAAGCACGCTGTACTTCCTAGGCCTGTGCTCTTTATGCACCTGATTAGTTCTACGATACACATCATAGGCCCTGCCTCTTTCAACCTCCTTGTAACTCATTGATGTTGTCCCTTGTAGTTGTAGTTGAAATTTCCTGAAAATTTTTCTGTTGTACATCTCCATTGCCTGCTGCTCAATCTCGTAACCAAATTTGAGTTCCTTTGGTTTTTTATCCCTGCTTACAGTGTCCTCAATTGCCTCTGAAATGTTGATTGTGTCCACTATCCTCTCATACTCTTTCAGGAACGAGATCACGCTGTATGTTGGACCCACATTATCTTTGAACCGCGAGTTCGTGCCCTCGCTTCTACCCGTACTCTGCAGAAATGGGAAGAAGTTCTCTTTGAAGTAAACAGGTATGAATCTCTTCCTCATCTGCCACATCTTGTTGAAGTATTTGTTATTCTCCAACTTGTGGTCTGCTATCATCTTTGTCCATAAATACTCAAATTCCTCTCTGGTTACTGAGTTGTTCACTACATCTTCAAACTCTTCGTATAGCCCTTCATGTGTTGCAAAGCACTTTCCATTCTTGTTATAGCATTTCGTCTTTATGTGAAAGAAACAATTCGTGTGTATTGTCCATGGGAATACCTGCTCAATTGCTGATTTCATGGCTTTGTCTTGATCAGTAATAATTGTTTTCGGATGCTTGCCACCCATTGCCTCTAGGAAGGCCTCATACACCCATTTGAATGTTTCTGTTGTTTCATCAGCGAGAAATGCACAACCAAACAAGCATGTGTGCCCATGTCCTGTAACGCCAACAAACGGTGCAAATGGTAGGTTGTACTTGTTTGTTGCATAGGTCGTGTCAAAGCTGACACAATCGCCATACTCTGCATAGTACTGTACTGAAGATGCATCAGCCCAAAATATGTTTCTGACCTTTAACTCATCATCAACATCAAATTTGTAGAAAAACGTTGGGTCCTCAGCCTTCCTTTTGTTGAAATACTGCATCACTTGGGTCATGTCAGTTCCAGTAACCTCCCTGTTGATTTTAGTTCTGTAATTGCTCACATCCTTCTTCTTGTAAGGTAGTGCAGTAACTCCTCCCCTTAGGTAAGACAGGATGGCAATCATTTTTCTTGTTTCTACATTGCAAGCATTTAGGGTTCTGATAAGCCCTTTCTCTTGCTCAGTCATGTATTTCCTCCCACTGAACATCTGCCCACTGTTTTCTGGAGTCAGCTCATGATTGTGGTCTAGATCTAGAGTAGTTATCGTCCAAATGTTATTTGTTCCTTTCAACACTACCATATGCACAGGACAATCAGTCTTAATTTTTACACTTGTGTTCCTCTTAGGACCTTTATTGACACTGCTGTCAACCTGGGTCTCCTGCTGTTCCTGTTCGTGTGTTTGCTTTCCACTGTCTGCTTTGCCGTGTTTGTGGCATTTCATTCTAAGCTTGTAGCACTCATAGTTCCTCTTCTTACTTGTAGAGTTGTACACATGTGTCGTCACTGCTTCAAACCCAGAGAGTAATGCATAAAAGCAGAAGAAATGGTGAGCATCCTCCCGGCTTTCAAACTGCATTCCAATTTGTGGAACATATCTGCTATTAACATCTGAATTGTTCCCTTCCTTTGCTGCCTGTTGTTCACTGCGGAGGAATTCATCAATTTGTTCTTCAGTAAGTTCCTGGCTCTCGTTCATATCCTCACCATTCTGCTCTGCCTGATTGCCTGCATTTGTGCTGCTAGATTGCAAGTTTGATGCATCTGATGACGATCTTGTCCCACTGCTGGACTGACCAATATGTTTCTGTCGAGGTATGCCATGTATCTGCAAAATGTTTTTTGCATACAAGCATTACTTTTGTGTAATATTTTTTTTTAAAATCTAGATATTTGTTTGCATGTATAACAAATTACCTCTTCCAGGTTCATTGAATCGAGTATGCCAACACCCCAAGGCTCGCAATCATCCAACTGTGCATTCTGTTCATCATGTTTACTTGATCCCTGCATGAGAGGTACAGTCAGGATTTCTTGCAACAATCAGCAATATAAGCTTGGTTTGCCCATTTCTGCTACCTCATTAGCCGATGCTTCATGCCCATCTGGAAATGTCTGATGCTTGGTTTGCCCATACTCTGTATTTGTGTTGAAGTTGTAGTTGTTGTTGTCAAAGAGCATTTCACTCTCTTCTGTGATGCCAGTTTCTAACTCAAAATGATCATCCATGGGGTTGTCTGATAAGAGAAGATCTGTGAATGTGCCTTTGTATGCTCCACACTGTTGAAAAACAAAATGAGGCATTATTCTTATTAATTTTCTGCACCATGCTATACTTTTTATAATTATTTTTTTAATTTAACCTGCATAGAATCAAGTTTCTGATCTGATTGCTCTGCTACACTGTGCCCTCCAAACACCTGATACCCCTGCACGCATGCTGAGGCCTGATACAAATAAAAAACACCAAGTATTTTTCATGTCCTTTTTATTTGTTACATGGTCCATCTGATAGAATTACATGATGTCACTAGTGTAATTTCTGAACATGTGAACTGTAACTTAGTATTTATTTTTTTGATTCATGTCTTTTTTATTTGTTACATGGTCCATCTGATAGAATTACATGATGTAACTAGTGTAATTTCTGAACATGTGAACTGTCATTTAGTATTTATTTTTGATTCATGTCTTTTTTATTTGTTACATGGTTCATATGATAGAATTACATGATGTAACTAGTGTAATTTCTGAACATGTGAACTGTCATTTAGTATTTTTATTTTTGATTCATGTCTTCTTTTATTTGTTACATGGTTCATCTGATAGAATTACATGATGTAACTAGTGTAATTTCTGAACATGTGTACTGTAATTTAGTATTTTATTTTTGATCAATCAGATAAGTGTAATGAAATACCTGTGATGCCTGTAGCCCTTGATTTTCTTCCTGGGAGTTTCTTATTTGTTCCAAAAGCAAACCAGTGTAACCTCCATGCATCTGTATCATGTATCATGTATTTATTTTCATTTTTTTTTCACAAACAGGATGTCATCAAAGTGGCTATTTTCCAAGTTATTATGAAGCTGCAGTTGGAAAGGAGTTGTTTTCTTACCTGGGGATTCTGGTACAGTGTTCCGAGGTAATCCAGACAATGCCCTTCTTTGCCATAATTGCTCAATCTACTTGTATCATGTACATGTGCATGTGCCTGAATGTTCAGACAAGAAAAGGGTACGTCATTCTTATCAAGAGTACAACAACAAGAGCAAAGTCTTTCATTTTTGTCAAGCATAACAAGCAAAATAAAAAATGTAATCATTTCTGTCTCTTGAAAACACACACCATTTGTCTCCCTGATGTCTCATCATTTTTTTGGGCAAATACTGCATGGCTTTCGTCTCGATTCATCATTCTAGCTGTTGTTTCTTGTACAACTGCATCCATATCCTGTGAAATTATAATGCAGTTTGTTAGAATCAAGATTATGGACGTGGGTTGTTTCTGTTTCCCAAAATATGTACATGTGGATGCTATACCTCTGTAGCAAAGCCTTCATTCAGAGTATCAAGCGTATCCAATTTCTCCTGCCTCTTGAGGCGCCCTGTACCCTGATTTTGTGCAATCACTAGTTTAGTTAGTTTCTAGCATCAATTTTCTTGTAACCCTACATACTGAAAACTGCTTTTGCTTGCTTCTCAGAAAAAAAAACAGACCATGTACACATATGTTTCTGATCAGGAGCCACCCAATTAACATGGCAACAAGGAAGAACAAGGGTTCTGCTCAATTCTAAGCATGGGGATGGGAGGATGGGAGTAACAGGATAGTGTGGACTTACTTTGCCTGACATAGTTTTCTCACGGTCGTTTTTGATGCCGATCTTTGATTGATCTCGAGCATGGGTCAGGCGTTCATCTCCATGTGACTTGGCCTTTTTTCCTGCTTCTGAAGATGTTGTATCCGAGATCTAGAATACTTGTGCTCTCCAATCACGTTTCTTCTTGTAGCTGAAGGAAACTACATGTGTTTTTTACTGTTTTGCCCTTAATATCGACTGAAGATGAGTTCGTCAGTCAGGGGGCAATCTGGACTTTTTTCTCTGTCTTCTCTGAGTCGGTTTTCCTGGCTGAAAGTTTCTTCTTTCCTTTTTTGCCCCTGAATGGACCTGGGATTCGTATGGGCTACAAGTTGATGGGCTTTTTTTTTCCTGGGCTTAAATAAGGGGCATCTTTCCTGGCATTTTTTTTACTCAGACGTGTCTCGCCTCTTCCGCTCCCTCACTGTTCGTTTCGTTTTCTACGCCGATACTTATCTCCTCCTCCCTCATTCTGCTCCTATATTTACTCGCCCTCTACCCCGTCATTTCAGGGCAGACAAGTTGGCGGATCGCGCCTGGGGTGAGTGCTACTGTTTTTCTGTCATTTTTCTGGATCTTGTCTCGTTTTTCATCGCAAACCACTTCAATGCAATCGATAACCCATTTTTTCTCCGATCACCATCTTCAGTTGCTACTTTGTAACTTGCTTTTTGAAGAATCATCGGTTTGTTCTTTTTAATTTCCTTCCTCATTTCATATGATCGTTCACCTTCCATTCCTTGCAAACTAATGGTCTGGCAGATATCTTTTTTTTAATTACTATGCCATTTCGTGCATCTTTTCATTCACCGGGTCCTTTTTTCTAAGCTTCTTGCCATCATTTTATTATTATTATTGCTTTCTGCTGTAGTATCGTGTTTGTATGTAGTTTACTCTTCTTTTCATTCGTCTGATACTGCAGTTACTACTGATGACTGAAGAAACAAGTTACAATCTCTTGTTTTTTTCCAGTAAATTATTCACTTTTTGGTACTCTCTTTTTTGGTGCATAAGTTACAATTCCAATCACACCAAATTACAGATTAGACACGCTGTCATTTTAGCATTGTCAACATGTAATTTTTTGTTTATGGGGTTAACTATATTTTGATTTTTTTATTACTTATTATCACAGTCCAATAAAATTTATGCCTTTTAACACTGTTTTGTGTTGTCTTTACTATGCCCTAGCAATTGATAAGCAAAAGTTACT
Organism: Eragrostis nindensis; assembly: GCA_012490785.1. NCBI lineage: Eukaryota > Viridiplantae > Streptophyta > Magnoliopsida > Poales > Poaceae > Eragrostis > Eragrostis nindensis. Next base: position 351,515 of record JAAXCT010000201.1, read on the forward strand.
TCACAAACAGGCGAAATTTACACCCTAACAATGCTGTAATTTAAGTATAGTCTCATGTTATTTAATTTAATTTTTGTCACATCTGATAATGCAGGAGACGACTGAAGTAAAATACCCTGCTCCATCATTCAAATTCCATCAGGTATCTTTGTTTCATTCCTAAATTTTTATTCTGGTTTTTTGTCCAGTAAATTATTCTCTTCTTTTCACAACTCTATTCCTTTTTGCTTTTTTAAATCATAACTGTGATCTGCAATAATAAATTTGTGCATAAGTTACAGTTGCAACCATATGGAATTACACATTAGACTTGGTGTAAGTTTGGCTTAATCAACCTGTAATTTGCACCTTAACACTGCTGTATTTTTAAGCATAGTCTCCATGTCATTTAATTTATTTTTTTGTGACATCTGATAATGCAGGAGACGACTGAAATATAATACCCTGCTCCATCATTCAAATTCCATCAGGTATCTTTGTTTCATTCCTAATTTGTTTTAGTTATTCTGATTTTTTCTCCAGTAAATTATTCACTTCTTTTTCACTACTCTATTCCTTTTTGCTTTAAATCATAACTGTGATCTGCAATAATAAATTTGTGCATAAGTTACAGTTGCAACCATATGGAATTACACATTAGACTCGGTGTAAGTTTGGCTTAATCAACCTGTAATTTTTTTGGGTTAACTATATTTCGACCTTTTTTCTATCTCTTTTGTTTCTTATTGCCGTGTAAAAAATTACAGTCCAATAAATATGAAGTCATGCCTTTTTATTTAACACAAGTTGAAATTATATCTTTTTTGTCACTGTGTTTTGTTATATCTGAACTATGCCCTAGGAATTGACAAGCAAAGGTTTTACTGTCACAATGTAAAAGTTATCACTGTTTTAGTGTTACAAATTAACACTAGTGTAATTTAAGCATAGTATGCATGTCATTTTTAAATTTTGTTGATTGTATTTTCAGTTCTTTTTTTTTCATGGACATGTAAACTGTCACAGTTTTTTGCAATCAGTTAAAATTAGAGCTACAGATTTTTGTGTGGTCACTCAAATCCCATTAGGTATCTTGTTTCATTCCTAATTTTTTATTCTGGTTTTTCTCCAGTAAATTATTCACTTATTGGCCAACTATATTCCCCTGACATTTTTTTTATTTTTAAAGGATGTCTGGTGCTGCTGATGGATCGTACTCTGGTGGTCCTTCTGGTGGTCCTTTGAGGAGGGACTTGTCTAAGGTCAAGGTTGGACCATATGTCACAAAGTTCAGATCAATTCGCATGACCAGGACTGCTGCAGAAAACCTTGGCATTGTCGAGGGGCCTCAATTCGATCACACTCTCTCGTAACATTATGAAGTCCCCTGAGGCCTGGCTGGCAATGATTGCTGCGTTGAGGAGGTGCTATCGAATGCGCCCTGTTTTGCTTTTGTACTCATTATTAGCCATAGCTTCTTTGTTTATCGCTATTTTTTTTTTCATCTTCTTATCGCTTGTAGGGTATTCAATATTCTCTCTGCAAGAGATGTTGTGGTTGCAATAGATGTTGAGGGCAAGATATTCACAAAGTGTAGCTCTGCATTGGATGCTGGCTTGTTGACAAAATTGGTCTTAATAACTGACAATCCGATCGCCAGTTTCAACTTTGCAAGGGTTGATGCTGTCGAATTCTTTCATCAGGATCCAGCTCATTCAATGTCCATTCAAGTCTTGCCATCCCCAGCAGAGGACACCCTCCACCCTGCTGCTCATGTTTGTCCTGCACCAGTTATGATCAGCAAGTTTGTTGCTGAGAACCTTGGTGTCGAGCCTGGTAAGCAGAACTCCCTGGTCATTATCGATGGGTCAATGGAGGCCCCTGATTTGTGGATCACTATTACAGAGGCATGCAGAAGGTAATTGACTTTTCCGCAGTTGAGTTGCGCTTTTGATTGTTTTACTCATTTCTGGAATGTATATCTGTCCTACAATGTCAATTCTGTCTAAACTTATGTTAGTAACTACATTTCTTTTTGTTAAAACCAATGGATGTCATTGCACCCTTTTTCTATGTCATGTATAATTCATAGTTTCATGTATGATTCATTTCTTAGTTATTTATTTTACTTGTCATTATTTTTTATGTAGGATACTTTCCACCTGCTCTGAAATCAAGGTTGCCATTGATCATGGCCCTAAACCATTTGTCAAGTGCATGTCTGAACAGGCAGCTAACCTTCTCTCTAGCTACCATGCCAAAGTTGACAGAAAGTTCACTTTCATGTTCAAGAAGGTGGACCTGCTTGTATTTCCTACTCCAGAAGCTGATGCTGGGCTTCAGATCTTTGTAGAGAATCCAACTAATCTGTTTCAGCTGCAAAGGGAGCGAGCAGCACAAGCTCAGCAAGCAGCACAAGCTGAGCAAGCTGAAGATTCTGACTCTGCAACTAGCAGCAGCAGCAGCAGTGATCAATCAGGCAGGAGTCAGCAGCAGTGATGAAGAAGAGGATGTTCTGTCTCAAGATTGAAGTGTCATGGTGTCGTTTTGTCTAGTTGGTACAGTGATCCTGTGTAGTATAATCTGCATGATAGTTATGTTGTGCTTTTGTTGACCGTTGGTTGAAGGATCAAGGGCCCAGAATTCGGGTGCTGGAAACCAACACAGCACCCGAATTTCTGGCCACAAAAATTCGGGTGTTCTGTTCTGCCCCAGCACCCGGGTGCTGGACAGGAACAGAACACCCGGGTTCCAAGTAGACGAGCCCAGAAGTATATGGTTTTCTCCCAGGAACTGGCCTTTTCAGGCCACTACCTTAAATTTGATGGCATTGATGGTCTGATAGTCCATAATGCTCCGGCTCATGGCTACTAGGCACAGTTTCATTTCCCAAGAACGAAGATCAATAGCAAAGAAGTAAATGTGTTTAATGGGACTCAAATATATTTGTAACCATCATACACTACTGACTACTCAAATGTTATGGGCCCTGATTTGCAGTCCGGCCTGTCTTGTGTGTGCTGACTTGTTTGATTTCATTTCAGTTGTTCGCGACTGAAGATTACCAGGAGCAATCCATGAACGCGCCAGCACCACCGATGCCTCCATCAACAACAGGAGCTGGGGTCCTAGACCTCGCCCCAACTGTAAGGTATTTGAGAATGCAATGGAACATATACCTTTAAGGTTGTTGGCCTGTATTCACTCAAATATCTATAGAGAGGTACTTGTATGCTTGCCGCAAACAAAGAGTCACGAATCACAAAGCATGCCCCTAAACACCCTGTTAAATGAGCAATCAGTTCAATTGCTTGAAAAAAGAAGATGACAATAGAGCCGGGTTCAAGATTCTTTGGTCTTGCGTTCGTAGCTCATGGTTACTAGGCATAGTTTGATTTCCCAAGAACGAAGATGCATACCAATGAAATGAATGTCTCGGACTTGACTCGAACATGTCATCATCATGCTCAGTTATGGCCCTGACATTGCAGTTCTGCCAGTCTTGAAGGACCGAGAAGGCGACCAGAGGGGGGGTGAATGGGAGCCAATAAAAATTCTTGCAAAGAACTTGGTCTATGTCCCAACTCACCTCAAGAGCAATCACCAAGATCACACACACACATGAAAAGCAATGTGTTGACCCTACGAATGATTGTAGATGAGATATAAGCACTTGCGGAAGCAAATCAAGCAAAGACACACTCAAAGAAATGAACCAAAATGATCCAGAACCGGACTAGTCTGGTCCAAGACGGACTAGTCTGGTCCGAGGCGGACTAGTCCGGCTTCGGGTCGGACTACAGAATTGGTTTTTCGGACTTGTCCGGCTGGGGGGGCGGACTAGTCCGGCTCGGGGCGGACTAGTCTGGTCCGGGACGGACTAGTCCGGCTTCGGGTCGGACCACAGACTTGGTTTTTCGGACTTGTCCGGCTGGGGGCGGACTAGTCCGGCTGTCGGGGCGGACTAGTCCGCAGTCCCAAAAACAGCACGCGAGCAAGATCAAGAAAAATCTCGAAACCCGACCAAACGACCTCCAAAAATCACGAAATTTGAACCCTAGGTGCGTGACAAGATGGGGAACATCATCCAAGTGGATCCATACCAAAAACCCAACCAAATCTCCTCGGATTTTGGATCAAAGTGAAGAACTAGGGTTTAGGTGTTCTTGGACAAAATCCACAAATTCGAAGTGCTCGTGGGGAGATCTTGTAGAAGATCAATCAAGGCATGTTCCCACACATCCTAGCACTGAATCCATCCAAGAAATCCACCCGGAAACGCAGCCAAAAAGGCGAATCGAAAATCACCCGAAAATAGCTCCGAAAATGGGGAAAATAAGAAATTCGGGATTCAAGATGAGGAGAACACTTTGAGGACGAATTGATGCTATGTATTGCTCAAAGATGTAGATGTCAAGCCACTCCCTAGCACACACAAACTAGAGATGACAAAAAGCTCAATCAAAGAGCCATCTCCTCTCTTCTCCCCTCTCTTCTCTCCTCTCTCTCAAGCCCTCTCCCTACAACTCAAATGAAAGGCTCGAGGGAGGGCAGCCAACCAGCCCCCTCACCTTATCCTCTTGGACATTTCCACATCCCGGAAATGCCCCTCACACTACAACACACCCATACAACACATAAGGGCGTTTCCGTCCAACTCTTTTTCCTTCGCCCGAACGCCGTCGGGGCCTTCACACTTTAGCTTCACCTCGAAGCTACCTCCGCGATGGTGCCACATGCACCTCCATCCGTCGCCGCCGGTTTTGAGGCCTAAACCGGGAAACCACCTTGCACGCTTCTCAAAGCGCGACTTCCACCACCGGTTTTGAGGCCCAAACCGGGAAACCGTCCACCGCCGGTTTTGAGGCATAAACCGGGAAACCACCCACCACCGGTTTTGAGGCCCAAACCGGGAAACCGTCCACTACCGGTTTTGAGGCTCAACCGGGAAACCATCACTGCCGGTTTTAATGCCAAACCTGGGAAACCGTCGACCACCGGTTTTGAGGCCAAACCGAGAAACCATCTCGATGTCGACGCGTGTCACCTCGTCCCGCGAACCTCGCCGTCAAGTCTCCTCGGTCCCAGCCCGTCGGGACCCTTCACTTGCACCGGCCTCCTGTTCGCCTCTTGACCTTGGTCAACACGCCGTCTTCATCACCTCCACGGTTTTGAGGCCAAACCGCGAAACCCTCCGTGCTTCTTGTCCGCCACGTGTACGGTGTGGATCACCCTTGACCTCGCCCGGCCTCTCGATCGCCCGAACCCAAGCCTCCTCGGTCCCAGCCCGTCGGGACCCTTCGCTTGGTCCTCCCGATCCTCCTGCCGTTGACCATCAAGTTGACTCCATTGACCTACACATCATTAGACAAGCAAACACGTTTCCTTCTCCGCCAATCATCCCAACACCTGCACCAACTTCGGTTAGCCATAAACATAATCATACATATGCTTATGCAACCCTCAAAGTCCCGCATTTCAACCCAAACCTCATGTCAACGCAAATCAACACGGTTGTCAATTACTCATCATCATCGAGAACCATGGCACATCTCAACATGGTTCCTCAAGTCTCTTCTATACTGACTTGCTTGGTTTCATTTCAGTTTTTCGCGACTGAAGATTACCGAGAGCCCATATGTCCAGCAGCAACACGCGAAGCTTCTATCAGCACCAGGAGCTGGGGGCTTAGATCTGGATTCAACTGTGTGGTATTCAGACTTAATTTTTGTGCTTTTAAATAAATATATTTCAGTATGCAATGGAACATATAGCATTGAGGTTTTTGGCCTGTGTTCACTCAGTTATCTAGAGAGTAGTATTTTTTTTTTTGAACGAACTGCAGGGGCAAGCGCCTACAGAGATCAGAGGGAAGTATTTCAATGCTTGCCAAAAACTAAGTTTCACGAAACACAAAAGCATACCCTAAACACCCATTAAACAGAGTAATTGACTAAATTTCTTTGTGATCCAAATCATCGAAGCAAAGATACAGCTCTTGGTGTGAATTTACCACTGTTTTTTTTAGTTTAAAACATAATACGAATGTCTAGCAATGCATGCCTTCATGGCAGTCAAATTTTGAAAAAGACAAATACCAGTATTTTGTTAAATTTGTCTTGACCTTACTGTTTTTAACTGCAGGAACAACATTAGTGATGTTTCAGCGTGCTAATGAGTCTAGATGCAAAGTTCTGCTTCTAGCTTCAACGAACTGTACAATTCAAACTGAAAATAGAACCTTTAATGAAGCAGCATCTTACAAAAAAGAAAGATAGGTTAAACTGGCGCTGCAGATCAATGAAGTTGAGTAACAAAATGACTGGAAATTCCTGAAATAACAGATGGGAAATTGTTAGGGAACCATCAAACTAACAAGATAGAGGATACAGATAAGCCCGATAAGCTTGACATGATATTATTCGATACATCGCACCTCTGGTAGGCTAATGGATATAGTGGCATGTATTGTTCTAACTTGGTTGATGTTCATGCAGTTCAACATGACTAAGGATAGCCAGGAACAGCAGATAAGCCCGGGAGCCTCAACCAATGCATCCGGCAGCACCACCACCAGGGGTCTGCAACTCAGCCACAACTCTGAGGTACTACATGATTTTTCTCCCCTATTAGTGGCTTTTCCGTCATGCGTTAATCTACATTTTAACTTAATACGTTTCCCCATGTGCCACTGAATCTTGACTTTTTGCCTATTTGCCATGGAGAGAATTCCTCCAGTGCCACTATTTTAGTTTTTGCTTGGTTGGCACCGTTACTCTCATCATCACTCCCCAATTTTGGGGAGATTGGGGTTTGGGAATGGGAGGAAAGAAGAGAGAAGCCAGCATGGTTTTGGGAGGAGGACATTTTGGGGAGTGGATCCAGCGGGCACGGTGATTTAGGCAGATTGGGATTTGGGAATGGGAGGAAGATAATACAGTAGGTAAAGTAGTTTATTTTTCTTTAAAAAAAAGTATTTGGACGGAGGTGGAGTGAACTGAGATCAAAAGGAAACTACTGTGGTTTGGGACATTAAAAACAATTTATGGCAAAGGGGGAACCTTCCATTATCTCGATGATATATTGTAGATATCTTTAAAATTTACCACTGCTTTGGCGAGTCAAACCTCTCGTTCTGTGGCAGTCCATTTAGTAAATTTTAGTTATAAAGGGAATTGTTAGTGTCCTGATGTTTCTTTGTTACACCATTTAATATTCATCTAATAGGCTTCAGATCTGACAGATTAGTGGAATGCCGTGGTTTTGCAATTTTTATCTAGGTGTGCACAATGCATTGTTCAGTATTTTTATGTATCTTACTACACCGCATTGGCAATAATCAGAGACAATTGTCGAGTGTTTGTAGGCAATACAATTTATCTTAAAGCCATTAGTTTCGTTATCAAGCTGTTGCCTAAGATATACTATCTTGTGAGCTGACTGAACAAGTTTACCTGAAATAGATCTGTAAGCACAATAGAGAAATTTGTCAATGTAATAGCAGAAGAGTATGAAGATACAAATACTTGCAGTCAAGTAATATACAACGGAATACTTCCAGTCAAGTAATATGAATAGCTCCAAAAATTGCTGAATTGTGAAAAATCAGAATGACATAAATTGGATAACTATCGCTCCTCATCCAAGATGGTTATGATCATCCATTAAAGCTGAAATCAGTTATAGAATGCCTGGTACCACCATAACTGGATCACAAACTCAAAGACGTCATCAGTGATGTAACATTTTCAATTGAACACTAACATGCAATCAGCACTGATGCCATATTTCCCAAATAGCAGTTGAATCAGGAAGACGAAGAGATCCTTGAGTACCAAGATTACCAACAGTTCAAAAGGTTTCTGCAGATGAAGAAAAGTAGTGAAACCTATTTTGGACCTAGTGTTGGTGCATGCAGTGTAGGCTGGAATCAAGTGGCACAACATCTACCTTCGGACGAGGGTTTGTCTGTGAACCACATTTTTTTTCATAGTATTAGAGTTCCATCATATAATTTTGTCATTTCGCAAAATAACCAGAGGAAAGAGAATCACACGGACCAGAATGTAACACTACCCCAAGTGGACTTGTTGGCACTAATGTGTTAGACTCCACTGGATGCAGCACCAATAAAGGTTCGACACCGATTCCAGGTAGTTTGTTCCAAGTTATTTATACAATGCACAAGATTACAGTTCGCGAGTAAGTAAGGCATGATAGTAGGTACTCAAGTAATATCTGTTTCAGCAGCGTATGGCTGGAGTGGTAGAGGACAATATTTCCCCATTAGCGACAAGCCACCTGATTTGAGCTTCAGTCCTGCGAACCGCACTCCCTGGTATGTGATGACCTGATTATGTTTGGCATAACATAATTTGTCAGATTTCTGACATTATGAGGACACTGTTACCTGAAAGTTTACAAGAGGAGTTGAATTTGGAGATACCTGTCACTAAGAAACCTAGAACTCGATTGACATCACCTTCCAAGGAAACAAGGAAGACTAAGTTTCATATTGAAGAAGCAACCAGACAGGCATACCACTACCACATGATCCAGACAGATCCACCACCTTCTCGAGGTTGTTATCTAAGCTAACTTTATCATTATGCATCATTTTGTTGCAGTTGATATGTTTCTCTATATGGTTCGCATTTATTGATGGGTCCGTGACAACCAATGAATTAAATATTACTGACAGTCCATACACACCTAGAAGATTCTAACTGTTTGCTTCATATCAAAGCCGCGGCACATCAGGTTGTTGCAACCACTTCGTGCAAAACTAGTTCACACCCTTCTACTCATGCTGTCATTGATCATGAAGTTGATCAATCCAATGAGTGGTCCATGGCATCTGAAACAGAAAAGGGAAAGAAGTCTGCCAATTCTTGCATCAGGTGGTTAAACTCATGCAGAAAAGACGATGAGCAACTCAAATGGTCAGTAAAGTTTCAGTTATGCTGTAGCTTAATTGATTGATGAATTTATCTTGATTCGGTTGTCCTCTCGAATAAAAAGTTTGTGAATTGTTAATAGGCATAGGAATACTTGTACTGATTAATAATATGTGCATTGCAAGGTCATTTTACACTATCTTAGACCAAGCCTACAAAGTAAAATAAAATGGAACAGCGATTTATTGGAATATAATGTTTCTGATATTGGTTGACAACTAAAAGGTACCTTGTAGACTTTTGATCTGACCACTAGTCCTTCCATGTTTTATTCAATTTTGATGATACTGATTAAAAGGTGCCACTGCAAATGCTGTGTTTGTACATGTAGGGTGCCTCAGTATCGTATTGCATGAGATTCAATAGGTGGTCTCTTGATGTAGATATAGATTAAATCTGTATAGGTTTATCACCAATTATCCATTTCACCATTGATTATTTGTTTCTACAGAAACAATTGAAAGAAGTTGGAACAAATTTCGATGATCATAATCATATTGCATGAGATTCACATAGGTGGTCTCTTGATGTAGATGTAGATTTATATTTATAGGTTGATCACTAATTCGCTATCCATTTCACCATTCGTTATTTGTTCTTCAAAAACCGATGGGAAGAAATAGGAACAAATTTTGATAAGTGCGTATATTAATTAACTAGTATTGGTAAAAACCCATTTCATTGATCAACTAATGATTACCAGTTGTGCTTTAAGATTTCTTCATGTCTTTTGGAGGACTTGAGCCTTAATGAACGTTGCTACTGGGTTATACAAATGCAGGTGAGCTATATTTCCCATATGATCATTCAGGGCATGGGTCGTAAAACAACTGGAGAGACAATACGTGCGCAGTTCATTTGTTGCGATAGCCTAAAAACAGAAATGTGCGACCTGATGTTGCGCCTCTTTGGTGAGCTGGATGACATAAACAGTGAACCAAGGTTTCGGCATTTCTTGCCAGCAGAGGGGGCCGTGAGTTTTTCTAATATTTGTTTTTTAATAGCTAGTCTGATGTGAGTGACCTAGCTGGCTATTTATATGTTCATCTTGCATATATGCAGGCATTGTGTCGTACCCCATTTCTGGAGTACTTAGTGTTTCCCGTATCAGTCCCTGGATCAGTAGCTGATACGACACTTTTACAGAATGCTTCACAGCAAACACTTTATTTATATTACCGAGAGTCATTACAAGCCTTTGAATACATAAAGGTCTTTGTACAGAGGAGGCGAGCAGCCTCAGCACACACGGACAGCACGCTCAAAGGCTGACGCAGCAGCCGGAGCTAACACTTAAACTAGCGGAAGACGACACGGCTCCACTCCTACAGGCACCGCTTGAGCGTAGGCCGAACTCTACTCTTCTTCACCATCAGCTTGGAAGTCATACTCAGGCTCATCTTCTGAATGATTGAAGCAAGAGTGAGTACTTAAGGTACTCAGCAAGCCTAACACGAGGGTTATGATTATGCAAGGGATTATCAAAGGATAGGCTGGGTTTTATTGACAAGGCGAGAAAGCCAAGTTTATGCAGGGTTGTTTTGAAAACAAAACATTTCGCAATTCTAATCAAATATTTGTAGATAAAAGTGGGGTTGGGCGGCCCTGGGGGAGATGCAATCCATCCCGCCAGTTCCTCAATTTTACCACTGGCCGACAACCAGCACACGGCTCCAAACCGGCGTTTTTCCAAAAACACACCAAGGGAACTCACGCGGAAAATCTAATCATAGTGTGGCCGATGCTTTCGCGTTGTCCAATACCGTGGAACACGGCTTTCCGGAAAGATTTTTAACCTTGGCCAAGGGTGCACAAATTTCCCCACAAGGTGGTCCAGTCCTCCCTATCGTCATAGTTTGGACTGTCCCACTAAAGGTTCCATACCTACTTGGTACCACCACGGCATCCCCCACGGACATCACCAGGGGCTTCACAATCAAAATAATATGGCCAGTCATAAATGCCGGATCTCGAACACCCACCAACGAACGAGTCTTCTCCTGGGACTCCGTTGCAATCTCCTGCCTCCGGGGGTACCGGGTGAGTACTAGTAGGGTGTGGTTCCAATTCCGTGCCCATTCACGGCTTGTGGCTGCGCGAGGGGTGCTAGGCAAAGGCGGCACAAGAACCGGTCCTTATACGACCGAACCAGGCATCTTCAATAGCCAATCCACAAGTGGAAGGGCGTCCCAGAGATAGCCTCCCCACTGAGGACTACCTCGCCTGATCCCGCCAAAATATCCCTCACTAGGGTTGCACTTATTATTAACCACCCAATTCCACATTTACACACACCACCAAGACACACGCATTTACACGAAAATCATGTGACCAATATTTATTAAACACATGTGAAAGTCCTAAGCAGCGAGCATATCAACAATTCATTAATTAAATTAATGATGTTGATTCCTAGGGTTAACAAGGATACAGGATATAATCAAGTCAAGGCAGGCAATCAAATATTGCATAGGACCATTCTAGCATTTAAATCCATTTAAATACCATGCTATTTATTTATAAACAGCTCTATTTAGGATATTTGCAAACATAGGATCAATATGATCAATGGAAGTTAGACTTGCCTTCACCAAGCTCTTCTTCCTCTAAATCCTCGTAATCAGGATCTTCAGTATCTTCGTCTTGATTATCTATCGAGTTAAAAAAAAGAATAAATCTACCGCTTGCAATCAAATTAACAGAGCAATAAATCCGAATAAAATCCAAATAAAACCAGATGGGAGTTGATTTTGGTGGCACTGGATAGATCATGATTTTAGATGAATTTTGGCGCAAGTTTCGCCAAAATCGGAGTTGGAATGAAAAAGATATTGATTTTTGATGTAAAAGAAAGGAAATTGATTTGGATGTGATTATCATAATTAAATATAACCATCATCCTAATTTTCCAGTGTGTAGCAAAGGTTGGAAAATGGCTAGGAGTGATTATTGGATTTTTGAGGAATTTTGGGAATTTTTCTGATATTGGAAATGTGGTCGAAATGATTTTCTGTGTACAAATCTGGGTGCGCATAGCAATTTCCAGCGCGTTATCTCGCTGACCGGTGGGCCAAAGGGCCCAGCGGGGTCCGCGCTTTACTGTTTCGTGAGCCGGGTCCATGGAATGGTGGACCGGGCAGTATATCACGGCGGGTCCACGGTGCACCGAGTCTGCCACATCGGCGGCGACTCGGTCTCCACCGGGCCCACCGATCCGACGTGGCCGCCACGTCGGACGGCGGCGCGGTCCAAAGGGCGCACGGCGGCGCGCGGCGGCGCGGCGCCGGAGATCTCGCCGGCGACGAGCACGAAGGTCCAAAGGTGACGAGAACTAGTCGAACAGGGCCTACGTGCGAAGGCGAACCGTCCGGTGGGTGATGTTGTCGTCGGGGATGACGGACGCGGCGGCGCGACGTCGCCGGAGATGGCGAGGCGCCGGCGAGCGAAAGGGAAACAACGGAGAAGTGTGCCGCGGTCGAGTGTGAGTGGTCGTGCGGGTTCGCGGAAGTGCGGGGAGTCGCGCAGGTAGCTCAGCCGGGCCGGAGGAAGCCCACGGCGGCCGGCGGCGAGAGGGAAGGGCGGCGGCGGAACCGGCGCTCGATGCGCGGATGCCGCGGGAGCGCGAGAGAGAAAAAGGGAGGGCACAAGGGAGAGAGAGGGTCACGGCGAACCTAATGGTGCTACACGTTGACGTGGAGAAGGGCCGGAGCGGCGGCACGAGCTCGCCGGAGCTCGGCGGCGCGCCGGGGTGCGCGGGGAAGAGCAGGAATGCGCACGCGCAAGAGCATACTAGAGTGGGTGCGAACGTGCGCGTGAGTGCGAGGAAGTGACTGGTGGCCTTGGCGGGCTCGCGGGCGGCCGGGAGTGTGGCCGGCGGCGAGATGGGGCACGGCGGCGCTACCTCGGAGCTCGCCGGAAAGGGCTACGCGCTAGCATACAGTCGACGAGATCACGCGCACGAGCGAGGGATGAGCTTGAGGGTGCTTACCGTGCTCTCAGAAAAGTGAGAGAGAGAACGGAAGAGTGCCGGCGACGAAGACGGCGGACGGCGGGCTAGGGTTCAGTCGATTTCTTCCTGCAAGTCACGGCTGCGCCAAGGAAGGGCATCAGCGTGTCAAGCGCGGAATGGAGGGGCTAGGAGTGAAAGAAGTTGTCGTGGGGACTCACCGTCGACAGAGAGAGAGCTCACCGGAGAGTTCACCGGACTTGAGCGAGAAAGGGGAAAAGAACTGTGGAGAGCTCGGGAGTGAGTGAGGGAGTGAAATGAAATGAGAGAGGAGAAGAGAGGGTCTGCCCCTTGGTTTATAGCCGTCAATGGCGGTTCGAGGGGGCTGCTAGGTCGGTTTTGCCGGCGAGAAATATCTCGCCGGACTGGAGCTCGACGCGACGCGCAGAGGCGGTTCGCGAGCTTCGAGAACGGCGGTGACGCGCGACGAGCATGGCTGCAGTTCATCGGACGGAACGGAGCGAGAGAGGAAGCCGCTGTGGCTGACGAGAGCGGCATGGAGCTCGCCGGATTTGTAGGGGACTTGGCGCGCGCGTTAAGTAGAGGAAGGGAGTGACGGGACGGGGCAGTGGAGGCGGTTGAGCTGCGCGCGAGCTTCACGTGCGTTTACTGGCGCTTGGAGATGACGGTGGCGGTTCGCCGGCATGGAGGGATGGGCGGCGGCGCAAATCGCGCCGGCGACGCGAGGTAGGCGACGGGGTGCGGGGCCCACACGTCAGCGGGAGAGGGAGAGAGGCAGGCTGGGCCGGAATGCTGGGCCGCGCGGTCTGGGCCGGAACGAGCTGGCGCGGGAGAGGAAAGAAAGAGGGAGAGGATGGGCCGGCGGGAGAGAAAAGAAAAGGAGCGGCCCGAGAAGAGAGAATTGATTTGATCTTTTCGCTGGGATTAAATTTGAATGAATTTTGAATTCATTCAAAAGGAAGGATTTGAATCCAACACTCAAACAAATCAAGAAAACACGAATATGCATATGGTGACTTTTATGCATCGTTTAAAATTCAAAATCTTTTGGTTTCGCTACTAACTAAAGCTAGCAAATTGATTTTAATTGGAAAAATTTTAAAAAGTTCAAATTTTTAGTGATTTTTTGGCAACGGGCAAAAACGCGGGTCGCTACAACCTACCCCACTTAAAGAGAATCTCGTCCCCGAGATTCCGGCTCTTCCTCGAAAAGGTAAGGAAACTCTCGCTTGAGATCATCTTCTCTTTCCCATGTTGCCTCTGCTTCGGTGTGATTACTCCACTGAACTCGACAAAACCTTATAGCATTTCTCCTTGTTAGTCGAGTTGCCACATCCAAAATTTTAATTGGCCTCTCCTGATATCTTAAATCAGGCTGTAAGTCCATCACTTCTGGAGAGACTATTTCTTCTGGCTTTCTCAGGCATTTCTTTAACTGTGACACATGGAAAACATCGTGCACATCTGCCATTTCTTCGGGAAGCTCGAGGCGATATGCCACGGCTCCTATCTTCTTAAGTACCTTGAAAGGTCCAATATACCTCGGTGCCAACTTTCCTTTTATCTGGAATCTCCTGGTTCCTCGAATCGGTGACACTTTGAGATACACATAATCTCCGACTTCGAAGCTCAAATCCCCGCGTCGGGTATCTGCATAACTTTTCTGCCTGCTTTGGGCTGCTTTTAAATTTTCCCTGACCAGAGCTACTTTTTCCTCTGCATCTCTGATAACTGCAGGTCCGAAGAAAGAACGTTCTCCAACTTCTGACCACATCAGCGGGGTTCTGCATTTTCTACCATACAGTGCCTCAAATGGTGACATCTGTAAACTGGCTTGATAACTGTTGTTATATGAGAATTCTGCAAAGGACAAGCTTTTCTCCCAATCTTTTCCATAGGTTAGTACACATGCTCTTAACATGTCTTCCAGGATTTGATTCACCCTTTCTGTCTGACCATCGGTTTGTGGATGGTATGCTGAACTGTAATCTAGTCTCGTTCCGAGCAAATTATGCAAACTTTTCCAGAATATCGAAGTAAACTGTGTGCCTCGATCTGACACTATTCTGCGAGGAACTCCATGCAATTTGAGCACATTGTCTATGTACAGTTGAGCATAATGATTTCCTCTGTACACTGTCTTCACAGGAATAAAGTGTGCCACTTTTGTTAGTCTATCCACAATAACCCATATGGAGTCATATCCTTTTTGGGTACGGGGTAACCCTAGGATGAAATCCATACTGATCTCATCCCATTTCCACTCTGGAACATGGAGGGGTTGCAACAATCCTGCAGGTCTTTTATACTCCGCCTTTACTCTGCTACAGATGTCGCAACGAGCAACAAATTCTGCTATGTCTCTTTTCATTCCTGACCACCAATATTTCTGTTTTATATCCATATACATTTTGGTGCATCCAGGATGAATAGAGTATGCTGAGTTATGAGCTTCATCCATAATCAGCTCCTGATATCCACCAGTTTTCGGTACACAAATTCTATCCTTGTACCATAAGGTGCCCTGATTATCTACTCGAAATCCAGGGGCTTTATCCAACCCTGTCATTTTCTTTAATTCATTTATTTCCTCATCTGACTCTTGAGCTGTTCTTATTTGCTTCTCCAGAATTGGTTCCACACATAAGGTGCTCAGACGGCCTGGTTTAGCAAAGTGAAGATTTAATTGTTTAAATTCTTCCACAAGTTCCGGGCTTCGTCTCCGCATTTTAATCCCATTATTCTGAGATTTGCGGCTTAATGCATCTGCCACCACATTTGCCTTTCCAGGATGGTAGTGAATTTCTAGGTCATAATCCTTTATTAACTCCAACCATCTTCTTTGTCTGAGGTTTTAATCCGGTTGTGTGAAAATATATTTCAGGCTCTTATGATCCGTATATATTTCACATTTATTGCCAATCAGATAATGCCTCCAAATTTTGAGAGCATGCACAACTGCTGCTAGCTCCAGGTCATGAGTGGGATAATTTTGCTCATGTGTTTTCAACTGCCTTGATGCGTATGCAATCACTCTGTCGTCCTGCATAAGCACACATCCCAATCCTTGTCGAGATGCGTCGCAATATACGACAAAATCTCGGTGTATGTCTGGTAAGGCCAACACTGGGGCTGTGGTCAACTTTTTCTTTAATTCCTGAAAACTTCTCTCACAAGCTTCTGTCCATTTGAATTCTTTTCCCTTCTGTGTCAAAGCTGTCATTGGTCTTGCGATTTTCGAGAAGCCTTCAATAAATTTGCGGTAATAACCAGCTAGACCAAGGAAACTCCGAACTTCTGTCACGGTGGTTGGTTGCTTCCAATTAAGGACTGCCTCAACCTTGGCTGGATCCACTGATATTCCTTCTTCTGTCAGTATGTGACCAAGAAATGCCACTTTATTTAACCAAAATTCACATTTACTGAACTTGGCATATAATTCATGAGCTCTCAATTTTTCTAACACAATCCTCAAATGCTGCTCATGCTCTTCTGCACTTTTGGAGTAGATAAGTATGTCGTCAATGAAGACAACGACAAACCGATCTAACTCCTCCATGAACACTTTATTCATCAAATTCATGAAGTATGCAGGTGCATTTGTTAATCCAAATGGCATCACTGTGAACTCATATTGACCATATCTGGTGACAAATGCGGTCTTGAGAATGTCACTTTCTCTGATCTTTAGCTGATAATACCCAGATCTTAAATCAATTTTGGAGAAGTATTTGGCTCCTTTCAATTGATCAAATAAATCATCGATCCTGGGCAGTGGATATTTATTTTTGATGGTGACTTCATTCAAAGAGCGGTAGTCTATGCACATTCTGAGACTGCCATCTTTCTTTTTAACAAAAAGAACAGGTGATCCCCACGGTGATGAGCTTGGTCTGATAAATCCTTTTTCCTGTAACTCTGCTATTTGTGCCTTCAATTCTGCTAGCTCAGTTGCTGCCATTCTATACGGTCTCTTTGCTATTGGGGCTGTGCCGGGAATAAGGTCAATGATGAACTCTATGTCTCTGTCAGGTGGCATGCCTGGCAATTCTTCTGGAAACACATCAGGATATTCACAGACCACTGGCACTTCCTCCAACGGTCTTGCTTCCATATTATGAACCATAGGTGCAACTTTTGACCTTTTTGGTTCACATACCACTTTAATTCCTTTGTGGTTTACCAGGGTGACTTTCCTGGTGTCGCAGGCTATATTGCCGTGGTGCTTACTCAACCAGTCCATCCCGAGGATAACATCTATCCCTTGGGATTCTAGGACTACTAAGTTCGCTAGGAACTCTACCCCACTTAAAAGGATCTTAACCCGTGGGCATCCCAAATAACTTTTGGTCTCGGCCCCGGGAGTCCGAATTATCAGGGGTTGTTTTAGCATGACAGTTGGCAAATCATTTGCGGCAACAAACTTTGAAGAAACAAACGAATGCGAAGCTCCAGAATCAAACAAAACGGTTGCAAGGATGGAGTTGACAAGATACTCACCAAGAACAACATCAGGAGTGTCCTCAACTTCATCTGCATTAATATGATTGACTTTTCCTCGACCGAAGGATTGATTATTCCTCCGCTGCTGTCCAGAGGGCTGCTGTCCACCACGACCATTTCCAGAAGCTGCAGTTCTGGCACTGTTTGGTTGATGCTGCTGAGTAGGAGCATTATTCTGGCTCAAATAAGGGCATCTAGCAATCATATGACCAGGTTCACGGCAGTGAAAACAAGTCCTTTTATCATTGTTGTTAGGTTGCACAACACTGGAACTGCTCCTCTGCTGACTACCAGAATTTTGATTGCGATATGATGGTGCTGAGCTGGGTTGATTGGACGCTGAGGTCCTATACTGCATGGTTGACTGATATTTTGACTTCTGAAAATTATTGTTAAATCTTGGCTTCTGATTTCTCTCCTGCTGCTTAAACTTCTGCGCATTGAATTTGCGCTTCCTATCATGATCAATGTGAGAGCGGGCATCTTCCAACAGAAGTGCACGGTTCATGAGAGTGTTGAAATCAGGATAAATATGAGTAACCAACTGCACTTTCAATCCAGGATTAAGTCCCTTTCTGAAGCGATCCTGCTTCTTCTTGTCAGTATTAACATCATCAGGGGCATATCTGGCCAATTTCATGAATTTCCTGATATATTGATTTACTGTCATCGCCCCCTGTTTCAGAGAGCGGAATTCATCAGCTTTCATCTCAATCACACCTTCTGGGATGTGATACCTCCTGAACTCCTCCTGGAATTCCTCCCAGGTAATAGCATCTGCATTCTCTGCACCCTCACGGTAATTATCCCACCATTCTCCTGCTGCTCCCTTGAGCTGGTGAGATGCCAGAAGGACTTTTTCTCTGTCATCAGCATTCACCAAGTGCAATTTCTTGGTGATATCACGCAGCCAATCATCAGCTGCCAGAGGATCCTCCTCAGTACCCTCGAAGGTCGGGGGCCTGAGTCTCATAAATTCTGACATTTTGCTCTGCTGGCCAGGAGTTCTGTCCATGAGTCCCTGTGCAATAATCTCCATCAGGCGGGTCTGATTATCCATCACCGCCACTAAGTTGGTGACTGGTGCTGCGGGTATTCTTCCGCCTCTTCCACCACCTCTTCCACCACCTCTTCTACCACCTCTACCACGGTTCTGTTGTCCTTCACTCCTATTCTGGTCATTGTTTTCTCCAACCTCATCCTGCACTTCTTGCTCATTTTGACTTACTTCGTCCTCTTGGTGATCTTGCTCAATGTCATGTCTGCCTCCACCTCTACCTCCTCCTCTACCTCTGCCACGCTGATTATTATTTCTTCCTCTACCACGTCCACGCCCTGCACTGTGGACGTCATCCTGATCATCATGTTGAGCGTTACGCTCTCGGCGTTGGCGCTGCTGAATTCTGGCCGATCTTTTGGGAGGCATCTGATGGAGGGATTAGCAAGGAGGTGAGATAAGACTCTCAGGCGATTAACTAAACTATGAGACGAAACTATAATCTACAAGGCAAAACAAACAAGATAAATGGAAAAGAAATTCCAAAGATCTTGCAAGCACACGTACAAGTTAAAACCAGCACCATTACATCATTACAGCAAGGCTATTCATAATAACAAGGTTCGATCATACATACCCAAGTCCTTTTATTTATATACAAGGACTCGACGATCTACGACTCGACACAAGACTCAACCACAGGGCAACTCCGACGAGCAACTACTGAGACACACTATTGACACACCTGACACTACTAGACACCACGACTCATGGCAACGGCTGCCACTACTAACTAGCAAGGCTACTCCATGGTGCCAACTCTGCTGCTCAGGCGTCGAAGCCACGGTCCTGGCGCCACTCAGCGTAGAGGTCGAACGGGTCCTGGGTGAGGTCGACGGTGCCGGTGCTGATCAGCCTGTAGTACTCGTCGAGGTCCACGTCTCCAACAAGGCGAGGTCCTGCTGGTGCCTCCTGTGCGGGCGAGTCGATCACCACAAACTCGTCCATATCCATCTCATCGTCAGTACCAGTGAGATCGATGACGTTATCCGCCACCGACTCACTCCCTGACGACACATCCACGACTGGCTCGTCCTCCATCGGCTCCTCCTCAGAGTCTCCGACGGTCTCAAGGGCGGCCTCAAGCTCTGCTGCCCAACGGGCAAGCTCCTCTGAGTCGTCTGCCGGCTCAACCTCAGGGGAGTTCACGGTAGTGTCTGAACCTGTACGTGTAGTGGAGTCCTCCTCCGTGTCGGTCGGACAGGCGTAGTGGTAGTGTCCGTGCGGTCCTCCTGTCCTCACTGTGAAGTGGCGGCGGGGTCCTCCGTGCTCCTCGTGACAGTATCCGTAGTGGCTGTTGAGCTTACGGATCAGGTACATCGCGTCCTCCTCCCAGAAACGACGGGTGTAGTCCAGGGTCCACTGCAGGCGGTCTCTCTCAGCCTGACAAGCAGCAAGCTGGGCCTGTGCCTGCTCAAGCTGAGCTCGGGTCTCCGCAAGGCGACGCTGGTCCTCACCCCACCTCTCGGCGGTCTGCTCAAGAACACGGGCGGTCTGGGCGCGCTGTGCCTCCAGCTGGTCAAGCTCCTGACGAAGGGCCTCCATCTGTTCAACAAAATGTTGAAAAGACGGGTAAGTACCGGTGAATATAATTTTATAAATAGAAACAAGGTAAGGGAGATTTTATAAAATAAATCTTTACAAAATATCGCACTCTTCTCACTCGATTTCAACCTATGGTTTGGCCTACGGACAAGCATCGCTCTGATACCACTCTGTCGTACCCCATTTCTGGAGTACTTAGTGTTTCCCGTATCAGTCCCTGGATCAGTAGCTGATACGACACTTTTACAGAATGCTTCACAGCAAACACTTTATTTATATTACCGAGAGTCATTACAAGCCTTTGAATACATAAAGGTCTTTGTACAGAGGAGGCGAGCAGCCTCAGCACACACAGACAGCACGCTCAAAGGCTGACGCAGCAGCCGGAGCTAACACTTAAACTAGCGGAAGACGACACGGCTCCACTCCTACAGGCACCGCTTGAGCGTAGGCCGAACTCTACTCTTCTTCACCATCAGCTTGGAAGTCATACTCAGGCTCATCTTCTGAATGATTGAAGCAAGAGTGAGTACTTAAGGTACTCAGCAAGCCTAACACGAGGGTTATGATTATGCAAGGGATTATCAAAGGATAGGCTGGGTTTTATTGACAAGGCGAGAAAGCCAAGTTTATGCAGGGTTGTTTTGAAAACAAAACATTTCGCAATTCTAATCAAATATTTGTAGATAAAAGTGGGGTTGGGCGGCCCTGGGGGAGATGCAATCCATCCCGCCAGTTCCTCAATTTTACCACTGGCCGACAACCAGCACACGGCTCCAAACCGGCGTTTTTCCAAAAACACACCAAGGGAACTCACGCGGAAAATCTAATCATAGTGTGGCCGATGCTTTCGCGTTGTCCAATACCGTGGAACACGGCTTTCCGGAAAGATTTTTAACCTTGGCCAAGGGTGCACAAATTTCCCCACAAGGTGGTCCAGTCCTCCCTATCGTCATAGTTTGGACTGTCCCACTAAAGGTTCCATACCTACTTGGTACCACCACGGCATCCCCCACGGACATCACCAGGGGCTTCACAATCAAAATAATATGGCCAGTCATAAATGCCGGATCTCGAACACCCACCAACGAACGAGTCTTCTCCTGGGACTCCGTTGCAATCTCCTGCCTCCGGGGGTACCGGGTGAGTACTAGTAGGGTGTGGTTCCAATTCCGTGCCCATTCACGGCTTGTGGCTGCGCGAGGGGTGCTAGGCAAAGGCGGCACAAGAACCGGTCCTTATACGACCGAACCAGGCATCTTCAATAGCCAATCCACAAGTGGAAGGGCGTCCCAGAGATAGCCTCCCCACTGAGGACTACCTCGCCTGATCCCGCCAAAATATCCCTCACTAGGGTTGCACTTATTATTAACCACCCAATTCCACATTTACACACACCACCAAGACACACGCATTTACACGAAAATCATGTGACCAATATTTATTAAACACATGTGAAAGTCCTAAGCAGCGAGCATATCAACAATTCATTAATTAAATTAATGATGTTGATTCCTAGGGTTAACAAGGATACAGGATATAATCAAGTCAAGGCAGGCAATCAAATATTGCATAGGACCATTCTAGCATTTAAATCCATTTAAATACCATGCTATTTATTTATAAACAGCTCTATTTAGGATATTTGCAAACATAGGATCAATATGATCAATGGAAGTTAGACTTGCCTTCACCAAGCTCTTCTTCCTCTAAATCCTCGTAATCAGGATCTTCAGTATCTTCGTCTTGATTATCTATCGAGTTAAAAAAAGAATAAATCTACCGCTTGCAATCAAATTAACAGAGCAATAAATCCGAATAAAATCCAAATAAAACCAGATGGGAGTTGATTTTGGTGGCACTGGATAGATCATGATTTTAGATGAATTTTGGCGCAAGTTTCGCCAAAATCGGAGTTGGAATGAAAAAGATATTGATTTTTGATGTAAAAGAAAGGAAATTGATTTGGATGTGATTATCATAATTAAATATAACCATCATCCTAATTTTCCAGTGTGTAGCAAAGGTTGGAAAATGGCTAGGAGTGATTATTGGATTTTTGAGGAATTTTGGGAATTTTTCTGATATTGGAAATGTGGTCGAAATGATTTTCTGTGTACAAATCTGGGTGCGCATAGCAATTTCCAGCGCGTTATCTCGCTGACCGGTGGGCCAAAGGGCCCAGCGGGGTCCGCGCTTTACTGTTTCGTGAGCCGGGTCCATGGAATGGTGGACCGGGCAGTATATCACGGCGGGTCCACGGTGCACCGAGTCTGCCACATCGGCGGCGACTCGGTCTCCACCGGGCCCACCGATCCGACGTGGCCGCCACGTCGGACGGCGGCGCGGTCCAAAGGGCGCACGGCGGCGCGCGGCGGCGCGGCGCCGGAGATCTCGCCGGCGACGAGCACGAAGGTCCAAAGGTGACGAGAACTAGTCGAACAGGGCCTACGTGCGAAGGCGAACCGTCCGGTGGGTGATGTTGTCGTCGGGGATGACGGACGCGGCGGCGCGACGTCGCCGGAGATGGCGAGGCGCCGGCGAGCGAAAGGGAAACAACGGAGAAGTGTGCCGCGGTCGAGTGTGAGTGGTCGTGCGGGTTCGCGGAAGTGCGGGGAGTCGCGCAGGTAGCTCAGCCGGGCCGGAGGAAGCCCACGGCGGCCGGCGGCGAGAGGGAAGGGCGGCGGCGGAACCGGCGCTCGATGCGCGGATGCCGCGGGAGCGCGAGAGAGAAAAAGGGAGGGCACAAGGGAGAGAGAGGGTCACGGCGAACCTAATGGTGCTACACGTTGACGTGGAGAAGGGCCGGAGCGGCGGCACGAGCTCGCCGGAGCTCGGCGGCGCGCCGGGGTGCGCGGGGAAGAGCAGGAATGCGCACGCGCAAGAGCATACTAGAGTGGGTGCGAACGTGCGCGTGAGTGCGAGGAAGTGACTGGTGGCCTTGGCGGGCTCGCGGGCGGCCGGGAGTGTGGCCGGCGGCGAGATGGGGCACGGCGGCGCTACCTCGGAGCTCGCCGGAAAGGGCTACGCGCTAGCATACAGTCGACGAGATCACGCGCACGAGCGAGGGATGAGCTTGAGGGTGCTTACCGTGCTCTCAGAAAAGTGAGAGAGAGAACGGAAGAGTGCCGGCGACGAAGACGGCGGACGGCGGGCTAGGGTTCAGTCGATTTCTTCCTGCAAGTCACGGCTGCGCCAAGGAAGGGCATCAGCGTGTCAAGCGCGGAATGGAGGGGCTAGGAGTGAAAGAAGTTGTCGTGGGGACTCACCGTCGACAGAGAGAGAGCTCACCGGAGAGTTCACCGGACTTGAGCGAGAAAGGGGAAAAGAACTGTGGAGAGCTCGGGAGTGAGTGAGGGAGTGAAATGAAATGAGAGAGGAGAAGAGAGGGTCTGCCCCTTGGTTTATAGCCGTCAATGGCGGTTCGAGGGGGCTGCTAGGTCGGTTTTGCCGGCGAGAAATATCTCGCCGGACTGGAGCTCGACGCGACGCGCAGAGGCGGTTCGCGAGCTTCGAGAACGGCGGTGACGCGCGACGAGCATGGCTGCAGTTCATCGGACGGAACGGAGCGAGAGAGGAAGCCGCTGTGGCTGACGAGAGCGGCATGGAGCT
The DNA here is from genome assembly GCA_012490785.1 of Eragrostis nindensis. Lineage (NCBI taxonomy): Eukaryota > Viridiplantae > Streptophyta > Magnoliopsida > Poales > Poaceae > Eragrostis > Eragrostis nindensis. The sequence continues at coordinate 375,135 of JAAXCT010000201.1, forward strand.
CGCCGGATTTGTAGGGGACTTGGCGCGCGCGTTAAGTAGAGGAAGGGAGTGACGGGACGGGGCAGTGGAGGCGGTTGAGCTGCGCGCGAGCTTCACGTGCGTTTACTGGCGCTTGGAGATGACGGTGGCGGTTCGCCGGCATGGAGGGATGGGCGGCGGCGCAAATCGCGCCGGCGACGCGAGGTAGGCGACGGGGGTGCGGGGCCCACACGTCAGCGGGAGAGGGAGAGAGGCAGGCTGGGCCGGAATGCTGGGCCGCGCGGTCTGGGCCGGAACGAGCTGGCGCGGGAGAGGAAAGAAAGAGGGAGAGGATGGGCCGGCGGGAGAGAAAAGAAAAGGAGCGGCCCGAGAAGAGAGAATTGATTTGATCTTTTCGCTGGGATTAAATTTGAATGAATTTTGAATTCATTCAAAAGGAAGGATTTGAATCCAACACTCAAACAAATCAAGAAAACACGAATATGCATATGGTGACTTTTATGCATCGTTTAAAATTCAAAATCTTTTGGTTTCGCTACTAACTAAAGCTAGCAAATTGATTTTAATTGGAAAAATTTTAAAAAGTTCAAATTTTTAGTGATTTTTTGGCAACGGGCAAAAACGCGGGTCGCTACACATTGACCTTGGAGTATGGAAGCAACCTAATCACTGAGGCATCACCTGCTGTTCGATCCATGTTCTCCGGCCCACACATCACTTATGATGTAAAGTTTTGTAGAATGGTTAGTTAACCCAACTATATATAAGTCCACATTTATATATAATTTTCTATAACCTGTTACTAATTCATGCATCAATAATATTTCTGTGGCCTCGAAGATTATCGCCCCAGTCCAATGCCGGAAGGGTGAATGGTCATGTTATGTGTGGGATTTCAGAGAGAAGCGGCTCAACATTCTGGACCCTTTGATCAACGAGAGTGGTAGCAATGGTCTAGAGGTGCAGACCAGGCACGACTCCATCAAGCACAAGCTCCATAGAGCTCTCCTTGCCTGCAGGGCGAAGTACTGTCGCGCATCAGGGGGATGTGATCACCAAGAGTCCAGCTTCAATGGCTGGTCTACGGTATTTATTCATGGTCTTGGGGGCAAACATGTTTTTAAGTAAGTCTTGCAACGCCACTAAATAGTATCTTATTTGGTAGCCATTCTGACATGTTTATAACATATTTCTGCACAAATCGTTACACAAAAGTTAGGAGTCAGCTTTTACAAATCCCTGAAAATTTGCTTCTAATGATGAGGAATAAGGTATTTTATTTGTAACTAAAATCGAGGCTTTCTCCACTAGATACCCTTATTGTGAAAGGTTGTGGATTAATATTTACCTACCCTTATTTTGGAAGGTTGTCGATTCACCTCTGCTATCATTTGTATGTCATTTTAGATCTTTCTACTCACTACAACGCAAATGGTTCGTAGGAACACTATTTATGTCTTCTCGAGACAATTTATGTTGTCATGTGTCTCTTTCAACAAAAGAACACTTTGATATATGTCTTTAATTTTCATGAGACAAATTGTAAAGGCACAATATGATGTCTTGACACCCTAGCTGTGCTAGAATTAGATTGTAAAAATGCTCTTCTTTCTGGCATGGATAGTACTTGAACCAAAGTGTACTTCATCTCCCTAGCCAACTCAGCCTCATATCACAACATGTTAATACTTCTTATTCAATTGTTTTAAGTAGTACACAATGTGTCTCAGATATCCAAATAGTGTCTCTAGAGTATTAAATGATATATCTCTAATAGTGCCTCTACAAGTTATAAGTCAAATAGAAAATATCTCAAAAATGATTCTACAAAATTTTGTATTAACACTTTACAAAATATCTTAAAAAATGTATATACGATAAAAGTGTCACAAACATTCTCTTAGTTTGAGACGCCTTCTAAAGTGACAGAAAATGTCTTTACGGTCTTGTATGTCATATTCTGCCAGTAGTAGTTTTGGCCCAAGTGGTCCAGAAGTGAAGTGGTTGTGGAAATAGTCCCACATGGATTGTTTAGGTGGGTAGGATCAGCATATACTTTTTTTGTTTCAAGTATAACGTCTTCGGGTTCATTTTTTACACGAAAAGTGTCTCTACACGAACTATTTGTTGTAGTGATTGGACATATATTGGTGTGTAGAGATGCAGTTTCATTGGCATACGTGTATGAATGGTTTCACTAAGTACCATTGTACGCTAAAAATGGAAATATATGTCAATAGGAGCCAACAACTTTATGACTAGTTTAGGGATAAACCTAGCACGTTTAGTAAGTGCAAACAAGAAGCATAAGCTGACACCTACAACCGAATATGCATGTCTGCGAACAAATGATGGTGCGAATTCGCATGCAGGAGATATAACTCAGGAATGTACATGCTCCACTTTGCAAGAGCATTCCATGGACATAACGAGAAGACAGTACCCAAGGTAAGCGAGCACCGGATTGGTACATACACACATATGATCGGTGTGGACTGCCTTATTATTCATTTATTAATGTCTCGTTTTGGTAGAGCATGCATGGTGGCTTCGGCTTCTGCTCAGTTTTTTGTCCATTGTTTAGTTCATTGCAGTGAACAATTTCCAAACAGTGTTAAACAGTATGAGCTGCAAAGAAGCCGAAGCCACTATAAGATCTACCAAACAGCCCTGTGCTAATTATACACTTTATATGCCAAAATTTTACGCGCTGACTTACTTTGTATATGCAGATTGATGAACTACGGAGAGATCTCTTGTACGAGCTCCTCAACATGCGCAGCAACACCGGATGTCTGCCGCCTCAATATGCGCAGAAATACCAGATGCCTTCCGCCACCAACCTTTAACCTCCATGCGTGAAATTAAGCTGAAAGACACAGGACGCTTTTCGCCAACCGTTCCTATCCATGTGTGGACTTAAGTTGATGCATCAACGAGGAAAGTTTAATGGTGATGCCGATGTATATACTGTGGCTGCCGGACTATTCCTATCTAGCAGCTGAAATAAGAATTACTATTATTATGTGCGCTGTCGATTCTCCTTGTACTTTGTAGCTTTTATATTCAATAACATGCTTCGATGGAATTTGAATGATATAGTAAATAAGAATTACTATTATTGTGTGCAAATAACGTTTCAACGGAATTTTTTATCTCACTACCGGCAGGAGTGTGGCTACATATAAAATAAATCATCAACTAGCTAACTCAAAGCATGACCAATAATTCGCCCAGCGGCTCAAAGGTCGTTGGAGTCGTGACCTTTGGTGACTGGATCGGTGAGCATGACTGGCCGAGGTTATTAATGATGTATGATGCGGAAGTCTCACGTACGGTTCCCTTCTGTTCTCGGCTCATACATTCATGTGACTAGACTTGTTTCTCGGCGACTCGGCTCATCCTTTGCTGTCTGCCTTCGTAAAGATGGACAGATTAATAGATTTAGTCGAAAATCTGGATTGAGAACCATCCCCAATAATGAGTGTTGAGGCAAGCAAGGAACAAATCCTTAATTTTTGAGCATTCTCTGGGAAGAATGTTCGTTCAGAACGAGAATAAAGCCTTATATAAGCCGCGACAAACCAGAACTGCCACGCGATCCAACACCCTTATCATTTCAGAAAGCAAAGCATTGATTCATCGATCATAGATTCTAAGTAGGAAGGAGTACCTGGGAGCAAGAGAATGCCAAACCACGATCTTCACCTAAAAAAGGATTCGTTTCCTACCCTAAGCTAGTAATGTCCGATAATGAAAGTCATTCTTAACCCTTTTCCAGCGACCAGGTAGCCCTTTGTGACGGGGCTGAGCTAGCTTGTTCCATGCATGCAAAGCTTGCGTCCACGCATGGCATTTTGCTCGCTTTATAAATAACCCATTTGCATAATGAACACATACCAGCTATATTAACACCTGCAAAAACAGTTAGTGAGCGATCGCCTAACAAAAAGCAAGAAACCAACAAGAATTGAAGCAATCCAAGGAAATTAAGATCGATGGCCGGGTCCGCGCAGGGCGCCGTGGACTCGCTGCTGGGTCGGCTGTCGTCGGTGCTCCTGGAGGAAGCCAAGCTGCTGCGCGGCGTGCGCGGCGACGTGGAGTTCATCAAGGACGAGATGATGAACATGAACGGGTTCCTCCTGGACGTGGCCGCGCCCGACGTGGAGCGGCCCAACAAGCACCAGGTGGACGCGTGGGCGAAGCAGGTCAAGGAGCTCGCATACGACTCCCAGAACTGCATCGACCGCTACATGCAGTGCGTCGACGCAGGCCGCGCCGGCGGCGGCCTCCTCGCCACCGCGCGCCGCGCGCCGCGGCTCCTCCGCACCCTGCTCACCAGGCACAGCATCGCCGTGCGCATCCGGGAGCTCAAGGCCCGCGCGCGCGACCTTGGCGAGCGCCGCCTCCGGTACGACGTCTCCATCCGGGAGACGGCGGCGGCGGCGGCTACGGCGGCGGCGCCGGCGAAGGGAGACGACGACGTCGAGGCACGGCGCCGTCGAGCCCTCGACGAGGCCACCAACTTCCTGGGCGACGACGTCCGGGAGGTGATCGCGTGGCTGACCAAGGAGCTGCCGGATGAGCAGGACCCAGGGCAGCGGCGGCTCCGCGTCGTGGCGGTGGTGCGGAGGCAGTACCAGGAGGACGAGTACCCGCTGGCCAGGAAGGTGTACGAGCACCCGTCGGTGTCCCAGAGCTTCGATTTCAAGGCCTGGATCAACGGCATCGAGACCATGTACAACCAGCGCAAGACGGCGCTCCTGCGCGTGCTGCAGCAGCTGCACGTCCATCACAGCGACGACATGGATGAGAAGAAGCTGGCCGAGCAGCTCAGGAACTGCCTCAGGGGCAAACGGTTCTTGATCGTCGCCGCCAACGATCCGTACGGATCGGTGCGGGCGGCGGTGGAATCTGCCTGCACTACTAACTTGCCGCCTGCTGCCGATGACACTTCCTTGTTCCCTTCAGGAAGTGCAATCCTGGTCACCACATGGCTGCCACCGCCTCGCGAGCCATCTCCCCCCTACCAAGTCAAGGACTACCTGAAGATTGTCAACACCTTCTACGAGAAAGCCGTGACGCTGGTCGGCTGCGACGGCGACGTCAAGGAGATCCTGAGGAAGATCATGATCAGGCGCGGCTGGAACTTCTACTCCATGGAGATGTTCCTCCGCGCCCTCTACGTGCACCCCAACAGAAGCCGAGAGGAGCTGCAGAATCTGCTCGGCAAACTGACGCCGCCAACCATCGTTAAGCAGATGATGGAGTACTGCTACAATGACCTGCCCAGCCATTACAAGACCTGTTTGTTGTATCTGTCCATCCTTTTCAAGAGGACAGATGAGGAGTCCGGTCCTCTCGAGGACATCAATGTTAGGAGGACAACCATAGTCAGGCGGTTGGCCGCTGAAAACTTCATCACCATGAGAGACGAGCACGGTGCGACCGATGAAGCTGAGCGCTGTATGGAGGAGCTTCTGCTTCGTGGTCTGGTTCGTCCTGTCGACTTTGGAGCTGATGGGAAAGTCAAGACCTGCACGGTGCATCATCGTGTTCTGTCATTCATTACCAGGATGGCCGAAGATGAGGGCCTGGTTGATGTGCACACGGAACTGCCGCCTGACCTGGCTGCCCGCCTCTCCATCCGCAATGGAATAAGTTGGCAGCAACTCCAACTCATTAATGAGAAGAAGTACCGGAAGAAGGTTCCGCAATCCACAACTTACAGGAAGCCTCCCACTCCCATGAATTTATCAGAGGAATCCAAATCTAGTGTACAAGTGGATAACACCGAAGCATTTCTTGAGTCACTGGACTCACTGCCAGCATCTTCTCCGCTAGGCTTGGTGCAAGTTCTGGACCTAGAAGGATTCAAAGGGCTGAGAAGACGTCACATCAGAGACATCTGCAACAAGATGTTTCAACTCAAGTATCTGAGCATGAGGAACACGAACGTCACAGAACTTCCCAAGGACATTGAGAAACTCAGGTACTTGGAAACACTTGACATCAGGCAAACAAGCATACAAACATTCACCACAAAAGCCATTGTGCTACCAAAGCTAGTGCATCTGCTTGCCGGCCAAGTTAAGCACCAAGCATGTGATGGTACAAGATCATTTTCCACTGTGCACATGCCTCGTGGGATTGGGAGCATGACAGATTTGCAGATTTTGTGCCATGTTGTAGTTTCCAGCAGTGCTGATGAATTGGTTGAGGTTGGACGGCTGCAGCAACTAAGAAAACTTGGTCTAGTGCTCCGTGGCAAGGAAGTTCGTCTCGGTCATTTTCTACGGGTAATTGAGAGGCTGAATGATTCTCTCCTCTCTTTGTCAGTTAAATTTGATATCAATAGCAGCAAAACTCCTGACTTGAGCATTGGCAAGATGGCATTCTCACCGCCGAGATCACTTAAGAGCCTAAACATCAACGGACGCATAACTGGGCTGCCTATTTGGATTAAGGACCTTCGTAAACTTGTTAAGATAACTCTCTGTGGCTCAAACTTGATGGACAATGCCATACGGATGCTTGGTGAGCTCCTCAGCTTGCGCTGCCTCAGGCTTTTGGATGGATCATACATAGAAACGAGGCTCACCTTCAAGGATTGCGAGTTCCAAAATCTCAAGTACCTTGTTGTTGAGGGCTCTCAGGTCACCAACATCAATTTTGGAAATGGAGCTGCACCTAAGCTTGAGAAGATAGTTTGGGCTTCCTCAATAATGGAGACAATATCTGGAATCACAGGCCTTCCAAGTCTGAAGGAGATAGAGCTCCATGGTGACTGCAAGCCGTACAAATCAATAATAAAAGACATGGCAGAACATAAGAACCATCCAGTTGTCATATATAATGCAAACTAAGTGGCTCCAAACGTGTGTGTATGAGTTACCGTGATGTTCTGTTGTTCATGATATGCCTGGTTACCGTCACTACGGGAAACCCCCTCTTTGCCGTGTGCAACAACCTTTGCCGAGCGCATTATATCGGGCACACGGCAAAGTGCCTCTTTGCCGAGAGCCGCTCTCGGCAAACAAGAGACACACGGCATACAATTTTTTGCCGAGTGCCACGTGTCCGGCACACGGCAAAGATCGCACTTTGCCGTGTGCCAGTTGTCCAACACACGGCAAACACGCCGGCCACCACTCGGCAACAAAAAACACTCGGCAAACTTTGACGTCCCGTTAGAATTTTGTTGACGGCGTTGAACGAGGTGGGCCCGCGCACTCGGCAAACAAGAACACACGGCAAACTTTCTAATTCTTGCCGAGTGTTCCATTCCGGCGAGCTCCTTTGCCGAGTGCCCCAGGTCAGCACACGGCAAAGAGGTTCCTTTGCCGAGTGTTTGCCACATTACACTCGGGAAATATAATTTCGATGCATTTTTTAGGCCTCTAAATTAATTCAAATAAAAAAGTTTTGAACTGCAAAGTTGTATATTTTGACAACATCTACACTTATTATTTTGGTATTTTTTCATTCGACAAAGTGCTAGTAAATTTGTTCAAAAATCTTAGAGCTCCCGGATAGTTTTCCGAAACTCGAAGAAGGATATTTGGAATATGTGGACAACGCGTATATATTATTTTTGAAAAAAAAAAGATCAAATAAAAGTTGTAGATCTGCATAAGTTACACATCTTTGCTGTTGAACACTTTTTTATTTGAATTCAAATAGTCAATGGAAAAATTGTTTGAATTTCTCAAATTTGAAAATTTGAATTTCGGAAACAAATTCGGATGGAGAAATACTAAAAATAAAAGTCGTAGATCTTGAGAAGTTATGAAACTGTCATGTTGACAACTTTTTTATTTGAAATCAAATTGTCGATTTTTGAAATTTGACGTAAAGTACGTTTGTATTTCTCAATTTTTAAAATTTGAATTTTTTAAACAATCTCACAATCTCGGATGGCAAAATTGTGAAAATAAAAGTTGTAAGTCTCAAAAAGTTATGAAACTTTCATGTTGATAAATGTTTTGTTTGAAATCATATTGTCCACTAAATAATTATCTAAAACCAAAAACTAAAAGAAAATCAAATCTTTGCCGTGCGCCGGATCGAGGGCACTCGGCAAACACGGAGTATTCACACTTAGCGCCGCGCGCGGCTCTTCTCCCTCCTCTCCTCTCATTTCGCATCGTAGCTGCTTCTCCCACCGCGCCGCCGCCGCCGCCCTCCCTCCGCGCCTCGCCGCCCACCGCGCACGCCCACCGCGCCGCGCCCGCCCACCTGTCCCGCCCACCGCGCCGCCCTCCACTGCGCCGCGCGCCGTCGCCCTCCACCGCACCGCCCTCCCCCGCCGCCGCCGCGCCCCGGACCTCGCCGCCACCGCAACACCGACGCGCGGTGAGGAAGACTTCATCGAGCGGACCCAAGGCGGCGGAGCTCTGGAGCCGGGAGCTGGGAAGACTTCGCCGCCGCCGCGTTGGACGTCACCGCCGCCTCTCGGCTGTCGCGCTCTCCCTCACCCCCACTAGCAGCCATCCTGTCTCCACCAAGCGGACGAAGGGTGAGCACGTGCTGAGTCCAGGAGCCGGAGTTCCTCATCGTGGAGGACGCTGTGGACTGCCGCTGCCGCGAACGATGTCGCCGGCCTCCTGTCCGTGAGCGCGCCGCGCCGCCGTCCGTGTCCGTGCGCCGCCTACCTTCTCCTCCTGGACTGCCTCAACGCCGCCGTCGTCATCTTCTCTGTTGGTGAGCACGCCGTCCTCCTAGCGGCCCCTATCTTTCCCGATCAGGAGCTCTGTCCGGTGCCCTCTAGTTGTTCGTTGATATGCCGCTTCAGGAGTTCGTGCTCTGTTTGAAGTCACGCCGCCGTGTATGTTGGTTCTCATGCATGGTTCGTAGGTCCAGTAGCATCGCTGGTCTCCTGTTTCGTTTGGTGTGCTCAGCTTGCTGTTTTTAGAAGCCCTTGTCATGCTCTTCCTGTAAGGCTCAACCTTTTGCACTTGCGTGTTGCTTGGCTTCAACTGCTGTGGCTGGACAATAGCATTGCTAGTGCAAGTCGATTTCAATTTGGGAGGAGGCAGTAGCACCTTGTATAGGTTATGGTTCCTTTCGTCAGCTCATCTCCCTGGAATGTTTGCAGATGGTAGCAGTTCTATATTCTGGCCGAGCTGTGCACCCATGGAAAAATCCCCTCAGGCGTTGGTTTCAGTGTCGCTCGTTTCACTTATCCCAGTAGTGCTTCACGATTTAGTGGTTGCACGAGTTAGCTGCAGCAGCTGTGCCAGTGTGCATAGATTAATCAAATCCCTCTGTCACTTTGCTTGAAATTGATTCATTCACATGTAGATACAAATGAATAGTATAACAGCCGTTGCAGCGGCTGCTTCTTGAAGAAAGAGAATGTAAAGGAAGAACCAACAGAAATGCTTGCATGTATCTGCTCCGCCATGCCTATGCTTATCTCCACCATGCATGCAGTGACATGTGTACTAACTAATGGCGAGGAGCCGAGGACTGACCACGGCACTCGGCAAAGAGGCCAGGCTTTGCCGTGTGCCTGGGCCCACGGCACTCGGCAAAGAGTGGTTGATGGCTGACGGACGTCAACCCTTTTTTTTTTCCGAGCGCCACGTGGGGCACACGGCAAAGGGTTTGCCGTGTGCCCGACAAACGGCACTCGGCAAAGTACTGTTTGCCGGTACAGGTTTGCCGTGTGCCGTTTGCCGAGTGTTGCACACGGCAAACCCTTTGCCGTGTGCTTTTCGCGCTTTGCCGTGTGCCCTGGGCACACGGCAAACGTGCTGTTTCCCGTAGTGCGTGATGTGTGTATGAGTTGTATCTGAATACATTATGTATGTAACTGTTTGTATATAGTTTGAATGAAAAACGTGTAACATTGTTCTGATAAAAAAAATGGCACAAGTTCTGTTGGAACATTACTTTAGTAATTTTTCCTATGTCATTTTTTATCAAACGTACATGTATATTAGTTAAGGATACGTACACAAACACAGACAAATACAGATGCATCCGGAAGGGTACAGAGGACAGCTATCCCAACCTTTTTGCACAAAAGACCCTATAGAGCCGCCGTGGTGCCAATATCCGAAGGAGCTCCATCGCCATAAGGCTTTGACAGTAGCCGAAGATGACACTTGCCCCTGAAGACGAGATGAAGCCAGAGCTGGTCGCCCAACGGCCGGGGCCGCGCGCCGAGCCCCATGGATCTTGGATCTGCCCTCGCCGGCGATGACAAGAGCCGCCTCGAGGTTGGTTCACCATCCAATCAGCTGTGTTGCCCACAGCTGCATCTCCATCCTTGTGACAAAACGCTAGCATCATCACCCCCTTAGAGCCGACCACCATCTCCCTAAAACAGGGGCTGCACCAGGGAGCCCCACCTCCACAGACTTGTCGCCGACGTTGGAGAGGAACGCCCACGAGGCGAGGAAGAGTCAGAGAGCACCTTATTCCGACGCACGGTCGCCGCCGCCGCCTCAACGGCGTCGTCGAAAACCTAACCCTAGGGGACCTAAGACCTAGCCCCTCCATCAGCAGCGCAGATCCATGGTCCTCCACTCCTCACGACAGCCCAGAGGCCATCGGAGGCGAGGAGGACCACGGCAGCAGCCGGCGAAGGGCACCTCGCTTGAACTCGCTTCTCTGAACTGTAGCAACTCGTGAGAGAGGAGGAGACGGTTCCCAAGGGCAACTCTAGGGGTTTTTCGGTTCCTATGTAATTTGTCACTATTGATAACCGTTCTGCCGTTTGACGGGTACACATGTCATGGGCTTACATGAGATCGACAACAGACCGTGATGTAACAGCGATGGGCCACCACCCCAGGAGCTCCAAGGGAGGGGGTGTGGGGTGATCCAAGTTCCTGGCAAAACAAGGCGAGCCCCCGATAAAGAAAAGGGTATCTAACCAGATTTAATCAAGTTAAAAAAAATGAGCTTACTACCCCACTCTCCTTTCCCTGGACACTGCCCTGACACCACGCAGCGGCCTTATCGCTCGCGACTGTTGACGGCTCTTAGAACAAAAATAAACCGTCAACTAGCTGCACTTTTTACCCTCAAATCAAACACCAAAGGTAGACTTAGGTCTTGAAACTAATGATTTCCACAAGTCTTGGTGAATTTGTGAGTGCAGTTGCATTTCATAGGAAAACGGAGAAAAGAAAGCATAAAAGGCCTACTTTGCAAACACCGAATTTCCCCGGAATAAAGATATCTCCTCAAAGCCCAATATAAAAAAGATATGAAGAGAGATCCCTTACTAGAATGGGAAAGATATATGGATCCACCAAATTAACCCAAATCATATCAAGGATATTCCAGAGGATACACCACTCCGAGAAATCAGCATCAGCAGCCGAGCAAGATATGGATCAAACGTCCTACAAAACTTAACTAAATTGGGCCATAGCACCAAGATCACTCAATAGGACATCAAGGAAAGCCCAAGGCCAAATGGGCCAGGGGGGGGGGGTCGGCCGACCCCAAACCCTAGGTCAGCCGACCCATGGCAGAGGCCCCACTAGCCCTTCTTTCTATGGCAGTTCCCCACCGACTTACCAAGGTCGGTTCTGCCTGCAATCAATGCCATCAATGCCCGGAACCGCCTCAATTTCACCACCTTTGGAGGCTATAAATAAAAGGGTACCCCCTCAACACAACAACACAAGACACAAGTCATTCCACTCTCATTCTAGGCCAAGGACCTCTTGTATAGTAGTAGAGTAGGAGAGAGGGCAGGGGAGAAGAGAGGGGTAGTCCTCCCTTTGTGAGGACTTAGCCCAAATCTTGTACCTTGGCGGATATTATCTTATTTATAGTTTATCGTTCGTTCATAGTTCGTTTGTATTTCGTTCTTCGTTCGTTCGTCGTTCTTATTCATAAGTTAGTATTTGTGGTGATATTGATCTAGCGAGCATTATTTACTTGTCGTTATTCTTGTTATACTTGTTTACGGGATCATCGCTCCGCAAGGAATGCTCTAGCCTTCTGAAACAGTACCAGGACCGGGGTTAGAGTAGTAATCGACGGCATAGACGTGGTGTCTAGGCTAGAGGTTACCTTTGTTTGCAGCGTGCCCCACGGTTTGTAGAGGTAGGCGGCAGGTGGTGACAGCCCTGTCCGTCCCTAGTAATCCTCCATGTTCGGGTTCGTCGTAGAGCTACAGGCTGGCATGACTTGGCAGACCAGGTCTATACCAGTGTCCGAAGTAAACAAGTAGAACTTGAGTGCGTCTATCCTAAGGGATAACTAGATCTTTATTCATCCTCTCAATCCTATACTACTATCGTTCTTGTGTGTCCTTAGGTAAAACTAACCTTGCTGCAGAATATCTCCGTTCCTTGGGGAAAATAAATACGATACCTTGGAATACTCTCGGGTGAAGTGCTACAATGGTATTCCGTGCTCTTGCGGATTTATTCGTGACGTAAGAAATACCAACAAGCATTTCTGGCGCCGTTGCCAGGGAGCGATTGCTATCTCTGTAGCGAACCAGGTTTGCCCTCGTATTGTATCTCTTTTATTTATCCTTTATCCATCATAAAAAAAATTACCACATGTCCTTTCTATCCTTTTCACACCTTTACCTATCCACTTAAAAGAAAATACCAAAAAGATTTATCATGGAGCCACAACCTACAATCGAATCATTCTCTGCTCCGCGGGGCGAGCTTTTAGAGCCACCATCATCATCACAACCTATTCTTTCATCCAGCTATGAGCTTTGCCCCAGTTTTATTGCATTGATCAAAGGTCTATCCTTCTCTAGTTTTAAAGATGAAAATCCCTTTCAACGCTTGCGAGAGTTTGAGCAATTGTTTGCATGCCGATTGATCAATGGCATGACACATGAAACCTTGAAGTGAAAGTTTTTTTCCTTCTCCCTCAATGGGAAGGCGAAGCAATGGTACACTTACACCGCTAAGAGAATGAACGACGATTAGAAAGAATTGCGAAACAAATTTTGTCTAGCATTCTTCCCCGTATCCCGTATCACTGCTCTAAGAGTGGAAATAATTACCTTTCGGCAAGAAGAGGAGGAGATACTTAGTGCGGCTTGGGTTCGGTTTTGTTCATTGACCGATTCTGGCCCAGAACTTTTGCTACCCGAACCAGTTTTATTGCAGCATTTCTATTCGGGGTTAGACAGAAACACCGCACTTTATCTCGATACTGCTGCTGGCGGATCTTTTTCTCATAAAACCTTTGCCGAAGGAAAAGAGCTTTTAGAACGGATCGTAGAAAACACTCCCTTTTCCTTCGAACCGCCAGACGAACCCAAGTCGAGCTGTGAGGAGACTCCAACTGTCGAATGCAAGCCTTTGACTTCTAAATCATATCTTTCGACTATTGAGCCCTCACCCAAGCCACGAACGATGAAAGAGGACGAAGAACCTCTAGAGTTCCCGTCCAAGTTTGGGGATGTTATCTTTAGAGGCTACGGAAACACCTTGAACTCTTCCTATCAAAAACCACCAGCCTCTCCATCACCTCCCAAACCACCAATGATGTAGGAGGAGGAAGAAGATGAACCTCTAGAATACCCGATGTTCAAGGAAATCATTTTAGAAGATTATGGGAATACCTCGAATTACACCTGGGTAAAGAAACCACCTCCTTCTCCTCCCGATCCTCCTAAAGAACCTTTTCACTAGGAGGATCCGAAAGAAAACCTTTGGAAAACTTCTTTCGCCACCACTAACACTCAAAATCCATTGGCGAAACCTCACCATGATCATACGCCACTCGAGCAAGTGAAGTTCATATCTCCATTCATATCACCCGATCTTGCTCTTCATGAGGATGCAAAGTTTTCCACCCATGGAGAGGACGAGATAGAAGAAACTCTTGATCCTTATCTACCCAAACCGTCCTCTTCACCAATACCACTTGCGTCTTTTCCCTCTGGCCCTCGTTGCATCGTTCTTGACGATGATCAAGAACTCCTAGAAGAAAATCCTTCGGCCATGGAATTTCTTGAGGCATCGAATCTAGAATCCAAAGATGAATCCTTGAATGAGCATGAGAGCTTCTTCCTTGAACAACCTTTTGATACATGCTCACATCATGAATCTCTAGAGTCAAGCATCGTTAGTGCCACATCCATGCATAAGCTCTACAACCACCATAAGGCCTCCTTTAGCTATCTGTTCTTTAGGATGGTTGTAGATGCTTTTATTTATCATAAATATTGCAAATATCGTGGTTGCATTGTTGGTACAAACCATGCAGATCATTCTCCGGGATTACATCATGAAGAACATGGCGGAGAAAAGTCTGGCTCGTCGGACTTAAAATGATGATGCCCTTGCCGACTGGATAATCGGTAGTTATCTCATATTTGCTTCTCGATATTTGATTTCTCTTTCAACATGCATATTTGATTTTCCCCCGATTTGCATCCATGCATAGTTTGAATTTTCCCTGCATTATTTTGCATATTTGCTTTTTCCACAAAATTGCTTATTTGATTTTCACTTGCATTCTTGCATGTTTCAACTTTTTCAAATCATGTTTGGGAGTTTTCAAACCACTTTGCATTTTGCATGATAAAAGAAAGTGTGTTTTATTTATTTTGAGAGAATAAGTTTGGGAAAACGAATTTGTGACAACTTTGGTTGGAAAATGCTTTGAGCAATAAAATTTGAGACAAATTGGATTTCATTTCTTTATATTTGGATACAAGGTGTTTGGACTCTTCAAATTCATTACTTTTCACTCAAGCACCCTTACAAAATTCTTGCTCTTGCATTTCCCTGAGTTCTTATTGTATTTTGTCTCAAGCTTAAGAAAAAAATATTTTCTTTCTCCTTTTTGGTTTTTCCATTTGCATGCTGGAGTTTCCCAAAATAAGTTTTCTCAGGTTGGAAGTTTTCCAACTCTTCTTTTTTATTTTTGATTTAAAAAACATTTTATTTCTTTTGAATAAATTTTGAAAATGAATTCAAGACAACCTTTAGTTGGAAAAAATTTTGAGCAAAATTTTGGAGGAATTTTGGCACAACTCCTATTGACTTTTTTTCGTAGCCATTGGGGAGTTGTTAGCCAAATTGGACTTCATTTCTTTACATCTGGAGCAAGGGTGCTTGGACTCTTCAATTTCATTTCTATTTTCACTCAAGCACCCTCACAACAAAATTCTTGCTCACACATTTTGCAAAATTTTTCATTGGAATATATCCCAAGCTCAAGAAAAATATTTACATCTTCTTTTGTTTCTTCCATTTACATTTTTTCGGAGGTATCCAAAATATTTCTCCAGCATGTTGGATTTCCTCCAAAACTTTTTATTCTTCTTTGAAGATCATTCCAAAAAAAAAAAAATAAATTTGAGACAAACCCCTTTTTCGTTTTGTCTCAAACTTAAGAAAAAAAAAGAGTTCCTTTTTCTTCTTTTGGTTTTGTTTTCATGATTTGAGTTGCGAGAAAAGAAAAGTCTTGCAAGAGAAACCAACGGGAGGTCCACTTTGTTTTCACTAACATAACCCGTTCTCGAGTTTGCTCTTGTCTTCTTGCTCTTGTGTGCAGCTATGAAATGGGCCGACAAGTCGCTCATCGATGCGTTGAAGAAGGCGACAAGCTCAAACCCAAGTCACTCTCGACGTGACACATACCCTTACCCCTTTATCTAGCTCATGCCCAGCTTAAGAAGGTTGGCATGAAGAACTTCAAGAGGATCCCATGGAGGTGGACCATAATGAAAACAACACGTCAAGACTCCTCTTCGACATCAATCCCATCTTGATATGCGATGAGGAGAAGCAAGCCTACAACACTCATGGAACCGTGTCCATGCTCACTCATGAGCACGTGACCCGGAATTGCTGCACAAGACAGGTATGGATGTCAACTTCGCCAAAAATGAGAAGCCATAGGGTGGGATGTTTTTGCTTGTGTGGCGAGGAGGGTTCTCTCCTACTTGCCACACAATTTTTATGCACCCTACTAGTAGTAGACAATTGTTTGACTCTTCGGTTCTTGCTGAACGAATATCAAGTGCTTTCATGAAACAATCTTAGTCTACTACTAGGTTTCCGTAAGCAGTGCTTGCTTGATGCTTTTCTACAACTCCTAATCCTCGCAAGCATGCTCTTTGGCAAAGTATCACATTCCACCTTGTGTTTGATGCATGAATGGCTTGCTATGACTTGTGTTCCCTAAGGCGATCTTAGACCTATCTATGAGGATGAGCTTTCGTATCCCTTATGCCATAGTTTACAATATAAGAATCTCTCTTGTGCAATGCATGAACAATGGTTAGAACTTTTCAAGCAGTCAGGACCTGTTGAGTGCACCTCGTTGATTGCTCTTTTTGCTTATAGAATCTGGGCTTTAGACATTGCTTAAGTTTCTTATGTCAATGATGCCCTGATCTTTTCTCAACGAGGATTATCACGTTCATGGTCACACTCATACATAGTCCGCATGCTTCGCTTGTGCTCATCTTCATCGGCCATACAAATGAGATCCGGTTAACTAACCCAGGACTTTATTTGTATACGCTGTGAGAGCTAACCATCCCTCTCCAAGCTGGATGAGGATTGCTTTGCAGTAGTAGTGCTTTTGGCAGGGATTACTTGAAAAAGGTCAAGGAATACAGCCACGAAGGTGCCACCACCGCAGCCCCAGCCTATGAATACCTAGCAGGGTGGGAAACAACTAAGTATCCACTTGGTTGGGACCAACCCACGCAATGGTATCACATGATGGCGGCAAACAACTAAGGACCAATGTGCCAACATCAACGCCGCGCTGCAACAAAGCCCGGTCAATCTCCAGACCCACTATCAACGCATGGGGTTCAACCCCAATCAAGGGCTACGAGCAAAGAACAAGTGTGGGGGAGGTTCCCTCCCCCACTAAGGTGACTTGTATCGCAACTTGTATCTTTTAGCTTTCACCTTACATGATAAAAAAAATGTTGAAAAAGAACCTAAAGTCAAATAAAGAAATAATTTAACAAAAAACATGAATGAACTAGGCGCTTTTATTTCCCTTTTTCATACGCATAATGCGCCTTGAGCTAGTTTCCAAATTGAATAAATTTAGGCTCCCCGGTCTTTAATCCCGGTAGAGTCCTTTTTCTTTTCCACAATCTTTTGTTTTGAATAAATAAGCCAGGTACAAGAACAAGTGTGGGGGAGATCTCTCAGTTCTTCACCACACACACATTCGAGATCTCCCACCAACACGATGCACAACATCGCACTGATCAACGCGCTAAGAAGTGGAGCATCGGGCACAAAAGGCAGAGTGTGGTTGAACCTCCTGGTTCGATCGAACATCCAAAGGTCCCACATGATCTCCACTTCATCCACGGCGATGGTTTGCGCATCCTATACCCGTCTCCCTAATTCTTGAGTTCAAATAATCTTTTAGGGACAACCACTAAAATTTAACTCAATGATAAAACAAATCTTTTATCCTCTCAACAAACATACTTTCAAGTGGTTGGCCTGCATACTCTTTATTCCTCGCATCATACACCTGTTGCTTGTGAACACCAATCTCATAGGACCCCATGTTTATCTAAGTTGTTGGCGAATGATATATGGTTGGATGAGAGGAATCTTGCTTATTCTGCATAAAGTGCTTGGGAACTTTTCTTGCAAAATTTAAAATTCATAGCTTTGCACTCCTCGATGATCTTATATTCCCACCAGAGCCAAATAATGATCATATTGAAAAACCTCTACAAATGTTGCTTGTTATTACTTTGAGCTTTGTCAAATTGTTGTGACCCTTGTGAGATGCTTATCATACTTTCATGATCAAGATCACATACACATACACCACCACCACCACAAAACATGCTAAACTTCTACACTGGAAGTTAGCCACACCATTTCGTCCATCCATCCACCAAAATAAATACTCTTTCATTCGTTGTTGATGTCTCTCTAATTATTCTTGCAAAAGAGACATGGCTATCGAAAAAGAGAGAGAGAGAGAGAGAGAAGTTGAAAAAAAAAGAAGAAAAAAAAAGAAGAAGAAAGAATACTCATATTCATGAGCATGATAAAAAAAGAGAGAGAGAGAGAAGAAAGAAAAGAAAATAAGTGATAGCCATCATCTCAATATAAAAATCAGTCAAGAGAGAGATATCATCACCTCAAGGAGTATCCATCACATTCACTTTTCCATACACTTATCCACACACGTGCACTTCTTGATGAGATTGTATGACTTGTTTTCTTCTTGGATCCGGTTTTTGACTTAGCAACATAAGTAATGCAAGTATGCTCCTTTTCATTCCTACCAAGCCCCACATAAAGCCTTACATAGAAGTATGATGAAAAGAGGCAAATTAAATGCCTTGGTGAGGAATTATACACATTGAGCGATCTGAGAGTTATCATTCGAGGAGTATGAGCTATGTTTTTACTTTTGAAAATCTTTCAAAAAACCCAAGTTACTCAGCAGATGCAGCTATAATGACTCAAATCATGACCGTTCCATTCCTCAACCGCCCAAGATGACATGGTAGACACATCAAAGTTCACGGGTACAGGTATGGCTTGGAATAACTTGTATGCTAGCATCATACCAAAGAAAGTAATGTTCCACCTTAATCCTTCATCTTTACTCGAGGACGAGCAAAGGCTAATTGTGGGGGAGTTGTTGACGGCTCTTAGAACAAAAATAATTGGCAGTAAAATGTGACTTCCACTGCTTCACACAAGTGGCCTGAGAGATTTGCTTGACTCTGTTCAGGACCAAACTTGGACCGGCGGTGAATTCCGGAGCTTGCCAGTCGATTTTCCCTGCAAATCGACAAAGACAAGAAACGCGTGTAAAATTCCTGGGCTATCGGCCCCGGACAGGCCGATGCGTAACCGCAGTCGATTTAGTGGTTAAATAAAAGATT
Source organism: Eragrostis nindensis (assembly GCA_012490785.1). Classification (NCBI taxonomy): domain Eukaryota; kingdom Viridiplantae; phylum Streptophyta; class Magnoliopsida; order Poales; family Poaceae; genus Eragrostis; species Eragrostis nindensis. The sequence goes on from JAAXCT010000201.1 coordinate 393,961, forward strand.
ATAATAAATGCTCGGCTGACGGCTAGAAACGAATCGGCATGTTCGTGATAGTAAATACTCGCACGATAACTAAAGCAGAAACATGCATCAAAATCAACAATCGGCAAACATGTAATCGACAAATAGCTATCGGCAAGCATCATGGTAAAGTAAATCGGCATCGGCAAATAGGGTTCAAACCTTCACTTGAACAAGATGAATGAGATATTTAAAAGCACACAAGCATAGATTTGAACGTGGTAATCAATCGGCTAAACACCCCGAAAGAACAATTAAACCAGTAGCAACTAATTATACCCATAATCTAACGATCGCTTCACCGAGGACACGTCAACTAAGTGAAGTAAAACAGGACACGTTAAACTGTTCTACACGATCGGCAGATACGGGTATAATCGGCAACTACCAGTCCCAGATACTTAGCCAATTAAATCTAGTTCTTAGCAACTGTTTCGCCGAGGACACGTCAACTAAGCGAAGTAGATAGGACAAGTCAAACTAACTACCCAGTCGCTACGAACAGATCTAATCAACTAATCATCTTAACCGTGACTCGAATAACTAGATCAAACAGGGAATCGGCATCGGCAACCGTAACAAAGAACTGGACTAGGTCTTAAACAATTCCAAGTAGTCGATGCATAATACTGAACCCTAGATCGATCTAAATTACCGGATAACTAGCAGCCACATCGATTTCTAATATGGACAAGTCGACATACTAAAGATCGATGCGCTTACCTGACGAAATCCAAGTCGAAACCGGAGCCCCGATGGACGCTGATGTCGACGAAAATCCCGTCGAGAAGTTGTGGCGATGCGTCGAAAAGTGATTGTATTGATTGATAGCCTTTTTTATAATACTCACGGGTCTATATTTATACACCTGAGGCAAGACTCCGACCCGACCATGATTAGGTCAACCTTTCTAAACTTGGAAAAAAGAATCAAAAAAGGACACACAAACCCACACGTGCGCGTTTCCACGATTTCTTCGGCTTCATGATCACCTGTGGGCCACCACTTTGCACAAAATCTTTTTCCACCCGGCGTATACCCCGTCACCTCACTGATAATGGGCCCTGGGCCAAAATTTGGTGTCAACACATGCCCCCCCAAGCCGGGGTATGGAATCTCCATGCGCTGGATTGTTTCCTCATTTCTCGCGCCTCCTCGTTTCTCGCACCGTACTCAACGCACCTGCAACGCCTCTTCGCATTTCGCGCCGCCTGCAGCATGTCCCGTCTTATAAATAGATGCCATCTACCACATCTCTCTTCTACCTTCCGCCGGCGCGACCCTTCATATTCTCTTCTCTCTCTCTTTCTCCATCAACTCCGGCGACCATCTTCCAAGGAACGAAAGCTTTACGGGACGCTCGCATCTACACTCCTCCACCGCAATGGCACAGCTTACTGCTTCCTCCACCGCCGTTCCCCAGGTAACAGTCCTCTACTCCATTCTTGTTCTTGAGATATAACTATCTGTTCTTGAGATGTACTGTAGAGTTCTTCAGTTCATGAGCCATCCCCACTCTTCTTTAGAGCCTCTGCCTGATTAGATTTATTTTCATTGTTTCTAGGAACTGCAAAACCAGATCTTGATCCCCACAGAACTTGCCACACACCGTTTCTTGGGACCTATGGGCGATCCTGATCGAATAACCTTCATCTGCAGCGAAACTCTTCTCTTAGGATGCCTTTCAAGAGATCACCGGTCTCATTAGAGACATGGATAGGCAGCTTCAGATCATGGCCCACTATCATCCCAGGCTGGCGTGAATGGTTTCTCAGAGTCAAGGCCACCAAATCGGCAATATGGGAAACCGTCGGCATAGAGCACTGTTTAGAATTATCTCTTGCCAATATGAAGAAAAATGAGCCAATGCTGTCGGCATCTTGTTACTTCTGGTCCGACGCAACAAATGCCTTCCTTTTCGGCCATGGACCAATGACACCTACCCTGATGGACGTCAAAATGTTTGCCGATCTGGACATATCAACTAATGCAAGCCTCCAGAGTCTGAAAGTCAAACCTCAGCATCAGTTTGATGTCAGAAGCATCGACGGATGGAAGAAATACATCACCACCTTCCGGGGCACAGGACCAGTGACAGACAGGTAGCACGCAACCTTATTGATGATGTGGCTGGAGCACTTCTTTTTCCGTGGAGCCCAACTCAATCCCGTATCCAATCTGCAGAACTTAGCAGAAAGATTGGCAGCTGGCACTCAAATGCCCATCGGCAAATACCTGCTCGGTGCCCTTTATTCTTCACTTCATCAGGTTGCCGATAAGCTTTGGCACAATACTCCAATCGGCAACATCAGCGGCCCATGGTGGTTCCTTCAAATGTGGCTCACGCTGCACTCCTACAAGGCCATGGATCTTCAAGATTTACACTTGTTCAGATTCCCAACCCCCAATCAAGTCGGACACCGATGCACTTCTTTAGGAGAAGCTCTGGTGTCGATAGATGGACTTGGTATGGATGCCGATCACTTGGCTTCATACTTCAAAGCCTTCTATAGAGGCATCACCAATGATCATCTCGATTGGTTCCCCTACGGAAATCCTGAGATCATGGAACACTTCGAGATCCCTTTCACCTTCCGGGCTGACAATCCCCTTCAGAACGCAGTATCGGCAACCATCTTCATAACTTGCGTCAAACCCTGCATTTTGCCGACAGGACTGAACGCATCAGGCCGATTGAACCCATCGTATGAATTCTATAGCCCTTCATTCGCTGCAAGACAAATGGGTCTCGGCCAGCTTCCTCCCAGTCTCTTTTATGCCGATAAGGTCAAGGCCCGCGCAACCATCACATCAACTCTGGAGTACCCTTGGCTATTCGGCCTGACCGATAACCTGCACCTTGGTCATATCGACAACTTGGTCTTGGCTCCTTCTTGCACAAGGCTCTTCAGACAATGGTGGGCAGAATGGTCAAGACACCTCCAATGCAACAACACAGCATCTCTTGTGTCCAATCTTCAACTCTCTGACCCAATAGGAGAGGTAACCGATCTCAATCACTACTACCTTTTCTCATCGACAAATCATCAACTATAATTCTTCTCTTATTTTGCAGTCTGACGTCGAAGATGCACCTACACCGAGTAGCAGCGGAATCGGCATTGTGTATGTTGCTCCACATCCAGAACCCGTTCTTGGCTCCGACGTGCCAACACCGGCCCGAGTCCTTAAAGGCCAATCTTCTGGGACAAAACGAAAAGGCCCTCGTACCAAAGTCGCAGCGAAGCGTCATAGAGCTCTTCTGAAACAACCAAGCTCTGTACCAACTCCTCCCAGCAGCCCAATAATCATTCTTATCTATATAATCATTTCAGGATTTAGCAAATATAGACATCTAACCTTTGTTTCAATTTCAGGGCAACTCTGGAGAAGACATTGAAGAAGTTGAGGTCCCCTCTGTTGAAGCCCATGCCGATACTGAAACTGAAACCGTCGATCCCCAACAAGCACCGGCTGACATTGCTTCAGAAGAAATCGGCATCGGCACTCAACAAGCACCAGCTGGCATTGCTTCAGAAGAAATCGGCATCAATACTCAGCAAGCACCAGCTGGCATTGCTTCAGAGGAGATCAGCATCGACACTCAGCCTCAGGTTTGCTCTCAAAACTTGTTCATCGGCATTCATACCTTCATTAATCTCTTTCAACAGACACAAGGGCAAAGAGAAGAAGAATCGGCAAACCCTTCTGTCGAGGAACCTGAAGCTACAGCAACACCTGCCCAGAACATTCCAGAGAGTAGCCGCTCAGATCCTGGAGCGTCTTCTTCTCAAGCCATCCCCGTCGATGTCGATGTCGATCTATCTCAGGTAATAAATGCCGATCTATTTCCTTCATCAACTCACCATCTAACCATCTTTTATATCCACAGGCACGCGTGGTAGAGCCAATCGTTGCCATGCATCATCGACAACCACTGCCAATCGACGTCCGCAATGAGCTGATCGAGCTGGAAGCCAGGCTTGAGCATGCGAATATAGAAGACCTCACCCGCAACGCCAGCTCAGTCCGTGCCAGATTTGAAGTAATCCAGAATCGGCTTCCAAGAGACCTGATGGTTGCACTTCATCCGGTGGCATACATAGAGTTTCGGCGCTTGGATTATGAACTTGCCCAGGAAAACATCAAATGCCGATCCAAGCAGCACCAACTTGTCTCGGAAGCAGAAAAGGCTCTTCAGCTCTCACAGCAAGAATTGGAGAAATACAACTCCATGAAGAATCGGCTGACGGAAGAAGAGAATCGGCTAACTCAGCTGAAACAAGAAGCCGAAGACTTGAGGGCAGCTCTGCAAGCTAAAGAGCAAGAAATATCGGCATCGGAAGAGACCATGGCCAGAATCAATGCAAGTATACTCCAGCAAAAGGACTTGGTCACTGCCTCCATTGAAGCTTCAGAACGCGACTGGGCATCTGTACCTGCAGAGATCGAATCCGACGATAATGACAACTATGTTCTTGCTGAAATCGATCAACTCCGCACTCACGCACTGGATGTAATCCGCGATTATTTGTACCCCCGTCGTACATGAGCTTGTAATCATTAAATACTTTGTTCTGTTGACCACTGTAATATATATCTGCTTGTGCTTTCTTTTGTTCTTCCTTTATTCTTCCTAAGGGCGATACCATCAGCATCGGCCATCTCAAAGGCGACTACTTACCGAAACGATTATCTCGCACACCAATCGGCAACTTGACTTTCCAAACTAGATCTCCCTCATCAAATTGCTTGGTCACCACCTTCTTATTATAATGCCGAGCCACCCGTGCTTTATTATCTTGAATTTTCTTCAACGCAACCAACCGCTGCTGATTGACATCTTCCAATTCATCCATCATGAGATCATGATACTGCTCTGCTGTCAATTGATTATGCAAATCAACTTCCTTGACCCTGCATTGACTTCCCACGGCAAAACAGCTTCATGCCCATAAACCAATTGATATGGCGTTACTTGTACCGATCCATGACGAGACATTCGATATGCCCATAACGAATCGACTAACGAAGTATGCCACTTCCTCGGCTGATCTCTAATCTTGTGCTTAATCAACTTGATCAAGGACTTGTTTGAAGCTTCAGCGTGACCATTTGCTTGGGCATAATATGGCGACGAATTTAACAATTTAATACCCATATCATCAGCAAAATCTCTGAACTCTTCAGAAATAAAGATAGAACCTTGATCTGTAGTGATAGTCTGAGGAATACCAAATCTGTAGATTATGTGCTCCTTAACAAAAGCAATCACATCCCTCGAGGCCACACTCCCGTAAGGTACTGCTTCAACCCACTTGGTGAAATAATCTGTAGCCGCCAATATATATTTGTGCCCCTTACTAGATGAAGGATTAACTTCACCGATCATGTCGATTCCCCATCCTCTAAACGGCCACGGCTTGATGATAGGATTCATTGCCGATGTCGGAGCTCTCTGAATCGATCCATACTTCTGACAATCTTGGCAGCCTTTATAATATTTAAAACAATCCTCGAGTATGGTAGGCCAGAAATATCCACCTCTTCTGATCAACCACTTCATCTTGTATGCCGATTGATGAGTCCCACAAATCCCATCATGAACCTCAATCAGCATCTTCTTGGCTTCATCGGCATTCAGACACTTCAACAGAATCCCTTCCAAAGTCCTGTAATAAAGCTGATCATCCACTAAAACATACTTCATTGCTTTATACTGTAGCTTTCTGGATGTCTTCTGGGTTGGATCCTTCAAATAGCCCATGATTTCAATCCTCCAATCTTGCAAATCGACATCGGCTTCATTAGCGACACACCCTATAACTAGCCGATACCCAGATGCATGCTGAGCCAAATCATTAGCTTCAGAATTCATTTGTCGAGGAACATGGCTAATTGTGATATGCTTGAAACTCTTCATTAGATCTTGACACCTCTGATAATAATCCCGAAGCACTTCATCTTTCCATTCATATTCACCATTCAACTGCCCCACAATCAGCAAAGAATCCCCAATGACTTCAACAAAATCGGCATTAGCTTCCTTCAACAGTTGCAGTCCCTTCAACACAGCTTCATATTCAACTTGATTATTAGTATGAGCTTCAACCGTGAACGAAAACTCAAACCTGGACCATTTAGGGGTAACGATAACAATACCGATACCACATCCATGTTTGCAAATCGACCCGTCGAACAGCAAGCGCCATGGAACTGGCTCCACCATACCTTCATCATGCCCCCCATGCTGAACTATCAAATCGGCAAATACCTGGGCCTTCACAGCTTTAGCAGACTCATATTTAAGATCAAACACTGCAATCGCCAACATCCACTTCCCAAGCCTGCCCTTCAATACTGGAGCGGACAAGATGTATCTGACGACATCGGCTCGACAAACAATAGTGCACTCTTTGGACAACAGATAATGTCTCAACAAGAGAAATAAAGGCATAAGCATAACCTTTCAATTTCAGAATATCTGGTCTCTGCATCCACCAATAGCCGACTGAGATAAAAGATAATCCTCTCATCGCCATCTTGTACTTGTGTCAATGCTGAACCAATACACTTGTCATCGGCAGATAAATACAACTTGAAAGGAATACCTGGCATAGGTGGCATTAACACAGGTGGTGAGATTAAATATTCCTTGATGTCATCAAGAGCCTTCTGATGTTGGGCTTCCCATCGAAATTCCTGATCTGCTTTTAACTTCAACAATGGAGTAAAAGCATTAATTTTCCCAGAAAGATAGAAATAAATCTCCTTACGAAATTAATCTTGCCGATCAGAGATTGCAATTCCTTTTTACTGGTAGGAGGTTGATCTTCTTGATGGATTCCATGCTCTTAGGACCAATTTCAATTCTCCTTTCATGCACAATGAAGCCCAGAAATTGACCTACCGATACACCAAAAGCACACTTGTGCGGATTCATCTTCAAGCCGTACTTCCTAGTCCTCTCCAGCACTTGCCGCAAATCGGCAATATGATCTTCGATCGATTTAGACTTCACCATCACACCATCAATATAAATCTCCACCAATCGGCCGATCAAATCATGATAGATGAAATTCATTGCCCTTTGATACGTAGCACCAGCATTCTTCAACCCAAAAGTCATCACAACCCATTCAAACAATCCCAAGGCTCCTGGACACCTAAATGCAGTCTTCATAATATCTTCTTCAGCCATGAAAATCTGATTATATCCTGCATTTCCATCCATGAAGCTCAAAATCTTGTGTCCAGCAGCAGCATCGATCAGCACATCTGCTATTGGCATCGGGTACTCATCTTTGGGTGTAGCCTCATTCAAATCTCTAAAATCAATGCAAACCCGCATCTTCTCGTTCTTCTTGATCACTGGGACAATACTGGATACCCACTCTGCATATCGGCATGGTCGGATAAACTTGGCATCATACAACTTTGTAATTTCTTCTTTGACAGCATCATAAATCTTCGGATCAATTCTCCGATTATGTTGTTTAAACGGCCGATACCCAGGTTTGATGGGCAATCGGTGCTCAACAATGTCTCGACTCAGGCCAGGCATCTCGCTATAATCCCAAGCAAAACAATCTTTATATTCCTTCAACAATGCTATCAACTTTTCCCTAAACTCTTTACAAATCTTCTTACTAATAAACGTCGACCGAGGCTTTCCTCTAACTCATCGACTGATACAAAACCATGACCAAGTTTTCCATCCTCTCTTTCGTCGATCGGCTGATTGTCGATTGCTTCTTTCTTCTCATCTTCCATCGGCCGATCAACGTCCAGGTCCAGTAGTTGCTACAGCAACCGCGGGGTCACCGATCCCTCCGTGATGCAGACACCCTCATCGGTAACGTCCAATGCTTCACCTTCGCAGTAAGTCCCTGATATGCACGGCAAGTTTTCCACCATCATCGGCAAAAAGTCTGCAGTTGCCACACTCACCGATCTATCAGCTTGAATAGTCTCCACCTCGTCGCCGACCCACTGGATAAGGAGCTGATGCATTGTGGAAGGGATACAGCAATTAGCATGAATCCAATCCCTACCCAGCAGTACGGCGTACGATCCCTTGCCTTCAATTACGAAAAACGTCGTCGGCAAGGTCTTGCTTCCAACAGTAACCTCGATATTGGTGACTCCTTTAACCTCAGAGCTCCTGCCCCCATAATCTCTTAAGGTCATATTGGTCTTCGTCCACTCTTCAGGTAACTTGCCGATCTTCCTGTAAGTCACCATCGGCAAGACATTAACAGCAGCACCACCATCGACCATCATCTTGCTCATCGGCTTGCCATTGATAAAACCATTGAGATACAAAGCCCTCAGATGGAGATGATCGACACCAGACGGCTTCTCAAATACTGCTTGCTGTGGACCTAACAACAACTCGACAGAAGCTTCTTCTTCCGATTCATTAATACTCAAAGAACTAAATTCTCGTGGCAACATAAATACCATATTGACAGGAGCTTCAACTTCATGTACCTGAGATTTGACTTTCGGTCTCCATATCTTCCTGGTCTTAGGCCCCTTGTCATAATCGTCCTTCTGGTTCACCTCCCTGTTTAGCTCCCGGCAACGTGTCCTCTGTACTCTTCTCTTCTGTGTCTTGGTAAAAATACCACTCGAACACCATTGACCTTCTTCTGTAAACTCACCCTGATAATCTTCTTCATGGTCTTCAACTTGATTAACAGGACCAAGTCTCTCTTGCACAAAAACTCTTGACGCCAACCTCCCTTCAAAGCGATCACGCGGTTGCCTCAGAGGGACCCTTCTTGAGGTGCCAACTTCCCTGTACAGCTCTCCAGATCGCCTGCTACAACCTGGCAACCTTCAATCGGTGGTAATTTCATACCCTGCTCCCAACAATACTGGAAAAAAGGGCAATTCCAGTGTGGGTCATCATCACTAGATCTCCTATCTTCCCTCTCTCTTTTCCTCGAGTACTTCCCAATCAATGCAGCAGATCCCCCGATCATGTTGACTGGAAAAGGATGTCCATCAATTTTCATCGGCTTTTGACCAGAAAACCTGATACGATCGCTCTCAATTGCCGATTGGATCTGTTGTCTAAACACCTTGCACTCATTGGTGTGATGAGAGGGAGAATTATGCCACTTGCACCACTTGATTTTCTTCAATTCCTCAGCTGAAGGCAACGTGTGATTAGGTGGGAGTTGAATAAGCTTTTCTTGCAACAACAGATCAAATATCTTGTCGGCTTTATTGATATCAAAGTCATATTTCTTCTCCTCTGCCTTCTGCTTGACCCACGGACACATAACAGACTTCTTATTCCTGGTCCACTCAGCGAGAGCAACTTCATCGTCATCATCAGAATCAGACGAGTAATCGGCATAAGCCGCTTGATATTGTCTGCCACGTGTATTCTGGATGCGTCCTTCCTGGATCGACGCCTTCTGAACGAGCTGTGCTAAACCATCGACCTCCTGAGGCACAAATTTGTCCCTAATCTGAGGCAGTAAACCCTGATAAGCAATCTCAGCCATTTGACGATCTGTCAAATTCAGGTTATAACACCTGCCACGGATGATTCTGAACCTCTGCACGAAATCGGCAACTGACTCCCCAGCCTTCTGTCGAACAGCTGTCAAATCTGATATGCTCAACTCTGTCATGCCAGTAAAGAAATAGAAGTGGAACTTCTTCTCCAAATTGGCCCAATTTCGTACGGATCCCGCAGGAAGCGAAGTGAACCATGAGAATGCCGATCCAGATAATGACAGAGGAAACAAACGGACTTTCAATGCATCTTGTGCCGATGCCTCTCCCAACTGCGCCAAATATCGGCTGATATGCTCCACTGTAGAGACATTGTCTTGCCCAGAGAATTTAGAAAACTCTAGCATCTTGTATCGTTGTGGCAAGGCAACTTGTTCCATCCATTCTGGATTCGGACGTCGATACACAAAGCTCTGCTCTCTGGGCTTGAGATCAAACTGCTCTTTCATGAGTTCAGCTAACCTGGCGACTATATCCTCTGACGCATTCTGTCCTTGCCCCCCAGCCGATTGGGGTGGTTGGTGTAACTGTGGCTGTACCTGAGCAGGATGCTCTCTATTGTAATGCTCACTGTAATCCACCACCCTATGATAACCTTGCGGTATTTCCTGGCTAAACAATGCAGAGTTGACATTGGGAGCCACATGATACCTTGTCTGAGAAGTTTGACCAATCCTTGGTTCAGCAGACGTTCTACCTACTTCCATCCTCTGCATGGACATCGGCGCCGATTCTGTATTTGGATTAGGAAGGTTTGGCGCCGATACCCGATTTGTTCCTGCAGCCAAAGCTGGAGCACTTGGAGACCATAGCTCTGGTGGCATACCATATGGTTGCCTTTGCTGACCAGCACTTGTCTCTTCTTGAGTCGTGGGTTGACCACCAGGATGTGCAGGGCGTACAGGCGTAGTAGCTGGTGCGGTAAATGACGGCCCCACAAATCCAGGCTCAATCTGCAGGGTTCTATCAGCAACGGCCTTGATCATGTTGTACACAGTGTTGACAAGCACTCCTGATTGGTTAACAAAAGCATTGTGACCCGCAGCATTCACAACTTCATCCAGCAAAGCTCGATCTGGCAACTTTGCAGCTTTTATTGCAGCCAATTCCTCTGCACTCAGTACTACTGGTGGAGCTGATATTGACGTAATCTTGCCACGTGTTATCTTGATCGTGTCAAAGTATTTAATCAGACACCCGAACGGGTAATTCTGATATTGCTTTTTCTGATCCAAAGACATCTTCTCCCAAGCGAGCAACTCATTGTTGCTAGTTATCTCAGAAGAATCTTTGTCATCTCGAACAACTGGTGCAGGAATCCAGACCTGATGACCTTTACCATCAACGAGCAAGTTCCCATCATCAGCAATAGCTTGAACGAACGCCATCTCTATACTTGATTGTGTCCCACTGGGCGTGCCAAAAAGTGTGTTGGCAGTAAAATGTGACTTCCAGTGCTTCACACACGCGGCCTGAGAGATTTGCTTAACCCTGTTCAGGACCAAACTTGGACCGCGGTGAATTCCGGAGCGTGCCAGTCGATTTTCCCTGCAAATCGACAAAGACAAGAAACGCGTGTAAAATTCCTGGGCTATCAGCCCCGGACAGGCCGATGCGTAACCGCAGCCAATGTTGGTGGTTCAATAAAAGATTATAATAAATGCTCGGCTGACGGCTAGAAACGAATCGGCATGTTTGTGATAGTAAATACTCGCACGATAACTAAAGCAGAAACATGCATCAAAATCGACAATCGGCAAACATGTAATCGACAAATAGGTATCGGCAAGCATCATGGTAAAGTAAATCGGCATCGGCAAATAGGGTTCAAACCTTCACTTGAACGAGATGAATGAGATATTTAAAAGCACACAAGCATAGATTTGAACGTGGTAACCAATCGGCTAAACACCCCGAAAGAACGATTAAACCAGTAGCAACTAATTATACCCATAATCTAACGATCGCTTCACCGAGGACACGTCAACTAAGTGAAGTAAAACAGGACACGTCAAACTGTTCTACACGATCGGCAGATACGGGTATAATCGGCAACTACCAGTCCCAGATACTTAGCCAATTAAATCTAGTTCTTAGCAACTGTTTCGCCGAGGACACGTTAACTAAGCGAAGTAGATAGGACAAGTCAAACTAACTACCAAGTCGCTACGAACGGATCTAATCAACTAATCATCTTAACCGTGACTCGAATAACTAGATCAAACAGGGAATCGGCATCGGCAACCGTAACAAAGAACTGGACTAGGTCTTAAACAATTCCAAGTAGTCGATGCATAATACTGAACCCTAGATCGATCTAAATTACCGGATAACTAGCAGCCACATCGATTTCTAATATGGACAAGTCGACATACTAAAGATCGATGCGCTTACCTGACGAAATCCAAGTCGAAACCGGGGCCCCGATGGACGCTGATGTCGACGAAAATCCCGTCGAGAAGTTGTGGCGATGCGCCGAAAAGTGATTGTATTGATTGATAGCCTTTTTTACAATACTCACGGGTCTATATTTATACACCCGAGGCAAGACTCCGACCCGACCATGATTAGGTCAACCTTTCTAAACTTGGAAAAAAGAATCAAAAAAGGACACACAAATCCACACGTGCGCGTTTTCGCGATTTCTTCGGCTTCATTATCACCTGTGGGCCACCACTTTGCTCAAAATCTTTTTCCACCCGGCGTATACCCCGTCACCTCACTAATAATGGGCCCTGGGCCAAAATTTGGTGTCAACAACTAGCTGCACTTTTTACCCTCAAATCAGACCAGACTGCTCACATATTCAAGAACGGTTTGGTAGATGAAACAGCCGTTCATAGGATCGTCTGGTGGTCGAAATTTTATAACAAAGGATCGTCCTTTGACGGGTTGTCCCTTGACCGTTCGGTCGGTCCTTTCAAATAAAGCTGTAGACCGTTGCAACAAACGGATCGTCCGGTGCCTTGCTCTGAGAACGGAGTATCGTCCGGTGCCTTGCTCTGAGAACAGAGTATCGTCTGGTGCCTTGCTCTGAGAACAGAGTATCGTTCGGTGCCTTACCGAAATTGTCTACAGCCCCAAGCGACACTGACGCACCATTGCCTTCGGTTCCCTGCATGTCTGCACCCACATGCTTGCATCGCGAGAATCCCACCCCCCAACCCCCACCCACAACTCGAGTGTTTTTCCGCCGCGGCTCAGAGCAAAGGAGCCCTATAAAAATTAGAGGGGATGAATAAGCAGGGATCGGTGTCGGTGATGGGGAGTGCTTCTGGCTCTCTCGGCGACGACCAGGTATAAATTCTCGCCCGAGTCCCCTGCCATAAGACGCTTCTCAACATGATGTACGCGAAAAAGGCGTGGCGAAAGCGGCTGTATTCGCCGAAGTTTCGCTGAGAGTTTTGCAGCCTACACTTGGGGCTGCCACGACTCGGCTGTTTCATCAATGAATCCTTCTTTGCAAACATCGATCCTTGGCTTGCCTCTTTCTGCATCACTAGAGATTGTGATCCGAAGATCAACGCCATTGTTAAAAAAGGGGACTTCTTCCTCGCCAAAGTGCTCAATCTTTCTAGTAGTGAAACTATCAGCTGGAACATTGCTGGCTGCATCGACGGATTACTACTTCTGGTGAATCCTGTTACGTGAAAGTTCGTGGTGTACAACCCAATGACGAGATGGTCATCTGATGTATTTGATTTTCTCGGTGATGAGATTGTGTGGGACGATCTCATTGGGACGCCTCATCTGTACCCTCCCGTTTTGGTCCGCTCGGATGCGGAGCCAAACTCCTTTCGTGTCATAGTTCTTGCTAGTGACACCGGGAGTAGGGTACGGGCTTTGGTCTTCTCCTCGACTGAAATGAAGTGGTCAGTTTATCCATGGCAAGAAGTCGCTCTGTTTAATTTTAACCTGAATCATCCGGACCTTGGCTCGATCGGCAACAAGTCCCTATACTGGGGTTACACAGATAGCAGTTATCTACTGGCACTCGATAAAGCATCATTGGAATTCTCCAATATTGAGCTCCTGGGGGAACTGCGACCCGCAGCCGCGGATGAGGCTTCCTCAGATTATTGTTTGGGAGAAGCTGAGGGCGCAAAACCTTGTGTCGTTGCCACACGGGGTCTAATCTTTCAAGTATTTATGCGCGCAAGTAGTCCCGATGGGGTTGAAAGGTGGGTGCTGGGGGAGACCATTGACTTGACCGATGACCTGAAGGAGCTGTTACCAGTACACATATATGCAGAGGGGCATATTCTTTTTGTTAGAGATATATGTTTTCATGGAATCACTGAGAAAACTATGTTTTTTGATGCATTGTATCCTGGTGGCTATGCTGTACCTCACTAGTTCCTATCCCTACGTCTGGATACAACACAAATGCTGTAGAAGCTGTTCAGTGGTACTCTGGAGACTAAGAAATATCCGTACTTCATCGGGTGGCCTTCTAGCAACATTGATGGCTAACCGGGTGGGTTAGAAAAGGATATGTACTGTTTTATTATGATTCTACGTTGTGTATTTGCTGGACTCATCAGCATAAGGATGTGCTACGTTTTGTAATATTTGTCCGTAGCTTCATGTGAACCAAATGCCGAAACAATGTCATTCTATGTATCAATTTCGTCTTTTAGTCATAATTTGCATCAAACGTCGCCACTATGAACCTCGGCGAACTGAAACTGGAATGCGCTTGCTAACACTTTTTTGTGATCTCATTCAAAGCTGAAACTGTGGCGTTCATAGGATCGTCCGGTGGTCGTAATTTTAGAACGGAGGAACTTCCTTTGTCAGGTTCTCCCTTGAACCTCTTGTTGCTCGCACGTTACACACGTATTATGGTTGCTGGTTACAAAAGCATAGCCTGTTCATCGTTGCAGCGCGCCATTCGTTGTACGAGCCATTTCGCCATCCTATATATATCAGATTCTCCATCTTTTTGTTCACGATTTTTCTCGATCTAGTTCAACGTTAAGTAGCGGTAGCGCACATTGAAATAATATTGTAGACCGTTGCGACAACGGATCCTCCGATGCTTTATCACCGAGAACATAGTATTGTCTGCTGCGTGCGTTCTCGCATGACCGTTCTATCATCTCCGTTCGAGGTTTGAGCTGAAACTGGAGACTGTTGACAGGATCGCCCGATGATCGAACATTTTAGGAAGAGGATTGTCCGGTGAATAATAACTGTGTACCGTCGAACGCTGCTTCAACGGAAGGCGGCACTCTTTCCGCTGCCACGTTGCCCCCCTCCTCCCCTGCGAGGTCTACGGACTGGGATCAGCTGGGCAGCCGCGGCCTGCATTCTCGCATGGCCGTTCTATCCTCCGATCAGAGCTAAACATTACAATCCAATCCAATACATTATTACTTTGTCTAAAAAGATACAATTACCTTGACCAATACAATTGTAAAAAAAAATACAATTACTTTGACCACAAATAAAAATTATTCTGCACTCGGAAAAAAAATACTCTGTCCTCGCATTAAAACCTCGCATGTTCGAATCGAACAAGGAAGAAATGTACGATTAATGTATCTCTCCAGTATCTTCTCTTTGAGTTAATTACCTCTTTGTCATCCGCGGCTGAAGTAGTCGTCGCGGCAGCCACCTCGGAGTTGGTGTCGGTGTCCTCGTTACCTAAAGAAGAATGAGAAGACTGCACCTTGGAGCCGGGTTCTTGCTTGTCCTTGTTATCTGTAGAAGACCATGAATTCTCCAACTGGGAGACGGCGTCGTGCTGGGCTTTCTGATCTGAAGAGGAATGCGCAGGAGACGGAGTACCGTTGAGAGAAGTGGGGGCCTTTGCCGTAGAGTAGCATCGGAACCCTGATCTACAGGTTTCATCTCTGTCGCCCCCGCTAAAATGTCGGAGCATACCCCGTTAATCAATGAAGTATGTTCATGATATTGTGTGTCAATCAAACCAGTGGGCTGCAGCGAACCCATAAACATCACGAGTTGAGGCTCTGGTCCACCAACAGAGACAGGCGGCTCTTCTAACAGAGGTGGGCCCTGATTTTTTGCGACTGTCGGAGAAAAAGCTTGGACCATGGCATGATTAAAACGATCCTGGTTTTCCAGCCGCTTCAGTAACTTTGTCAGCATCTGCTCGTTACTCTTGTACCTCCTATGAAGCTCCTCAAACGTCATGACGCACTGCTCAAGCAAAGTTTTGTTTCGTGCCATTTTTTGTTGAGCCCCTTCCATCATCTTTTCCTGGCCTGCCAACTTCATCATCACGTCATCAGCGGCCAATGTCACCGATTCATGAACAGTTGATTTGGAGCCCGAACCGCTTGCCTCATGTTGGCGTGGGCCTCCCATTGGCAGCAGCTCAATGTAGTCGTCATCGCTTCCACTCGCAACATCCAACACAATCTCTTGGTTTTGGATTTGGTAGGTTAACTTGGAGGTTAGCCTGACTACCTCCAGCACACTGATCAGTTGTTGGGTGCATGTCAATGCCATGAATCATGTCCCTCTGGCCACGGCGTCTGCCTCTTAGTGAAGACGGCGTGTACGGGGGGAAAGACAACGATGACATCTTGTACTTCTCTTGGGACCTTCGCTTGCTCATCTGACTTAGAAAGAGCGATATGAATTGAGCGTACGGCAACTGTCAGGAGAAGAACATCCCATCAAAGATGACATCCTCAATCTCAGAAAGTAAAAAGTCCACAATGTCGAACGCTTGGCCAGTCATGATGCAAAGAAGAAGCCATTGCTGAAGACTAGTGATGGTCTGATCATTGGGGATCTGTGGTAACAAGGTCCTCCTCAGTGCCCTGTGAACCACCTTCGCCTCTGGGTTAAGCAAGGTAGGTGTGCGGTACAATGATCCAACTGTCAGGTCGTCACCAAAAAGCGTAATCACCTCCTCGCCTGTAGGGAAGTTAGTAGCGACCAAAGCACGGCGAGGTGGGGGTGCATCTCCATACGCTAAGTTATGTAGACACCTTCTGGTGTGAAGATCAACTCCGAGAAGTCCAGCTAACTCCTCTCTTGTGATTTGCATCTGTGATTCTCAAAGATGAATGAGATATAACTTCAGTCAATAGGAACCCAAAGTGTAGCATAGAAAACTTCGACCCATTCCATGACATATCTGCTATGCGGTGAAACTGAATCACTCAATCCCTTGAATCTTTCAAAGTACGCAGAGATGTTGGCAGCCCCCGATGCTCTCTTCAGAACTTCCCAGTCCAGTGTCCTGTGTTGAAACAGCTTGACTTTCATCAGATTCTAGGAGTGCATCAAACTCTTCCGGGTAATAGTCAATAAACCAGTGTCTCCTCGAAACCAATCATCTTCTGGTACATCGCGTAACCTTCTAATCTTCCTATTGCCGGCGCCCCTCAGATCCATCAACGGCTCATCTTCAGCTGGTGGTTGTTCTTCTTGCTCGGTGTACTCCTCATCGTCTGGACCCGAAGTACACTCAGTTAAGCGATGCCGCTTCTTGCTATAACCCTCCGGAGGCATCGTCGTTCCAAGTCTCTTGTTCATAGAACGGATCCCACCTCGTGCACGCGCATAACCGAGACGATGATTGGCCTAGGTACCTACTGTCTTAACCTCAGTGATCTGCTGTAAAGTCGATCTGGCTCTCTGCCTCGACTGGGGACCAGATGTCAAGGCATGAGTGACCACAGGCATCATCCCTGATCGCTGATTGTTCCCAACAAGGGCAGCAGCACCCCGTCCTCGCAGCGAGCGTGATTGCTTGGTACGAGCCATCTGTCAGAATTTTTCTATGAATAACTGAACATAGTGGCGAAGAAAAACTTGGGTATGTCTATTGCTCGAAAAAGGAGAAAAAAAATGGGGTCTCACCACTGCAGAAGATGAAGAGGGCGATGGGGAACCACCCAGCGTAGATCGCCGGCAACAGACCTCGGATTTCCGGAAACGTGGCGGCGAAACGCTGGAGCTAGGGTTACGCGGCCGGGGTCTGGAATCCGCAGAAGACGGCGGCAGTGACTCTATTCTCTAGTGCCTGGGCTGGGTTACGGCAGCCGGAGGAGAGACAAGGTGGTGAGGCCGGCTATGCGGTGCTCTGTATCAGCGTAAGGGGAGAGAGGCAGCTCGGCGGCGCGGATGAGATAGAGGCGGAGCGAACGAGCAACAAACTACAGACGGGTTTAAGGAAGGCCGATCAGATACATCAGATACAACACCAGACAAACAACGGGTCCAATCATCGCTACAGAGCGGCAGCCCACCCAAATGTTTCCCTCCAAATATAGGTACTGTACATGGGCCGGATTTCTTTCCCTTTTTTGGCTAGGTCCATGGGCCATTCGGTATGGAATTTGAATTGGGTCCACACGTCGGGCATGATTCCCGGAACAAAACTGACTGACGCGTAGGTCCCGTCATTCTGGCTACGATGCATGTGGGTCCGCTAGTGCTGATTTGGATATGCGTGGTATAATCCCCCATTTATAGTGACGAACGGTGCCTGATGTGTGGGTCCATAATGTGCTGACTAGGATGCCTGTGGGTCCGCCTTATGCTGATTAGGATATGCGGAGCTTAATTCCCCATTTTAATGACAGACACTGCCTGACATGTGGGTCCACTATGCTGATTGGGATGCGTGTGGGTCCGCCATGTGCTGATTAGGATATGCGTGGGCACAATTTAATGACGAATACTACCTGACGTGTGGGGCCACAGTATGCTGACTGGGATGTGTGTGGGTCCGCCATGTGCTGACTAGGATGCCTGTGGGTATATTTCCCCATTTTAATGACGAATAGTGCCTGACGTGTGGGTCCATAATATGCTGACTGGGATGCGTGTGCGGGAAATCCTCTAGCAAAGGACGAGTTTTGACTGACGTGTGGGTCCACAACATGCTGACTAGGATGCGGGTGGGCGAATTCCCCCCTCCGATGACGAATATGTGGGTCCACCATGTGCTGACTAGGATGCGGGCGAGCGAAATCCGCCCTTCCCTGACGAATATATGGGTCCACCATGTGCTGACTAGGATACGGGCGGGCGAAATCCTGGAATGAACGATAGTGATGCTTAGTTTTCGTCATAAACGACGTGACCCGTGGGCCCGAATGGCAACAGTGACGCCTTTTCGTCACCAGACGGGTCTGTTTTGGCATTTTTAGTGACGAAACGCGGAAACGTCATAAAAGTTGGTCGAAAACAGGGAAAACCCCCAAAATAGTGACACATCTACCGTAATTTCGTCATAAATCAGCAGATCTGTACTAGTGTACATTTGGGGTTCCAATGCGTTCATCACTAAGAAAGTATATAAACAACTCATGGGGACTATTGAGGCTTCCCCTTGGTTCAAATGGATGTGGAATTCTTGCTGCAAAAGCAGGTTGAAGTTATTTTTTTTTGGCTTCTGCTCAAAGATCGTTTGAATACCAAAAATACCTTGAGAAGAAAGAATAGAGCGCTGCCATCATACAGTTGTGTATTGTGCATTCTAATCAAGAGGAAACTTTGCAACATCTTTTCTTCGAATGCAGCTTCAGCAAGTGGTGCTGGCGCTTTGTTGGAGTGACTTGGGATCTTGCTCTAGAACCCTCAGACATATTGTTGGCTGCTAGACAAGCCTTTGGTAACAGAATTTTCAGAGAAGTTCTGATAGTGGCATGCTGGTCCATATAGTGTCACAGGAATAACATCATTTTTTACCACAAAAGTGTTTCACTAAGAAGATGGAAGATATATTTTAAAAATGAGTTCTCTTTGGTTGCCTTGAAGGCCAAACCAAGTTTGAAACCCCTGTTCGAAGCTTGGTTATGTAACATATCTTAATGGTTTTTTTTGTTTCAGTTAGGGTCTTTTTTGGGTCTAGAGTCTTGTACCTTGTATATATCTTTCAATTTATATATAAAAAAAAGAGGTAGGAGGCTCTCCTGCCGTTCGGATTGAAAAAAAAAACTAAGGTGTAGGTTCATCACATGCTGACAAAGATGTAAAATCCTAAAATGAGGACGCGTGTTATCGGTGTTAGTCAAATGATTCTTTTTTAATTGACCCAGCCAGGACCGCGAACAATGCGCAGGCCGCTCATCCCCCTCGCAACTTCGCAGAAGGGGAGGGCGCGCGCTTTCATGATCCTTCGTCACTCCGCAGCATCGCTTCCCGTGCTCCCTGCGCCGCGACGCCATCCCTTGCCTCGAGTCCACGGCTCGAATAGGGTTCCAGTCCCCGGCCGTCCTCTTATATACGACCCTGGGACGAGAATGGAGGCGGACAGGCCTCGACGGCGGCTATGGAGATGGAGGACGAGGTACGGCTGGAGCGGGAGTCCGTCATCCCCATCCTCAAGCCCGATCTAGTCCGGAAGCTCGCCAGCCTCATCGGTACTCACATCTCGGCGCCGCCAGTTTCTTCTTTCGGTCTGATTCCATTTTGATTTTGTTTCCGGCGTCGCATTCCTTCCTTGGAAAGAGAGAAAATTCAAAAATTGCCTCTTTTTGTTTCCCCTTTCCTTTTGGCCTGCAATTCTGGGGCGGCTTTGTTGAGGATGATTTCAGCTAATGCTCGCAAGGGCTAGTGCTAATGTCGGCTTCAGAGTTCAGTTATCTGCCAATATTTAATATTTTGTCGTGGAGTGAACAACGAACATTCAGCTTTTCTTTATAAAATATAAAGCTCATTTAGTTTGCTTTCGTTGTGAAATTGTGTTCTTTGTAATTTGGGAATTAAAAGGGTCTGAATTTACTCTATGATTCAATAATGCACAAACACTCTGCATTTAATCTTCAGAGCGTCGTGACGACCGTGCCGAGTTCGAAAAGTTATGCAGGAGGGTGGAGTACACTATACGCGCTTGGTATTTTCTGCGATTTGACGAACTAATGGTTCTTATCTCTTCTTTTACTCATTTACAACAGTCTATAATTCTCAAGTATATCTGGCTAAAGAATGGCACTGCAATGCAGGAATTGTACGCCTATTTTGATCCTGTTAATGGTGAAAAAATTTTGAACCAGCGAAAGATGACACCTGGCGAGATAGAAACTCTTGAACTCAGTTTCCTAACACACCTTTTCCAGGTTTCCCTGCTATGTGTTCCTTTTCATACTAATCGTTTTGATTTACATGATAATGATAATACTAACTCTATTCCCGCCCCCCCCCCCCCCCCCAAAAAAAAAAAATCGTGATCTTAAGTAGATGATGGAAAAGAGCAACTTCAAGTTGTTAACCGATAAAGAGTACAAGGAAGCACAGTCTGGTCAGTATCTGTTGAACATTCCCATCAAAGTTGATGAATCCAAGGTAGGAAGGCACTTTTAAAATTATTTTAAGACATATGCTAACACTCAATCTATATTTTTAACTAACTCTTTGAACAAATTATAGGTCGACCAACATTTGTTCACAAGGTACTTTAGAGAACACCCACTGGAACCGCCACAAGAAAATCTACCAGCTTTTGCTGATAAGGTATTTATCAATACCTCTTACTCATTCTGCGTGGCTGTACTTTTGTTACACCGATGAATCATGAAGATTGTTTAGCATGGAAATAAATAAAACAAATAAAAGAAACTACTACTTTTCTTTCTTTATTTTTTATTTGTTTTCATGTCATATATATCTTTGCAGTATATTATATTCCGTCGGGGCATTGGAGTACACCAGATAACTGATTATTTCATCAAGGAGAAAGTGGATGTGATCATATCTCGAGCATGGAGGTTGTTGCTCAGAGTCACAAGGTGCGCTAGAATCTCAGTATCAAGTGCATGTCAGTAGATAAACTGAATGGTTTTCTCTTTGGTAATGGATCATAACAACGAAATGCGGGTTGATACCAGGATTGATAGATTATTCACCAAGAAACAAGCAATGTCAAAAAAGGACACTAAGAAGACTGATGAACTATATGAAGATGTAGAAGATCAGAGCGTCATCGTTAAGCGCATTCGCCTAGAGAAAATGGAGTTAAGGTTGTCGATTTCGGCTTGCTTTCACTTAAATTTCAGATATTAAAGTTTAATGGACTTTGTAATGTAGCATATTCCTTTTCTATGGCAGTATAAAGGATCTACTAAGAAAAACGACAATTCAAGAGCCTACGTTTGAAAGGATGATTGTTGTATATAGGTTGGTAATTCTCTTAAATCGTGTCTATTAGCTATTCCAATCGTTAAACAGTATTTGGTATCTGATAGTTGCTTAGTTTAATTGATCATAAAAACAGGAAAGCAAGTACAAAAAGTAAGCCTGATCGAGGAATATATATAAAGCAGTTCAAGCATATTCCAATGGCCGATATGGAGTTAGTTCTGGTAATATACGTGGATTACTGGAAGTACACTTCCCTTGTGCTCTTGTCAGATTTTGTTCTTCTTGGGCCAGTTCTGTTCATTATCCTACCAACTACCTAACATTATTATGTGTATTATAGCAAGAGAAGAAGAATCCTAGTTTAACACCAATGGATTGGGCCAAGTTTCTTGTTTCTGCTATTATTGGTGTGGTATGTCTTTGATACTTTATATATTAAACAAGGTTTCTTCTTCCGCCATCTGACTAATGTTTTCCTTTCAGGCCACTCTAATAAGTTATCTTCTAATACCAAAGGCTGACATATGGGTCGTTGTAGCTATCTTATCTGGTGTGATTGTTTACTGTGCAAAGATATACTTCACGTAAGTGATTTCACTTGTAATTCATTAGAAAAAGAGTTTGTCTTGTTTGCATGTCATTTGATAACTATCACTAATGTATCTAAAGTTAAGCACCTGATGGACTAGTACAGTTTTCCAACATGGTCTGATATGAAAATTTTCTCTTTCCAAACAGATTCCGAGCAAATATGGTCTCTTACCAAAATTTAATTACAAAGGCAATGAATGATAATCAACTTGACAGTGGGAAAGGAACACTACTTCACTTATGCAATGATGTGATTCAGCAAGAAGTATGCAACCATCACCAAGTCCTTGCCAAATTTAACCTGACTTTTTTGTGCCACTGATGTTTCTCAAACTTATTTCCAGGTGAAGGAGGTTATCCTATCCTACTATATTTTGATGGAGCAAGGGAAGGCAACAATACAGGTAATCTATCCAAATGATGCCTATGTTCCACAATTATCAGTGTTTTCCAGTATTGCTGCTAGTGACATTTCTGCCACATATTGGGCAATTTTTCTTTTTTTCTTGCTCGAAATTCTGGTTCATTATTTTTTCATGCCCAACATGCAAATCTACTTTTCGTGTAGGATATCGAATAAACTTTTCTCCTTTTGCATGTCAATTGTTCTGCGGTATCACAGTTTGGATCATTTTACTAGGCACTATTTATACTGTATGTATACTAAAATTACAGTTTCCATTCAGAAAACTTTCAGCATTGTAGTAGGCATTTCACTATGGTCCTTAACGAATGCATATTATATCTTTTGAAAGGAAGCCACATATATATGGTGTAGACACTTGACCAATGATTCACTGCTATCACTGTGTGTGCACCCAGGATATTGATTTACGTTGCGAACAGCTTATCAAAGAAGAATTTGGTGAGGAGTGCAACTTCGATGTTGCTGATGCGGTCAAGAAGCTAGAAAAGCTTCGTATTGTTACTCGGGTAAGTTCCTTGTGAATTCATCAAAACTTCAATGCGTCAAACAGAACAAAACTGAAAAACTCCAGTGCATTTTCTGAGGAACTTCAAAGCCGATTTATGCAAATCTAAAGGAATTAGACATGTCTGGACCAGTCTTCTTTTGTGTGGTCTATCAGCGATGCTTGTTCTTAAAGATCTACAGGGAACCTGTCCAGTTCGAATTTGTATTCCTTTTTCCTTTCCGAAGTTTGTGCTTCTCACAATACTGTTAACGTTTCAGGACTCGATCGGGAGGATCTTATGCGTTCCATTGAAACGGGCGAATGAGGCCATAGGTACTACTACTGAAGAATTGGTGGAGGGAGCTCAACAAGTCAAAGCTGGTCCATAAGTTTCTCAACATATCAACTCGTTGTTCTCAGAAGGTTTCGTGCGGCAAGGCTCGTCCTGCTCTTCGAAAAAGCTTTCTGAGCAGTTTCTGGTGTACTAATCTCAAATATGAGTCTTGTCATTCCTTAACACGTTCATATTTTTCAGTGTATGATCACAGGGTCCACAGGAATAAGAGCATTGATTGTGCCGTTTGTGATTACTGGCTTCATTGCATAGTTTAGTTTACTTTCTTTCTTTTTTTTTTGTGAAAAGCGTAGTTTAGTTATTTAGCGGAGCAAAGGTGTAACATCCTTCATGTATTTGTGTCGTTTGTGAAGTACATAGAAATATTTCAATTACGTCCAAAGAAAAATGTTTTCAGACAACTGGCTCCTACCGAGGATCCTTCTTCTTTTTTTTTTTGACGAGGCTCCTGCAGATGTTTGTGTGAATATAAACAACTTTAAATAGCTTGTGTTCTATTCAGATAGAGCACTACGATTATACAATCCATTATGGTAGATTTAGTATTCTGCAATTTACAATGATGTAGCGGAAACTAAAATCAAGCTAGTCTTCTGGTCCAATGAAAATCAAACTAGTTAACCATGTTTATACTATGCTCATATAATCCCTCAGATACCTATCAACATTGAAACTAAAAAAGCGTGTAACAGTGTACTTATAAAACTCTGAAACTTACCACTCACAATAAGTTACTAGCGAGCCCAACGGAACAGCAGGCGGTGAGCCTGCGTGTAAAACAAACGCGACGCTTAAGCTGTCGTACACAATTCAATCAGACGGTAAAAAAGACAAATGTACTAGATCAAAAGGTACAAAAGGTCAAATATCCTGAGAGGCCTACAATTCATTCCGCAAAATATAAGACTCTGAAACTTATCTAACACCACGGTTCAGTTCAGAACTGGTCAGAAATTAACAAAAACAACAAAACTATCCGATCTAGTTACACAGCTCACCACTAGCATCACGAGAGTGGACAGTGGAGAATACTTCATACTCAGCGAAAGCCTGACATTTTTTATTATACTATCGAAATTGGGCTTCGATCCAAGGACATCACCACACTTTTGTCTTCAACTTTCGTTATGAGCGTTGCCCTGGCAATCTTGTTGGCGACATGAATCAAGTTGAAATGTTTTCATCTCGCGATGCCACGTAGCTTGTGTATCTGAATATGTTGGATCCTGAGAATCATTCAGTCGCAGTTTTTGAGGGACCACACGTGTTCATTTATGGATACTTGCATGCGCGTACAGATCGTGATGTTTGGGTGTTGGAGGAATTGGAGACCACAAAAATGGGCAGACCACCCTCTAAATGGACAATTTAGTTACCAGTCCACAGGGTTAACTTTTTTTTTTTTTTTTTTTGCAAGGGACACAGGGTTAACTATTTTGCTGATCATTGCTTCAGAGGTTGCCTTGGTCAATCTTGAGGGACCTTGCAATATGCAGTGGAAGAAGAGGATGGTCACACAATTCTAGTTTGGGGTCATGATTATTACAATCCTGATGGGTGGACTGTTGAGCATCGTCTGAGTGATGCATTTGGACGGGATGACTTTGTTCAATGTGAAGAAGGATGGTTTTGAACTTGTAATTATGAAGTTGTAGCAATCGACTTGGAGAGGGAGATTCTTTTCCTCTCGCTGACGACAAGACAGAGAGGCTTCTTTCATACTTTCAACTTCTTTGTTGAGGATCGCATTCTTCTAAATGAATTATATTATCCAGCAGGTAGCAGCAGGCGCCATCTTGGAGTGACGTTTAAGAGGAGTTTGATTGCTTACTTGCGAACTTATTGTTCTGAGTTCTTTTTTTTTTCTTTTGAAACTGATTGTTCTGAAATTTAGTGAGATCAGATCTAGACGTTAAAACTTATTCATGCTGCTGCAAATATATCTTTCCATTAGGCTGTTTCTCTTATGTTCTACATCCCGGGAAGTGGGATGTTGATCAAAAGAAATGTTACACTGTTGACCCTCTAATCATACTTACTGAATCATTACTTTTAGTAACTGCAATTGATTGATAGCATTCCTATTCTCCCTGAAAAATGTTCGCATTCATCCTTATTGATGCAAGAAAATAACAATGGCAAATAGAGTTCTGTTTATAGTTGCTCTATACTTCATAGAGTCATAGTTTTAAGAGCACTGGCGGAGCCACGGCTCGGCCAGCCGGGGCCGTGGCCCCCCCTTGACGTCAAGTTTTTCCTGAAGCCTATACACGCATACAACACTGGCAGGTGCAAGTGAAGCCTTAAGCATGAGCATTTCTACGTATATACATACTCTACACCATCCAGCAGCTAGCTAGTATGCCTACTCGCATCCATGCTGAAACGAACGCATCTATTCTCTTCAGTCTCCAATAGTATGCCTACTATGCGTCTATGCGGCTTTGCTTATCGGCCCCTCCTGCTATTTGTGTCTAGCTCCGCCACTGTTTAAGAGTACAGGTCGAGTTTTCATAGTTTTAAGAGTAAATTTCACAAAACTACGACTATTTGCACCCGAGTAACAAAAAATTACGAATCTTGAGTTCGATTTGAGAAAACTACGGCTATTTGGGCCTCTTATAACACAAAACTACAACTTTTTGATCTGGCCTCGCCCGTTGGCCACTCATTCAGCAAAATGGATATGTGTGGCTGACCTGCGAGTCCAGGTTCAAAAGTCGTACTTTTTTTTACTCGGGTGAAAATAGTCGTAATTTTTTAAAATTTACTCTAGTTTTAACTTACAAATCTGAAGCGTGGGAGGGGGAGCGGAGGCGGCGACGCTCGGGCTGAAGCGTGGGAAGGGGAGCGGATGCTTTCGAAAAAAACAGAGAGAAGGGGAGCGGGTGAGACGGCGATGCTCGGTCGCTTGAGGTGGGGCGGAGCTGCGGAGGAGGGGAGGCAATCAGGAGTGGGCAATTTTTTCCTGTGGTCACCGATGTGCATATGGCTGACGCGAAGAGGTGATGAGTTGGCTCATACAAAAGCAGTGCGTGAAACGAACGCGACCCAACACCAGCGATAAATTCCAATAGAACTGTTATAATGGCAGACGGGCCAGAGGACCCCGTTTTATTCCACACTAAAGGATCTACATATGTGCCAGTGCGGCCAGCACTGGTGCGATTATTTTAATCACGCTAATCAGATGTGATGTCAACAATAATTAAACGGTTAAATATATAGTATGAAAATTATATGTTTAAGTTTATATCTGCTATGACATGACGAATATACATTCACAAACATCTAGTCTTTGCAAATCTACTTACCTCTTCTTTCATGATTATTGAGATAAAAAGAAACAAACGGAAACATACATCAAAACCTCAATTATTTCCTAAAATATTTTGGATGACGTTGGTTAACCCAAATCAGAGGTGCTAAACATACTCCTTGCAATTGTTTTTCTTGTTGACATTAATAAATTCGAAAATTAACCGACTTACACACACAAAAAAATGATGAAATAATTATTTTACCAGCTCGAGCAAAGAAACGGACGCGAGTGGAAGGTAAGGCTATCTCCAACGGTGTTGAAGACGCAAAACGCAAAATGCGTGTGAATAGTGTTGAACATACAACATCTAAAAAGTTCCATCTCCAACGGTGAGACCTAAAACCTTTTCTTCCTCCTCCCGCCTCTGCCTCCCCGCGCATCGCCGCCGCGCTGCCACCCGCGCCGACCCCGTCCCGCGCCGCGCCGCCGCCCCCGTCCCGCGCCGCCAAGGCTGCCCCCGCTCCCGCGCCGCCCCCGCTCCCCCCGCCGCGGCCGAGCTCGGAGAGGAGGAGGAGGACGGGGACGGCGCCCGAAGGAGGACGGCAGCTCCACGACGAACTTGCCGCGATTCGATTCGTCGCCGCGGTCGGTGAGGTCGCGGAGGAGGAAGGGGTAGGGAGAGGGGAAGGGGTCGAGGGGTGGCGCCGGCGATGGGAGCCCATGGTGACGGCGACGGCGATGGTGGTGCCGTGCTGTGCTCCTGCTCCGCCTCCTCCGTGACCTCACCGACCGCGTCGTGCTCCTGCTCCGCCTCACCGCCCGCGCCGCACCCGCTCTGCCTCCCCGCCGCTCCCGCTTCGCCCATCTCCCGCCGATTCCGTTGGAGGAAGAGGAGAGAAGATAAGATTGAGAGCGCTAGGATGATGGGTCGCACGGCGTCGAGGACGTATTCATGGGTCGCGTGGTGGCAGAGGAGAAAAATAGGTATCGTTTTTGGGTGCTCCATTGAAGACGTGTTTTTCATGTTTGAGGACCTATTTTAGGTTTAAGTTGCCGAATAGGTCTCCCGTTGGAGACAGTCTAATAGCAATAAAATGGAACCAAGCAGAAGTTCCCAGGCGCTTCATGACCGTTCCTTCTTTATAGAAGAGAAAAAGAAGCTCGGATGCGTGTGTGCAGTGCGTCCAGAAAGAGGCTATCTTTTCCCCACTATCGCCGGCGTCGATCCGCCGTGGTGCTGTTCTCGTGCGCCGCGCCCTCTTCAGGTGCTCTCTCTCTTTCTCTGTGTGTGTGTGTTGTTTGCTTGCCAAAACAAAGTTCTCTTAGCCATCCAAACCCTAACATTTCTTCATTAAAGCAAGATCTTCGATTAACACCCCCTCCAATGCGTCGTAACCCGTACCTGATTGAGGAAGTATGGACCAGAGGTCGCCAGAGGGAAAAAGATTCGAACGGATTGTATGTTAGAAATGTGAAAGAGATCCTAAAGAGAAAAAGGCCTTCACCGCGCCCCCATTGATCCCACTGACCCACTAGTTGCAAATCGCGATGCCAGTGAGCTTGCCGTCGATCTCTTTTTCCATTGGGTTCCAACTTGTTCAGAAGTTAGGATGGCCATAGACACGCTCTGTTCCATCCTAGATTCTCTGTTACAATACAAGAACCATCAGTTGGGACATTGGAATTAGGGACTTCAACCAAATAGAAATGAGGAATCTTTTTTTTATTAGCTAAGTTGATATGCTTATTTAGAGTGTTCTGTTATTTTGGGGAGTTCAACGGAATATAAATGTGGGCTCTTTTATTTAATAAGTTCATGTGCTGAACTTAGAGTATTGTATTATGTTGCCATGGGGACGTTTATTCTTCACTGACTTTGGGATAGTCTTGTGTCCCTTCAAAGATTGCATATTTGCCTCTAGCATTCTCCAAGGTGTTATAACCTTCACCCTTCGGTGTCACCGGAAGAAGAGACAAGACTGTCTTTACTGAACTCCTGTGTTTTGAACACCACATACACGATAAAGGTTGGAAAAAGCTTGGATTTTCCCCTAATAATTCTGAAAAAGAAATAACCCCCCTACAGAACTGTGCCATAATTTGTTGGACTTTAATTTGATTTATTTTAGAAATCTATAATAATGATACAATGATCCAGAAGAGCTGTACTTTTAAAAAATCTTATCTCAGTGCACACTGGAGCTTGTATTGAAATTATTGTGTTTTAATGAGTGCATCACTTTTTTTTCCAATGTGCTTATCCCAGTAAAGAATTCCATATGGATTTGTAGTCTGATGAATTCGGGAATCTTTTATCCCTAAAGATCTCCTTATAAACAAAGCTGAACTCAAGTTGCATTTCTTCCCAAGGTCAAGTTTCATGTATCTGAATTTCACCATAATTTCTGGTTTTAAGGTTGGAAGCACTGTTTTTTCTGTATTGTAACAGTCAGTTTATTGGTTTTCCTTCCAGCAAGCAAAGGAAACAGATGGACTCTAAGAAGAGGTGTTCTGCCAGTAATCTGACCAATGATCTTGTCGTGGAAATCCTCTCCCGGTTGCCATTCAAATCTTTTTGTCGCTTCAAATGTGTCTGCAAGGCCTGGCTCGCTTTCTCATCTGATCCTTACTACTGCCAGAAGCTGCCCAAATTTCCTTCTGGTTTCTTCTACCAAGATGACAACAATTCTGTTATCCAGTTTCTTAGCTTGTCCTCAAAGGATGAAGGAAATGATTGGGCTCTTAGTTTTTTACCACATGATGCGCATCTTAATTTTGTTGACTGTTCCAGTGGCCTAGTCCTTTGTGAGTACAGGAGCGACTCTACCTCTCCAGACATTTTCTGTTTCATTGTGTGTAACCCGGCAACACGAGAATGGAGAGTACTTCCTGATATCCAGCGAGACCCAGAAATGTTTTATAGAACCATGTTGGCATTTGATCCATCACGGTCACCACACTTCTATGTCTTTCACATTCAACATGAGCATTCCCCAGATGGTATCCATGGTATCAGCAAAGTTGAGATGTTTTCCTCTCTCCATTGGACGTGGCTTGAACATGATTATTTGTGGGATACTGAGAATGATGGGATCGTGGTATCTGGAAGACCGCATGTATTTCTTAATAGAATGTTGTATGTGCGTACATTCGAGCATGGTTTTGTGGTGCTGGAGGAATTGGACACAGTAAGGATTGGCATCCCTCCCGTACGATGGACTGTTAAATCGCCTCTCCAATGGTTTGAATCTGTAGTGGACAGTTATGGTTGCCTTGGTCAAGCGTCTGGGATCTTGCACTATGCGGCACCAGAAAAGGATGGGTGCACAATTGTAGTCTGGAGTGACAATGATCGTGTTGTTAGTGATCCTGACAAGTGGACTGTTAAGCATCGTCTTAGTATGAAAGATGCATTTGGAAGGGATGACTTTGTTCACTATGATGACCACGCCTCGGATTGGTCTTGCGATTACAATATTGTTGCTATTGACATGGAGAGAGAAGTTCTCTTCCTCTTTGATTATAAGGCACAAAAGCTTCTTTCCTATGGCATCGGCACGGGAAAACTTAAGGATATTAAAGATGGCCTTCACTGGTATGAGTACTATGTACCGTGCTATTCAAAACTTCCAGCCCCAGATCCAGACATATGAATATATGATGTAGTGGAAGGGACGACACCGCTCACTATGATGATGATACTGTTATTAAGGGAGGGAGGTTCTCTTCCTCCTTGATTAATCATGACCGTGCTAATCAAAATCTGCAGGCAAAGGGGTACCTGAAGATGGTCGTGACTAGTATAAGTATTATGTACTGAATTACTAGCCGCAGATCACATGAAGATACGATGTGGGGTGCTTTTGTGTTTGTCGTTTATATGAACCGTCCGTGTTGCATGTTTTATTGTGACAATGCATGTTGCCTTTGTATATTTCCTTCCAGTTGCTCTAAATAGTTGTATGTTGTGTTTGACGTGCTTATGTCATGTAAAAAATTGTCTTGGTTTCTGATCAAAACGTTCAACTAGTTCTTTTTTTTTTTGTGTGTGTGTTGAGAAACCGCGTTATGTAAACATTTCTGCCTAGATGGTAACCGGCGACAAATTGTTTGTTGCTTGTTTGCAAGAGAACAGAGCGTCACCATGTAAAATAAATTGATGAACGGCAATCAAATTGAGGTTAACTAGCTATTTCCAACCCTGATTATTGTTTCTTTTTATAATGGGTAACTTCATTCTATTTGGGAGCAAGTTACAGAAACTAGGGGAAAGGAGCCCCAGATAAAGTTTTTCAATGCCTGAATAACTGGGCACTGAGAATAATGGCCTGTATGTGATTACAAGTGAATATGGCTATTAACATCAAATAAATAAATGGCTCGCAATTGTACAGCAGGATTTTGTTTGAACAAATATACAATTAACATGAGATCTAACATGTCACAGACAAAATAGGAGAAAAAAATGGAATACGACATAAACTAGAGAAAATTTCTTATTTGCCTCTGATAAAGTTGCTGGTTCCTTCCTTGGCCCAAACTGAAAAAAAAATTACCTATATGATCCAAAATGCAATTTTGGTTCCTTTCTTGTCCCTTCTGTCAATTTTAGGTGTTAACAGTATTAAAAGAGGGTGAAATGACCTTTGTACCCCTGAAGTGTATTAAAATGTAAAATTCAACTTCGAAAGTATTTATTTGTTTCAAAATTCTAGAATAATATAACTGATCAAGATTTCATAGTTACACAAGAAAGGAACCAAAGTTGCATTCTGAGTCATATATGTAATTTTTTTCAGTTTGGACCAAGAAAAGAACCAACAACTTTAATAGGGTCAAATAAGGAATTCTCTCCATAAATTATGTCTTGGCAAATGTGGCAACATATGAGTATTGGACAACAGGCAAGGTGTGGTTAGCAAATTCAACTGAAAAATCGACCCTTTTAATTAAGGAGTTGAGAAAGAGAATTTTCCTATAGTATGTGATGGTAAATGAAGCCTACTACTAATAGGCTACTGCATTTATTGATTTAGCACGGGAAAATGGTGAACAACAACTTACAGAAAACAAAAACAAACAGTGCACGGTTTATAGGTAGGTAAGTTCTGAAAATTTATTGTTGAGATTGTAGGATTCGGATATGAAGTCCAGTTAACTTCAGAACTTTAGGCAATTCATGGATCAAGTAAACGTATGCTGAAGTCCCTATATAGAAGAGCTAGGGGATTGCTAAAAATTGTCGAGGCATTTTGTTGCTTTCTAGAACCTATATTTTTTTCCAACATATTCTTTATAATTTGCATGCATGAGTGGGTAAGAAAATAAAATTTAGGTATTTTTAAAGTCTGAAATACCTGAATTTTTTCTTACTTGAGTTTCAAGCAATATATATTAAAGTTACACCCATTGTATACCAGATTTAAAGATATTATTTTAGCGTAAATCTTGAGTATAGACGGTGTAAGTAAAAATCAGGTGTTAAAGATCTTTTAAAATGCCTGAATTTTTGTTCTCTACCATGTGAGACTAAATTTAATCCACAAAAGCAAGACCTGACGGTTAAAAATTCTGATATTTTTATCTGGTAGAATGCCTAGGCAAATGTATAGACAGGCTCAAGAGTTAAGGTGCAAGTGCCTCACCATACTTTTGCACACAGTTCCAAGAGATAACGATATGTGGTACAGTCCTTTTGTTTTGTCTTTGTGTCCGAAAGGAAGGAGTACTGTTTATAAGGTACAATAAATTTCTTTTACAACGAGTTCACATTTTTTCTAATAAGTAGTATGTTTAATGAGGTAAAGTAATTAAGTTTGATGTTAGGGCAAACTAATTAGTGCAAATGCAAAAAAAAGTCCAGCCTCTCACCCCGCAGCTCACTGCACCGCTTCCCTCTTCTCGCCCCACCTCTCGACGCGCCCCACCAGGTCGCATCCGTCTCCTGGTGCTATGGTTTGCGGTGCCCTCACCTCTCCCTCACACGCGGCGCGGTGGCTTCAGGTATGGTGCATCCGCATATGACTCCACGGCGAGCGGATCCGTGGGATGGCGCGCGATGAGAGCCATCAGTGAACCAGTTAGCAAAATTAGAGACATAAACAAATTTAAAAATTAAGAGTATGTGGTAAAAGACAGCTAAACAAGTTTAGGTACACTAGGTGGGCCGGCACGCTCCGCTGCGTCCAGATGAGAATCAGCATTTGTAAACGTTAAGTTCAACGGGCCACTTTTTTCCCGATGAAACAAAAAGGACACTATAGACGGCTCAGAGGACACTAAAACTTTGGTCGGACACGAGTCAGGAGAGCTCGCGGCCTCTTAGGCAATATAAACGGGCCACCGAGACAACATATTCAATTAGGCCCGTAGAAAAGAGTCTATATAATCAAAAGGCCTGTAGAAATCGGACAAAACCTACCGAGACAGGCTATAAGAAAAGAAAAGTGACGTGTCGACACAAGAAGCAGCCACATAAGCTAAAATGCTGTGAGGAGCCACATCAGCATATAGTTATTATTTTTTTTAGAAAACATCTATTTTACTACCCTAAACAATTTACTACGTCCGTATCACCTTTTAAACAAAATGATGCTCACTTTATTCCCCTAAACAATTACATCGCCACAACTTACACCCTATTGCGATTTGTCTTTTTTTCATCCTACAAGTGAAACTTACAACCTCAAAGTGAACTGTGGAAGGAAGTAAAATATATTGAATTGTTCAAAGAAGTAAAATAATTTTTTTCTTTTTCTTTTTACCTGTTATAGGTAGCTTACTTATCACAAGCAAAGAAAACGCAGGCAGGGCCGCCATCGCCGTCAGGAGTGGAACGCCGCAAGGCTGTAGAGGAATCCAACCCGCGTCCCCTGGCCGGCGTCGGTCTCCACCGGCTTGCAGCTCTCATACAGCCGCCATCTTCAGGTACTCTCTCTCTCATGGTGCTCTAGCGGTCTAGCCATCCATTTCGTGCTGACCATTAAATTGATGAAATGTACATTTTTATGGGGCGTTTGGCAACCGGGAAATGGGCATCGGGATAGGGATAGGGAAATTGGCTGAGAAATCAAGACCTTTCATTTCTCCATCACATTAAATCTCAACCCTTCATTCCCTCAGGCATCATTTCCCAATCCCTAACCCATCTATCATTTCCCATTATCCAAACACCACCGAGTTATATTGTCGACCAAGATCTGCTATTAGCTCCATCCATTTCGTGCTGACCATTAAATTGATGAAATGTACATTTTTAGTGTGCTGGAACTTGGATTGAATGCAAAATGTTAAATAGTATGCAAAGATCGAACTCTCTTGCGCGCCCAGATTGGGTACCAGACAGTGGGTTTCTATGGAAAGATTTATTTTCTATGCTCTGTTGAAAATTTATCTTTCTGATATGCATAGAGCATTATTTCTAATAACTCTGGCTTTCAACTTGTTTCGTGGTTTGCACGCTCAATTCCAGTCTGGTCATCGTTTTCTTCTTAAATGAAACCTCGTGTTAATTCTCCAAACCTGGGAAGTGTAGCTTCATTGTCCTCATAGGACTCTGCAAACAAATTGGGGATACTTTTGGTTTGTACCTTGTTTCCAGTTCGTTGCATAATTGCGACAAGAGGATGAAATGATCGCCTTGCATTAGTGTACTTCTATCAATTGACAAATTGTTATACCTTTTTATTAGTTAAAACTCATCCTTAAAAGGGTTGTGCAGTATGTTTGTTGATACAGCTCCCATATAGAGTCACCCCCCCATTTTTGGTACAAATATTCATGTGCAATGTTTGTTTAGTTGTTTCCTCTTTAACTTTGATGGATAAATGACCAATTGTCTTATCCCAATAAATAATTCAAATGGATTATACTGCAGAACTTAGAGTTCTTTGATCCAAAAATATCTCCCAAGAAAACTGTGGTGAACTGCGTTGTTTCAATTGTAGCAAGTTCATATTTCTTTATGAATCTCATAATGATATTCCTGTTTCTAAGTTTGAAGCACATTATTATTTTTTTCTGTGTTATGAAAGGGTACGTGGTTCTCCTACACTAGGAGAAATTCTTTCCCCTGTATACTGATTGCCAGTTTTGGTTCCAGTAAGCAATACCCAAGACATGATGGATTCTATGGAGGATACTTCTGCTGCCAAGCTTACTGATGATCTGGTGGTGGATATCCTCTCCCGATTGCCATACAAATCTTTTTGCCGCTTTAAATGCGTCTGCAAAACCTGGCTTGCTTTCTTGTCAGATCCTCACTATTGCCAGAAGCTTCCGAAAGTTCCTACTGGTTTTTTCTATCAAGACCGCAGCAGCAATGCTATCAAGCTTGTTAGTTTGTCGAAAAAGAATGAAGATATTGATGGAACTCTTAGTTTCTTGCCAGATTATGAACAGCTAGAGCTAGTAGACTGTTGCAATGGCCTAATCCTTTGTAAGTACAGGAGTTGCCAAACTACTCGTGACATCTTCCGCTTCATTGTGTGTAACCCAGCAACACGAGAATGGAGAATACTTCCCGATGCTCAGCAAAAGCCCGATACATTTCATTATACTTTTATATTGGGCTTCGATCCAGCAATGTCACCACACTTTTGTGTCTTCAACTTTCGGTATAACCGTGGCCCTAGGAATCTTGTGTTTGGCCTGAACCAAGTTGAGATGTTTTCGTCTCGCAATTCTACGTGGCATGTGTATCAGAATATGCTGGATCCTAAGATTCATTCGGTATCGGTTTCTGGAAGACCTCATGCTTTCCTTGATGGATACTTGCATGCGCACACAGATCTTGATGTTTGGGTGTTAGAGGAACTGGAGACAGCGCAAATTGGCAGGCCACCATCTAACTGGACAATTAAGTTACCACTCCACAGTAGCGACTGTATTGTGGATCACTGCTTTAGAGGTTGCCTTGGTCAATCTCGGGGGACCTTATACTATGCAGCGGCAGAGGAGGATGGTCGCACAGTTCTAGTTTGGAGTCATGATTATAATAATCCAGAAGGGTGGACTGTTGAGCATCGTCTTAGCATGAGTGATGCATTTGGAAGGGATGACTTTGTTCACTATGATGATTGGATTTGGACTTGTAATTATGAAATTATCGCTATCGACATGGAGAGGGAGGTTCTTTTCATCACTGGCGACAAGACAGAGAGGCTTCTTTCATACAGCATCAGTACTGGGAAATTTACTGAGACTAGTTGGATGCCCGTGCGCTGCCACGGACAAACAAACTTCAATCAACATAAATAAAATTATTATCAATAAAATATCTTCATCGAGATTGTTCAATCTTATGGTTTCATAAACAATATCTGAACTGTTCCAACAAAGGCGGTAACATTATGAGAAAACATCATCGTGTTTTCAGAATTGTTCACAAGTTAGGAAGAAGGTTACAACTATAAATCAAAACTACCAAGAAAAAATGAATAAAGCTTGTAGGAGGGTAGATTGCATTCCAACAACAGTATTGTTCACCGAGGGACATAAAGATCATTCATTTAACCCAATGATAGTTCTAAATTGTTCCAGTCATTACAGAATTACAGAAGCTGCTTGCTCTAGAGTTGTGCTTGAAATACGAATTCCAGAGTTATATAATACACCTTACCATCATCAGGTAAACAACATTTTCCCAAGCTAAAAAGAATGACTGCTGTGGCTGCCAAGAAGTACCAACCAAAACACAAAATAAGCAACAGTGAAGGCAGCAAAGCTCCTTCTTACACAACTGAGCATGCTCGAACATGACACTCTGTGCCATCAGGCATCAGCTGCAGGTGAAATGAAATGGGTACATCTAACTGGTGCAAATTTCACCTGTTCAAGAAAGTAGTAACAAATCAGGACCATAACTTCAGATGAACTGAAGCAACAACAAAAGTGGATTCAAATGACACAGTTTACTGCAGAAGTTGCCAAAGTATTTGTGCATAAACAGCAGGCATGGTAGATTGAAGAACTAAGATATATTGATGGCTCTATGCCGGAAACAATTACTAATTATAAAGCATGCCGCACTTGTTCAAATAATAATGTGAGCACCTAGCTCAGCTTCTATCCTAGACATGTGAGTTTCCCTGTATGATGAAAGTTCCATTAGAGCGACAATAGAATTCCTCAGTAGGATTGTTTACAACAAGGCAACTGAACTGATTCATTGCCTCAATACTTGACAAACATAACCAACTGAACATAACAGCTGCACTATCAGGCTACGTGTGACAGGTTAATCTATAGAAGACAGCACGAAACATAGTGAATATGATAGCACCGATCCATTAATCTTCTAAGCTATCTATTGAGTCCGATCCATTCATCCCATTCCAATAGGAAAATTTAGAAATGGTAAATATGCTTTGGTATTATACGACCATACCATGGCCAGAGGGCGAAAGGTATTGTATCCCAGCTCCGCCCAATCCTTCCAATCCATAACTTGAGGAATGTATGGTTTGAGCACCGTGAGGTATTTCAAGGTGGCATGACCTGGGCACGCATGGATTCATCAGAACAAATAAATTTGGGAGGCGGCAGGAACAGGGGATGGGAGGCGATAGCACAGCATCATACCTCCACATCAGAGATCACAGAAGCAAAATTCTTCTCGTCGTTAACCTACTCCCTCCGACATCAATCTCCAAACACGCACCAGAGCGCGCCGCCTTGAGACTGTCGCGGCCGCGGGCACGGCCAAGTGCTCCCCGCTGCAACGGGGTCACATGCACATGGTCCACGGCCTGCCTCTCCGCCACCCCGACGGCGCGCTGCCGCACCTCAACCCCTCCACAATGTGCCACATAGTAGTGCCCCGTCGGGAGCAAAGCCCTCCGCCAGCCCAGATGTGGACGACTATGCTGAAGTTCGCCGTAGGCACAAGCACTGTTACCGACCGCTCTCCTCCCCGCCTCAGCCCTCTCCGTCGAAGGATTGAAGGAGTAAGGAATGGGATGGGATGGGGAGAAGAAAGATGGAGAACCACCATGAATGGGGGAGATGTCAGAGGTCAGGAGCTCACGGGGGAAAGCAGATTTGCGGAGTGGCACTTCTGTAATTTCAAGACAACGTTATGTGCCTTTTGTTTTCTGTGGACAATGGCTGTGCGGAGAGTGCAGATCCACTCGTAGCCTTTAGATCGCGATCCAACGGCCAGAATCGAAAGATGGCAGGAACACTATCATCACCAACTGCATCTTTTATAGATAGTAAAGATTAAAGATAGCACTCATTGGTTTTTCTACTACGTAGTGTGCTGCTTGAAGCTTCCTGCCCCAGAACCTGACATATATGATGATGAGGATATTATGTAATGAGTACCTTCTTTCCTGAGCTGTGACTGTTATCTGTATGAACACACTTTATTCCCTTAAGATGCTGCTAGTCTGGTAAGGTTTGTACTGTATAAAACTCGTTGGAGGTTGCTATGCTATGTTTCCGTACAAGTCGTGTAAGCTGTGTAGTAATGTAAATACAAGGCCCTTTCCAAGTTCTTTGTTACCGATTGCATTTTTCTTTATGAATTATCCAGCAGCACTGCGCCATCTAAAGGAAAGCAGAGGAATGACGTTGCGGAGGAATTTGATTGCTTAACTCCGAACTTGATTATTCTGAAATTTTGTGAGATTATATATACACGTTAAGGCTTATTCAAAGCGTATTCCCTTATGCTATTTTCTTTTATGCTCGACATCTCAGGAAGTAGGATTATTCAGGTATTGTTTACTTGTGTTCTAGAATTGATTTTCTCAAAGAGATCGCTTTTACTGTATCTCTTATTTTGTTGATGAAAATTTTATTGCACTGTTGACCTATAATCAAATCTGCCGAATCATACTGATTTATTAACAGCATTCATCCTTGTTGAAGTAAGAAAATCACAATGATGACCAAGCAGATCAGATGGTTATGTCTCGGACTTAGCACGAGAATAATAATTACTAAGCATATCATGTGCTCCCTTAGATTATTTTTTGTTCACATTAACAGTTCAAAAATGAACTAACCATGTTGAGGAGATAAACAAAGAAAATAAGATATTTTATCATCAGCTCGAGAAAAAGCCATGCAACAGGTGCTCTACTTTTTTTTTTTTTGGGCAAGCAACAGGTGCTCTACTGGGCGGAAACGATGTGCTCTATAGACAGAAAGGTAACAAACCGCGGAAGTTCCCAGACCGGTGCCACCATTGTGTGTGCGCAGTGCGTCTAGGAAGAGGCTCATCTGTTCCCCGCTATCGCCGGCGTCGATCTGCCGTCGTGCTACTCTCGTGCGCCCCGCCGTCTTCAGGTACTCTCCCTCTTTGTGGTTTGAGTGTGGTTACTTGCCAAAACCAAGGTCTCTTAGCCATCCAAAACCTAACATTTCCTCTTTAAAGCAAGATCATCCATTAACTCCCTCCAGTCCGTCGTAACAAATATCTATTCGACGAAGT
Organism: Eragrostis nindensis; assembly: GCA_012490785.1. NCBI lineage: Eukaryota > Viridiplantae > Streptophyta > Magnoliopsida > Poales > Poaceae > Eragrostis > Eragrostis nindensis. The sequence continues at coordinate 433,146 of JAAXCT010000201.1, forward strand.
AGGCACCTGTTGGTGGTGAAATTTGGCAGGTGATTCATTTACAGGAGTTCCAAGTGCTGTTTTCCTATGAAGCTGATGAGGTTATGTGGTCCTGTTGCGAGCTACATGGTCAGGCGATGATTTACATGGTCCGTTGGTGATGATTTTCCTATGCAGTTGATCAAGTTACGTGGTCTGCAAGAGTTACATGGTTAGGCTTTTGAGTTACGTGGTCCGTCAGCATGCATATCTCAAATATTCAAGGCACATGAGGTTGTTATTCTCATGGCGTGATCTTTTCCTTTGGTGAGGAGTCGGAGGAGGTGTCCTGTGCAGTTACGTGGTCTCAGTTCCTGATACGATTACATGGTGCTCGTATTTCTTCTGGAACAAGAAAGAGTTTGGTTTAGTTAGGATTTTATTTCACGTCAGTTTCAAGTCCGGATAGAGTTTGTTGCTATAAAGCTGGGTCTTTATATATGTAGCGTCTTGTAAACGAGAAACCAGAGAAAAATATGTCGATACATTCAGTTTTGGTTTTTCATCTGTTATTTTTGTTCTTCTTTTGCTTTGGTACTTTGTCGTGAAAAGTACTCGCACTTCTCTGCGAAATTGAGAAAGCTTTACTGATTTGCCGTGAAAATCAGTCGTTTGCCGTTACGAAAATACGGTAGCTATCCTGTTGTTGCTTAGCAAAATTTGTTAGCAACAAAATTGGCGACTCCGCTGGGGATGAAAATACGGTAGCTATCCTGTTGATCGGCGCCATCGTTGCCGGTTAGGAGCAAGGAAGAGGATGACGGGGTCTAGTGATCTTTCGGAGACCGACCAAGACAACATCATGGACATCAAATTTGAGGACTTGGCGGAAGAAGATCGCAAGGAGCTTGAACGTGAGCTTCAAGAGGAGAAGGCTGCGCTGCTCAAGAAGAAGATGGCGGAATTCCGGATGACAAGGAGTGGAATAATCACGAGGTCAGGGACAGGGAGCACTTCAGCAACTAAGGTACTGGCTCAGATGGTTGATATTTCGGTGGCTAGTAAGTTTGGTGCTGAAATCGAGAAATTTTCTCGTACTGTTACTGAAACAAAGAAAGGTTCGTTTAATGAATTTAGGCAGGCGTTAAAACAAGATGTAGATAACAGTTTGCCTAGGCAAGTTAGGTCTGCTGTTTTGCAAATCCAGGGTGAGCAGCATGATAAGCAAACTGTTGGTTCTCATAGAAATAATTCTGTTAGTTTGCCTAATCTTGCTGCAACATCAAATGCAGTTGATAGAAACGACGGAATGAATTCTAATGTGCGGCAACAGTTTTATCAAACTACGACACACAACGTTCATCCTATTCCATCTACAGGGATTGGGATTAATTATGGGCCGGTGACAGATACCTTTCTTCCTAGGACGTCAGTTCTTGATAATGCTAATGCTAGTAGTGGAAGGGCTGTTTCAGAGAGTTTTAAAGAAAACCTTTTACAAACTCTGAAAGAATTTGGTTTTGAACCAAAAAAGAGCGCTAGGACATATCAAAAACCTTATCCTGGTCACTTTGATACTATCCCATATCCTAGAGGGTTTAGAATTCCAGATTTTGTGAAGTTCACTGGGGACGATGGTAGAACTACATATGAGCATGTGGGACATTTTTTGGCACAAATCAGTGAAGTGTTGCATATTGATGTTCATAAGATTAAACTTTTTCCTTTATCTTTATCTGGAACCGCATTTAATTAGTTTACATCTCTTGCTCCTAATTCTATCAGTGCTTGGTCTCAGTTAGAGCAAAAATTTCATGAATATTTTTATAATGGTGAAACTGAACTTACGCTGTCACATCTCACTGAAGTTAGGCAAAAACATAATGAAACTGTTTATGAATATATTAAAAGATTTAGAGAAACTAGGAATAGATGCTATAGCTTAACCATTGGAGAAAAAGATTGGGCCGATCTTGCTTTTTCAGGATTATCATCATACTTGAGAGAGAAGCTAGAAGGACAGGATTTCATGGATGTTAATCAAGTTATGCAGTGTGCTGTGGTGCATGAAAATCGTGCTAAGGAAAATAGACAATATAGCCGATGTAAAGATGTAAATCATAAAGAACAGGAGGAGCAAGGGGTCAATGTGTTAGAGTGTGACTCGGCCGTCGAGGAAGAAACTGATGTCTGTGTGGCCGATTGGGTTGAAATATGTTATAATAAACCCATTGCTTGTTCTTTCTTGAAGCCTAATGCTGGGAGGAAGGAAGAGATAAAGTACACATTTGATGTTTCTAAATGTGAGAAGCTATTCGATGTATTGCTACAGAATAATGTAATTAGGTTGAAAGAAGGGCATGTTATACCAACTGCAGAACAGTTAGCTAAACGAAAATATTGCAAATGGCATGATTCGTTTTCTCATACTACTAATGAGTGTAACTATTTTCGGCGTCAGGTGCAATCAGCCTTGAATGATGGTCGACTGACTTTGGGAGACAGCAGCAAGATGAAAGTGGATGGTGATCCTTTTCCTGTAAATACAATTAATTTTGAGGAGAAGAAAGTTTTGGTTCGGACTGGGCAGGCAGAGACGAGAGACCACCCGTGGTAAGAATGTGATTGTTTCAGATGATTTGATGCTGAAGATTACAAAGCCTGAGTGCTCAGAAGTTGGAGTTTGGAAATTCAGTGAGCAGAAGAAGTGGATACCGAATATCAAGCCAAGTTCAGAATTCATGCTGGAAAGATATACACGACACGAGCAGAGGGGTATTTTTTCAGAAGATAAGCGCAAGAGATCTTCATGTTACGGGAAAAGACACGGTGGTTCATGCTGGGGACCAAGTGGTTCATCGTATTCTCATCGAAAGTTTGGTCAGTGTGGTGTGATGGTAGGATCATTTAGAAGGCAGGGTTCAACAGCATGGATGCCGACTATGAGGACATCTGGAAACCGAGGGCCATGGAGTTCGTGATGGTAGGTATCAAGTAATGAAGGATGTGCATAGGGATAGCGATGCTATTGTGTTGAGCTGTGGTACTGGGCCGTATTCTGGAATGCATAATGCAGTTGATGCAGTCACAAGTACAAGTCTGCAAAGGCAGGTTGCTGAGACTAGAACAGAGCCAAGGTCGTGTGCTCCTGATCAAACAATTTTAATTGGCACAATGCCTTGCAAGTTAGCAGTAGGATATGTGATGGGGAAGCATAATATGCTAGATATTGCAGGGCTAAGTGAAGTTGAGCAAGGTGTTGCCAGGAAAAATACAGTGGTAGTCAACAATATCAGAGAAATTATTGAGGCGAGCAAAGTAGATGGAAAACCAAGAAATAAACAAGCCAAGCTTGGTGTGGGGTTCATGTATGACTTAAATGGTTTTGCTGATCGAGAGAAACAGGCCAGAAAAGATATGATCACAAAACAACGAGTTGTTGGTCCTATTTTCATGTCTTGTTCTAGTATGCCGAAACATATGTATGGCTCAAGGGTGAGGTATATGGAACAGACTAAAGTGCCGTATTATTCTGTTCGGCAAGGTCCAACAGGGCAATTATATTCTTTTGCCGAACGGGGTACGGTGGGGACGGCAAGTTCTGGTGCTGGGCAAGAGACATTTCAGAAGAAAAATGATGCAGTGCCGGGAGGTGGTAATGGGTTCTCGGCAGGAATTTGAAGAAGGGCAATAGTTGTATGGTGCAAGGCTCGGGGGGCAAGTGTGCACCAAGGACGGGTTCTTAATCATTAGTGCAGAGCCGATGTAAATCGGCTGAATGATTTAATTTTGTAATTATATGATGGTTGCAGGACAAATGAAGAACGTTGAAGTGGCATGTTCATGGTCGATCCCCTTTCGATGAGCAGGCCAACATGCGTTCAATGGAGACACTGCAAGGTGAATAAGTGAATAAAGTTCTCAATGGTAAGTATTTTTAAAAATATATTTCCGTCGGGTATGGAAAACAATATGATGTAATCTCAACTTCTGGACGATGGATGTGTATAATCGTCCTGTGGATGTCAAACTGAATTCCTAGTATATGGCAGGGAGCATAATTTAATCTCAATTTTCGGACGATGAACATTTATATTCGTCCTTGTGGCTATAAAATTGAAATACTTCCCTAGTGTGGCAGTAAATTATGGACGATGGGAGTGTATAATCGTCTTTGTGGCTGTAAGTCCTAATAATGCTAAATTGTGTTTTTTCAGCACATCTTGTTAGCTTGAAAAACAGGGGGGCATGTGTTGGTGGTGAAATTTGGCAGGTGATTCATTTACAGGAGTTCCAAGTGCTGTTTTCCTATGAAGCTGATGAGGTTACGTGGTCCTGTTGCGAGCTACATGGTCAGGCGATGATTTACATGGTCCGTTGGTGATGATTTTCCTATGCAGTTGATCAAGTTACGTGGTCTGCAAGAGTTACATGGTTAGGCTTTTGAGTTACGTGGTCCGTCAGCATGCATATCTCAAATATTCAAGGCACATGAGGTTGTTATTCTCATGGCGTGATCTTTTCCTTTGGTGAGGAGTCGGAGGAGGTGTCCTGTGAGTTACGTGGTCTCAGTTCCTGTTACGATTACATGGTGCTCGTATTTCTTCTGGAGCAAGAAAGAGTTTGGTTTAGTTAGGATTTTATTTCACGTCAGTTTCAAGTCCGGATAGAGTTTGTTGCTATAAAGCTGGGTCTTTATATATGTAGCGTCTTGTAAACGAGAAACCAGAGAAAAATATGTCGATACATTCAGTTTTGGTTTTTCATCTGTTATTTTTGTTCTTCTTTTGCTTTGGTACTTTGTCGTGAAAGTACTCGCACTTCTCTGCGAAATTGAGAAAGCTTTACTGATTTGCCGTGAAAATTAGTCGTTTGCCGTTACGAAAATACGGTAGCTATCCTGTTGTTGCTTAGCAAAATTTGTTAGCAACAAAATTGGCGACTCCGCTGGGGATGAAAATACGGTAGCTATCCTGTTGATCGGCGCCATCGTTGCCGGTTAGGAGCAAGGAAGAGGATGACGGGGTCTAGTGATCTTTCGGAGACCGACCAAGACAACATCATGGACATCAAATTTGAGGACTTGGCGGAAGAAGATCGCAAGGAGCTTGAACGTGAGCTTCAAGAGGAGAAGGCTGCGCTGCTCAAGAAGAAGATGGCGGAATTCCGGATGACAAGGAGTGGAATAATCACGAGGTCAGGGACAGGGAGCACTTCAGCAACTAAGGTACTGAACAGGGATGAACTAGCTCAGATGGTTGATATTTCGGTGGCTAGTAAGTTTGGTGCTGAAATCGAGAAATTTTCTCGTACTGTTACTGAAACAAAGAAAGGTTCGTTTAATGAATTTAGGCAGGCGTTAAAACAAGATGTAGATAACAGTTTGCCTAGGCAAGTTAGGTCTGCTGTTTTGCAAATCCAGGGTGAGCAGCATGATAAGCAAACTGTTGGTTCTCATAGAATAATTCTGTTAGTTTGCCTAATCTTGCTGCAACATCAAATGCAGTTGATAGAAACGACGGAATGAATTCTAATGTGCGGCAACAGTTTTATCAAACTACGACACACAACGTTCATCCTATTCCATCTACAGGGATTGGGATTAATTATGGGCCGGTGACAGATACCTTTCTTCCTAGGACGTCAGTTCTTGATAATGCTAATGCTAGTAGTGGAAGGGCTGTTTCAGAGAGTTTTAAAGAAAACCTTTTACAAACTCTGAGAGAATTTGGTTTTGAACCAAAAAAGAGCGCTAGGACATATCAAAAACCTTATCCTGGTCACTTTGATACTATCCCATATCCTAGAGGGTTTAGAATTCCAGATTTTGTGAAGTTCACTGGGGACGATGGTAGAACTACATATGAGCATGTGGGACATTTTTTGGCACAAATCAGTGAAGTGTTGCATATTGATGTTCATAAGATTAAACTTTTTCCTTTATCTTTATCTGGAACCGCATTTAATTAGTTTACATCTCTTGCTCCTAATTCTATCAGTGCTTGGTCTCAGTTAGAGCAAAAATTTCATGAATATTTTTATAATGGTGAAACTGAACTTACGCTGTCACATCTCACTGAAGTTAGGCAAAAACATAATGAAACTGTTTATGAATATATTAAAAGATTTAGAGAAACTAGGAATAGATGCTATAGCTTAACCATTGGAGAAAAAGATTGGGCCGATCTTGCTTTTTCAGGATTATCATCATACTTGAGAGAGAAGCTAGAAGGACAGGATTTCATGGATGTTAATCAAGTTATGCAGTGTGCTGTGGTGCATGAAAATCGTGCTAAGGAAAATAGACAATATAGCCGATGTAAAGATGTAAATCATAAAGAACAGGAGGAGCAAGGGGTCAATGTGTTAGAGTGTGACTCGGCCGTCGAGGAAGAAACTGATGTCTGTGTGGCCGATTGGGTTGAAATATGTTATAATAAACCCATTGCTTGTTCTTTCTTGAAGCCTAATGCTGGGAGGAAGGAAGAGATAAAGTACACATTTGATGTTTCTAAATGTGAGAAGCTATTCGATGTATTGCTACAGAATAATGTAATTAGGTTGAAAGAAGGGCATGTTATACCAACTGCAGAACAGTTAGCTAAACGAAAATATTGCAAATGGCATGATTCGTTTTCTCATACTACTAATGAGTGTAACTATTTTCGGCGTCAGGTGCAATCAGCCTTGAATGATGGTCGACTGACTTTGGGAGACAGCAGCAAGATGAAAGTGGATGGTGATCCTTTTCCTGTAAATACAATTAATTTTGAGGAGAAGAAAGTTTTGGTTCGGACTGGGCAGGCAGAGACGAGAGACCACCCGTGGTAAGAATGTGATTGTTTCAGATGATTTGATGCTGAAGATTACAAAGCCTGAGTGCTCAGAAGTTGGAGTTTGGAAATTCAGTGAGCAGAAGAAGTGGATACCGAATATCAAGCCAAGTTCAGAATTCATGCTGGAAAGATATACACGACACGAGCAGAGGGGTATTTTTTCAGAAGATAAGCGCAAGAGATCTTCATGTTACGGGAAAAGACACGGTGGTTCATGCTGGGGACCAAGTGGTTCATCGTATTCTCATCGAAAGTTTGGTCAGTGTGGTGTGATGGTAGGATCATTTAGAAGGCAGGGTTCAACAGCATGGATGCCGACTATGAGGACATCTGGAAACCGAGGGCCATGGAGTTCGTGATGGTAGGTATCAAGTAATGAAGGATGTGCATAGGGATAGCGATGCTATTGTGTTGAGCTGTGGTACTGGGCCGTATTCTGGAATGCATAATGCAGTTGATGCAGTCACAAGTACAAGTCTGCAAAGGCAGGTTGCTGAGACTAGAACAGAGCCAAGGTCGTGTGCTCCTGATCAAACAATTTTAATTGGCACAATGCCTTGCAAGTTAGCAGTAGGATATGTGATGGGGAAGCATAATATGCTAGATATTGCAGGGCTAAGTGAAGTTGAGCAAGGTGTTGCCAGGAAAAATACAGTGGTAGTCAACAATATCAGAGAAATTATTGAGGCGAGCAAAGTAGATGGAAAACCAAGAAATAAACAAGCCAAGCTTGGTGTGGGGTTCATGTATGACTTAAATGGTTTTGCTGATCGAGAGAAACAGGCCAGAAAAGATATGATCACAAAACAACGAGTTGTTGGTCCTATTTTCATGTCTTGTTCTAGTATGCCGAAACATATGTATGGCTCAAGGGTGAGGTATATGGAACAGACTAAAGTGCCGTATTATTCTGTTCGGCAAGGTCCAACAGGGCAATTATATTCTTTTGCCGAACGGGGTACGGTGGGGACGGCAAGTTCTGGTGCTGGGCAAGAGACATTTCAGAAGAAAAATGATGCAGTGCCGGGAGGTGGTAATGGGTTCTCGGCAGGAATTTGAAGAAGGGCAATAGTTGTATGGTGCAAGGCTCGGGGGGCAAGTGTGCACCAAGGACGGGTTCTTAATCATTAGTGCAGAGCCGATGTAAATCGGCTGAATGATTTAATTTTGTAATTATATGATGGTTGCAGGACAAATGAAGAACGTTGAAGTGGCATGTTCATGGTCGATCCCCTTTCGATGAGCAGGCCAACATGCGTTCAATGGAGACACTGCAAGGTGAATAAGTGAATAAAGTTCTCAATGGTAAGTATTTTTAAAAATATATTTCCGTTGGGTATGGAAAACAATATGATGTAATCTCAACTTCTGGACGATGGATGTGTATAATCGTCCTGTGGATGTCAAACTGAATTCCTAGTATATGGCAGGGAGCATAATTTAATCTCAATTTTCGGACGATGAACATGTATATTCGTCCTTGTGGCTGTAAAATTGAAATACTTCCCTAGTGTGGCAGTAAATTATGGACGATGGGAGTGTATAATCGTCTTTGTGGCTGTAAGTCCTAATAATGCTAAATTGTGTTTTTTCAGCACATCTTGTTAGCTTGAAAAACAGGGGGGCATGTGTTGGTGGTGAAATTTGGCAGGTGATTCATTTACAGGAGTTCCAAGTGCTGTTTTCCTATGAAGCTGATGAGGTTACGTGGTCCTGTTGCGAGCTACATGGTCAGGCGATGATTTACATGGTCCGTTGGTGATGATTTTCCTATGCAGTTGATCAAGTTACGTGGTCTGCAAGAGTTACATGGTTAGGCTTTTGAGTTACGTGGTCCGTCAGCCTGCATATCTCAAATATTCAAGGCACATGAGGTTGTTATTCTCATGGCGTGATCTTTTCCTTTGGTGAGGAGTCGGAGGAGGTGTCCTGTGAGTTACGTGGTCTCAGTTCCTGTTACGATTACATGGTGCTCGTATTTCTTCTGGAGCAAGAAAGAGTTTGGTTTAGTTAGGATTTTATTTCACGTCAGTTTCAAGTCCGGATAGAGTTTGTTGCTATAAAGCTGGGTCTTTATATATGTAGCGTCTTGTAAACGAGAAACCAGAGAAAAATATGTCGATACATTCAGTTTTGGTTTTTCATCTGTTATTTTTGTTCTTCTTTTGCTTTGGTACTTTGTCGTGAAAAGTACTCGCACTTCTCTGCGAAATTGAGAAAGCTTTACTGATTTGCCGTGAAAATCAGTCGTTTGCCGTTACGAAAATACGGTAGCTATCCTGTTGTTGCTTAGCAAAATTTGTTAGCAACAGCACCCTTATTCTGTAGGATCTTGTACCAGGAGATCGCGAAAAAAAAATTGGAAACAGATTATATGCTGGAAATGTGTAAGATTTCCTAAAGAATTTCATAAAGAACGCCTTCCCCGTGCCCCCAATGATCCCACTTGTTGCAAATCGCGATGGAATAGAGAGGTTGCCTTAAATCCCTTTTCCATTGGGTTCCAACTTGCTCAGAAGTTAGGAAGTCCATAGCCGCGCTCTGTTCCATCCTAGACTCTCTGTTACAATGTGAGATCCATCAGTTGGGCCATTGCAATCAGGGACTTCAACGTAATAGAAATGAGGACTCTTGTTAGATAAGTTCATGTGGTAATCTATAGAATTCTATGATTTTACGAATGGGGGGTGGGGTAGGGAGGTTTGCTCTAGCATTGCCCAAGGTAACCTTCGGTGTCACTGTAAAAAGACTGTCTTGACTGAACTTCTGTGTTTTTTAACACCGCATACACAATAGAAGATGGAAAAAGTTTGGGATTTCCACAGACTAGTAAACTACAGAACTGTAAAATTAAACCCCTACAGAACTGTGGCATAATTTATTAGATCTTGATCACATGTGGTTTGGAAACCGACAGTAATGATATTATGGTTCACAAGATCTGTATGTTTTGAAAATCTTGTGGCATTGCCTACACTGGCCTGTGAACAAAGAACGCGTAAAGTGAAATTCCGAAAACTGCGTTTTAATGACTGCATCGCCTATTTTCTTATGATATCCTTATCCCAATAGAGAATCCCATAATGTGGATATGTATTCAGCAGAATTCGGGAATCCTTTTATCCCCAAAGATCTCCTTAGAAACGAAGTTGAAGTGAAATTGCATTTCTTCCAAGGGTCAAGAGTTTCATATATCTAAATTTTATCATAATTTCTGTGTTTTCACTTTTTCAGGTTGGAAGCATTTTGTTTTTTCTATATTCAAACAGTCAGGTTGTTGGTTTTCCTTCCAGCAAACAAAAGAAACATATGGACTCTAAGAAGGGGTGTTCTGCCAGTAATCTAACCGATGATCTTGTGGTGGAAATCCTCTCCCAGTTGCCATTCAAATCATTTTGTCGCTTCAAATGTGTCTGCAAGGCCTGGCTTGCTTTCTCATCTGATCCTTACTACCTCCAGAAGCTGCCCGAAATTCCTTCTGGTTTTTTCTACCAAGATGACAGCAACTCTGTTATCCAGTTTATTAGCTTGTCCTCAAAGGATGAAGGAATCGATTGGGCTCTTAGTTTCTTGCCACATCATGCGCGTCTTAATTTTGTTGACTGTTCCAGTGGCCTAGTCCTTTGTGAGTACAGGACCGACTCTACCTCTCCATACATTTTCAGTTTCATTGTGTGTAACCTGGCAACACGAGAATGGAGAGTACTTCCTGATATCCAGCGAGACCCAGAAATGCTTTATAGGACTGTGTTAGCATTTGATCCATTAGAGATGTCCTTTTCCACCTTTTGCTTATGAGGCACAAAAGCTTCATCCATACAGAATAGGCGTAGGGAAATCTAATGATATGTGCTATGCACTGTCCTACTCAAATTTCCAGCCTCAGATCCTGATATATGTAGATACAATGTAGTGGATTGTACCTTCTCTATGCCGTATTGTATTTTAACGGTCCTGTGAACCTCGTAAAAACTACGACATGAAGTAGCTGAAGTTGCCTTTGTTTACTGTCTTCCAGTTGCTGTAAATAGTGTTTTTTTTTTGTCGTCGTTACTGTAAATAGTCGGTACGGTTTGTTGGTAAGTAAAAAATTTCTCTAGGTTCCTAATAAGATTTTGTTGCTTGTGTCGCAAAACTTACGAAATATTGTATGTTGCTTGTCTTGAAAAATGGACTGAGCATCACCAAGAATTAAGAATTAGGGGAACGGCGTTGCCAAAGCATGTTAGCAGTCTAATTCGATACGTGATTATTGTGGAAGCGGACATATATTCGTCAATTACAGATGTCAAATGATGTTTCTGAGTGGCTTCAGTTTTCCTACTGCTAGAACACGCTACAATACAGTTGAGTGGGTTTGTATTTTGCTAATGTAGAGTGTTAGGAAATGAGATCGAGAGTTGCAATGAGAATGCGAGAGGTTTTGACGCAGCGTACGACTTGCTGCCTTTTTCTATTTTTCCTTTTCCGTTTATTTGGCGATTACATGCCGTGGCTCTCGGCCACGATCCGAGTCTGGCCGCATCAAGGAACGAATGAGTGTTGGAGTAGCCACAGTGAATCGTGCAAATCGTGCGTGCCTCTTAGCTTGCCATAATCGCGCGCAAGGAAATAAAAAGGAAGGCATGCGCATTGGAAAAAGAAAGGCTAGACGTTCGGCATGGCGGCGGGCGCGCGGAAGGGGCGTGGTGCCGTGGGGGTCGGCCGTGGACTCGGCGCGGCAGCGGGGAGGCAGCGGTTGTCGCCCCCCCTCCCCTCTTTTTCGCCATTTATTCTTTCAACATTTTTTTGCCGACCAAACAAACATATTTTTGAGTTCTTGTTGCACCATTGGGCTACAAATTACGTCTAGTTTTTTCTACTTTGTTTTAAATGTTGTTCAAATTTTTAATTTTTTTTCGAATTTTGAACTCAAAAACCGGATGATCGAAAAAACCGGACAGGATCGATAAGTCCGGTTTCCGCAAAAACCAATCCGATTGTCGCTGATTTTGTAAACCTTGCTTGCTTATCAATTGATGGCCCAACAAGTTAAGAAAAGAAATAGGCCATACACCCATTTGAACACTTCAGGCTATACCGAGGTGTCAGATAGTTTTTTTCAGATGGCTGGCATCAAGCCTCAGAGGCAAATCAAGAACAAGTGGGAGAAAATGGAGGCTGATTGATTGGATAGCTTAGCAAAAATTAACAAAGACGCAAACAAGAACTGGTTGGGACAATAGCAACAGAGTAATTGTCATGGTCAATGAGTGGTGGAACAAGGCAAAAAAGGTGAGCATTGTTGTATGTTCAACATGACCTGCAAATCAGTTTCTGACATGATCTTGTTTTACCGATCTTTATTTTTGGGAATTTTCTAGGACATTCCAAAGTGCGGCAAGTTCAGGAAAAAGCCACTCGAAAATGAGGATGACATGAAAGTTATGTTTGGTGACATTACCAATGATGAATCAATTAATTTATATTGCAAAAAAAATCAATTTTATTTTATAATAGGTGATAAAAATAATTTTAGATGATAACAATAGATATATCAATTAATCTCTTATTGTAAATGTCAAACATATAACCATTTATCATCTTAGGGGCATAAGAGCAACTCCAAGAGACTCGGTAGACTTCTCCGGATTGGTAAAATTGGAACCGCTTAAAAGACTTATGTGCATACAATCCAGCCGGATTGGTAAAATTGGACAACCGCTTAAGAGACTTATGTGCATACAATCCAGGTCTAGAACGCCAAGCCCACCCTGGTCTATAGGCATACAAACATCTGGCCTGCTTACCAAATGGTAGTTCCTGACGCCTTCGTTAGACTGCCATAAAATCCCAGTCGCTGTTTCTAAGAGCAACTCCAAGAGCTCCCAAAACACATTGCCAAAATTCAGTTTTGGGAACAAAGCCACAAAACCGACGCTCCAACAGCTCCCATTTCAGTTCCCAATTTTTTCGCCGCTCCCCATCCTCACGGCGTAGCTGGCCATTTTTCCGCCGCCTCCTCCCACTCCCAATCGCGAAAAGTCTTCATGCGCTCCAATTTCCACCTACCGCGCCTCCGATCTCCCGCGCTCCCGTTCACGGAAGTGCTTATCCTCTGCCCTCGCGCCTACAATCTCTCTTTTGTGGCACTTCTAGTTCTCCTCTCCATCGCATCGCGGCTCCACCACCCGAACAACGCCATGGCGATCGCGCGGTGACCGTGATGCCGCCGCACCTTGGCAAAGAACGTGTGTCCGCTGCTACCTGGCGAAGACCGTATCTCCGTCGCGACGCTGCCGCTCCCTGCTGCTGGATCGCGGTTACTTTTTCAGCTTGCCGTCGCCGCTCGAGTTTGTGCAGTCAAGCTGTCACCAGGAATCAGGGCGATCCTATCTCCATCCAGTGCAGTACACCGCACTATTGTTGCCGATTTCTCAATCATGTCTGCCTGATTTGTGGTTATTCAGTAGTTGTTTGTGAAAATGCTGCAACGTGATCTCTAACAGGGTCTGATGATCTTGTCTGATGATCTTCGTGCTTACAGACTGACGAACTGCTTGTTTCTAGTACGAACACTGTGTTATCTGCTTTTGATTTGATCATACTACATGATGAGAAAGAAATCAACCTACGTGAGAGAGAGATGAGGAACAGAGGAAAGCTAACACAAACTCCAATCAGACCAAACCGACTTGAATACGTGAATACGCGGAGTCGAGTTCGACTTGGTCTCTATACTCGCATGGGATAAAGGCCAAGGTGGACTGGACGATATTTGAGCGAGATGCAGAAGCAGAAACGAGGCCGAAATGAAGAATTTAATTTTTTGGAACTTAATATTGGAAACTGTTGGTGAAGAGACTTTTGTTTTGCCCCCCATAATTTTTGGAAGCTCCCAATACCAGTTTATTGGGAGCAATTTTTTCGGGAACTCTTGGAGTTGCTCTAATTCTTTTCAAGCTACTGGAAGCCCTAAGTAATGTGAAGGAAGTTCCCCCACTTTTAGATGTAAAAATCTGTTTAAGAGTTTCCTTGTTCTCCTGAGCATTCCCCAAACAACGCACATCACTCTAATGATAATTAATTTTCAAACAAAAGAGTAGGTCAAACAGACAAAACAAATTTAAAGTTCCTAGCACACTCCATCCCATTTTACATGAGGAAGATAGCATCATCTGCATATTGTAGCATGGCCACTCCTCCCTCTACCAAATCAGGGACTAAATCCTTGACATGACCATGAGCTTGAGCGGTTTCTACTAAGGATTGTAAGAGCATCTGCAACCAAATTTGATGTCCTATGGTTACTTATATGTGGTGTCGTAGAAGTCGCAATGCACTGGAGCAGTGTACCAGCGACCTTGGATGACCTTGCGGGTGTGTGAATTTTTGTCTTTGTACGTAACACCTCTTTATTCCTTCTTGATGCAAGTCTCTTACGTATTCGAGAAGAAAAAAAGTATGACCTTGAAGATGTAGTATTTACTAGAGTGAGAAAGGATAGGGTCAGTCGTTTTTATACAATTTTGGCGGCCTTATGCTAGGCCTTGTGGATAACCAAAAATGACCTTGTTTTTAGAAACCAACTTTACGAAGCCCCTCAATCCATCGTTCAGATAATGCTGTCACTATTGAAGAGATGGAAGATCCTATCAAAGCAGGATGAGCGAGAGCGTGTTCGAAGAGTTTATGGAGAGAACACGGAGCATCCTGGAAAGCGCGAGCTAACAGTTTTGGCTGGCTCCCTCTCTTCTCTCTGTTTCATTTGTTCCCTACCCATTGAGACAGGTGAGCAGCACGGCGTCTCCTTGTCATCCTCCTTGTAAAAACCGAACCTGTGTACCGTAGCATAATCGTTTTTTGCTCGGTTTTGTCGGCAACCAGTCCATTTTCGTCGGTTTCAGTTTTTCTGGTTTTTTCACGATTTTAATCCTTGAGGAGGTCACAATGAGCTCGTACTCGATGACCCCAGTCGTGACGATGAGGAGCATACATGTCCCCATCTTCTTCCTTACCTCCGATCAGGACATCTCCATTTCCTCAGCCATGACGACGTCGCATCAGCTTTCCACAATCTCGCGGACCCCGTCCGAGGGCTCCTACTCATCGGCACGCGTCCTCTTTAGCGTGTGCCGCGTCACACTGTTGTATTTCCGCACGTCCTGACCGCCCTCAGAGGCCTGCATTGGTTCCTCTACGGCCCGTGTCTTCCGGTCCCGTATCGGGAGTTCAGCCGGCCGCAGGGCATTGCCGTTGCGTCTTGTGATTGCGTGGGCCATATTGGGCCGCACAGTGGCCCTTTTCCTCGCTGTTGGGCCCCTTTGCCACTGCCCCAGGTGCACACACGGCCTGAATGAAAACTGAATCGAGCATGTTCCAAGTTCAGGTGCAGCGGAGCGCGCAACTCTGCCTAGTTGTCCATATGTAGGCTGCGGAGAGAGTGAGTGTAAACCGACTTGCCTCAACTAGGAGGTGATCAATGGTTTCGTCCTTCTGGTCACGCAATGGACATTTGCCAGCCCCAGATCCTGATATATATATACAAAGATGTGATATAGTACAGGAACGACTTTGCTCACGATGATGACCATGACGCTTAGGAGTTAAGATTGGTTTTACGATTGCAACGTAATTGCTATATTGACTTGGCACAGGGTTGGAAATAGTTGGTATGGTATATGTTGAGGAGTAAAAAAAAAAAATTCTCTAGGTTCCTCATGAGAACCTTCAACAAGTTATTTGTTGTCGCGTTGCAAAACTTGCGTATTATAAAAAATTTCTTCACGTTAACAGATGAGAACCTTCCGCAACTTGGGCGTTGCTTGTTTTGAAAACGGACAGCATCAGCAAAAAGGACTAAAGGGGATTCATCTATCTAATTCAAAACGTGATTATTATCATATTATGCCAAATAACATTCGTCGTCTACAGATGTCAAATAATGTTTGTTAGTGTGGCTTCAGTTTCCTACTGCTAGAATACAGTTGAGTTGGTTTGTTTGCTAATGCTTTACGATTACGGTGGGCGCATCTTAGCCCATAGGAGATAGGACAAATATAGTTCAAAAGAAATAGCCAATGAGAGAACCTCACAGCCACAGGACAGAAAGAAAACAAAAATCAGAACTGATATAGGATCGTGCAGATTGAACCCCCCCCCCCCCCCCCCCCCAAAAAAAAAAAAACCTAACGCTGTGAATTCAAACAGTGAACCGCTTAGATTATTGTCAATCTAAAGGAAGGAAGCTTTCTCGTGTTAATAGAATACAGGTGTTGCCGCCTGTGGGGGTATGTCCACTTGATCATGTCTTTTACGAAGATTTTCGGCTATATAGAATTCACTGAAAGTGGTCAACACAAAGCCTTCGCTGTTAACCTGTCGGTATCAGATGGTCCTGCTGTGCGCACAAATATGACTACTGACCTCACCAAAATAAATAAAAGGGGGCCAACGATTTTCTCGTGCAAAGCATTAACGTCACATGCTTACATGGTGAACAAGAACATTATTGCTAAACCGTTGACTTTGAATGTCCAAGTATAGCTTGGGACTTCTAATATCCTTGCTAAATTGCATAGCTTTGGACTTTGTAATAAAACCAAAACTTTCGGCGACGGGTCCGGTCACGGGGCAGGGAGCGGCGCAACGAGGCATGGCGGGTGGCGTGCGGTGTGGCGCGGTGCCGTGCTCGTGATGGCGGCGTCCAGATCTGGCGAGGCGGTGCTGGCGGCAGATCGGGCCTGCTGGATGTTTTCCTTTTCCTTTTTTTTAATTTCTTCATGTGCCCTTCCAGTGACGGGCATCCGCCACTGGACTTTTACTTCTCCCCGTAGCAGTGATGCAGTGGCGGGCTAGACGTCCGCCACTAAATGGTTGATTTATACCGTGAATGTTGCTTGTACTGCCATTAAAGCGTCGATTGGTACAAATCGATTTGTACTGCCACCAAAGGCTGATTTCGACCACCAATATCGTATGGAAAAATCGATTCCTAATAACCAAAGTGGAACAGGGCCGCCTCCAATTCAATATAGCAATTATGTTGTAGTCGTAAAATCAATCCCAAGCAAAGTCGTTCCCTGCCTATACCATATCTCCATATATCAGGATTTGGGGCTGGAAATCTTGAGTGGCATGGCACATAGTACTTGTACCAGTAATGGCAGTCGAAATTGGCCTTTGATTAATGGAAATCGATGGTCATAGATTTCTACTTTGATTACAAGGAACAAAAGCTTTTTCCATTAACATATGATGTAGTGGAGATAAAAAAAAGATATGATGTAGTGGATCATACCTTCTCTCTGGCGTATTATATGAACGTTCCTATCAACCTAGAGAAAACTATGACATGAGTTAGCTGAATTTGCCTTTATTTACTGTGTTTCAATTGCTGTAAATAGTTCCTTGTGAGAACATTCGACAGGGTTCTTTTGTTGCTTGTGATGCAAACTAGCGTAGTATACAAAAATTTTCTTCAGGTTAACAGATGTGAACGTTCTGCAACTTGTGTGCTTTTTGTTCTGAAAACGGACAGCATCAGCAAGAAATACAAATTAGGGGAACAGCGTTGGAAAAGGATATTCACCTGTCTAATTCGTCGTCTACAGATTTCAAATGATGCTTCTGATGAGTGGCTTCCTTTCCCTATTGCTAGAATACAGTTGAGTTGGTTTATTTTGCTAATGGTTTCGGTCGGAGAATCGGCTCTCTATAAAATGTTTACGGTGGGCGCCATCTTAGCCGCAGCCATCGGAGATAGGACAAATGGAGCGCAAAAGAAAGAGTCAATGAGGAAGCCTGACATGACAGACAGAAAAAAAAAATCCAGGATAGGCATAGGGCGGTACAGATTGAACAAAAATATTAAATAAAAAAAAGGAAAACTGTGAGCTCAAACAGCGAACAGCTTAGATGATCATTCTCAAAAAAGGGAGCTTTCATCGTTTAATAGAATACGCTTTGCTGTTAGCTTTTCGGTATCAGATGGTCCTGCTATGCGCACAACAGGACTACTGACCTCACCAAAATATATATACAAGGAGGGCCAACGAATTTGTCTCTTTGATTGAAAGTATTAACGTCACATGCTTACATGATGATCATGGACATTATTGCTAAACCGCTGACTTTTTTTATTCAAGTTTAGCTTGGGATTTCGAACTTTCTAAATTGCATCTGCAACACCGCAAGTAGGGCAAATACACTGTATTGCGGCGGTTGTGGCTGCAGCAGCTGCAGCCGCAGTGCACATCCGGCAGCTGCAGCCTATCAGGCCCAGCTTTTGGACTTATAAAACCCAAACCTCGGCAAGAACAAATATGCCTAGCCAAAGCAACATATTTTCCGTCTCGACCAGGCAATTAGCACTTCATGGATATCGGCAAGGTGGAGCTGAGCGGCGTGGAGCCCGGGACGCCGGCTTGGGACGAAGCCCGGGCCGCGGTGACCGCCTCCCTGGTGGCGCACGGCTGTGTCGTCGTCGCGTACGACGCGCTCAGCCCAGAGCTCCGGCGGTCGCTCTTCGACCGCGCCATGCCGGAGATCTTCGCGCTCCCTGTCGAGACCAGGCAGCGGAACGTCTCGAGCAAAGGGAACTTCAGAGGCTACCTCGGGATTGGCAACATGGACAGCGTCAGCGTCGACGAGCCGACAGAGGAGGGCAACGTTCACGATTTCACCGGCCTGTTTTGGCCTCAGGGCAACCCTGAATTCAGGTAACAATTAATCCTAGTACTAGTTATCTCTTAACAACTCATTGTTAGCTGTCTATGGTTGGTGGTTTCAATTTTGACACTGGGCTTTCGATCGACATGACCGTTCGTCCAGGGACGTCATGCTGCAGTTTGGAAGGAACCTCCTGAAACTGAAGGAGACGGTGGAGACGATGGTCCTGGAGAGCCTCGGCGTCCGGGAAGAGAACATCGACTCGCACCTCCGCTCGCCCTCCCACACCCTTCGGCTTTCGCACTACGGCGCGCTGCCGGACGACGCCGATAACAGGTTGTCCATGAAGGTGCACACCGACTTCAACTTCAGCACCATGGTCGTGCAGCACGAGGTCGAAGGTCTCGAGGTGCAGACCAGGGACGGGAGCTGGCTCGCCATCCGGCCCGAGCCGGGCACGGTCACGTATCAGGCTGGCGAAATATTCAGGGTATATATGATTCAGATCGAGTGTGTTGCCTCGAATTCTTTTCTTGCTCGATCACGCCGCAGCTTTTTGTGTGTGTTTTAAACGTTGTGTGCCATGTATATATACCGCAGGTCGTCACGAACGGGAGGGTGCCGGCGTGCGTCCACCGTGTTAGGACGCCGAGCAACCGCGAGCGCTTCGCGGTGGTTTTTGGCTGCTGGTCTAGGGACGGCGCCGAGGTAAGAGCCATGGACGAGCTCGTCGATGCCGACCATCCTCGAATGTACAATCCCTGCAGACCAGACGAGTTCGTCGAGTTTCTTTACTCGGAAGAAGGACGCAAATGCGACGGCGACCCGCTTCAGGCTTTCTGCGGAGTGGAGCGTGCGTAGGTCTAAAGTGTTTACCGGCCGATATATACTCCGGCTGCAGCTTAATTACTCATGTACCCAGTAGTGGCTCATGTCAATCAAATAAAATGGATTCGCTCACGTCAGCTTTATTATAAATAAAACATGTATGCAAAATTCATTGGTTCTGAAAATATTCCCATTTTCAAAAAATTTATTACTCCATCCGTTTCAAAATATATGCAGTTATGTCTATGTTTTGGGGCTATCCAAATTCATATCATCTTCTATGAATCTGGACATATGTTTGTCCAGGTTCAGAGAATATTCAATGAACCTGTTACAAAGTCAGAACTGCATATATTTTGAAAGAGGGGGGGAGAGTAAGTTCAATGGGTTATTTAACATGCGCATATCTGAAATATGAAAACAAGATTCCTAGTTGTCCCTACTATTTTTCTTGAGCGGACAACAATTTTCATATTATTTTAGTATTATTCTTGAGTGGCTAACATTGTTTTGCAGTATAAATTGTATATTTACCTACAATTTTATATCATTACCAACACCATTATTCCCTACCAACCAATTGCCTATAAATAAATCACTTACTTAATCAAATATGTTAATAATTACTGGCCATTTGCAAATAAACTATGCAGAAAGCTTACAAGTCTTGTAGTCAAACCATGACAAGTTGAAATATGGTTTGAGCTATATAAATTGACGAGGTCCGTGTATTGTTGATGACTCGACGATTCACTCAATCCAATCCAGCATGCTACAATTTTTTATATTCCAGGTCTTGATATTTCTTGTCCGCGAAACATATTTCAATCTGTCGTCGCTCGAATAATCCACTTTGCACTTGACCTTTCGGTTTCCAAAAGGCCACCTTTTGGCTATAAATGATGAGGACGGCGGAGCCCCCAAGTATCACTTTCGCATCCACCATCCACCATGGGCAAGAAAAAACCTACCACCTCACAGTTCATGAAGTGGTTCGACGACGAGCTCGCCGGTGGGTCGGGATCCTCCTCCACGCATCCCGCTGGCGCTCCACCGCCAGTAGCTGCTGCTCCTCCTCCGCTTTCCGCGGAGGATTACGGACTCCCTCCTCCGAGTCCCCCTCCAGATCCATCTCAGGTCGTAGACCTAGAGGCTGACACGGCGGGAGATGAAGAGTTCGCGCGACGCCTCCACGTCGCCCTGAACAAGGGGCCACGCGGGATTCCGGCGGACGCCAAACCCATCCTCCTCGACGCCTCCGACGACGACGACGACGACGACGACAACAGCGACGATGACGAGCCGGCCAAGAAGAAAGCCATGGTCCTGTACAATCCTGCCTGGGCTCCCTGGACGAGCGCTCAAGCCGGATCCAATCAGGCAGGTGGCTCCATTCTCGTCGTCGCAGAAGATCCTCTCTTTCCTACCGGGGTCATCAACCCGGGCATGGCATTGAACGAGGGTTCTACCCTCTCCACCACCGGAGTGCCCCTCCCGCCCATCACTCACGGTGAGGGCGGCGTAGGTGCAGGACCTGCCGCTGCTGCTGCCGAAGCCTCCTCTCCCCTCATCACATATGAGGAGGACAAGGTTGATGCTGATGCTGCTGTTGCAGCTCCTGAGGACGCTGATGATCAGCGGAACTAGGGATAAGGGGATGGCCATCATGCCATTCTCTTTGCAGTAGTCTAGGTTTTCTTATTTTTTCTTCTTCTCCTGTTTTATTCTTCTGTCAAGCAGGACGGAGAGTAGAACCTAGATAGTTTTCTGCATGTCTTGCTTGTAAGATGTTTTGGCTACCTTGCGGTAGGCCTTCTTGAGGTCGTCCTGGGACGCATCCTTGGGCACATCAAGGGCTGCCTTCAATCCAAGATTAGAATTTCTGAATGATATTGCACCTGTGATGTTGGCTTCTCTTTTTCTCTTGACAATGTATCTTGCATGAGTCTTCGAGATAACTGGGCTTAGCTTCTCCGATGTGCCTCGATGAAACGAGTCTTCGTAGCAACTAGCAGATCACTTGGTCGAGAACTCTTCGGGAGTATTACTCAACACGTTTTTAACGCACCGAAGGCTCTTTCCGATCCGGATCATTAGTCAAACATTTTTAATTATTCAGGGCAACTGATCCCAAAAAATATTCCAACTTCTTACCTCTCATCCAGGTAATTATCCTTCCAAAAACCGAGCACAAATCCAAACGCATTATTTTAATAACAGAAAAGAGCATCACCTCAGTATATTCCGCGCGTAACCCAAGGAAGAGAAATCCCGCATTTACGGGGAGGCGAACCGTCACGCCGAGTTTTACTTAAACCCTTCACGCCGTATTCTTTTTCCTCCGTCCTTTAGTCCGCACTCTTTTCCATTTCCTCAAACCCTAAACATTTCACATGGCCGCCGCATGCTCATCCGCCACAATCTCTGGCAATCCT
Organism: Eragrostis nindensis; assembly: GCA_012490785.1. Taxonomy (NCBI): domain Eukaryota; kingdom Viridiplantae; phylum Streptophyta; class Magnoliopsida; order Poales; family Poaceae; genus Eragrostis; species Eragrostis nindensis. The sequence continues at coordinate 454,852 of JAAXCT010000201.1, forward strand.
AACGAGAATCAATCCTCCGACTCCCACGACTCCAACATTTCTCTTACCCAGGCGCAGCAGAAGATGAAGAAGGGAGAAATCTCAAATCTGGAAGAGTACTGGAAGAAATCCAGCCTCACCTTGGAATACTTGGATGAACTAGAGAGAAAGGGGATGATCTCGGCTTTCCTGACTCGACGAAACAACGGCGAAGAGGAGTACCATCATTGCAACACCACAGAACTCCCGGTATTTGAGGCTCATCTCATGTGTGGTTTCAACCTTCCGCCTTCTAAGTTTCTTGAACAGATCTGTAGATTTTACCATATCGAGCTTGTTCAACTCAAACCCAATGCTGTGATGATGCTTAGCATGTTTGCCATCTTGTGTGAATGTTGGTTGGGCGTAGCCCCCTGCTTGAATCTGTGGCGCCATTATCACCAGCCCCGGTACTACAAGGGTCAGATGATGGTGTTTTCAGTAGGCTTCGTACTTAGGAACAAATCTGAATTCATCCCGTATCAGTACAAGTCTTTCTGGAGCGGATATGACACCAAATATCTGATCTTGGACATAGGGAAGAAGAATACCATAATCAAGCTTGACGGCTTAATGCCGAACCATGAGAAGTGGGACAAGGGTCTTCCGACCTATGTTCCTCGATTAACCAAGATGATAGCCAGGGTCAATGAGTTGATCAAGTTGGGCTTGAGAGGAGAACATGTTGTGGAAGAATTCGTTCGAAGACGCATCTTCCCTCTTCAGAAGCGTGATCCACTGGCTATGTATTATACAGGTCCTGGTGAACCTAATTGGTTACCAGTTGGAGGTAGATGTCCATCACTCATCAACGTATCAGTATATACTTGATATCTGATTTTTGTTTGATAAGCATGTCATCTTTTTCTCTCCTTTGCAGCTGTCGAACTTTCCGAAGACGATGTCTTCAAGAGAGTATACGATATCATGGGTACTGGACCAAAAGATAAGCCTTCGACAGTACCTCTTCCCTATAGTGCAGAAAATCCACCTCCCGAGGTATGTTGATCGTAAATCTCCTCGCTTTGCTTGAGGATATATTTTCCGCCATATTAATCTTGTGTTCTGCAGAACCTTTACGAACCTGGCCCCGACGACGTCCAACCTGATGTTGATATAGTCATCGGGGACTGTGACGAAGAAGACAACGGTGATCGGGAGAAGGATGCAGCTGTTGCCGATGATGCTACCAGCTCTCTTGAGCGAAAGGTGGCTGCTGTTGCTGTTGTTAAGCAATCTGAGGCACCAGGAGAAACCGAGAGGGCTGGACCAGCTACCGATCCCACGTCCGGTAATACTCCGGTGGGTGCCGAAGCCACTAGTCCTCCTCCACCTGCCGTCGAGTCTTCGAAGCCCCCAGCTGGGGCGAAGACAAAGACAACGACTCGCAAGCGCTTCCGAGCGGCTACTCCTGCAACTCCAGCAGCTCCAGCAGCTCCATCAGCTCCAGCAATTGTTGCTCCCGATGTCCCTGAACTTCCTCCGACTCGCGTCGCCAATCCTCGTACCGGCGATCAGGTACCCATCGAAATAGTTTTCGGCAGTCTCTTTAAAGGGTTTTCCAAAATATCTCAAGTCTTGTCTTCGCAGGCGACATCTGCTTCTAGCCTTGCTGCCAAGAGAAGACGCTTCCGCACGAAGAGGTATACTTCGTGGGTGTTCTTACCAAATTCCCTTGCTGCTTGAAATATGTTTATCCGGTCTTCTGATGTGTGATCATGCTGTAGTGTTCTATCTTCTTCTGCTGAACTTGCTCCTGCTGTCAACCCTCCGGCCTCGAACGTACAACCAGTGACCGAACAAGCCCTAGCTATTTTTGCTTCTGCATCCGGGACAGTTGGGGAGAACGTGTTCGACAAGCTGAGCCAGGAGGTCGTTGCTGCCAGGAAGTGGCATCTGCAAACTTGCAAGCGCCTTACTGACAAAATCAAGCAGAAGGATGGAGAACTTGTTGCTCTTCGGAAGAAACTTTCTGACACTGAGGCTGCCTATGCTTCATCTGGGAAAGATGATAAAATTCGAGAGCTCGAAGCGGCTCTTGTTGCTTTGAACAAAACTCACGACGAAGCAAAGGCAGCTCATGCCAGAGAGATCACAGATCTGAAAGCTGAACATAAGGAGTACCTCAAGGATCTGCATGTGGAAAGAGAGGCTTTATCGAAAACAGCGCAGGGTAATTCTTCCTGTCATATACTGTTTACTTTTTGCCTTCTGCATATCCCTGAAGTAATCTAATATCTTCTGTTGTAGATTTGAGCTCCAAAAATGAAGCCCTGAGCACTGAGAACGTAGCCAAGACCCAAGTGATCCAAACTCTGCAGGCGGAGGTGAAGAAGCTGAAGGATGCCAACAAGATCCTGTCCGCAGAGAAGGCCAAACTTGCTGACAAGGTTGCTGATAGTTTAGTCAATGGCTGTGCCTTTGCTTTGGCTGCTTTGAAGAACCGTCATCCTGAATTGGATATGAAGATTGTAGAACAAGGCTTTACTTGTAATGTAGCTGATCGTGATGCGCTTGTTGACGATCTGATGGAGTCAGCCGACAAGTTCATCATGGATTTGAACTTAGAAGTACCTCCTTCTGATGAGGAGAGGCCTTGAATTGCTTGTAAAGCCCTGTAATCAGACAATATTTTGATGCAAGATTGGAGCTCAAGCTCCTGTTAATTTGATTTAGATATGCATAGTAGCCCAGCCCCCTGCTTTTTTGGATACAGTTTTAACTGTATGCAGGAAAGCATTATCACTAATATGCATTATCTAAATAACATAGAAGAAGGCGTATTAATTCATTGACGCTTAGCTTTGCCTGTGACAAGCTACGTTTGAACTAATTTTCTGAAGTTGTTCCATATCTGGAACTCATAATAGCTGTATAACATTTGACTTTGCACATGGCAAGTTATGTTTCAAGCTAAATAATGGGGGTGTTGATCTGCAACATGGTCTGGAAGTTGGCACTTATAACTCGATGGCTGAGGCTCTTACTTCAGACACTCGGGGAGACTTACGAAACTTATGAACCATTGGCAGCTATCGTGTAGCACCAGATGACATAAGACTTGCAGTCTGTTGGGTGGTTGATCGTGCAACCGGCCTAGGGAGAGCCGCTTATTAACCTCACGGGCTAAGGGTCCCTCGCTAGAACATCATGGGGGTCAATTAACTTATGAACCACAGTGTGGCTAAGCCTTATGACCAATCTTGCCTGAAGAGGCTGTTCGTACCGATGCCTTATAACCCTCATGTGGCTAAGACATCAACCAAACTAGTAGACCGACCTGGGTCAGCCTTTGGAATCTTGCACAGTAGATGAAGAAACTGAACACGCTTTATTCATCAATCAATGGATTACACATAAAACTTTCTAAGCTGATCAGTGTTCCATGTTCCAGACAATATATCGCCATCAATATGGGCTAAGATATAAGCCCCCATGCCAGCATCTTCAACTACTGTGTAGGGTCCTTCCCATGGAGAAGACAACTTGTGCTTATCCTTGGTAGTGATATCTTTCTTGATCACCAGATCTCCCACGTCTAGTTGTCGACCGACCACTTTGCGACTGTACTGCTTCTTCAGAACCTCCTGATAATGTTCCACATTATGGAGTGCCGTGTTGCGTTCTTCTTCGAGGAGCAGTAGATCAACCTCTCTAGTGATCGGCTGGTCGTCTTCATAGAAATTGGTGATCCGATGAGCCCCCAAGTGAATCTCGGGTGGCAGTACGGCATCAGCGCCGTAGACTAGGAAGAATGGAATTTCCTTTGTCGCTCGACTGGTAGACGTTCGTGCTGACCACAGAACGGTTGGTAACTCTTCGATCTAATTCTTGCCTTTAGATGCTAGCTTCTCATACACTCGCGCACGCATCCGCTTCATAAGGATCCCGTTGGCTCCCTCAACAGCACTATTGGTTTGAGCATGGGCCACCGAAGATGTTGGATGAATGATACCGTGATCGGCACAGAATCTTTCGAACTGACTACCAACGAACTGTCGACCATTGTCTGATATCAGCTTCTTAGGGACTCCAAACCTTGTGACTATACTCCTCATGAACTTGACAGAAGCGACCTGAGTGATGCTCACCACCGCCTCTGCCTCGATCCACTTGGTGAAAGTGTCGATGGCGACGTATAGAAACTTGTATCCTCCTTTGGCTTTTGAAAACGGTCCCAATATATCGACCCCCCAGACAGCAAAAGGCCATGTGATAGGAATTGTATGCAACTCTTGAGCATGCCTTGTACTTTGCCTACTGAAGAATTGACAGGACTTACATGTCTGCACTAGGTGGATGGCGTCCTGCTTCGCTGTGGGCCAGTAGAATCCGTGCCTGAATGCCTTGCCGATGAGAGTGCGATAAGCCGCATGTGCACCGCAGATCCCACCGTGTATATCATGCAGTAGTCGAATACCATCTTCCGTCGAGACACACCTCAGCAGAATCCTATTGAGACCTCTCCTGTATAGCACATCGTCGATCAACACGTACTGCTTGGACTTGCGTGCCAGCCGCTTCGTGGCCGCATCATCATCTGGGATAGGACTGTTTTCGAGAAACAGGCGAATTGGTACACGCCAGTCTTCGACAGAGCCTTCTCCCGTGTCGATAACCATCAACTCCACTTCGTCATGCGTGCTTGCCGCCGATGGCTTGTGGAGCTTTTCTAAGAACACATCATCTAGGACTGGAGATCGTGATGAAGCAATGCAAGCTAAATGATCAGCGTCACGATTGTCCAGCCGTGGTACGTACCGCACTTCGAGACCATCAAACCCTTTCTCCAGCTTCCGAACTTCTTCAAGGTAATCGGCCATCTTCGGATCAGAGCATTGATACTCTTTCTGTACCTGCCGGGCGACTAACTGTGAATCCCCTTTCACGAGCAGTCGGCTGATACCGAGAGATTTGGCAATGCGGAGACCTGTCACGAGGCCTTCATATTCTGCAACATTGTTCGTAGCTTCGAAGAGCAACTGGATGGCGTACTTCAATACTTTTCCTGCTGGAGATATGAAAACAACTCCAGAGCCGGCACCTTTCAATGTAAAAGAGCCATCGAAATACATGACCCAGTGATCTGGATCTTTCTTGTCGTCATCACCATCATCGGTCCACTCTGCTATGAAATCCGCCAGAGCTTGTCCTTTGATGGCTGTTCGAGGGACATATTTGATCTGGTATTGACCAAGCTCTACAGACCATTGAGCAATTCTGCCGATGGCGTCTTTGCAATGCAAAACAGTCTGGAGCGGTCTATCCGAGACCACCTTGATTGGATGAGCTAAAAAGTAATGCTTCAGCTTTCTGGATGTCATCAAAACTGCGTACAAGAGCTTCTGCACCATCGGGTAACGCGTCTGGGCATCTTTCAATATCTCGCTAACGAAATAAACGGCGAACTGTTTGGGCCCAGCTTCTGTTTGTCGTTCAACTGTCAGCGCAGCGCTGACAACTGAATCCGTAGCAGCAACATACAGTAGCAGTTCTTTGGCTGTGGGGGCTTCAGGGTGGGCATGTTTCTGAGATAAGCTTTGAGCTCTTTGAATGCCTCTTCTGCCTGATCATCCCACTGAGAACCATCTTGATTGCGTAATAACTTGTAGAATGGCATACCTCGTTCTCCCGATCTCGAGATGAACCGGTTCAGGGCCGCCATCATGCCTGCAAGCTTCTGGACTTCTCGCCTGGTCTTCGGAGGCTTCAGCTTTTCAAGAGCCGCGACTTTGACTGGGTTTGCATCAATACCTCTCTCGGAGATCATGTACCCCAGTAGTTTTCCAGACTTCACCCCGAAGACACACTTGGCAGGGTTGATTCTTCATCTTGTACTTTCTCAGGTTGTCGAAGGTTTGCTTCAGGTCTGCCAGGAGATCATCGGACTTCTTTGTCTTGACAACAATGTCGTTAATGTAGGCTTCGACGTTCTTCCCGATCTGATCCTCGAAGACTATGTTGACACACTTCTGATAAGTACACCTAGCATTCTTCAGCCCGAAGGGCATTGTGATGTAGCAGAATATTCTGAACGGCGTGATGAAGGCCGTCCTTTCTTGATCATCGACGTTTAGACTAATTTGGTGATATCCAGAATAAGCATCAAGAAAACTTAATAACTCACTAGTGGATGTAGAGTCTACAATCTGATCTATCCTCGGAAGAGGGTACTCATCTTTAGGACAAGCTTTATTCAAACTAGTGTAATCGACGCACATGCGCCAGGATTTATCTGGCTTCGGAACTAGTACAGGATTTGCTAGCCATTCAGGATAGTCTACCGTTCTAATGAACCCGGCTTTGAGAAGCCTAGTGACCTCCTCATGTATGGCGTCGCGTTTGTCCGGCGTGTACCTTCGCTGCTTTTGCTTGATCGGCTTGGAAGCCGGGTCGATCCCCAATTTGTGCTCGATCATCTCCCTGGGGATCCCGGGCATATCAGATGGCTGCCATGCAAACACATCGATATTCTCCCGGAGGAAGGCTACGAGCGCGTCTTCCTATTTGGGGTTGAGATCGTCCCCGACGTTGGTCTTCTTGCCGGGGTCGACGAAGCTGAAGCTGATCTGTTTGCTGCCCTTTTTAGCAGGTTCATCTTCCTTCGTGCTTGGCTCGTTGACAGTCTTTGCTGGCGCTTGGGCGGCCGCTGTCGACGGAGATGCCGCATCTGAAGCCTTCGTGTCGGCGACTGCTGCTATCTGTCTTTGATCTTCTCGAGGGGTTTTTGTCTGGCGCTGCGAGTCACGATCCTTCGAATCGAAGTCGCCAGCTATGATTAGCGCGTTGACGTCGCATCTCACAGCCTGGTCTTGATCAGCGCGAAGTGTGATAACACCCGCAGGTCCTGGGATCTTGAGCATGGCGTAGGCGAAGTGCGCAGCCGCCATGAACCTGAACAGGAACGGCCTTCCCAGGATGCAGTTGTAGGCAGATTCGAAGTCAGCCACCTCGAACGTCAGGACTTCAGTTCTTCTATTCTCTCTCGGGCCCACTGTCACTGCTAACTCCATCTTCCCAAGAGGACGCGAAGACACCCCAGGCAAGATGCCATGGAATGATTCCTCAACTGGTTGGAGAGCGGTGAGCGGTAGGCCCATCTGGTCGTATGTCTTCTTCATCAACAAGTTGAGGCCACTTCCGTTGTCGATCAACGTCTTCGCGACCTTGTTTCTGTGGATAATGACCTCGGCGACGAAGGGCAACTCTGGGTTGCTCAGCAGAGTCTTCGGGTGGTCATCGGCATTGAACGCGATCGGGGTATCCGACCACTCTAGTCTTCTAGAACAAGGTTCCGCCATAGCCACCTCCCTCTGCAGCTTCTTGTACTGACTCTTCGACGACAGAGCGGAGCTCCCTCCGAAGATCATGTTGATCTCCGGGTACCTCTCCTCCTCGTCATCGTCATGATATCTGCGACTTCTGTAGCGTGGACGTTCATCCCAGTCATCGCGCTCTCTGGACTCTCGATCTCGGCGCCCGCGGTCTTGATGCTCCCGGTCTCGGTGTTCCCGATCTCGGTGCTCTCGATCTTGGTTGTCTCGGCTCCGATCCTCTTCTCTAGCTGTCCGCAAGATTTTGCCTTCTTCCAGACGCTTCTTTTCGAGCTTGAGGTAATCGAAGCACTCTTCGAGTTCATGGTTGGGGGAGCGGTGTATCGGACACCACTTGGCCACGCCTTCGGGTCGACCTCGCTTCTTGCGGAAGTGATTGCGATCCGATCCCGACCGATCAACCGCGTTCACCTCCCTTCTGACTTCTTCTTCGGAGCCTTGCCCCGGCCGTCGGAGAGGCGAGCACGGGCATCGGCCGCCTTAGCGCAGATCTCTGCCAATCGGAACAGCTCTGCGGTAGTTTTGGGCTCGTTCTCCGCTATGGTCTCCGCCATCTTCACATCCAGACACCCTTCTTGGAAGGCGAGGATCACTTCCAGATCGGAGATATCTGGAATTGTGTTCTTCATTAGACAGAAGCGCTTGATGTAGTCCCGAAGATTCTCATCAGCCTTCTGTTTAACACCTCGAAGCTGCTCTGGGGTCGCGTTGCGATTGTACGATCCAAGGAAATTTCCCTTGAAGACTTCGCACAGTTCTGCCCAGGAGTCGAAGTGGTATGCCGGGAGGTTCAGCAACCACGACCGCGCTGCTCCGGTCAGGGCGGTGGGTAGATAGGCGCACTTGATCCTTTCATCTCCTCCTGCAGCATCTATCGTCGTGGAATAGATCGACAAGAACTCCTCTGGATTGATGGTGCCGTCGTACTTGTCGATAGACCCCACTTTGAACTTGGCTGGCCACTCAACAGTTCGGAGATAACTGCCCAGAGCCCTATACGGGGGCGGCTTAGGAGCCGTCTCTGGGCGCGTTCCTCTATGAGCTGGAGCGCCTGGAGTTTGTCGCTCTGGTTCCCCCCTTGGGGGATTGCCAGTTTGGTTCCTCCGCTGGTTCAGCTGATGTCTTGCATCTGATGGTTCTAAGTTTCGCCGTCGTCGATTGGGGTGATCAGAAGACGATCCATGCGAAGACGAATCGGCCCTCTGATCGTTGGTGGCCCCCAGGCGTCTGTGTACCGGAGTTCTAGCCGGAACCGCCACGTCTTGCTCTTGTTGAGGGATCACACGGCCGGCGAGTTCCACGACCTGCTGTACCATTGGAGCTAACGGTGTTCCGTCAGGGGCCATACGCGCAAGGGAGTCTAGCGCGGTCTGGAACCGGACGGCGTCGAAGTCGGTGTTGAGATTTCTTGGCGTCACACTGGATGGCGCAACCGATCGAGATCTGATCGAGTCGATGGTGCGCAAATTGCTGGATGCCTCATCGCCACGCCCCGCCATGAAGACTTCTCTGGCCGGGTTTGTGACCTTGGTCTAGATCTCCCCCGATCTCTGGGCAGTCATCATCACTGAAGTCGGACTTGTAATCAGGCTAACCGAGCCCGAATCCAGGGAAGTACCGCCGATCGGTAATGTCGAGAGCGATCTTTTGCATCTTCGCTTCTAGGGCAGAGCTAGGTGGCGGATCCGAGGCGGATCCGTCTTCTAGGCGGGTTCCAAACGGAGAGCCCGATACCCGCGAGGCGATCTGGAACTCGGCCGCAGAATTCCGCAGTCCGAACATAGCACATGCAGCCGCCGGCGACGCGCATGGTGCCGCCGGCGAACTCTTCTCAGCAGATCCGTCCGAGGACGGGGCCTTCATGACCGCCGGGGACGCCTCCTGCGCCACCGACGACGTCTTTTCTTGGAGATTCCCTTCCTTGTCCGCGACGAACGTGAAAAACCCGAACTTGAATTCGGGGCCCGCCGGGAACTTCATCTTGTTCACCAATGCCATCTGATGCTCCAGATGGATCCTCAGCGCTGCGCCCCTACCTGGCGCGCCTCTGTCGTCGCTCGAATAATCGAGAGAACGGCAAATATTTGGTTCAGGGAACAACGATCAATCGAGGAATCAATCTAGAGCACACAGAGAGTTTTTATACTGGTTCGGGCCTCCCGGAGGATAATAACCCTACGTCCAGTGTTTGTCGTGTTGAATAGGGTGGTGTGTATGATCTACCATGCAATGTCCTCTCATCGGAGGGTTACGTGTATATTTATAGTCCTTGTTACCGCCTCTAGGAGTCCTTGCCTTGTTCTACAAGACTTCCGATCTGCAGTAACAGATTCGGAGCCTATGTACAAGTTCCCTTTCGTGCGATACAAGTCTTCGGAAAATACCAAACTAAGTCTTCGGGAATATCTGAAAATATGGGTTACGACATTTCTATTTCGTCACATCTAGAAGGGCAAATTCTATCTTGATCGCTCACGCCCATGTCATTAATTTCATAGTGTACACGAAAGCTACATTATAATTACCCAAAATATTGCATTACACACTATGGAAGTCGATTACAATCTCAAATCTAAGGTTCTTGCAGGTGCACCACACAAAAAGACACAATAAGATCAGAACCATGCAAGTAGAGGTCTAAGTCGTTGGTCCACAATACGAAGTAGATGAGTTCAATTTCCTCCAAACAGATATTTTGGGAAAGATGTACTTCAATTTACATGTAGATCAAGGGAGGAAACTCAATCTGGGGCAAGCTAGCGAGGAAGAGCTGACAAGCGTTCATCGGACAAAAATGAAGCCAACAGCTAAAGTGGAGTAGATTGAGATTCCAGGGACGATTAGCGACCAGGCAAGGTCAGAACATTTTACTGATATAGAGAAGGTCCTGCCTGATCCCAAGATGGTCGAGCGAGATGGCATGACGGACGTTCGATACGCAGCAGGTATATATACATGCACCTCTTCGTGGGCGCTCTCGGCCGTTCGACGTTTGGTGTACTGGTTTTGTAAGGCAACAGCGACAAGCTAGCAGTCCTCATGTTCCACGAGGAAAACAACATCAGAACGTGGTTGCAGAGAATTGTGCAAAGCACAACTAGATCGGCGTTATCAACGTCAAGATGGTTTTTTTTTTTTTTTTTTGCGAGGGAACGTCAAGATGGTTATCCATAAGTGCATCTTCCTTGATTAGTTTTCTAAGCATACATGTTTTTTTTTGTTGATGCTGTGGAGCTCCGTCTCCAACTTGACATCAGTACGTTCCTGCCAGAAAGACAGATCTTTTGTTTTCTTATCCGAACGCGGTCGCGCTCTCCGCAGGCGAACGTGTCCACCTCATTCTAATTAACCTTGTCAGCCGTTCGATTCAAGAACGAGCGTATCTGAAGTGTTTCATCCACTCGAGCAGAGGTAGCCTGACGTCAGTTCTTTGTGCAAATCGCGGATAGCTCGAGCGGCTTCCAGTCTCTTCTTCAAGAAACGGATCGATGGTGCCGGCTCCTCCTTAAGCGAGTCGCGTCCGCACGTGCTTCTCACGCCGTCACGCGCACCCCTTGCCGCGGAGCACGCACTCCGAGTTGCCTAGGCGCAGGCTGGAGTAGACCGTAGAGGAAGGGCCGCAGGCTCCAGGGCACATTGCGGTGAAATGGTGCAGGGCCAGAACCCAGACGCAATATTCCTTCTAGCTGTACTGGAGCTGCTGGCCTCAGCAGGTCTGCTCATCAGCATATTGATGATGCCTCTCTGAGAACATCTCCTGTGTTACCACGGGTTCACGTGTTACCGTGTTACCGATCACTGTAGCGCCTCAAATATACAACGAAAAATTGCAACAAAAATATGAATGGATAGCTCATGCAATGATCTACAATTCATATTTTTGGTCGAGGTGCAACCGAAGCTCGTACAAGGAGATAAAAAAAAGAGAAATCAGACATTAAATAGTAACGGGTTGCGGGTTCGCGATAAACAGTTGCAACCCGCACTATTCACAGTCTGATTTCTCTTTTTTTTATCTTCTTGCACGAGCTTCGGTTGCACCTCGACCAAAAATATGAATTGTAGATCGTTGCATGAGTTATCCATTCATATTTTTGTTATAATTTTTCGTTACATATTTAAGGTGCTACAGTAATCGGTAACACGGTAACACCTAGAGGTAACACCAGATACGTTCTCTCTCTCTCTTGATGAGCTTCATTGAGAGAATCATTGAGCGATGCATTGATGCTCGCTGGTATCATCCATTCTGAAAGTTTTCTGCTATCACGCATAGAAACACATAGCAGCCTTAAGGTGTTCGACGGAAGGTGACAAAGAAGCAAATAGAGGACTTGATGGTGGTGCTCATGAAAAGGTGCAGGCGTCTAGGTACCTGGCAGGAGCTTGCTGGCATTAAGAGTGAATTGGAGTTCCTTCAGGAGTAAGATGTGCTGAAATTGAGGACAACTTTGAGCTCCTTTGGGTGCAAAATAGACAATTGAGAAGGGCATAGAGACAGTGTTGCCCACGAAATGAGCAAGGAAGATCTACGTACCCCAATGGAACCGAGGAACAGCAAAAGTTTATGATGTCCGGTCTACGGCAGGTGTGTCCTCTGAGAACTAGATGAAGCTTGTGCTTTGCCCTTGCTTATATAGATTTAGATGACAGAATTGACAAGCTAAAGTAATATAAGAAAAATATGATTTATTCATTTTTGTTCCTTTTAAAGTGATATTAGAAAAATATGAGTTATTCGTTTTTGTTCCTTTTAAATATTAACACAACCAAGTCTTACTTTTTGTTTGGCTTAGGTTTGTGTTTTTTTTGCTATTTTGTAAAAAAATAATTTTGTATCTGAACCACCAATAAAACTATTTTCAGTTTTGACCCCTGGGGTCCGTGCCATGAGAACTGGCACTGAACTTGGCCATGTTCGTTTCCTTTAGTTTTAAATTTAGACCTGTCACATCAAATAGAATCTTGCTATTTAGAAGTATTAAATAAAGTCTAATTACAAAACTTTTTTGACAGATGGGTGCTAATTTACGAGATTTATCAAATGAGCCTAATCATAATAAGATTATAGTTTCTCCCGGCGGGCCCCACCTCTATACTGTTCAAAATCTACTGTTCAAAACTGTGGACCGTTCGATTATCGTTTGGTGCTGATCGAACCATCCGTTCCCGCAGCACCCCACCACGCGGTCGTCCTACTCCTACGGTAGCCTCTCGAAGCGTCCAGCAATTTCCTGCTCGCCTTCCCTCTCGAATCTCGATCCATCCCATTATCCCAATCGCTCTCCCTCCCCCTCCAATGCGCCACCGTCTCCCGCATCTCCTCGCTCCAAGCGATGGTTGATCAGGGTAGCATCCCCTCCCCGGCACGATCTCCAAGCACAGCTCCGTTGATGGAAGAACACGCCTCGCCGCCACTGTGCAAAGTTGGTCCTCTAGCGTCATCGCAACGGAGAGCCGGCCCGGCGCACGGACGGCGGCGGCAGTCCTCGACGGCCAGCCCGGCGCACGGACGGCGTGGACGGCGCTACTCGCAACCAGCACGACGCGCGGGCTGCGGCGGCGCTGCTCGCGGCCAGCTCCACACACGATGTTGCCGGCGCTACTGGATGGTCGGCACGACGGCTTACGCGATGTAAGTCCGCAATATCCCCCTCCCCTCAGCCGAATCTCCTTTTCCTGCCTGGCTACTGATGCTCCCTGGACTCACTATCTTCGATTCGTCTCCGGCTGCTCTGCTTCGCCGTCCAATGGAGACCGCAGTGTGCTGCGCCTGCGCAGCTGCGACGCCTGCCGTCAGGGAGCCGGCCAGGGAGGTCGTGCACCACCTCTTCGAGCGTAGGCCATCTTCCTTGACTGGTGCCCAATCTCCGTCTACACGCCTAGATTCGCAACGTCTTTTTCACTTAAATGTATTTCTGTTTCGTACTTGATGACTGAGTAGTTCCTGCTGGCAGCCATCACAACCAGATGCCCAGGAAAGAAGATCACCAGATGAGGCCTCCTAAAGATCAGCTCCACGAGAACCAAGGGACTGTTGATTCTTGATAAGGTGGTGTCCTGTTGCATCGTTTAAGCTAAGGTTCAGAGATGATTTCTTATGGCAAAAGTGAATACTTCTCTAATGTCTAAATTAATATGGAATCATAACTCCATGTCGAATAATGCATCAACTTGCCTATGAAACTTGGAATTTCAGGTGCACCACTGATTCTGATATCTGAAATAATTTAATATGCAATGTATTCATGGAAAGTAGAACTATATATATATGCTTCGGCATGGCTGCAAAATTGAATTCTACACTTTTGGAGGGGAGGGTTCATGTTCTGATGGATGCAGGTGTTTATTTCGATAACGCACTGCATTTTTAATCTTCACGGCAATAGGATCCAATTGTGTTTGTGTAAGTAGCACTATACTTCAGATTAGGTGTATTAAGCATGGTCAGGCATTAGCTGCTCCATCAAGTCTTTTAATTAGCTTCAGTGGGAAAATGACAATAGCACACAAGATGAGCATTATATCGAATCATATCTTGAGCTGTCATGAAGTTAAAAGAAATAGAAAGGATATTAGGATGCTTACCAATGTGAGATAGAAAGGATATTAGGATGCTGTCCAATGTGAGCTAAAACGTTGTTGGGTTCCTCACGCCATGTTCTTTTGAATTGATGATGCAAAATCTCTCTGAATGATATTTGCATTTGGCATCTGATTTTGGTAGGGTATCATATCATGCAGGGGAAACATCTGATTTATATTTTACTAGGGCTCATTCTTTGGGCCAATAAGAATGGTTAATTCAAAGAATGGAAAAAATAACTCACAGTTTCACCTCCTTTCATATCTGCCACTATTTATATTCATCTTTACTGTTCAAAATTTAGCCATCTGCATTTTCTATGCCAACTTCCACCTGTTATGTCAAACAGATATTGTTATGTTGTATTTGCATGATAATACTGATATCCATTCATGATTATCCTAAATCTTGAGTACTGTGCATAGTTATGTTTTAAGCTTGACCCGCCTAAAAATTATAACTTGCCACTTCTGAGCTCTATTGGGTAGGGTGTAATAACAGTGATTTTTCAAAAAAAAGAACAAAGTATTATTTTCCCTTCCTGCCTATACATATGTTAATTTCTGTATTGATGGCAGGAAATTGAGCCAGGGAAGCACAAAGTCAAGAAGGAACATGTGATATGTCTCCAGTCCTTTCTGTTTTATTTAGTGCAAGTATTTTTGTTTCTTTGGATGTAAAAAACATGCGTTGAAGCATCCGTTCTATGAAAGCATACGTGCAGAATGATTCATTGTTTTGTGTCAGAAGGGAGTAAACAATGACTGCATTTATCTGTTCACATGATATGCAGCGTTGCAGCGATGTTTTCCTGATAAGCATCATATTTATCTATTTATTGGACTGATGCTCAAGTAGCCACGGATGATATATGTGACTCATAATATTATTGGCCTGATCTAAATTTACAATGCAATAATGCATATTGTCAGGTTATTGTGTATAAATGCATTTCAAATCTGTATCTATTAGCAGTGTATATGTGTAATGTCTCAAATTGACCAATTACCACTTTCAACTCTGCCCGCGGCAATGTGCCGCGGGGTTACCATCTAGTTAATCTATGTTTTGCTACAGTGATGCTACAGTAACCATCGTCTAATCACAGGTTAATTACCCTCATTAGATTTGTCTCACGAATTAGCACATGAGTTCTGCAATTAGTTTTGTAATGAGATTTTATTTAATACTTTTAAATAACAAGATTCTCTTTGATATGACATGCCTAAATTTAATCCTAGACGAAACCAACTAACACTTGGGAATTGTTCAGGCCTCTAGCGCGGGTGTCAGACCTATTTTCAATATAAAAAACGAAAGTGCACTCTGCAATCATCTTTGGTGTGTTGCCTCACTGGTAAAGGAGCTCTTTTCTTGTTGCTACGACCTGGGTTCGAGCCACAACAAAGATATGTTTTTTATTTTCATTCCACCATTGCTGAGGACGTTCGCTGTGCTCTTTGTTGGTGCGCCTTCAATTCCTAGCAAACCTATGTGTTTTTCATTTTTTTTTATTTTTACCAGGCCTAAAAGAAAATATACAAATTTGCTAAAAATATATTTAAAAAAAGTAATGCGGATATTTTTTTTTATTTTCATTACACCATTGCTGAGGACGTTCGCTGTGCTCTTTGTTGGTGCGCCTTCAATTCCAAGCAAACCTATGTTTTTTTTTCATGTTTTATTATTTTTACCAGGCCTAAAAGAAAATATACAAGTTTGCTAAAAATATATTAAAAAACAAGTAATGTCCATATGATGAGACACGAACCCACGCCCTGTGCGATGAATATGGAGCGCCTTAACCGTTGGGTTGAATGAGTAAAGCTTTGTTTTATAATGAATCTACTTCAGTGCCAGAGAGCTCGGCGTGGGACCTCCAGAGTGTCAAAACTGAAAATAGTTTTTTCGACGAACTATATCTGAAAATAGTTTTTAAAAATGGTCAAAAATGCAAAAAATACCTCAAACCTAAGGTATTTTTTTGCTTGGGACTTTCAGATGTTTTAACATACTCAAATGGTTCAATTATATTTCGTGGGCAATCAGCATTGGTGTATATAAGTTTTTTTTTTCTTACGACACATCTAAGTAGTTAATGAACATGATCACAATGTTGTTGATGTCTGAAAGTTTCATTTTCGCAACCTCTTCATGAATCAACAATAAATGGACATGCCTGCATCCTCAAATGAACAAAGGTGATCCAGAGAAATGGTCACTGTCTTATACGTACAGACAATGGACAGGATTGGTTTTTCTAACTTCTGATTCCCCATTTTGCTCTTTTTCCTAAACTACCATTTCCGATTCGAATGAGCAACCAACAGGCAAGCCCAAGCACATGTGCATTTCTAAGCATCTCCAATGTCACAATCTTACATGCACAGTATGAAACTAGAGGGAGATAATCATATTAAAGTCAACAAATCCTAAAATCTAACCTGGCCAATTTGGAGGTGAAAAGGAGAAAGAGGAGAATCACCACGACGCACCAGCTGCTGGCAGGTTAGGATGTGGATGTGATGCCTGATTCTGTCAAGTAACGCCCTAGGGCACGCAGGCGCACAGGCCAAGAAAGGGCCGGCGCACAAGCCCAAAATAGGAAGTTATAACATGAAGGAGCAGCGGCTCGTAGGCACTTCTAACTATTATTGTTCAAAATGTTGGAAGGACCCCGGAAAAATCAATTTATATTGACAATGAGGTAGTTATTTGTATTGTTCGCAACGGCAAGATATTATTATAACAAAGTTGTCCATAATATAACTATTTTATTCAGTAGGTTGTTTAGACTTGCGCATACATCTTCCATAATAAGTCCCAATGCCAAGATATTATTATAACAAGGTTGTCCATAATATTTACCATTGTATTCACTACTTTGTTTAGATTTGCACATACATCTTCCATACTAAGCCATTCAGAACTGAACGTAAATCATTGTTCTGAATCTGCTGCCACCAAAGGTTAAAGGAAAGAACAGTAGCAGCATAAAAGAGAAGTGTGCCAGAGTTTTGGGTGCATTTCTCATTATCCATAGCCACATGAACCTTTGTGCCGAAACAAAATATTTGAGTGAAAGGATTAACGACAATGCATAATTTCAATTGCGGTTTTCTTCTTTGTGCAGAATATAAAAAAAGATAGTAGTGTCTCTAAAATGATGCTCACCGTCGCCTATGAAACAAGCTAGACATATGCAAATGATAAATTTGGTACCAGTCAGCTAACTACAGATGCACTATTGTAGGATTCATGGGCAGTTTACTACTACCCGTGCTTTTATGTTAGGCATGCTCAAATATGACTTGGTTGCTGAGTGTGGCATATGAGCATATTTTAAGGTTTTTCTTTCAAAATGTAGTGAGCGCTTGAATCTGATAGCATGTGCTAGCAGAATTGTGCTGACAGGAAAATCAGACTGTCAGCATTATGCAATACTATTTTGAGAAAGGCTTCAAGCAAAGGGTATTTTTACGAGTTTATTTGCATAATCTTACATTAAAATAATCAAAGTTATCACTCTGCATCTAACACTACAAATTGTGTCTTATGTATTTGTTTACATCATATAGACATGAAACGATATTTACAATAATTGGACTCTTGCAACTTAATGTACGCTAACTGTAATTATGTGAAATGACCTAAAATGCTTGGTGATTGTAGTAGAAGTTACACCTCAAGGCAAGCAACAAGGGCTGATGGGAAGAAAACATGCTATGTTGGTTTCCTTTGGTTTGCTCCACAATTTTTCCACCTACTCATAGATGAATATCTTATACATGTTTTTGTGGTTCAAGAAAAGAAGGTACGAGTTTGGAAACTTCCATAAGTAAAAACACAATTGTTGAGGGATTCTAACCAAGGTACTTTGATGCGGATTGAGCTAGAATCAGATAAATTGCAAGTAGTAATTGGGGAGGTGATGGATATTGTCAAGGGAAAGAAACAATTTGCATTGAAATCCAGTGTCAGTGCCGGTTCGATTCACTAGCATTTAAATCCTTTAAAATACGTGTATTTAAATCCTTTCAAGTTCACTTGATATCCAACACACATTGAACATTTAGAGCTATTAGTTGCTTATAACGTCTAGACCCATGAAGGCTACCGGTGAGACGACCTAAACCTCATGTTCAAAATTTCCTTGTTGGTTGGTGGTTCAACACTTAATGTAATCCTTTATTGTGTTCTGGTAGGTGTTAGTTGTGTGTTGGATAAGCGCTTACTACATTAGCACTTACGTATGTTGTTTTTGGCGCTAGCATTCAGGTCTATTGAAAATAAGTTTTCCAAAACAAATTGAATAAATGATGATGCAAGAGCATTGATTTTTGAGAACAATGGCGTGCTCTTCAGGAGTGGGCTGCAAGCTTTTAGTGGTGGACTGCACCTTTAGCTTTTATGATGGACTGCAACCTTTTAGCGGTGGAGTGCCAAGTCTTGTTATTTAAGTCCCTACGCCTGTCATCTGCCACACTTTGATCTGATCAGTATGCCATAGACGGTGCCAGCATCCACCTTCGCGACATCTCCCTAGGTAATGTGTTTTTATCCTTTTTCTTCAAAATTTGAGTTTTTTAATCTACTATTCTTCATCGAAGAAGAAGATAGGACACATCCAACAAGCAATCAAGTATCTTAAGGTTAGAGTAGTAGTTCTTGCACCTGTTCATCTAAACCTGATCTTTTCCTATTTGTCATCGCTCTACCTGAGAAGATACCTGTGTTCCTGTACCTGTTCATCCAAATCTGTTTCAATTTGCAATTTTGCTAGCTCATGCTTGCTTACCATATGAAGCAGTTCCGCTTAACCCAATTCACTTCCTCAAAATGATTCTCCCAATTCCTGACTGGTTCTTGTAGCATGCATCTCTACACGGGACAAATGAAATTCTTAATCAGTTATTCACAAAAAGACCACGGGATAGATTCGTAGCAGGTAGTATCGAAGGGATGAGGCCGCCCTTCATTTTTTTCCTATTATGAAAGGTTCTATATTACCTTGTTGTCAATAATTCTCTTTTTTTTTTGTATTCTGTTACATGGTTCTACTGATGCATGCTTAGGTTTGTGTGTTACTTTAAGTAAAATCGAAAGATATATAATGCAATT
This sequence comes from Eragrostis nindensis, assembly GCA_012490785.1. NCBI lineage: Eukaryota > Viridiplantae > Streptophyta > Magnoliopsida > Poales > Poaceae > Eragrostis > Eragrostis nindensis. The sequence continues at coordinate 473,911 of JAAXCT010000201.1, forward strand.
GCCATCATCTTGTGAATTGTGCATCATTCTCTCATTTTTTTTGTTGCGGCGTCTTGTTGAACGCCCTTTCTAGAATATTATGAATATATCTAGTACTCGAACTTATTATGAGTACATCTGACACTCAAATACATCCCAAAAAAAGATCTAACACTCAAATACATTTATATTCATTGGAAAACAGAGAGGCATAAAAATAAAAAATAATTAGGGTCACTAATACATCCATTCTGTTTATTTTTCATATTTCAGATAACTCATCTTGAGTTGTTTGTCGGCTTTGGAAGCCAACTCTGAGAAAGTGGTAGCTGTTCGTAAGCTAGCTGATCCATATTACAACAAAACATTGCCCAAACCTTTCCCTAGTGGTCTTCTGTACCAAGAGCTAGACAGCAATGCCATCAAGTTTACCAGTGCAAGCCCCAATGAAGGCTCAAATGATGCATCTCTTAGTTTCTTTCTGCAATCTGACCAGTTAGAACTACTGGATTGCTGCAACGGTCTTGTCCTATGCAGGTATCGGAGCAGTTCCACTCCAGACATTTACCACTTCATTGTGGGCAATCCAGTCACAAGACAGTGGGTAGCATTGCCTGAAGCTCATCCAGAACAAGAAGAATTTCAGTATGTAGCAAAATTGGCATTCAATCCATCGTGGTCCCCAAACTTCTATGTCTTCAACTTCCAGCAAAAGTGTTCCCTAGACCCTGAAACAAATGGTGTCGGTGAAGTTCAGATCTTTTCATCTGAAAATTCGACATGGTTCGTGGATGACCAATGGACACCAAAGAATGATATTAACATCACCTCTAGGCCACACTTCTTCCTTCATGGAGTTTTGTATGTGCATACAGCAGATGATCGAGTCCTGGAGATGAAGGAGATGAAGGACTTTCACCAAATGGAACTGGCAAACCATAGGGTCATTGAGCTTCCTGGGTACAGACCCAGCTGCCACTATGATGATTTTCTCTATGGCTGCCTTGGCCAATCGTCAGGAATCCTTCAATATGCTAAGCCAGAAATAGATGGATGCAAGATTCAAGTTTGGGGCCTGGAGCAGGGCGGTTGGGACCTGAAGCACAGTCTCAACTTAAGTGCTGCATTTGGAAGGCACGCCTTTGTTCAGTACGACATTGAGGGATTTTTATCTTGTGATTACGAGATTCAGATAGTTGATCTGGAAAGAGGAGTTATTTTCCTACGTGACTGCATAGAAAATAAACTTCTCTTATACAGTATGAGCACAGGAATGCTGACCAAGATTCAGGATGATTTTAATAGATGCATGTCCTATGTGCCTTGGTACGAAATGTTTCGTATCAGCATTGCAACGGACGAAGGTGCATCAAAGGACTGATCGGTTCATTTGGCCCTGAGACCGTGGCATACTGTGTGTGCTGGATGGTGTGCTTGTGTTTGCAGGAGAGGGAATCTCAACATATTACCCTATATTCCATAAGATAGTAGGCTCCCATCAGTATGTACTAGTCAACTGTCGTGGAATAATATGTCTGTTGTGTCTTTACTCTTTTGTGTGAGTCTTGTAACGAATAAAGTACCTGTATGGATTCGAATGCTTGTAATTCTGTTTCTTCTTATAATGTCTTTTATTCTTCCACAATTTATTCTAGTAAATAATATGATGCATTGTTGCGGCTGACATTGCTTTCTCTACAACGGTACGTATGTATAATAGTTGACTAAAAAAATCAATTTAATAATTTGAGAATGTTCGTTTATGAGTCCTACCCATTTTTTATATATTTACAGACGATCCAATTGAAGAAACAGCAAAGTACTAATGGTATTTCCTTCGACCTGATATTTACAGGTGCTTCTTCATGGGTAGACATTGTTTTACCTGTGTTTATTTTGACATTGTTTAATAGAATTGGCAGTTTGCTGTTTGGAAAAGTGACATATAAAGCAAATAAGACTCATATGGAAAGCTCTGAATTGACAAAAACAGGAGGCAGCTATAAATCCGATTCCTACTTCACGTACAATGGATTAGGCCTCACTGATTTGGATCCGTGCAGATTTCTGCATCTCCAACATATATAGAAAGCAGTTTCCGAATTCATCGTCGGAACATGGCGGTCGTTGCACGGTTCTTGCAAATTACAGGCTTTTCGTCAGGGTCCATTTGAGTGCCAGCGCCAGCTTCTCTTTCGTCGCCACCGCCTCCACTTTTCCATCGCTTGCGTCAAAGATGACTAGGGGGGCTGTAAGCAGAACGGTGCCCTTGTTATCTATCTCTAGTGACAATGCTGATTCCTGTGCCCTTGAGAATGATGCTTCGTCATGAGTTTTGTTCCTGTCGCTCATCCGGTGGGCTTCCAAGATAAGAGTTTGCAGAGTTTCAGTTAATATGACTGCATCGAGATCACACAATCTGCATTATTCGTAGGTTCGAGCAGCAACATATTTCCTCCTTGGTTGGCTTTTTCGAGTATTTTCAGCTTTGGGATGAGCGAAGGGGAGGTTTTATACTTCATGACAATTCTCTTCTAAATCTGCTTATCGGGCATTTTTTTAATGGCAAGATAACACTCGAGCCACGGAAGCCGTTGTAGAAATCTTGGGTACAGATGAAATGCAAGGTGTTTCTTTGTTTGCCAATCCAAAACAGATGTTCGACGGCAGATCGTCTACCATGGATAGGGCTGCCACATCCCAGTCGATGCCCACTATGTGATCAAACAGATGAAAGCATTAAACAGCTTCTTACATCATGTGTCTTTGCCCGAGAATTCTGTTTAGGACTTTTTCAGCCATTGGGATTGTCGTAATGTGCTCTGGGTCGGAATGAGTCATCTTTTGCCAATTGGTGGCGCAAAACCATAAGAAAATACAGAACAGCAAAAGAAAATGACTAAACAAGATGATCATTATGGGAGCATGGATGATTTAGAAGCATCGTAATTCATGTGTTTTCGAGGGTGCTAGTCCGAGCGTCACACCTGCACTTTGCACTTTCAACGATGAACACCACTTGTGGTGCCTCGCTGGTGCTCGGAGACTATGACCCCTTGCTCCTGCAGATGAGAGCTATAGAGCTGACCTGATTAGTTTGGGTTAGTTTGATAGTGGTCAGGTTATTCTCAGTTTTTTAGAGCAAGTTTTTCCTTTTTTATTTATTACATCCTCTCAGGGTCAGGGATCGAACTGGAGTGAGTTAGCAGTGATTGTAAGAGACCGATTGATCTTCTTCTCTTAATACAAAGATATGTAGCTCTCCTACGTGTTTGCAGAAAATAGACATATTTCCTCATGACTCTGTTTTCTCTTATCCCAATACGATCTTGAGCTACTATCTCTTACTTGTCACTGGATTTTACTTAGCAATTTTTTTTCTCTGTGCATGTATTGTATGATCTAATGATATAGATTCAAATGTATGCACATATTTTGTACAGACGGTCATTGCTACAGTGGCAGTGACAGTCGGATATTAATTAGCATCCATGCGTTGATCGATTATTTATTTATATCTAACCTCTGAGATTGGGATTTGTACAAAATCTTTGCCGTGCTGGTCTATAGAACAGTCTCACGGCAAGTCGAGTGTGGCTACCAATTTTCGCAAATTCGCATGGCGTTCAAGGAGAATATTTTGGTGTCAACTTCATATGCATTTGCTGCATGATGTTTTGTCAGATTGGTTTTGTGCATGAAACCAAACAAACAAATACTGAACTTGCCACTAATTCCACCTTTTGTGAATTATGATAGCAAATTGGTCTGTTTGGGGCTCTTGACTATTGAGAAATCTCAAGAGTATCCTCGCAAAAAAAAGAAAGAAATCTCAAGAGTATAGTTTAACAAATTCAGCACATTTGATTCTAAGCCACAATCAGGGCCTTAGTGGCCTCCTACAATCCAGGCATGTCGCTGCACCTGCGCATGACCTGGTCCTACTATTCCATGCTCTAACTAACTGAACAACTGAAAGCAAAATGTTGAGGGCTAGTCGCTCTAACTAAACTGAAACAAACAAACACTGATGAGTCAGTGACACACAATGTTGTGAGCCTTACTTATAGCTCTTTGCCGTCGAGCCACCATGAGTCCCACAAAAGATCCCGTGATCTTCATTCCTTCATGGATCGCCGGTACCGCCAACTGTGAAATCAATTAAAAGATCTTTATTTTTAAAAAATTCAAAAACTGCAGAAGGATATTTATCAACATACGTAGATGTTGCTCATACGTCCATACCTTGCATATGTGAATGGCTGAAGCCTTCCTGATGCCATCTTGGAGGTCGTTCATATGCCCGTTAAACTCATGATGCATTGCCTCGACGTCGCAGTTGAAGGCGTACTCTGACAGGCTCTCTCTCGGATGCGTGTGGCTGAGAGCTTCGAGAGCGGCTTCGAGCAGGATGTGGCTGATGGAAGCTACCCCTCTGAGAGCGCCGAGGAACGACGTGACGGTCTTCTTGCTGACCGTCCTGCTGTAGGAGGCGTCGGCTGTGTCGACGAAGATGTCCACGTACTCCAGAACAGTCCTGTAGACTGTGCCTGTGGAAATTTTGCTGGGTGCAGCCCCATCGAGACCCAGGTACGCGGCTCCCTGAGTTTTTGTCAACACGGAACGAGTGAGAATACAGCGTTATTCATGGTGCGTGGCTGTTGCATAAATGGGACATAGTAGTACTAACCATGACACGAGAAGCCATCTGGATAGCTTTGTTCGCTGACAGGCAGAGCTGTGCCGACATCGCCGTGGCCTCCATGTACTGTGGCATTGTTCAACAACAACTTTATCACGCGGAGAAGATGATCAGTCAGTTAGTTATATATATGCAACACACACTGCACTTACCAGGCAGCCGTGGTCAATGTCGATGATGTCGCTGTAGCGTCTCATCACGTGCTCCCTCTCCTCGACGAAATGCTGGCCGGCCGAGTGGCGCGGCGGCGCGGCGTCGCGGCCGCGGCGGCTCTGCGCCGCCCGGACCACCACGCGTGGGGTAAGAGCCGCCGTCCTGCCGGGCTGCAGCTTCAGTCCGGGGAAGCAGAAGCGGCCAGGTGTTGGAACCATCGCTAACATGCTTTTCCGCGGCCTCAAGTTCGCGGAAACGGCCGGCGACGGCACGACGAAGCGGCAGCTCTGCAGCGCGGCCATGGCGACCTCGACCGTACCTCTCGTGTTCTTGCGGTGCTGGATTGATCGGGCGGGCTTGCGTATCCGTCTATCAATGCAGGCGCGAGAAGCGATAAACTAGTAGTGCGTTGTGGATTTCGTGTCAGTGCTCCATGGCTTAAATAGAGGGAGCGCGCAGGAGACAAGCGGCTTCCTATCGGACTAGGAACCAGAGCTTTCCGTCTCCGGTTCGACTGCTTCAACTCTGTTTCGGGCTAATGTGTATCGTCTGAATAATAACAACCTGATTGGAAATATAAATACCAGACGAATTGAACATCAGCGATAAACAACACTTTATTTCCCTCGCAAAAAAAAGCACTTTATTTAATAACAACTTTATTGAATACCGGAGTTTTAAACATCGGTAGAACTCAGGCCAACCGAGCCGTCAACAGAGCAGCAGGAGCCAATCCGAGGCCCCTACGTACCTTGCCGAAACAAACTCAAACGACACAAAAGGCTCAGCCAAGCAAGCCACGCAGGCAACAAACTTCAGTACCTCGACGCAGACGTCAACTGCAAACAGACACAAAACAACAACGCACACAGCAAGCAAACACAGTTGTCGTGCAGCAGTCAAGTCATAGTAAGCACAACACCAAGCAAGTTGTAGTAAGTCATGATTAACTGGCTTACATAAACCTGTGCAATCGATCAGTAAGTAGCAAAACTTACAAGGATGGCTGCATTACGTTATCTCGTCTTAAACATAAAGGGAGCATAGCCACGCATGTATCCATGTACGTACCTGATACGGTGCCCTTGAGTTTGCTCGGGCGGCTCGAAGAGGTCAGGTTGGTTGGTGGCCAGCGGAAGCAATAAAGTAAAGAAAGCAGCAAAGCCCAGTAAAACACTAGCAGATGACGTTCAAACTCAATCCAGATCTTTCAACGCAGCTTATCTTTTCAACTTTACTTCCAGAACCAAACAAAAATTAACCAAGCCACAGTTGCTGATTCTACAATGTAACATAATGCACTTATAACTGACTACGATTACGAATTCAGAACGCAAACATTAAGTCATGTCCAATACAGTTGAGAGCACTGAGTCAACGAGACGACGGCAATATGTACATACTGTGCTAAGATTCAAACAGTTTATAAAGTAGTTTGAGTACATACAAAGAACAGAACACGCAGTTGAAGCTAAAAGACCAGATGCAATTTATCTTCTAGTGTCTGCCATTTATGCGCAGGTAGTAGAAGATACAAAGAACAAAACACACAGTTGAGGCTAAAAGACCGGTATGGCGTCATTGAAGTGTCTGCCATGCAGATTTCACATCATGGATCTCCAAGTCAGAAAGCAGCATCTTACAAGGCAAAACAATATCACATTACATAATGATAGATGCAAAATAAAATAAAATGAAGATTCATGTAAGAACAAGTAGCATCAGATATCAAGTAGACAGTTCATTGCACACTTCTGCATTTCAACCATGCAAAGAAGTTTGCAAATGCATGATCTCAGTTCAGATATTTGTTAAGCCACACAACATACAAGGTTGGAACAAAAATTGGAGAAAGAGAAATTCTGCATCACAGATCAGGTAATCTATTTCTGGTCCATATATCAACATACCCAATCAAATATGTAGATTGACAGATGAAGTTGGCTGAACATGCTAGCAGCATTTATCAGTCTATTTCATCATATTATTTTGTCACTCCATGCAACCTGGTTCTAGAATATGTTAATGTAAAAACATCCAGAGTACTTGATATTAACAAAGCATATAGCATAATGCACAATATACTGTTCTCAAAATAAAATACTATGAAGCAAAAACAATTATTTTAGTTAATCATCAGCCTATAGCAGGCACCGCTCACTACATAGAAAAGCACTGACTAGCACACTGCAAACTAACCATTTGGCCATCCAATTCAAAACAAAGACATTTGGATCACATGACGAAATGAAAGAATTCATGCACCAATGCCGACCTATTCCAAAGTAATATAGAAAACGCAGCATTTTCATTCAAGGCAGGAATGAGAAACACCCACAAACAGAACTGCCAAGGGATTTCGTAAAATACCCCCTCAACTTTTTCAATGCCGTTAAGACAAGTTTAGCAATTTTTTCATGGAGCAGTTCAATAGATTACCACAATTCAGCACATGGTTGAAACATTTTGTCAGGATACACAAAAAAATCAAAGCCACTCGATACTTTTCAAACTTATATAGACACCCATCCCTACAAATTAGTGACTATCGTTGTTATATACAACAGATGAATTGCTCCTTAAAATCTAGCCCGTCAGCGTGAAGATTTCTTGGTATGGTATAAAGCTGGTATATAGAAGGAGCGAACCACCAAATTACGTGAAGGTAGATAAAATGCACACCTGAAAGATGCATGGCTCTTCCCAGTTGAACAAACCAAGAAAATGTCAAATTTATTTCATCTCAAACAAAATTTGAGAGGCCAAGAAGGAAAAACCAGAGGCAGAAGAAATGCACGCAAAGAAAATGTTAACAGGGAAGGGGGGAGCAGAACCTCCAATTTAATTCACCAATTATACTCCAAAACTCAGGAATAAAAACACTAATATTTCTTGAAGCTGTTATGTTCATTGAATCAGATATAAACCAACTTATGTCTCAAAGGCAGTCAGGGAAAGAATACTAAATAGTATTTAGAAATGCAGAACAGAAGAATATAACATCAAAAAACTAGCCAGCAGCAGTAACCATTGATCATCATCAGCTGCAATTGTTTTCGGGAAACAGGGTGACATGATGATATATGTATATGGCATCAGCCATGTTCTCCAATTTATAATCATGAACTGAATTCCAAAATCTTCTATTCCATTTATAATCATGAACTGAGTTCCAATCTTCTATTCCATTTTTTATTAAGCTGTATGCTAATTTACAGATTGAACAAAGTATACCTGTTTAGGATAAACATCAACTTAAGCCATTTCCCCAGGAAAAAGAATCAAATAATAAATGATGGAAAACTGAAGAGCTTCTCATGGTTACAGAGATGGCGCCAAAGCTCTTATTTGATCTGACATCACGATGAGTTAACCACAACTTGAGAATCTGCAACATTTATCACTATGAGCATAAGAATCATTGTTACAAAGTTGATTAAATGGAATGTAAAGTAGAGATTAAAGACGCAAATGGCTAATTAACAGCCATAAAGCTGATCTGTCTAATGGAGAGGCATATCAAGAGCTGTGAATGAACCAGCAAAGCTTTCGGACAGCCTACCACAAGAAACAGGATATTTGCTGTAGGGGTACACAGAATCTCGAGCAACAGTGAACTAGGCAAGAAAAAACATAACTCGAGGAATGTATCTTTTACAAAGTATTATGCCAGCACAGTATATGAACATAAAGGAGACATAACTAAAGAAACTCACCTATCCACCTTTGTCCTTTGCCCTCCAACCAAACGCACCCAAGATGAATCTTAAAACCAAACACACATACCAGCAGCCTACGCATATTAATAATTGTTTATAGAAGAACAACGCTCGTTGGCTCGCTATTGTGACTGACAGCCATATAACGACAGAGGTAAAATAACCAGAATCTCACTATGCAAGATACAGCACAGGGTAACTATCCATCCTCTAAAAAATATCAAACGTACATCACATCATCGTTAAAAAAACCTAGCAGTTTGAACTAATCAGTAATCACAGCAGAAACCAGGTATATGTGTCTTTAATTGCATACAGCAGGGAGAACTCAGGAAGAAGTGCCTCGAAAAATTCATTCTCTTTCAGTGAGCAAATGGAAACCTACCAATCCACGTACATATACACAAAGAAATTTATTGGCAACTGAGGTGAGGTATGAACACTGAAAAGGGGTAACTGTGTGGGTGTGTGTATATGCTCGGTGAGCCAGAGGACAAGAGAAGAAAATTATGTAAACAAATATTATCAAATTGTCAAAACTCTTATACCATGAAAGTAAAAAGGCAGACACAACACATCCTATAGTGTCTTGAACTTTAACCATAATACTCTGCAGACCAGAGTAAACAAGTCCCGCTAGTACATGATTGTTCAGGTCATGAAAACAGCTTGTTCTATAAAGAACAAGCAATGCACAACTCGCTAGGAGCGCATTATTCTTCAACTTCCTTTTTGATTTCTTCCATGAGCTCATCCTTGTAGTCCTCAAACGTGCCATCATACTTGTTCACAGTGCCATCTTCCACAACCCATATCTCACTCCTCTGCTCATCTTCACAAACACGAGATATCAATCGCGAATCATGGCTGACTAAGACAACACCTCCAGTGAATTCATCCAGAGCATCTGCTAATGCATCAATACTCTGCATGTCCAAGTGATTTGTTGGCTCATCCAGCAGAAGAATGTGAGGATGTGACATTGATATTGAAGTGAACACAACACGGGCCTTCTGACCACCAGATAATTTAACAATTGGAGTGAGATGGTTGTGTCCTGGCAAACCAAACTTCCCAAGCTTCGCGCGGACAGCCTCTGCCTTGCTCATCCCCTCTTGGTCAGGGTGGAGTCGAAGCAAGTATTGAACTGCATTTTCCTCCATTGTCAGCAAGTCAACAAAATGCTGCGAATACCGCCCAATCCTCAGCTTCTGGCTCCTCCTCACCTCACCTTCAGTTGGTGTAAGATCACCAGCAAGTAAATTAAGTAGGGTAGACTTCCCTGCCCCATTGGGCCCAACAATGGCTACACGATCTCTCATATCAATGCCAACATCAACACCAGAAAGCTTGAAGTCTGGCCGATTTGGGTAGCTGAATCCAACCTCAATAAGCTGGAGGAGAGGCGGTGTAAGCTCAGTAGGCTCTGGGAAATGGAATTCAACACTGTAGTCACGCCACTTCTGCGGCACAGCCACCTGTTTCTGGTCATCATCATCATCTGCTGTATTCTTCCCCTTTCCTTTACTCTTTGCAGCCTCCTTAGCAGCCTTCGACAACGCATGACCTTTAACCTTATCCTGTGCAGCCTTGCTACCAGTCTTCCTGGCTGCTTTCATCTGCTTCTCATACACCTCAAACTTGCGGTTCATCTCCTTCCTCTTCTGTTCATAGCCACTTTCGAAATCATCAAAATTACCACGGTAGACATGCAGACTCTTATCATGCAAGTGTATGATCTCATTGCACACTGTATTCAAGAAATCCCTGTCATGGGACACCACAATCAATGTCTTCTTCCACTGCGAGCACAAGTACTCCTCCAGCCATAGCACAGCTCGCAAGTCCAGATGGTTAGTCGGCTCATCAAGGAGCAGCAGTGTCGGCTGCATGAAGAGCGCGCGGGCAAGTGAGATGCGCATCCTCCAGCCACCACTAAATGACTTTGTTGATCTCGCCTGCATAGCCTGATCGAACCCCAGACCGGCTAGGATCTTGGATGCACGGGCCCTGGCAGCATCGGAGTCCCGGAGATTGAGCTTCTCATACACCTCTGCGAGCCTATCATTGTCATCGGGATTATTGGAGGCCTCCAGCTCCGCCTGCTCTGCACGCAGAGCAGTGAGCTCCTCATCAGCCGCAACGACAGCCTCGAGGGCCGACCTATCGTCACCAACAATCTCCTGCTCCACGAGCAGGACATCGATGTTGCGGGGCACGGGGACCTGGCGCCAGGCCAGGAGCTTGAGCAGGGTGGACTTGCCCATGCCGTTGGGGCCGACGAGGCCGTACCTGCGGCCGTGCGAGATCTTGAGCGAGGCGCTCTTGAGCAGCTCCTTGCCGCGCGCGGAGACGGAGAAGTTGTCGAGCACGATGTCCCTGACGTTGTCGTCGACGGCGCCGTCCCCGTCGGCGCCGCCGGCCGCGGATCCGGGGACGCGCGCGCCGATGACGACGGTGAAGGCGTCGCGGTCGTCGCGGAGCGCCTCCTGCCTGGCGGCCTCGGCGGCCGCGGCCGCCATGGCCTCGCGCTTGTCCTTCTTCTTGGCGTCCTTCTGCGACGGCCCGGCTACGGCGTTGAGGTCGACGGTGGCGCGGGCGTGCTTGGGCTTGGCGGCGGCGGCGGCGAGCTCGGCCTCGTCCTCCTCGTCGTCGGAGGGGGGCAGGTCGACGTCGGCGAGGTAGGAGGAGGCCGGCGCCTTGGAGGGCTTGCCCTTGGGCTTGGAGGACGGCGCGGCGGCCTTGGAGGACTTGCCCTTGGCGGCCGGCGCGTCCATGGAGGCGAGCATGGCGGAGACGGACATCGGCTTGTCCTTCTTGCCGCCGACGGTGGCGCCAGCGGAGGAGGAGGAATCTTTGCGTCCCATCGGTGCGGCGGCGGCGGCGGCGGTGGAGGGAATTTTTTGGATTAGCGCCGAGGGTTAGATCTGCTGCGTGTTTATTCCTGTCTGTGTGGATGTCATGTGATGTGAGGAGGAGAGGTGTGGTGTGGTCGGGGTCCGAGTCGGTTCGGTCGCGGGGCTTTCGTGTCCGGCCCGTTTCTACCTCTAGCCGACCCCTTGTTTTCGTCGACTGGATGCACGGTTCCAGCCTTCAGGTGCAGGTGGTGCCGTGGTAATGTGCAACACCGCCATGTGTCACCGGTGCCAGTTTTAGTTTTTTTTTTTCGATTCGAAACAAAAACAATTGTATGTAAAGTATTCCGCGGTTCAAAATCTGACTAAAATATAAGTACTTTAATGTAATTTAAGCATTTCTATAACTTGTCCTGATATAGGTTACGTCCATTTCTTGTGATTCATACTTTACGAATCTTAGTCGCACCAATGAATCAGATCTTTCAATCCGCTTTTAATCGGATCATTTTAATAGAAATAATAGTTTGCGTTAGTTAATTAAGATACGTAAGATCCTAGTCACTTAATAACTAAATGTTTTATCTTCAATTAGAAAATGCTCTAGCTTCAGAAAAGAAATGTTCGATACAAACATTTTATTTGTTCCAAAATTGTGGCGTAGAGATTTACAAACTACCAATCACATGATGAACTAGCAAATCTCGAAATATAAGCCTCGTTAGTCTTGTCTCATCAAGAACACTCTGGAATTTACGTTTTTGAGACGGAAGGAGTATGATATACATGGACATACGTAGAGGTTACCATTCTATATGATCTCTAATAATTCAAAGAAAAAAGAATTTACGACTACAATTGTTACGCAACTCTCAATATTTCTATTTTGACTTCACAAATTAAAATTATAGAATTACTATTAGGAAATTGAAAATACAATTCATAGTTAAATATATGATATTGATATTTGGCTATGAAAAGGAGTCACCACATTCACTGGCGAAAAATTACAACATTATTGAAGAAAAAATAAATTACCCATCACTGTAAATTAGCAAATTATGAAAAAACAAGTCTAAAATAATATTGGTAGAAATAAAAATAGTAATGATAGGATACGACAATAAATTACTGAGATATTTGATAGTTTGATACGTACTATAAGCGCTAATGTTGACCACCACACTAGTTTTTATTCAACTGCCTAGATTACATGTCATGCATGAGATGTCTTTTGATGGCACAAACACATGTACCCCGCCGCCGTAAGGTTGTTCTCAACCTCAAAAATATATTCTCTGTCAATTTAAATGTTTTAATTAGTGTTGAGTGATGTTTATGTACTTGTTTGGTGGAGCTTGACAAATTTATGGATCTGTAGCCATGGATGAGAGATGCGAGGTTGAGTTATTCAGTATTCCTACGATAAAAATAGAACATTTCAAACTTTACTTATCTTACAAACTCTAAATCTAGCATAGATTTTTGAGTTGATGTATGTGTGGTGAGCAAGACCCGACAGCCTATGATATAGATGCTCTCCGTAAAGCTGATGTCAATGTGTCGAACAAGGTCATACGCTACCATTCATGGACAAGTTAGGCTGCGTTCGGTTCCCCTCTAAAGTGTTTAGAGAGGTCACATCAAAGATGCCGGCACCATTTATATGTACTAAACAAAGTCAAATTACAAAACTAAGTTCAGGACCTCTATCTATTTCGCGAGACGAACGTAATGAGGGTAATTAAGCGGCGATTAGACGATGGTTACTGTAGCATTACTGTGTCAAAACATTGATTAATTAGGCTCGTTAGATCGTCTCCAAAATAACGCCCGTCTGCAGAAAGGTTTTGTAATTAAATTTTATTAGTACCCCTAAATAGTAAGATTCTTTTACTTTAGAGGGGTATAAAGTTTAGAGGGTTTTTAGAGGGGGACGAACAGGGCCTTAGTGATTGCTAATTGTGAACTGCAACATGTTTCGGGCCAATTTGACAATGATGGATTGAAATTTGTTGTCGTTTAGTGCATGTTAGTATTCCGGTCTTATTATATGCTGATGGATTTAAATTTGAACGGGCCACATATAATTAGGAAAAGTCTATCCGACTAGCGGTCGCTAGATCGATCGATCTAGCTACCAGCCCCTTCGCGCACGCGCACCCGTCTCTTTCCCGCTCTTCCTCTACAGATCCTGACCCCGACCGAGTCTTCCCAACTCACTCCCATCTCATTCTCAAAAAAAAAAACTCACTCCCATCTCGCACTCGCAGTCGCCTTGCTCTCCAAAAATGAAAACTCACTCTCCCGCTAGGGTTGCGGTTCGCCGGCGAGAAGGTGCGGTGGCCGTGGTGGCGAGGGGGCGGCGAGTGGTGGCGGCGGGGGCGGAGGTGCGGAGGGCGCGCGCTGATGGCTTGCACGGGGGAGCAGAGGCGACGCGCCCGGTAATGGTGGCGGTGGCGGAGAGGGCGCGTTGACGCCATCTACAGGGGAGCGGAGGCAGCGCGCCCGGCGGTGGTGGCGGGGGCGGAGGTGGCGAAGCGACACGTTCGATGGCGGGGCGCGGATTCGTCGGCGTATCTGTCCATCTTCCGAAGTTCGGCGCTTTGCTCCGCCTGCTTCCTCATGCCCCTGCTTCTCCATCTACCGTGGCACGGCGCGGCACCGCGCTCTTGTGCTCTACCATACTAGCAGCGGCGAGCGGCGGTCGGACAATGAGATTGCGCCAGCACCTGATGTGCCTTGCTCATGTTCCATCTCGTGCCAAGTGCCTTTTGGATCCTCAACCCTGACCATTAGGAGGATCCCAGGTGCGGCCCCATTGCTCTATGATTCAAGGTTCTGTGCGATGCTCTTCTCAGACATGAATTAGCTCATCACTTCCCGATTTACTGATAATCTATGCTAAGATGAGTAGAATGTGTTCACCAGATTTTATCCGCAATATTTCGTCCCTTGTGAATTGGGCTTTGAGTCCTATACAGTGCCAACTGTTATATGCTAAATCACAGTGTATCTAGTTCTGTATGCATTCAGAGAGAGATTAAGGAGAATCAGTTTGGCAATACGTGTGCAAACTTAACAGAAATTGGGCAGGGTGAAAAGCTTTGTGATAGTAATAGTCACCTGTAGAAAATCTTTGTTTTGTCAATTGGAAATAATTTTCCTATGATATTTCACTGTCATTTTAATGATACTTCATAACATAGGAATATTAGATTGTAGTTTGATTCGATGGCCAGGGCATCGTCAATATGAGTTGTTTAATTTGGTGGCAGATTGGATTATAGTTTCCAACTTTTCTGCAAGCCTGGAGATGTGTTGGGCTAGCTTGACGTCGCTGATTATGGACGATATATGAATAACTTGAGCTTAATGTTTCTGATTGGAACATAATTTACTTGCAATCCCATAGTAGATGTTTATCTTGTCAAACTTATATGCATTGCTACTCGCAAAAAAAAAAAAACTTATATGCATTGCAATCAGCTTGCAAGAACATCTGAATCTACTACTGATACTACTTAACAATCTTCACATTGATGTTTCTCTTCTGAACATTGATAACTATATTGAATAATGCCATGGCTTCTTGAACTGCACATAGCTGAATAATTCTGGATTTACATGAAGGGGTTGCTCTCAATCTGCATTCACATAATGCTCTCTGATTTTGTGCTGACAAGATACTCTTTAAACTTTGCACATACTTCTACTAGGACTGCAATACATACATATGTATGATCAGGATGTATCCTTCGACCTCCCTCTCTCTGATCTCTCTCTCTCTCTCTCTCTCTCTCTCTCTCTCTCTCTCTCTCTCTCTCCCATATCTCTTTTATTCGTTTCCTTCACCCGCTCTGTACATATAGACAAATCATTAGGCAACCTGTCCTTTAAACAGACACTATTGGAAATATCGATGAACAAGTCGAAGCTGCAATGCTAAAATTCTCTTTGATCGATAATTGATTTGGGCGGATGTGTTTATTTGAGGGGTACTGCATCTAACGAAACTAAACTTGGCATACTCCACTTTCTGAATATTCTGACTTCAAGGATTAAACTACACTTTCTTGACTGAATATTGTTGATTTGCACTGACGAAACAACTCTAAAACTTTTCTCTTCTCTGTACTTATCCTTCTAGTATGATTGTAATCTCTGATCAGAGTAGTGGCGGGCGAGCATGCCGTTGCTGACCACTGGCGAGACCAACTCCGCTCGACAAGCTGTGTCGTCAATTGTCAGGTATATGTTTGTGTTGAGACATTATTTGTGTATGGTTTCATTCATCTGCATAATACGATCTCCGTCCTACTTTCTTGTTTCCTTCATCAGATTTGTTTCATATCACATTTTTCTTTGAAATATTTTGTCTTTGTTTTTTCTATCTTGTTTCTATAAGACGCTACAAAAGTCCCGGAGTTAATAGGAGATGATACAGATTAGTGCTTCTCCTTTTGCTTTAGATGTCATTCTTTTTTGTGGTTCTGTTACTTCTCAATCTAAGCCAAATTTACTTAGTTTCTTGAGCATGCATCCATTTTGTCTAATTCAGTCTCAGAGTTACAACTTAGAACCCACCAGAGGTGAAATGAGTAGAGATGCAAATATGTGCTACCAAGTTGCAATATAAAATATGGAATAACTATGGCTAAGCCAGAAGTAAAGATGCAACAATGTTGCAGTAAAACCATGGCCAGGCCTTGAGGATGATGCCAAAGATGACACGACTAAACCGGTTTAAACAACAGAAAATGTATGTTGTTACATTTCTGTTATTAATTACTTGTTAGACATGTCAAACAAGTTGTAGTGCAAGTTTGCATTGATACTAAAAATAGTTGCTACAAAACCAAAAAATAGTTGCTACATGTACCAAAAATATATGCCACTGATACTAGAAAATAGTTACTGCTTATACAGAACTAGTTGCTACAGGAACATGTAATAGTTGCCATAGATACATGTACTAGAAATAGTTGCTACATGTACAGGAAATAGTTGCCACTCGTATCGAAATAGTTGCCACAGAAAATAGTGGCCACATGCACTACAAATAGTTGCCACATATACCAGAAATAGTTGCTTCAGGTACTACAAATAGTTGCCAGTTTGCCACAAATACCAGAAATAGTTGTTACATGTACAAAAAATAGATGCCACTGATAGTGTACAGTTTCTACTTATACCAAAAATAGTTGCGACAGGTACAAGTAATAGTTGCCACTGATACATATAGTAGAAATAGTTGCTACATGTACAGGAAATAGTTGCCACAGAAAATAGTTGCCACATGTACTACAAATAGTTGCCGCTCACAACAATGTAGAATTATTACTAGTGACTATTGTACTAATTCAAGCGACTTTTATCTATAGATGGCTACATGTATAATGAATGTACAAACAACTGTTCTTTTCTTATCTAGTAACTATTTTCGGGACTTGACAACTTTTATTACAAACTCTTATGTTGGATCTAGTAGTAATTCTTGATAGTGTTACAATCCCTTTTTCCATGTATCAACTATTTCTTAAATATTCTTAAATGTTTTGTTTTATGTGGGAGTATTTAATACGATAGTTGCTATCTACAAAGAAAGTTGTTATCAAGATTCTATAGCCTCACGACAGTTAACAACTATTGTACTAATTCTAGTGACTTTTATCTAGATGGCTACATGTATCAAAATGCAACAACAGCTTTCCCATTTCGATCTTGCTACTGTTTATGGTACATGGCAACTTTCATTACAAACTCTTGTTTTAAATTAATAATTATTTCTGATAGTGTCATAATTTCTATTTTCTATCTGGCAACAGTTGCAAAGTATTCTTAGTTTATTTTAGTTTGATGTCTCTCAAAACTTACCAACTATTACTTAGTCCTAGCAACTTTTATCACGATGGCTACATGTAGATCGGCTACACTTGTTTTGTTGTGGCTGTTTACTTTTGATTGCCTCTTATGCTTAGATGTCTTTTATTTTATGCAGGTTGCGGCAGCAACAGCAAAAAGATGCAGGCTAAAAAAGGGCAGCCAATCAGCGATAGGAATTCGTTCGAGGAAACATTCATATTCAAGCTACAAAAGGAGCATATAGGAATTCGTTCGTTTCACGCCCTTGTAAAATTATTAGTTGTAAATGGATAACCTATTCAGAAAGTATGTAATTTTCTCTTTTTTTATATATATAAAGCCGGCCACCTTCAAGCAGTGCTTGATACAAGGAAGTTGCAACCAAATTTATGAAGTTTTCGTGACTACAAAGAATATATGTACTTTTCTTTAGGTTGAATATATTACTTTTTTTCAACATCTCTTTTGTATATGTCATCTTGAAATACTAACAAAAATGCCAAAAAGAGACCATAAATAATAAGGAGTAGAGATAGTAGTAGATTATTTTTAGAAACTTAAATGGTGACTGGTATTTTGATAGCACATCTAACAACTTTAATTGTATAAATAGCCACTTTGATGGTCTATTTAATGAGATGTAGTGGCAACTAACTTTTAAATGATAGCAACTAATTAATATGGACGCGACTAACCAGCTACTAGTAGCCAGATTGAGGAAGCTAGCTACTAGTCTATATTCATCCTCGCAATCCGGAATTCCCACTCCGATTCGGCTTCTCCGTCGGCAAGTCGAGCGGCGCCTCCCTCGAGCTGCGTGCGTGTCCTCCCATGGCGCCCCTCGCGCATCGCCCGCGCGCCCGTCTCCGGGCCGCGGCCCCCATCGCGCCCCCTCCGCGCCTCGCCGGCGCGTCGTCGCCGGGCCGCGGCCCCATCGCACCCCCTCCGTGCCTCGCCGGCGCGCCGTCGCCGGGCCGCGGCCCCCATCGCGCCCCCCTCCGCGCCTCGCCGGCACGCCGTCGCCGGTCTGCGGCCCCCATCGCGCCCCCTCCGCACCTCGCCGGCGCGTCGCCTCAGGTCCTCTGCGGCGAGCAGCTTTAGGGCCGCCCTCCTGCTGAACGGCCCATCACGCCTCCTCCTGGAGATGTCAGCGCGTGACCTTGGGTCTTCCGCGGCGTGAAGCTTCAGGGCCAACCCGGCGAGCCTCCTCTGGGGATCGACGGCACGCTGCTCAAGTCCACCACTGCTAGGTTGCTCAGACACATGGTTGGCACAAGAAGTTGCGTTCTCTGCTCAATGCACCTCGAGCACCTGAAACTGACCAAATCAATGTCCATTGTGAGTCGCCACCTTCCATCAGACTCCTGCTGCGACATCTCTATTCCGATAAATTGCTTGATGAGCATCCAAGAAAAGCTTGGCAGTGAACGAGGTAGAAGAAAAGCTACAAGACGTCATCCCCCACTACTATGATCCCAAAGCAGTGACAGGGAGCAGCTTGATGCAGTACAAGTACCAACTTCATGGCTACCGCCTAGCTCCAGTGGCTCGCAGCTTGTCAATCCCTTCCATGAATAGCAGGAGCAGCAGAATATTGGACGGGATACGTGAGTGTATCTGGGTAGCAGCTACAGAAGGGAGTAGAGGACTGAAGGGTTGTGATATTCTTTCTTTTTCTTCTTTTTGGTGTTGTTTGTATCCTGAAATTCTTTTCATGAAATCAAACTTATGCAGTCTGGAAAAGTAAGCAGAGGTTTACAGTAAAGTGTTTGCACGAAAATGTTTGAATTTACAGTAAAGAGTTGAGGCAATGGCTGCATTTTGCTTGCTACAAATACAATGATCTCAGCATCCTTTGCCTGTTGTTGTTGAGATTTGAAAAGGATTCACATGAGTCATGAATTAGTTGTACCCAAACAAGGATTCACGAGTAATTAGGAAGAAAAATTCATGACAAAGAAAAATAACAGAGGAGAATAGAGGAGTAGCCAAATATCTGTTTGTTGGATAGCCCATTTGGTTCTTGTGCCCTCCTTTACAGGCCTTCGGTTTGTGTAGTCAGTAAAAGATGCGGTCATTTTTTCAATAAAGATGAGAATTAGTGCTATTGTCTCATTATTAGTTGTTAGAATGTTACTGTTAGTTGTTACTATATTTCAATAAAGAAGCTATCGTTCTTTTTTTCTTATAAAAAAGAAAAAAAATTAGCATGCGAATGTTACTTGGTACTTGATCTTACACGTCAGTGTAAACATTGTAGTATCATGAGAAAGTGACAGATAAAAGAATAATGATAGCAACTTTCACATGTCTATAAAGTTGCTACTATATTTGTCAGCCGTTGAAATACTCTTTGTCAAAAGAATAAATTAATTCTTAGCATTCGACTGTTAGTTGATACTGTATCATGATTAGTTGCCAGAATTTTACTGTTAGTTGCTATGATACATCTCTAAAGTTACTACTATGTTTGTTGGTGATTCAAATACTCTTTTATCAAAGAATAAATTAGATCTTAGCATTTGACTAATAGTTGCTATTGTATGTTAATTATTGCTAGCATTGTACTGTTAGTTGCTACTATACGTCTCTAAAGATGTTACTATGTTTGCTAGCTTTTGAAATATTCTTTTGTTGAAAGAAAAAAATTAGTTCTTAGCATTTGACAGTTAGTTACTATGTATCACGATTAGTTGCTAGCATTTTATTTTTACTTGCTATTATATTTCTATAAAGATGCTACCATTTTTTTAATAAAAATGAAAAGTTTCCAGCATATGAATGTAAGAATTAGTTTTTAGTATTCGACAATTAGTTTCAAGTATTTTACTTTTAGTTGCTACCATATTTAAAAATATGCTACCATTCTTTTTTTATAAATTAAAAATATGCTATCATGAGAAAGATGATATGAAATGTGAATAATGATAGCAACATTGTCATAGCATGAGAAAAGATTGATAGGGAAAGAATCATCATAGAACTTTCATATACCTTAGCAGCTGTAGTTAGTTGTCAACAAAATAGATGATAGGAGCTCACATTTAATTGCTATCGTATATTAATTGGAAAAGTCTATCCGACTAGCGGTCGCTAGATCGATCGATCTAGCTACCAGCCCCTTCGCGCACGCGCACCCGTCTCTTCCCCGCTCTTCCTCTACGGATCCTGACCCCGACCGAGCCTACAAATTAATAGATCTATTTAGAAAAATCTCTATACTCCTTATTATTTGTCTCATGACTCCACTTGCGTGCGTCGCGCGTCCGTGCGTCCTTGCGCCGCGCCCGTGCGTTGCGCGCCTCTGCGCCGACAGGTGGGCCCGCACGCAGGCTTCGCTCCGTCCCTCTCCCTTCCCTCCCCGTCCCGACTCCTTTCCTCTCCACCCGTGACCCGTCCGCCCGGTGCGGCTCCCTGCTACGCATTCGCTCAACGCCGCCGCCCATCGAATCGCATCTTACTCCCTTCGTCCTGCCCAGCCCCGCCGCCTCGCCTCCTCCTCCTCCCTCCCTCCCGCGCGTCGCCGCCCTCACCGCCGCTGTCTCCCCCACCCCACCCCCTCTTCCCCGCGGCTTCCGGTTTCCTCCCGTCGCCGCGCCTCCTCCCGTGGGGGCAACAGCCCCCTTTGCGGTTCGCGTCCTCCTCCGCGGCAGAGGCGGTGTCGTCGGAGGACCTGGATGACCTCAACCACGCGCTCGAGGAGGCGGGCGGTGCGGACCTGAAGCAGCAGCCGAGTCAGTTGCCGGCGGGGACGATGGAGAAGGCCCCGAGGAGCCGGCGGCGGCGGAGCGGGCGTGGCCGCCTAGCTTCGGGGACGGCGGCGGAGCACGGGATGACGTTCCACAAGTACTCGTCGCTGCACCGGCGGCAGATCCGGATCGAGACGGAAGCCTAGGAGCAGGCGGCCAAGGAGTACCGTGAGCTGCTCGCGGATATGTGTGAGCAGAAGCTCGCGCCCGACCTGCCCTACGTCAAGTCCCTCTTCCTCGGCTGGTTCGAGCCGCTGTGGGACCAGATCATCGCCGAGCAGGAGCTCCTGGCGGTGCCCGGATCGTGCGGCCCTTATTTCAACATGCTCCCGGCTGACATGATGGCCGTGATCACAATGCATAAACTTAATTATGAGGCTGTTCATGATGGGCAATGCGGATGGTAGTGTCCGAGTCATACAGGCTGCGTGCCAGATTGGCGAGGCAATTGAGCATGAGGTATGCCGATTGTTTGAAACTATGTGCCTGCATTAAAATTAGTCTTTAGCTCACAGAAACGGTGCCCGTGGTTATTGGAAACCTGAAGATCAATATCATCGCCCGACGAGCACATACCTGTTTTTGGCTTCTTGCCCAGTGAGCTGTTTGTTTCTTCTCAAAGTAATTTATGGCTAGGAAAAATCAGAATCTTAAATGATGTAGTATCTCAATTGATAAATTCTGGGGGTCATACTTGATATCCGTTGTTGCAAAGATAATCCACCTTTTACAACTTCAGTTCAGCACTTAACTGACTGGTCACTGGGTTGTCATTGTTTGCGATTTATGGTTATGCGCTGGGTGACGACAAGGCAGCCGCTGCGACGGGGCGTGGTGCCCCCGAAGGCGAGGCTGCGGTGGACTCCAAGAACCTGCAGCAGCAGAGCAAGGCGCTGGACAAGCTCACTGACCATGTCAAGGACCGGCAGCTCGATTATTAGTCAATCTAAGATACCTTTAGGAATTGGTAATCTGTTCGTTCATTATTAGTCAATCGAGGGCTTGAACATCTTTTTTGGATTCGATTGATGCAACATGCTAAGCCTGTATTACACCGTGGTCAAAGGGGTCCCTGAAGTGTTGAATACCTTATACGTGTCTGGTTGGTTCCATTTGTTTTTATAAATAGTTCTTCAATTTGTTTCTGGTTCTTGCTGAAACTTATAATCATTTTCTTGTTTATAACACCATAAATTAGTATAACTTCTGTTCCCAAAGTTGTTTCGGGATCAACACTGATTTATAAACACAAAAGGCTATTTACATAATTTACACCGTAAAGCTTCAAATTCTTGATCAATACTACTATTATAATTAACTATAAATTATATTGATCTGCATGAATTAAGTTTAAGTTATTCCATTGTTAGTTGAAACATATTGTTCTTCCTAGCTGAGCTTAAAATGGGCACAACTGACGATAGAAATTTCATCTTGGCTACTATTATTTCCTGATGAAGCTTATACATCTTTGCTAAATGATCAGTTTTGATATGCCAGACCAAGGAGCAGATTGAGCAGTTGACATATCAAGGGATCAGGCGGCGACAATAGGTGATGTGGTTTTATTAGCTATGTCTTCCGCTTCCTTCTACAAGCCATGATTTCTGCCGTTTTGAGTTTGCCCTTTTCTTTTCTATGTGCTATCGCTGGACCAATATATTTGGGAATATATTTTTCCTACTTCTCAATTTAGATCTCATCTGCTTGTTGGTGACTATTTCTCTATTAGTTCGTGCATACATTCGGATGGATCAATAAAAGTTCAGGGGAGATCATGGGTTGCATGCTATAGTTTCAGATTTCATCGGCCCGTCAATTCACAGTTCCTTTTCTGTTCCCCACTACCTATAATCATTGTTTTGACAGATTGATTAGGACTAATGGTTTGATTATGTGGTTTGGTAGTCTAGCTGGAAGGCCTTGTGCATGTCGAGGTGTTGGAACACCTTAAGGAACTCTTGTTTGTGATGAATTGTTAGCACCTAACAAGATACCTCTGAAGTAAAATCTCTTCCATCTGTGTGCATCTCAATTATTTGACTATCATTCATTAGCAGGTGAAGGGCTATCTATCAACTTGATGAATGTTGGAGTTAAAGGTATAAGTGATGGTTGGTCAATTGGGATGTGACGGGGACGGATGCGCAAGGAGCATGCCACCATAAATGGCGCCACGGCCAGGTTAGAGCTCCTCCCTTGCCACCTCCAATCACATATCCGATGGTGCAAATGCAATGTATATCCACACGCCTGTCATTAGCGTATGAACCATGTTGTGTTATGTTGTTTTATTAGCTGTACCACATTGAAATCAATTCTGGAAGCAAAACAAGGACCATGTTGTTTTATGTTGTCCGATTTTCTGGAAGCAAAACAGCTACAAATTTTCTAGGCAAACTAAACGTTAGTATACAATCCTCATGTCGTAACTCATGTCAAAAGCACCTCATTCAGACTCTTAAAAGATCCCAAAATAAGCTCCCCTGGAAGAGGATTACACTTCCGCCTGTAGCTTTTACAATCTGTACATGTAGAAATAAGAAATGAAAACTCTAGCTTGGTGTTCATATGTATTCTGAAACTAAAAGGAAAAATTTACCAATTTGAACAAAGTATATCACTATTTTTTTCCTGTCATAGGTTCTTTTAATAAAAAAAGACCTATCAGATGTTTCGAGTATGTAAGCTGGTAGTCTGGTACAAGCCTAAATCACTGAAAGAGTCTTTGTTTAGGGAATACAGTAGGGAAGCCCCTAATGTGGTAAATAAACTATTATAAAAGAAAAAAGGCACTGTACAAACCTCTATACACTACAGAAGAGGAATAGGAAAAAACAATCACTGAAAAGCTTGGTCCGTAATGTGTGTTAACAGATAACACATGTGCACGCAATACTGAAAGCTTGGTTAATAATGTATGTGCACTTTCATGCCATCTGGGAAAAGAGCATAGTCCTCTGAGGGCAGCAAGTTTGCATTGTTTTTTCAACAATGGTAATACACTGTTTTCTTTTCACTTATGTTCCCGTTGTGCCATCCTGATCCTTCTATAATTTATCCTGGATTACAAGAGATTTTATTTGTGTATAGGAAGTACTACGTTTAGGGGATTTTTGGTTTCTTTACATGATTTGACGACCAAATTGTTTTGGAAGCATTTTTGGAAGTCTATTATCACGGAGATGATGTGACAGCGACAGCGAGGGGAGAAGGTCTAAAGCAACATACATTGAAGAACTTACATAGAAGAACTGGTGTGGTGCTATGTCATTTAAGGCGTCGCACAGTATTTTGAGTATTATATATATTGTCTGAAATTCTTATAAAGTTGTGAATCAAAAAGTTTCAAAAAAGTATATGATATGGTTGTATGAGTAACATTAATTAATTAGTCGATTAAAACAATATCAAAGTTTTTTATTCTGGCTAGCCCGTGGCAACGCACGGGCACTTTTGCTAGTATTGATATATGACAAACCAAAATGCGAATGACACGGGAGCGTCGCTGATGTGAACTAGGGTTCCCGACTTCCGAAAGGTTCTGATAACTCTCGATTTGGTGGAAACTTGACACACATCGATCCGGCTTCAAAACAACACGTTCTAAACCCCGCAATCGCAGCACCACGTCTCCTCAGGTTATCGACCGGCGGTGCACGGTCGACCTCGCCAAGAAGGCTTATCCTTGCCTGCGAATCGAAGAACACAAGCAAGAACACAGTAGATTGCAACCAAAATTGCTGAAAACTGAATTAAGCTCACGAGTTGGGGTCTCACAAACCGATGAACGGCGAAACTGTTCTTGACAGAATAATCTAAGCAAAACCCAACCCTAACTTGGGCGGCGGCTACTGTAGATATAGACCTTAGGGCGTGCAAGACCCTCTGGACGCGCCCCTAATGGGCTCCAACAAGATACAAGCCCAAAGGCCAGATTACGGTGGCGCAGCACCGGGACAGATTCTGGACGTCAACTTGTTTCGACGATTCCCGATGACTCCGGACGAATTTTGACATGAGACCGGCGCCATTGGAAAGGTTATCAAATTATCTTTCCATGCATATGAAGAACGTCCAAAACCGAGCCCGTATGCGACCTGGGCGACCGTTTTAGTGCAGACTGCTCCTGGACTCCGAAACTGATCCGAAGTCGACTTGAATTGGGCCTCCAACTTGGTTTGGACGCCCTTGCTGTTCCTCCACGCCTCGAAGCTCCTCTCCAAACATCTTCTGGTCCACTCCATGGTTCCTAATCACAATATAATCATTAGGTAGCAATCTATCCTCAAGTTCATATAAATGAGTGCTTAGGAACGAGCTCACCTCTAGATTCAACTGTCTTGCGCGAGCTCTGGTGATTGGACCTTGTATATCCAGCGGAGGTGTGGCATGTGTATCCGAAGGAGCGATGTCCTCATCAGTCGCCTACCACTGAAAGCACAAATGCCGTTAAATCCTTGAAAATTCGCTCCCACGGGGAGTCGAACCCAGGACCTGAGAGGTGTTACTCGGATGACTTAACCACTAGGCCAAGACCCCTTTATATTTGTGCTTACTTGGATGGCATGACTTATGATGAACAAAAAACATAAATCACAATCGGATGATGAATACGGGCCACCAAATAGTCAGGCCCAATAAGAATTAGACCCATAACTAGATTTACTTGGACCAAACGACAATCTAATATGGGCCAATTTTTACAAGATCAAATAAGAATCGGGCTTAGGGCCTGTTTGGACACCGGCCACACTCTGCCATGCCACGGCTGATTGCGCCACATATTAGTGTGGCGGCGATGTAAAAAAGCCTGACAGCCTTGCTTACACATAAACTAATTAAGCACCGTCCACTTTCTTGAACGATGCCACACTTTGGGGTGGTGTGGTGTGACCGTGAACCAATCGTCCTCTTAATAACAAATGTTTAGCAATTCCTTTTATATATGATGAAACAAACAA
Source organism: Eragrostis nindensis (assembly GCA_012490785.1). Classification (NCBI taxonomy): domain Eukaryota; kingdom Viridiplantae; phylum Streptophyta; class Magnoliopsida; order Poales; family Poaceae; genus Eragrostis; species Eragrostis nindensis. The sequence continues at coordinate 499,897 of JAAXCT010000201.1, forward strand.
GGTTAGGCTTGCTTTGGCCAAAAAGGGTTAAATAAACAAATGAGTCATGAAGATTTTGTCAGAACTTGTATTGCCACGATCGCTCTCTTATCCGACATGGGCAAACGTTTTCTGCCTTGTTTGGCGACATTTTTCTACTGTCAAGTGTCAAGCATGATTTGCCTTGTATTGCAATTGCTAGGATGATTGTAAGCGAGGTGCTTTTGCCCTCAACCCCACGGGATGATGTGGTAGCTGCGAGTGCAGTGCGAGTGCAGGTGACCCCACGGGATGACGTTCGGGTTGAATACAACGATCGCCATGTTTCGACGATGAATTCGAAAATTGCTTTCTATATATGTTGGAGGTGAAGAAATCTGCACGGATCCAAATCAGTGAGGCCTAATCCATTGTACGTGGAGTAGGAATCGGATTTATAGCTGCCTCCTGTTTTTGTCAATTCAGAGCTTTCTATATGAGTCTTATTTGCTTTATATGTCACTTTTCCAAACAGCAAACTGCAAATTCTATTGAACAATGTCAAAATAAACACAGGTAAAACAATGTCTACCTATGAAGAAGCACCTGTAGATATCAGGTCGAAAGAAATACCATTAGTACTTTGCTGTTTCTTCAATTGGTGTAGAGAAAGCAATGTCCGCCTCAACAATGCATCATATTATTTTGCTAGAATAAATTGCGGGAGAATAAAAGACAGGAAACAGAATTACGAGCATTCGAATCCATATAGGTACTTTATTCATTACAAGACTCACACGAATGAGTAAAGACACAACAGACATATTATTCCACGACAGTTGACTAATACATACTGATGGGAGCCTACTATCTTATGGAATATAGGGTAATATGTTGAGATTCACTCTCATGCAAACACAAGCGCACCATCCAGCACACTGAGTATGCCACGGTCTCAGGGCCAAATGAACCGATCAGTCCTTTGATGTACCTTCGTCTGTAGCAATGCTTTGGATACTAAACATTTCGTACCAAGGCACATAGGACATGTATCTATTAAAACCATCCTGAATCTTGGTTAGCGTTCCTGTGCTCATACTGTATGAGAGAAGTTTATTTTCTATGCAGTCACGTAGGAAAATAACTCCTCTTTCAAGATCAACTATCTGAATATCGTAATCACAAGATAAAAATCCCTCAATGTCGTACTGAACAAAAGCGTGCCTTCCAAATGCAGCACTTATGTTGAGCCTGTGCTTCAGGTCCCAACCGCCCTGCTCCAGGCCCCAAACCTAAATCTTGCATCCATCTATTTCTGGCTTCGCATATTGAAGGATTCCTGACGATTGGCCAAGGCAGCCATAGAGAAAATCATCATAGGGGCAGCTAGGTCTTTACCCAGGAAGCTCAATGACCCTATGATTTGCCTGTTCCATTTGGTGAAAGTCCTTCATCTCCAGGACTCGATCATCTGCTGTATGCACATACAAAACTCCATGAAGGAAGAAGTGTGGCCTAGAGGTGACGTTAACATCATTCTTTGATGTCCATTGGTCATTCACAAACCATGTCGAATTTTCAGATGAAAAGATCCGAACTTCACTCACACCATTTGTTTCAGGGTTTAGGGAACACTTCTGCTGGAAGTTGAAGACATAGAAGTTTGGGGACCACGATGGATTGAATGCCAATTTTGCTACATACTGAAATTCTTCTTGTTCTGGATGAGCTTCAGGCAATGCTACCCACTGTCTTGTGACTGGATTGCCCACAATGAAGTGGTAAATGTCTGGAGTGGAACTGCTCCCATACCTGCATAGGACAAGACCGTTGCAGCAATCCAGTAGTTCTAACTGGTCAGATTGAAGAAAGAAACTAAGAGATGCATCATTTGAGCCATCATTTGGACTTGCACTGGTAAGCTTGATGGCATTGCTCTCTAGCTCTTGGTACAGAAGACCACTAGGGAAAGGTTTGGGCAACGCTTTGCTGTAATATGGATGAGCTAGCTTATGAGCAGCAACCACTTTCTCAGAGTTGGCTTCCATCTGCTTTCCAAGCCAACAAACAACTCAAGATGACTTATCTGAAAGAAGAAAAATAAACAGAATGGAGGTATTAGTGACCCTAATGAATTTTTCTTTTTATGCCTCTCTTTTTCCAATCAATATAAATGTATTTGAGTGTTAGAATTTTTTTCGGGTGTATTTGAGTGTCAGATGTACTCATAATAAGTTGGAGTATTAGATGTATTCATAATATTCCAGAAAAGGGCGTTCAACAAGACGCCGCAACAAAAAAAATAAAAAAAGGGAGAGAGAGAATGATGCATTTCACAAGATTATGGCAATTGCATTATATATCTTTTGATTTTACTTACATTTACATGCAAACCTGAGCAGGCATCAGTAGAACCTGATAACAGAATACCAAAAAAAAAGAGAGAATTATCGACAGCAAGATTATATAGAACCTTTCATAATAGGAAAAAGATGAAGGGCGGCCTCATCCCTTCGATACTACCTGCTACGAATCTATCCCATGGTCTTTTTGTGGATAACAGATTAAGAATTTCATTTATCCCGTGTAGAGATGCATGCTACAAGAAACAGTCAGGAGTTGGGAGAATCAATTCGAGGAAGTGAATTGGGTTAAGCAGAGCTACTTCATATGGTAAGCAAGCATGAGCTAACAAAACTGCAGATTGGAACAGATTTGGATGAACAAGTACAGGAACACACGAATCTTCTCAGGCAGATCGGTGACGAATAGGAAAAGATCTGGTTTCGATGAACAGGTGTGAGAACTACTGCTCTAACCTTATGATACTTTATTGCTTGTTAGAAGTGTCCTATCTTCTTCTTCGATGAAGAATAGTAGATAAAAAAACTCAACTTTTGAAGAGCAAGGATAAAAACACATTACCTAGGGAGATGTCGCGAAGGTGGCGGCTGGGCACCGTCTATGGCATACTGATCATATCGAAGTGTGGCAGATGACAGGCGTAGGGACTTAAATAACAAGACGAGGCACTCCACCGCTCAAAGGATGCAGTCTATCATAAAAGCTAAAGATTGCAGTCCACTGCCAAAGAGCACGTCATTGTTCTAAAAATCCGATGCTCTTGCATCAGCATTGAAAGGATCAAGGGCACCGAGAGGGGGGGGGGGGGGGGGGGGGGGTGAATCGGTGTGTTGTCAACAATTTCTCCCAAACGTACTTTAGGCGTGAAGCTAGCAAGACTAGATATGGTGGTAACAAAAGCAAGCGATGCGCGCACACAATATAGTCTATGCAACTAGCAACACCCTAACAAGCAATTCTACCAAGTAGTAAAGAGACAACCTATCATGCAATTCTACTAGCACATAAGGTAAATGCGGAAACGTAAATGCTAGTAAGTAAAGGAGATAAGGATAGGAATGCTCATGATTTTTCCCGTGATCTCGGAAGGATGGCGCCTTCCCCTACTCCACGTTGGGTCACTCCCGCCGGAGTCTCGACCCCGTCCCTCCGCTCGAAGGCGATCCCTCCTAGAGCACACTTCGCCCTCCGAGTGAAGTCGCGGGCACGTCCCGCCGGGCTCGATCCCGGGTACTCTTCCGGAGGTAAGGCTCCGCACGTGATGCGTGCCAAAGGGTGCTCCACTAGTGATGCTTCTTTCGCACGGGAAGCTCCAAGACCGTGTACAAACTTGTGTTGGCTTCCACACTCTCCTTGGACAGCTCAACACCGACGCCTAACCGGTCTAGGCCTCGCCATAGACCAAGAGTAACAAACCGAAGTGACTCTCTCAAGCTCACACTAGCCTAGAGATCAAGTGGATGCAATTGCTACTCTCTCAAGCACTAGGATCACTCCAAATCCTTCACAAGTGCTTCTCTCTCTTGCTCTTGGCTTCCTCTGAGTTTCCTGCACTCCAACAATGGCCAAGAGACCCCTCAAGGGGCGGGCAACCAACTATATATAGGCTACCAACCCAAAACTAGCCGTTGCCCAAAAGTGCCCTGCGAAACTAGAGACCGTACAAAGGACCGTACTGTCCGGTCTCTTCCAGACCGTATTGTCCGGTCTCTATTTCCAGGCGCATCTCCATCTTCTTCTTCATCTCCAATGAAGACCGTACTGTCCAGTCCCTAGGACCGTACCATCCGGTCGATTGTCCGGTCTTCATTTCTTCCACTTCCAGAAACTTCAACTTCTCTGTCTGGAGATCCTCTGATGACCGTACTGTCCGGTCCCCTTGACCGTACCATACGGTCCAATTGTCCGGTCTTCATTTTCTCAGCATCCCGAGACTTCACTTCTCTGTCTGGATCTTCAATGAAGACCGTACCATACGGTCCCTAGGACCGTACTGTCCGATCTCTTCGGCATAAGCTGAAAACTTGATCCACTTCTTGATCCTTGCTTCCAACTTCTCCAAACTTGGTTCCTCTTCTTCTCTTCAGCCACCCTAGCCCTCAAGAGACTCACAATGCATCCATTTGATCTCTAACCTAGTGTGCTCTAAGAGAACCAATTCGATCCCTCTTGATAGTCCGGTTTTTCCTATGGACTCAAGCTAGCATCTATACCAAGCCAACACTTGCTTGGCCTATCATGTCCTTAGCCTTGATCCATCTTCAACCTTGACTCCATCAAGTTCTCGATCCGAATTGTCGAGGCAACCAATCACCAAGTCGTCGATAGATAGAGTATGTGAGACGACACTTCATTGACATGACCATTTGAATATCCTACAAGGAAATGTTAATCACATCAATATAGTCACCCAATCACCAAAACATTCATACCTTTGGGGTTTCCGAACTCCAATGGTCATGAAGCTTACAATCTCCCCCTTTTTGGTGATTGGTGACAACATTTATCAAAAGATATCAAAAGATATAGAATGTAAGACGCAAGAGTGATCGAGAAGATTAGATATGCATGAAGAACAAGTAAAACGGAGAACAAGGTAGTCATAGCTCAAAAGGTATCACCTGCAAAATAGAGTTAAAGCACATGGGTGATATATATGGAATAACTGCATGAGCTATGACCACAACCCTGTGATGATAAGATTATAAGATATTCCTGCAAAAGCAAGTGAGTGCACATATCATCACAGAGAGAGGAAACCTGGCAAGATAGATATAAATAAGCGCATCCAGGTAAACATACACAAACTCAGAGCAATATACCAGAGTAATATACAAGATATATAGATAACGAGCAAGTGTATGAAATGAAACCAAGTGCATTCTTGATGAGCTAAATACCAGCACAAGCAAAACAAGCTCAACAAGAACCACGGAGAACCAAAAGAATATACAAATGAAGTACCAAAAGATCTCCCCCTGGACAAAAGACTGTCTCACACTCCCCCTGAACACAAGATCACTCCACTACTCCCCTAGACCTATACAAGATCTCTATCTCTCTCCCCCTTTGGCACCAATGACCGAAAAGAGAAAGAAGGAAAGAGAAAACTGCTGTCCTACGCGTCGGAGGCTGGAGGAGGTGCAGCGGCAGCAGGTGCTGTAGAATTGGTAGAAGGCTGAGCACTGTCCTGCTGCTGCTGAGAAGGTGGCACTGGAGGTGTCCAAGTCCAAGTCCGCGGCATCCCCAAAGTCTCCTGAGGCTGAAAGAGTGGTGTGTAAGGCACAAGCTGCCTGTGAGCTATCCCAGGAGAGTCTGTCTGAAGGAGTGTCTGCTCAAGTTGCCCTGCGTACTGGACTGCCTCTTCGTCAGAAGCTGAGTGGACTGAAGGAGAGGGTGAGCGACTGGGAGTCCAAGTGAAACTGCCAGTAGGTGAGGCTGCTCTGGATGGTGGATCCTGTCCTGTAGCAAGAGCCTCATCTATCTCCTCGCGGGTGTAGCCAAAGTCAGTGAGATCCACTGTGTGCTCGACAACCTGAGGCAGTGTAGGTGTCCTGGGAGACTCTATCTGCTCCACTGCTGCTGTCTCAGCTGTAGTAGTCACGACCTCTGCCTGTGAAGCTGTAAGCACTGAGTCTGTCTGTACTGAGGCGGTCTGTGCTACTGTGTCAAAGTCGAGAGTACGAGCTGGCGGTGGTGATACAAAGAAGGGACTCGTCAACTGAAGCGGTGAGAAACTCGGAGCTGTAGTAGCTAGTAAAGCTGACGGAGTCATGGAGAGGCCTGGTGAAGAAAAGTATTGCTGTGAAGGTCCTGCCTTTCCAGTCAATCCAGCAAACGTGGACGTCGACGGCCCCACCGTAGGTACACCAGCAGGTGAGATGGGAGCCATGAGTAAGGTGCTGAAATACTGTCCCTGACTGGATGACTGTCCTCCCTGTGTCTGAGCAAACTGCTGCTGCTGTAGCTGCTGAAACGGTACTGTATCTGGTGGCAGCACACCTGGGAAAGTAAGGGGAGCGAACGACGGGAGGCCTGGCAATGCCTGTCCAAAGAGACGAAGAGTCTGAGCAATCGCCTCAAAACCAGTGAAAAGCGACGACAATCCAGAGGCCATCTCCCTCTGAGTGAGTACAACACTGTCTAGCATCTGTCGATCCCTCTCCCTATCCTCTCGCTGACTCTGGAGCTCTCTACGGATAGCTGCAAGCTCTGCACGTAGTACTGAGTCTGTCTGAGCGGGAGCTGTAGCTGAGCCTGAAGGTCCTGCTCTAGAGTCCGGAGTCACGTCCTCAGGAATGGACTCCATATGGCTACCAGTGTGGATATGCTGCTCTGTCTCGGTAGCCGTCTCTCCTAAGCCCTGTGAGGAACTCCCCTGTGAAGCTGACTCCCGGGTAGCAACCCGTCTGTCGGAGGCAGGTAAGGGAGTGTACGCTGTGGTCTTCTTGGGCAGCTCATCGTAGTCCTCCTGAGACAACACCTGTAGCCTCCTCAGAATATAGCAAATCAGTGGAGCGAAGGCTAAGTGTCTAGCAGCTATGCTCTCTGCAATGACGTCCTCCATCTGGCTCAGTATCAAATCCACCAAGTCAAAGCCTCTGTGTCTCAGTATCAGCATGACGACCCACTGTGAAAGTATAGAGAACTGATCCCTGTATCCACTCCTCGGCACAATGGTCCTGCTCAGAATGCTCCTGAGAACTCTGCCCTCGTGAGTAAGTCTGGTGTGAGCTCGGCTGAAGTTCTCCGGGTGAGGTGGAGGGAAAGCAATACTCATATCCTCATCAGACGGTAGGTGTCCCCCAAGAGGTCTGCGGGGAGGCTCCATCCCTGGATGAGCAAGAGGAAACACCCTAGTCTCGTGCTGAACAGTCTCTAGGGCCTCTACGAGGTTCTCCCTCGTCACTCTGTGGGGCTGTCCTCTGAGCATAAACCATATAGCTGAGCGGTCTGGCGCTATCCACAGAGAAGCGTAGAAATCCATCACTATATCATAATCCCAACGCATCTGAGTGGTGATGATCTCCTCGAGGCCCGGGATATAGGTCAAGTGCTGTGTGAAGTCTGTCCCGGCACCTCTGCTGGCAGCCTGTATGCTGCAGTGCTGGTGAGTGACAAAGAGCTTGTCAGCTCCACCAGTCCTCAGTCTGCTCCTCAGACCAGCTGCTATCCTCTGCTGTAGTAAGGTCCAGAAGCGACCTCCTGCCTGTGGGTCCCTCCTAGCAGGTACCCAAACCTCCTCACTGACTCTCCTGAACTTCTTGAGGACGGGGCCTGGCAGCCTGAGAGCGTCCTCAGCAAGTACGTCTCTGAGAGAAGCAGTCCTGTCGAGAGCACAGAACTTGGCAGCCATCCTCTGCCTGTCAGCCTCGGTGACCTCGTCACCGGAGCTGGAAGAACTCTCCTCCTCGGCCTCTGACTGTGGCTGCTCCTGCGCGGTCCTCGACGTACCAACCTCTCGGGTGGACGGAGTCCGCTGCACTGTAGCTCTGGCCCTGGAAGACCTCCTCGGAGTCACCCCCTGTCCTCCAGCAGGTGGGTCCCTAATCCGGAACCCTGTGTCTCTGCCAGAAGGAAGGTCAACCTCAGCTGCCCTGAGGGCACGATCCCACTCTGGATCACCTGTCCTCTGCTTCTTCCTCTTGGGCTGTGGATCTGGAGCCTTGGCCTTGCCCTTGTCACGGTCACCTCTGCCCCTGCCTCTGCCTCTGCCACCTGCCATATCTGCTGACTGTCCTGCAGACAAGATAGGGCGAGTGAGCTTGGCTCACCAACCCGTCCACTGACAAGCTGACTGCCAAAGATAGGACTAAGGGCTTGGCCCTCAATCCGTCCACTGTCTCTGCTCTGCTGTCAACTGCCCACTGTCCGCTGACAACTGCCACTGCACGGTAGGAATAGACAGGGTATATTAGTATAGAATAACCTACTATAATCTATAAGCAAGAATCGTAGGTAAGCGCGTAAATCAGATGATGTCCTAGCGCAGAGGTGAAGGACACAATGCCGGCAAATATGCAATGGGGAATTACGGCATTGTCGATTATGAGTGGAGATCAACTAGTGTACATAGATCATATGCAATAGACTCAATGTACCACTAATCGAGGAACGTACTAAGTGTCGAGCTAGTGTATATGTTATGGAATCGGAAATCGACACAAAGTGATCAACTACCAACATGTCATAGATAAATGAAGTGCAATACTCGATCACTATGACAATGATAGGCAAAAGACCTACATTGCGAAGCAATAGTTAACAATGTATATCGATTTCGCAAAAAGGAGCGATTTTTGGATGATTTTCTAGGGATTTTAATCGATGAAGGATTGATAGGCTCAAACCCTAGATAAGTAACGGAATCGACACGAGCTACTGTGCTGTCGAGGATTTGCAGAAGCTCACCGGAGCGACGGGGATCGTCGGAGAGGAGTGGTGGTCCGGTGAGACGACGGGGAAGGAGGCTTCACGCGCGCAAAGAGGGCGAGCAGCAGCTCGGGGATGCGCTCAGGTGGAGAAGCTCCTCGGCCCTGGACTCGTCGTCGTTCTCAGGAGCATACGGCGGCGCGCGAGCGGCTGGCGGTGGTGGAGAAGCGGCGGCGCGGCGCGGTGATGCTAGGGTTGCGCGTGGGGCTCGGGCGTGGTGGAGCGAAGGTGTCGCGCGGCTGCTGTGGTAGCGGAGCTCGTCGGCGGCGAGCGCGACGGCGGCGGCTGGTGGGCGTACGGGCGCGCGCGAAGGCGAGAGCTGTGGCGGGAGCAGTGGGCGCGGTGAATGGCGGCGGTAATGTGAAGACGATGCACAGTAACAGGGGAACGGTCAATTAGATTAGGTCGAATTTGAACGGACGGTCCAGATCGACTCGAACAGGAATCAACGGATCAGATTGGAAGTAAACTCCGATGAAACTTAACCAGACCGTATTGTACGGTCTCCAGGATCGTATTGTACGGTCCCTTTTAACCTGACAGATACTCTATAGAGACCGTACTGTACGGTCTTCAGGACAGTATCGTCCGGTCTCCATTCTGCCTCAGGTTTTAAGGATCTCGTGCAAAAGCACACCGTATTGTACGGTCCCTTTGACCGTATTGTACGGTCCAGTCCAGAAAAACTGATTTTCAAGGAATTTCCTTCTAAGTCCAAGTTTCTCACACAAAAACCAAATAAACGCCAAACATGGACTAGAAGGGGAACTCTCAAACACTCCTTTGAAAATAGACCAATATAGGTTGCGCATAGGCTTATAGTAATTTTTCAATCGGCAAATAAGAAGCAACCAATTAAGAACCAAAAGCAATAAAACCAAAGGAGGGGTATGTATGAGCCCTTTGCCTATGATCCGTGCAAGTAGATTTAACCTTGAGGATCATTTAGCAAGACTCAATGGGCATGAAGCGCAATTCTTTTCTTTAGTCACACTTCTATGAGATGTGAGATCATATTGCGAATGAAGCACTTCCTCATAGTGTGACAACTCCTTTGTGATTTCCTATATGCAATGCATGAGACAAGCATATCATACAAATGCAAGGGGAATTTAAACATGCCATGTGATATGCAAGCAAAGATAAGACAACGCATAAAGGAAACCTACTCAAGGTCAAGTTTGAGCCTCTCTCAAGCTTACTCACTATGAGCCAAACCTTGCCTTGAGTCCATCGGTCCACCAACTCAAGCATCCCCTATGCTCATAGCTATCTTGAGAAAGTTAGACCTTGAACTAATTTTTTTGTTCTTTTCTTTTTAGTTATTAACATATGCATGAATGCAAACATACTAGTTCACAAAGGAGCACCTAGCTACCATGCAAGCAAATGCAAGAAAAGAGACTACTATGATACAAGTTACCTCCTTGAAGAGTAGATTTGTCGATGAAGCACACATTGCTTGTGGTGGACGTTCATGAGTTGACGTTGCGGCGCACGGTCCACCACCATCACCCTTCTAGGTCTTGTTCTTGGGAGCCCACTCGCACTTGGTTGGCCTCTCAAGGTCAACTATGCATTTGGGCACCCAAATCTTCCTCATCATCCTCCTCTTGTCGGGTGATCCAAGAGCCTTTGCCTTCACCCTTCCTTTCTTGTCCCTAAAGAGCTTGTAGTGTGTATTCTCATGGAACAAGTTAGCGTTGGGCAAAACTTTAGAACTTCTCACCTTGGGACAATTCTTGCTAGTGTGCCCGTCACGGCAACACTTCTCACAATAGTAGTCGTCCGCCATGAGGGGAACTACCCAAGGTGGAATGTCCTCGTCCTTGCCGATGAGGTTGATGGCGGCGGGGTAGGAGTCGAGTCCCTTGTGCCCGGGGTTGTTCACAAGGTTCCGACCAAGTATCTCCTTATGGATGGTCCTTCCCCTTGTGAGCCTCTCGAAGCCGTCCATCACCGAAGCTCTCTCCTCCTTGAGTTGATGATATTCCTTCAAGATTTTCTCATCAAGAGAGATGCTCTCAAGAGAGGGAGTTAGTCCATCACAAGTAATATATGAAGAATCGGAAATAGATGAACTAGAAGAAGAAGTGTTACTCTTTTCGTTGAGTTCCTCCTCAAGAACCTTGAACTTGTCGTTGAGCCTCTTGTGATCAACCTTGAGCTTGTCATAGCTCTCATCCAAGGTTATGAGAGAGGTGGAAAGGTGCTTGAGCTCATCCTCTAGTAACTTGGACTTCTCCTTGAGCTTCATGTGGTCTTCCTCAAGCTTGTCATAGTCCTCATCAAGAGCCTTGTGAGAGATGGATAAGTCCCTAAGTTCACCCTCAAGTTGATGGACTCGGAAAGCGGCCACTTCATGTTCCTTCTCCAACCGAGCAATGGTCTTGTCCTTTCCCTTGAGCATCTTGCCGGTTAGGAGAATGCTATCCAAGAGTTCCTCATAAGTGGGCTTATCCTCTTCACCAAACTCTTCCTCGGACTCACTCTTCTCATCCTCATCACTACTCTCATCATCTTTGGCCATCAAGCAAGTAGGTGGTGGAGGTAGAGTCTCGGACATGTTTGTGAGAGCAATGCCGGCCATCTTCTTTCCCTTGGAGGATGAGTCATCACTTTCTTCTTCTTCACTATCATCATCCGTGACCCACTCTCCAACAAAGAGTCCCTTGCGAGATGATCTTCTCTTGTCTTTGCCTCTAGAGCTTTCCTTCTTGACAAACCTCTTCCTTGTCTTGTACTTGCTTCTAGGGTCTTCTTCTTCATCATCGCTCGACTCTTGAGTCTTCTTCTTGCTCTTCTTGATTGGTTTCGGGCATTCCTTGGCAAAGTGACCCTTCTCCCCACAATTGTAGCACTCGGCATCTTTCTTGTTGATGAATCTTCTCTTGAAGAAGTTGCTTCTCTTCATGAGGAGTGCTAGATCGTTTGGATGAAGTTGCAACAAGTCTTCAACGTCTTCTTCAAGCTCTTCATCACTTGAATCTTGAGTCACCACCTTCTTCATCTTCTTGCTCGATCCCTCGGACGCAAAAGCAAGATTCTTGGAGGGCTTCTCATCAAGCTTCTTGTCAAGGTTGTAGCTCTCGAAGGCGGTGATCTTCCCAAGTAGCTTGTGGGTGGTGAGGTCTCGCATGTCGGTGTTGAAGAGACATGTGATGAGTGCTCCATATTTCTCCCTTGGGAGAATCCTCATGATCTTCCGCACAAGGTCACCATCATCAATCTTGTCCTTCACACCGAGAGAGTTGATATCCTCTACAAGCACATTCAAGCGAGAGTAAGTGTCATTGATTAGCTCATTTGAAGACATGGCAAAGTCATCATATTTGTTCTTTAGCACATAGTATCTTTCCTCTTTCACGTCCGTGGAACCCTCATGAATTTGTTGAATTTGTGTCCATACTTCATGAGCGGTACCCGCGGACTTGACTCGAGCAAAGACCTCTTTAGTGATAGTTTCAAACAAGGCATTTTTAGCTTTAGCATTTGCCTTTGCGAGATTCACATCAAGAGTACCAATGGGAGTCCTTAGAGAGACACCGGAACTTGTCACCTCCCATGCGATAGGGTCGAGAGCCTCGAGGTAAGCTTGCATGCGAGCTTTCCAATAGGCATAGTCGGTCCCATCGAACGGGGGCGGTCCATGATCTCTCGGCATCCTTACTCAAGGCGGTTAAGCCCTATTTGAGCAACGAGGCTCTGATACCATTTGAAAGGATCAAGGGCACCGAGAGGGGGGGGGGGGTGAATCGGTGTGTCAACAATTTCTCCCAAACGTACTTTAGGCGTGAAGCTAGCAAGACTAGATATAGTGGTAACAAAAGCAAGCGATGCGCGCACACAATCTAGTCTATGCAACTAGCAACACCCTAAAGCACTTCTACCAAGTAGTAAAGAGACAACCTATCATGCAATTCTACTAGCACATAAGGTAAATGCGGAAACGTAAATGCTAGTAAGTAAAGGAGATAAGGATAGGAATGCTCATGATTTTTCCCGTGGTCTCGGAAGGATGGCGCCTTCCCCTACTCCACGTTGGGTCACTCCCGCCGGAGTCTCGACCCCGTCCCTCCGCTCGAAGGCGATCCCTCCTAGAGCACACTTCACCCTCCGAGTGAAGTCGCGGCACGTCCCGCCAGGCTCGATCCCGGGTACTCTTCCGGAGGTAAGGCTCCGCACGTGATGCGTGCCAAAGGGTGCTCCACTAGTGATGCTTCTTTCGCACGGGAAGCTCCAAGACCGTGTACAAACTTGTGTTGGCTTCCACACTCTCCTTGGACAGCTCAACACCGACGCCTAACCGGTCTAGGCCTCGCCATAGACCAAGAGTAACAAACCAAAGTGACTCTCTCAAGCTCACACTAGCCTAGAGATCAAGTGGATGCAATTGCTACTCTCTCAAGCACTAGGATCACTCCAAATCCTTCACAAGTGCTTCTCTCTCTTGCTCTTGGCTTCCTCTGAGTTTCCTGCACTCCAACAATGGCCAAGAGACCCCTCAAGGGGCGGGCAACCAACTATATATAGGCTACCAACCCAAAACTAGCCGTTGCCCAAAAGTGCCCTGCGAAACTAGAGACCGTACAAAGGACCGTACTGTCCGGTCTCTTCCAGACCGTATTGTCCGGTCTCTATTTCCAGGCGCATCTCCATCTTCTTCTTCATCTCCAATGAAGACCGTACTGTCCGGTCCCTAGGACCGTACCATCCGGTCGATTGTCCGGTCTTCATTTCTTCCACTTCCAGAAACTTCAACTTCTCTGTCTGGAGATCCTCTGATGACCGTACTGTCCGGTCCCCTTGACCGTACCATACGGTCCAATTGTCCGGTCTTCATTTTCTCAGCATCCCGAGACTTCACTTCTCTGTCTGGATCTTCAATGAAGACCGTACCATACGGTCCCTAGGACCGTACTGTCCGATCTCTTCGGCATAAGCTGAAAACTTGATCCACTTCTTGATCCTTGCTTCCAACTTCTCCAAACTTAGTTCCTCTTCTTCTCTTCAGCCACCCTAGCCCTCAAGAGACTCACAATGCATCCATTTGATCTCTAACCTAGTGTGCTCTAAGAGAACCAATTCGATCCCTCTTGATAGTCCGGTTTTTCTATGGACTCAAGCTAGCATCTATACCAAGCCAACACTTGCTTGGCCTATCATGTCCTTAGCATTGATCCATCTTCAACCTTGACTCCATCAAGTTCTCGATCCGAAATGTCGAGGCAACCAATCACCAAGTCGTCGATAGATAGAGTATGTGAGACGACACTTCATTGACATGACCATTTGAATATCCTACAAGGAAATGTTAGTCACATCAATATGGTCACCCAATCACCAAAACATTCATACCTTTGGGGTGTCCGAACTCCAATGGTCATGAAGCTTACAAGCATTTATGCATTTTGTTGTTGGAAAACTTATTTTTCAATAGACCTGAATGCTAGCGCCAAAAACAACCTACGTAAGTGCTAACGTAGTTATCGCTTATCCAACACACAACTAACACCTACCCACCTACCAGAACACAATAAAGGATTTATATTAAGTGTTGAACCACCAACCAACTAGGAAATTTTGAACATGAGGTTTAGGTTGTCTCACCGGTAGCCTTCGTGGGTTTAGACGTTTATAAGCAACCAATAGCTCTAAATGTTCAATGTGTGTTGGATATCAAGTGAACTTGAAAGGATTTAAATACACATATTTTAAGGGATTTAAATGCTAGTGAATCGAAGCAATTACTACTTGCAATTTATCTGTTTCTAGCTCAATCCACATCAAAGCACCTTGGATAGGATGCTTCAACAATCGTGTTTTTATTTATGGAAGTTTCCCAAACTCGTACCTTCTTTTTGTGAACCAAAAAAACATGTATAAGATATTCATCTATGAGTAGATGGAAAAATTGTGGGGCAAACCAAAGGAAGCCAACATAGCATGTTTTCTTCCTATCAGCCGTTGTTGCTTGCCTTGAGGTGTAACTTCTACTACAATCACCAAGCATATTTTAGGTCATTTCACATAATTACAGTTAGAGTACATTAAGTAGATCAAGAGTCCAGTTATTGTAAATATCATTACATGTCTATATGATGTTAAACAACTACATAAGACACAATTTGTAGTGTTAGATGTAGAGTGATAACTTTATTTTAATATAAGATGCAAATAAACTCATAAAAATACCCTTTGCTTGAAGCCTTTCTCAAAATAGTATTGCATAATGCTGACAGTCTGATTTTCCTGTCAGCACAATTCTGCTAGCAGATGCTATCCAATTCAAGCGTTCACTACATTTTGAAAGAAAAACCTTAAAATATGCTCTTATGCCACACTCAGCAACCAAAGTCATATTTGAGCATGCCTAGTATAAAAGCACGGGTAGTAGTAAAACTGCCCATGAATCCTACAATAGTGCATCTGCAATTAGCACTGACTGGTACCAAATTTGTCATTTGCATATGGTTCGAGCTTGTTTCAAAGGCGACGGTAAGCATCATTTTAGAGACACTACTACCTTTTTTATATTCTGCACAAAGAAGAAACCGCAATTGAAATTATGCATTGTCGTTAATCCTTTCACTCAAATATTTTGTTTCGGCACAAAGGTTCATGTGGCTATGGATAATGAGAAATGCACCCAAAACTCTGACACACTTCTCTCTTATGCTGCTACTGTTCTTTCCTTTAACCTTTGGTGGCAGCAGATTCAGAACAATGGCTTACGTTCAGGCGGATGGCTTATTATGGAAGATGTATGTGCAAATCTAAAGAAGGTAGTGAATACAATGGTAAATATTATGAACAACCTTGTTATAATAATATCTTGCCATTGCGACTTATTATGGAAAATGTATGTGCAAGTCTAAACAAGGTAGTGAATACAATGGTATATTACGGACAACCTTATTATAATAATATCTTGCCGTTGCGAACAATACAAATAACTACCTCATTGTCAATATAAATTGATTTTTCCAAGGTCCTTCCAACATTTTGAATAATAATAGTTATAAGTGCCTACGAGCTGCTGCTCTTTCATGTTAGAATATATTTACATAGGATATTTTCCTTCCTATTTTGGGCTTGTGCGCCGGCCCTTTCTTGGCCTGTGCGCTTGCGCGCCCTAGGGCGCTACTTGACAGAATCAGGCATCACATTCACATCCTAACCTGTCAACAGCTGGTGCGTAGTGGTGATTCTCCTCTTTCTCCTTTTTTTACCTCCAAATTGGCCATGTTAAATTTTACGATTTATTGACTTTAATATGGTTATTATCTCCCTCTAGAACCAGCCGGGCTAGCTAGTCCTGGTTTGTACTTGGTGCGGAATTGCGTGCCGTTTGTGAGAAAAAAATAGTCCGGATCAGTGCGATCGTGTAAGGATTCGCTGTCGAACATGATCAGGACTCGACTGAACAACATTATATCTGTCTCTATTTGCACACCCAAGACTAACTAAATGTCGCGAGATCCATGAAGGACAAGACGAGCAAAACCGCGCCTGATTCCTCATCATCCCAATGCTCCGCCACCACCAGTACGCCCATCTTGTCCGACGACGTCCTCGGCGACATCTTCCTCCGCCTCCCGTCCTTCGCCACCCTCGTCCGCGCCTCCTATGTTTGCCGGCAATGGCGCGCCGTCGCCGCATCCGCGGACCTTGTCCGCAGCTTCCGCGCCGCCCACGGCTGTCCTCCCCTCATCAGCTTCGTCTCCCGCCACTTCAGTTACCACCCGCTGTGGCGCCCGCGCCGCGGCGTGGAAGACCCGCCGGACCTCGCCGCCCTCCGCCGCCGCGCCAGCTTCTACCTCCCCTGCCGGCTCATCCGCGACTGCCGCCACAGCCTGCTCCTCATCTCCCAGGACGATGAGGCCGAGGACCTGACGGTCTACGAGCCCAGGTCGCGCTGCTTCGTTCCCATCGGCCGCCGGCCGGAGGACGGTGACCCAGGCGGCCGCTACTTCACGGTCTTCATCCTGCCGGAAAGGGACGGCGGCGGCGTCGTTCCGCGTCGTGTCCGTGCAGTACCACGAGCAGCAGATACGCGCCGCCGTGTACGACGGCCACGCCAAGCAGTGGGCGTTCCACCCGTGGACGCCGCTCGCGGCGGCGCCTGTTAGCAATAATCTTGACATGGTTGTGTGCGTGCCTGAGTAGTCAGTTAGGTTTGTGTTCGCGTCTAAGCAGGCTAGCTGCGGCGAACTGGTTTGGAGTTGTGTGTTCGTGTGCGCAAGTTAGCTGCCGCATGAGAACGAGTCATGGTCGAGTACAGGTGCGCAGGTGTGCTGCGTCGTGTGCAGGGAGAGCTGCACGTGAACAAGTCGCGGATGGTTACGAGTCGCCAGCGTGACCCGCGCGTTGTGGAGCACGTCGTGCGGACGGGCATGGTGCTCGGGCACGGCGTGATCCGAGTCGAGCGGATCGGCGCGAGAAGTCCGGGCAATGGAGGAGTGCTCCGAGGGGTTGCCCTGGTGTATAAAGGGCGTTGTAATCTTGCGTTGTTAGTTGAGTCCAGTGCGAATAAACAGGCCAAGATACAGGCGAGTAGTCGCCGCGGCGTTCGTCGCCGAAAAAATCCTGTGTGCTCTAGCTACTGTTCTTCTTCCTCCTTGCGTCGTCGTCGCGAGAGTGAGAGGGGGCAAGGCTGTGAGGGTCGCCGGCTCCAACAGCGCCGACAAGGAGCCCGGACAGCATCTGCGCCTCGCCGATGCGGCGCCGATGCACGCCGCGCGGTGGGTGTACTGGAGGTACCCTCGGCACGACACGCTGCTCTGCGTCGACACCGCGACGATGGCGTTCTCCGCCGTCGCTCTCCCAGCCGGCGTCGCGGCGGACGCGCCCTTCGCTGTCGGGGAGACCAAGAACGGAGAGTGCTGCCTTGTTTCGTTCTCGATCTCGAGGGGTCTGACCACCGAACATGGCGGTCAGAGGATGCAAGTGTGGATTCATAGAGCGGGCGCCAACGACGGCGACGAGCAGTACTGGGAGCCGCTGCGACAAGAGCGTTTGAGTCTAGGAACGTCACCGTGTCCACCGCGAATATGCGACGTCCGAGCGGTGTCCGCCGGCATTGTTCTGGCGCGCTTTGGCCGGTCTATGGATCACTACGCGTTTTGCATGGAGAGCTTTAAGACGGAGGCGCAGTTTCTGTGCAACGAGTCGATCATCTACCCTTACCAAATGGCTTGGCCTCCCGTACGTGTCAGCTGAAGCTTTTGCCACAACTAAATAATGTATCTTCTTGATTAGATTGTTCATCCAAACCAAATTAAACACTTGCATACTATTCCAAATCCGATATGGATTTATGGTGGATCCTGTCGATCATCTGGGTTGGTGCAACCACTTAATTATGAACCTCCTTTTCTTTATTGATAGCGTGTGGAATATATATTTCTCAGTTTTTACAACAATTTCTTCGTGCGCTAATCTGTGCTCCATTTTCTCTTGATCATATGGGGACTGATTTTGGTAATATATATATGAGACATGAGATGAGCTTTTGCTTGCATATAATATCAACTTTTTTTCTGCGAAAAAGGAATTTCATTAATAGTGAACCATATTACATCCTCTGATTACAAAAGCATAAGATGAACTGAGAAAGTCTTACCCACGGAACACACCAACAGATTAATTAGCGTGCCATTGTGTTAAGAAGGAACGAGAACAACATATGATACGGGAATCGCCTTGGTTCATCGCTTGATGGGACCCCTTTTTTTACACATACAAAAACATGCCTGCAGGAGCCAAGAGAAAACCTTTAGCCTGGTCTCTAGATATCCACTTAACAATGACGGATGGTAGTTCACAAAATTTTAATGGAAAAGTACTATGAGGTTAGTTAAGCAATTAATGGAGGTTCATTTCTTGAAATAAAGGAAATGTTGATTCATTGATGAAGGGTTGGTGTTAACTTGTACTGTGTAAAGATCTTCATTCCTAACAGTCTGAACATAAGCAATCAACCAAGGGGTCTAGTAGTCAGCTACGATGAACATAACTAAAATAGTCATTTATAATGCATGCATATGACCATTAAATGCATCGTTCACCTAGTTTCATGTATGACAGTCTCCTGGAGCAACGTGAAATTCATAATGCCACTCTAGGATTAATTAACATGTCTTGTTTGGCTGCATCCAATCGGGTACAGTGGAACGACAATTCGGCTTACTCAGTCATGGGCTTTTCTTGGCCTGGCTGGCCAATTGGGTGAGCTACCTCGCACTCGTAGCTGTAGCAGCTCCACCACCACTAGCAATGTTGATTTACACATGAGGATTATGAAGTGTACATCGGAGATCACTCATGCTGCAATGGCTGCATTTACATATAGCAAATACATTAATAATAATTTATAGTATTTAACTATTTGTTAGCTCTCGTAGCAACAGACGAGCACTCTCATTTAGAATAAAAAAATATTTCTCATACAAATATGTGCATCTCCTCGGACTGAAGACCATTACTTAACTTAGACAACCGTAATTGGTTATATTGTATTAATAAAGCTATTGGTTCCATAATACCCTAATACATATTTAATTTAATTACAATGAATTGTATTAACCATAATTAGTGAAATCGCTTTTGAACTCATTCATCTTGCTTGACATCATTGACAGCCTCATGAGTTTGTGGTTTGCTAGAAAACAAACTGTCTGGGACTACTGATCCGCCATCAATCAGTACATGCTAACCACGTTCAAAAACAATCATGTGCTGTATAAAGGAGCATGCATATTGCGTAGGGACTGATTGCTTTGTAGCGTTGCATGTGCTGGTTCATGGCCCAACTATAAAGAGGAAATAACTGACATTATTTTTAATTTTTTGCAATTACACTGGACCTGATCGGATCCAGCCAAACAAAATATCTATCTCCAGACTATACTTCATATATTTTATTATAATATATAGTACTACGAAAAAAAATATCTGCCTGGATCGGTAGCTCAGCCATAGATATATACTAGTAATTTACCCGTGCGTTGCTACGGGAGTGATAACATTGTTAATTGACTAGCGAATATATTAGTATGCATAACATATGTGCATACATCAATTAATTTGTTGGAAATAGCTCAATGATCAATAACTCTTTCCTCATTGAACAATATTTGAAAGTGAGTCTACTTTTTCTTTCAAGATTCACAAAAAATGAATCCAGGGAGAAAGTTAATTATGCATCACATTACAACAACACGTATCTACAAATATTTGAAAAACCATTTGATTAACGAGCATTACATTACACCACTATTGCTATTACATTGCACAAAAAGAAAAATTATCATATCAATAATGTACCTTCTCGCTTCAAGATATATAGGTACAAAATGGATGCAATTGCAGGGAGCGAATTTGAGCATTGGAATATCAGTTCAAGAAAAGACTGCATCCAGAAAATAAAAAAGAAGAACTGCATGCAATCCATCAAAAAATGGAAACGATGCCATTATTAACTTTCCTACAACAAAAACAACAAAGCCTTTTTATCCCAAGCAAGTTGGGGTAGGCTAGAGATGAAACCTGCAAGAACCAACAAGAGAGGCAAAACCAACAAGAGAAGCAAACCAACAAGAGGTGGAAAACCAACCAGAAAAAAGGCAAAACAGGTTAAAAAGAGAAAGAAGAGAGAAAAATAAGGGTAAAAAGGGTAAAGAAAACCAAAGGGTTAAAAAGATGGAAACTCAAGGTTCCGGCACATGGATTGCTTGCTTCCACTCTCTCCTATCTATGGCTAGCTCCTCAGCAATATTCCAATCCTTCAAGTCCCTCTTCACCGACGTAGCAATATGAACTTTCCTAATGAAGCTTATTAGAAAATTCATTTTCTCCCGTTCTTCTGATACGCATATGCACGGCAACTTGAGCTAAGTTAGTTTTAAGGCAACTTCAAGATTGTCATCCGGCAAAGAAGCTCAATATAAGTGATCATGTTGACACAATTATCCAGTGGTTCTGTCTGCTTTTCACCTTAGGAAAAAAGCACAATAATTAATGTAATTTCAGAGCCAGCAGAATACTTATTTTTCTGATATCTAATCTTCTCTTTCCTCAAATGCAGAAAAAAACCACAACTTGCTTATGAGCATTTGACAGGAAAATGAACAAGTCCATTTTTTAACTGAACTCATTTTTAGCAAGGTATTATCTTCAAGATTGTTCTATTACATATCAAACTGTGACCAATGATAAGAGAACTTACTGAATTTTGAAGCACTTCAGTGGCGACCAATTCTGACCTCCAAATGATGTTATAACTGCATCTTCATCCTAGAGGTTGGCAGTACAAGACATAGAATAGCTAGGAAATACAGATAACTTTATTAGAAAAGAAACAAATACTGAGCACTGAGTAAGTGATGCATCCTATTGTGCCCATTGATCCAAATATACATACTTTATATGTAGGCTGATTCCAGTTTCAGACTACATAATCTAAAGGTTTTTTTCCCCATTCCTTTGTCACCTAAGTATACTAAATACATAGGAATCACAAAATTAAACAGAGAACTCACTGAGACCAGGAATCACTTACATTTGCTTAATTCAGATTATGAGGAAGTCAACTTCAAATAGTGTGATTTCTTGATTTCTGGGTCGCCATCCAAATTACGGCTCCAAACGACTTCTGCTTGAACAAACTTGATTACACAATATTGAGCATTTGCTCACCTGCTAGGTTTCTCTAGGCTGAATAAAAAGATATCTCAAAACAAATCCAGACTGAAGGAAATGGAATACTGATATCAGCACGACTAATGAAAGAAAGGAATAAACATATGCACCAGTAGAAATCAAATTGTTCATCCTAGATCAAGCTGCAGACTCGACTATTTCACCAAAGTACCTATGTCAAGCAGAGGGCAGTAATAATAAATATATATATTTCTGAAGAACTAAAATTCTGCAGAGTTGGAATCTACATAGAATAGGGTCTATCTCTAAATAATGAGACATCGAACAAAATAGCAATCATATAGTGGCCACTCCATCGTCCATACAATTCAACAGAAAAAGAAATTGGCTATGGAATCAACACGTGACCTTTGAGAACGGTATTAGAGAAACAAGACTATATGGCCAGGGTCTGACCTGAGCGCTTGAAATCAATCATGGCCATGGATGATCCTATGAATTTGCAACATCTGAATCAGGACATCCCATGCGCCATACGCCCACAGCTCACTGATGGAAATTATAAAAAAAAAGAGGAAAAAATTCAGCACATAAGATGAGTAGATCGAGAAGAAAAGGGCTCTGTGGCACTGGTGGCAGGAGAGCGAACCAGTAAGCAGATCCGTGAGCTTGCAGCCTGAGCGGAGCGCGAGGGCGACCGATGGCAGCAACCAAATCGACGGCGCGAACTGACCACTCCGCCGGCCCTGCCCTCAACTCGCCCCGCCACGCCACTCCTATTCGCCGTCGCTCCACCCTCGCGCGGAGCCGCTTCTCTTCGCCGTCGCTCCACACGCGCGCCACGGCCCGCATCTCCCCGCCGAGAGACGGCCCTCGCCTCCTCCCCGCAAGTCGACACGAAAATAACGAAAGAGGAAAAAAAACGCTGGTGCTGAGATTCGAAACCGGGTCAGATAAATAGAACCAAAACAGCTTACCAACACGCTACGCCAGGGTTACCTAAGGTGTCTGTCACAAGTTTGTTTCTATATAGATGCCGGACATTTGAATTCGAATAGACCTCGATTTAAATTCGAGGTGAACTCGGATGGCAAAGGTTTGAAAACTGAAAAACTCGGCTGAAAACTTGGGCTGACGACTTTTTTGAGACTTAATATGTACTCCCTCCATTCTTTTTTTTCTTGACGTAGTTCAGTTTTAGTTG
Organism: Eragrostis nindensis; assembly: GCA_012490785.1. Lineage (NCBI taxonomy): Eukaryota > Viridiplantae > Streptophyta > Magnoliopsida > Poales > Poaceae > Eragrostis > Eragrostis nindensis. Next base: position 522,518 of record JAAXCT010000201.1, read on the forward strand.
ATTTCTGTTGTCCGAAACGACTTCAATTAACAAACGGAGGTAGTAGTAGAGATTGCCCTCGACAGCTATCTTTTGATAATACGAAAAGCCTAATGAGATGAGATGAGGTGAGATTATTTTGGTAGTCATGCCAAGGAGGACAGGAGGTGTAGCTCGTCTACGAGCCTGCCTTGAGACTAAGGATCTCCATCAAGCCCCGTCCCGCCGATGGTTACGGCTGCTTCACGGACTGCCTCTTGCTGGACGATGATGGACACGACGGTGCTGATGGCAGTGCGGCGACGTCCATCCGCGTAGCCTCCGTGCAAAAAGACGGCCAGCGTATCCGCGCCGCCGTGTACGACTTTTGAGCTCCAATCAGCTGATCAGATTTCACGGAGGTGCACACGCCGCGAGGTGCGCCTGCTGGAAGTACCGTGCGCATGACAGGCTGCTCTCCCTTGACATCGTGATGATGGAGTTTTCAGTCATCCCTCTCTACCGCACCGCGTCAGGACCAGGACGCCCGGCCTATGCCGTCGGGGAGACGAGGAACGCGGAGTGCTGTCTCGTCTCGTGCTTGGCTCACTCGATCGCCGACGGTGGGCAGACGATGCAGGCGTGGTGGCCGGAAGCGACGTGCAGCAATCATCTTGTACCCTTACCAAATGACTTGCCGCCTTTGTTGGCTCAAGGTAACAGCTAACTCCAATTCTTCTTTTTTTCCCGCGAGCGAGAAGATGCAACGTTAAGATTATCCATTTATCCGGTCTAACTTTATTGGCTACATTTTTTTTAGATGATCGAAAAAAGTTCCAAGCCTTTTGCAACTTCTGGTGCATACATTCAGTGTACATCATTTTTAAAAATCCTATATATGGTACCCATTTTGTTGGGGAAAACAAAGTGCAAAAATTAACACAAATTTGTTCACAGGCTGTCGGCGATCACGCCCGCGTATTGCATGGACAGCTTCAAAGTGCTGGAATAGTTGGGGTCCCGCGAACTGATCTTGCACCCTTACCAAATGAAAAACTCAATGTAGCATGAACTTGCTGAACACGGCTTATCCTCACCGTCCAATTATTATAGCTTTCATTCCACAAAACACTAAGTTTTAGCTCAAGCTTCCTCATTTTACACTACCTTTTACTCTTCCCAGCCTTAAATGTAACAAGCATCTTGATTATTGATTATATTGCCACATTTGAATCTGACTTCAATTTGGCAGGAATAAAAAGGAATGATTCAAAAGAAATATTATGCATAAGGGATATAAGAATAATGATGAAATCCACAAATTTTCAAAATAATACCCTGTCATATGTTCAATATGCAAGAATTCATAACCCATCATTCCCTTTATATAAGAGATTCTCTAGAGTTCAAATCACAAAAAAATAGAGGACAAATTTTGAACTCTAAAATCCCTTATATTTAGGGAGGTGGGAATATTTCTATGTTGAAGGTATGAAAATATGATTTTTGTATGTTGAGTATTTGATTTCTAGTGTTTTCGTGCTTTGAATGTATGGAAATATATATATTGAAGGTACTGAAAAATGGCATAAGGTACATCATTTCTCCTTTTCCCGTTGCGCAAGCTAGTATATGATACGGCTGATGCAGAATGTGCCATATTTTCGTAGCATCTTCAATTGAAAACAGTAGAAATTGAATACTAAGATACAACAATATCATATTTTTTGTAGTTTCAGCATACGAAGTATTTAATTTTCGCACATTGAAATAGTGCAGGGTATTATTTATAAACTTTTGCATATTACAATGTTATTTTTGTAAATTGAGAAAAGTAATATTATTTTATAAAAAATATCTTCTCCTCGTGTCTAATCCAAGTCAGATGCACATGTGGCAAGATAATCAAGCTGCTTCTTACATTGACATGTGGGCCTAAGGCTGGGAGAGGAAAAGGTAGTGTAAAATGAGAAAGCTGCTAAAACCTAGTGAATTGTGGAAAGGAAGCGCTATAACCTAGTGTCAAGTGAGGGTATGGTCAAAAAACATACTGTTTTGTGCAATTCACTCTATATTATTTTACAAATTACGCACTGTTGCATTATGATAATAATAATAGTAATCACACACACACACACACATATTAGTGGGGAGAAAATAAGAACATATCAAGATAATGCAACATTAACTATATGGTAGTTTGATTAACACACTGGTTGTATCTCTATATAGGATAAACTTGTCTAACATTCCTTTTCCACTTGAAAAAATCTACAATTCCAATGCCCTATTTCTAGAGTCAAACGAGCACAACAAATTCATAATATCAAAATCATCAAGTAGGACTTAAGTAGCTCCATGGTCTGGTTCAAGTACAATAATTTATAGTCCAAACTCCAACAGAATATATCTCGGGTTTGATATCCCAAACAATTTAGGAATATGAAATAAAAAAATAACCGTCTATGTGGCTACGAGACCCACAACACAACATAACGTATCACACATACCACTACGACATGACCACTTGCATGTTCAAAAGTGGATGGATATCAATGATGAGTGTAGTGCAGGGTCGCCTTGTTGAGCGCCTGTGGAGCTGCAGAATCAATTAATCCTTTCGCTTTGGCCACTAGTGTTGAGATTTATGGGCCTCTAAGCCTATAATAGAGCAATAATTCTATTTAGTCTAGGCCCATAATTAATGCAATAATGGTTTAGTCCCACATGGGATTCCTATCATTAATTGACTCGACTTATTAGGTGGATTTTCGGTTGATCCCCTAGAGAAGTTGAGAGAGGCTAGTGGTGAACCACACGCGCGCGCGCGCGCCGCCGCCGCCGCCGAGCCGTGGCGTGGCGTGGCGTGGCGGGCGCGTCGCGTCCGTCCGTTATGGAAGTTTTGATATATCGAAACGGCACACCTCAGATGAACCGACGCCTTTTCGTTACGAAGGCGTCGCGTCTGTTCCGTCTCTATATATAGCGCCTTCCATACGCCTGAATCGTTCGCTCACTCGCACTCGCATTCCATACTTCCGCTCGCTGTTGCCTTCGAAGACTTCTCCGTCCCGGACTTCTGCGCGCACAGAATCTGGGAGAGCAGGCCTCCGAAACCACCGATCCGCAAGGGACATCTGCCGGGTGTGCGGGCGATCAGGTTTTTGGGGAGCGACAACGCGACTGCTCGCTTTCGATCGACTTCTTCCCGGAGCGCGGCGGTTCTGCACTGCGTACAACGTCCTGCATCGACTAAGATCGACTACATCGAACATACTCAAGAACAATGGTTCTTGGGAATGGATCTTCCAGCGCCTCCGGCGCAGGATCTTCCGCTGGGTACGTTCCTGATCTTATGTTCAGTTTATTCATCGCCATCACCTTGTTGGGAAATTTATGGATTAAATTAATTAGAAAAATGCCTAGATTCTTAACAATCCAAAAACCTGATATTAGGCAATTTTCTGTTAGCGGTTCTGCACTGCGTACAACGTCCTGCATCGACTAAGATCGACTACATCGAACATACTCAAGAACAATGGTTCTTGGGAATGGATCTTCCAGCGCCTCCGGCGCAGGATCTTCCGCTGGGTACGTTCCTGATCTTATGTTCAGTTTATTCATCGCCATCACCTTGTTGGGAAATTTATGGATTAAATTAATTAGAAAAATGCCTAGATTCTTAACAATCCAAAAACCTGATATTAGGCAATTTTCTGTTAGCGGTTTTGCTGCTGCACTGAAACCAAACTCTTTTGATGGGTCTTCCTACAAGAGATGGCGTGCTCAGATGGTCCTGTGGCTTACAGCAATGAACTGCTATCACGCCGCGAACGGTAAGCCAGAACAGTTCACTCCAGAGGAGGAGGAACGGTTCAATATGGCTGATAATCTGTTCAGAGGCGCCGTGATTAGCGCTCTTGCTGATAAGTATAAGGATTCATATATCACGTGCACCTCTGCGAAAGAACTATGGGATGCTCTGGACGCTAAGTTCGGTGTTTCTGATGCCGGTAGTGAACTGTATATCATGGAGCAGCTTTTTGACTACAAGATGGTTGAGAACCGTTCTGTAGTTGAACAAGCTCATGAAATTCAGGCTTTGGCAAAAGAACTCGAACCGTTTCCATGTGTGTTGCCTGACAAGTTTGTGGCTGGCGGTATTATCGCTAAGTTGCCACCTACTTGGAGGGATTTTGCTACCCAACTGAAACACAAGAGACAGGAGTTTAGCGTGTCTGAACTCATTGGGACTCTTGATGTTGAGGAAAGGGCGAAAGCAAAAGACACACGTGGAAAGAGCGTAGGAGAACCTTCTAGTGCCAATATGGTGCGAAAGGTTACCTCATCAAAGAAGAAGAAGAAGGGGGCTGAGAAGCCTAAGCAATCAACCACTTTTAAGAAGAAAAAGAACAAAGAAAGTGGCTGCTTTGTTTGCGGAAGTACTGAGCATTGGGCAAGTGCGTGCCCAGACCGCAAAGTTAAGCAGGAGAAGAAATCTGCAAACGTGGTCATTAGCGAGACTGGAGGGACTTCTGGGTACGGTAATTCTACACCCATTGTCCTTTCTGTTTGTCAAACACCTGAGTGGTGGATTGACACTGGGCTAATGTACATGTGTGTGCTGATATCTCTTTGTTTTCTTCTTATCAGGCCGGAGTGACAGGAGACTTGTTGATGGGAAATGGGTCACATGCTCGTGTTCTTGGTGTTGGTACGGTCATTCTGAAGTTTACTTCGGGAAAGACGGTGCTATTGAAGCACGTGCAGCATGTCCCCTCAATCAAAAGGAATCTTGTTAGTGGCTCTCAATTGTGTCGAGATGGTTATAAATTAGTTCTTGAGTCTAATAAATGTATACTTTCTAAGTATGGGACATTTGTTGGAAAAGGCTATGATTGCGGAGGCTTGTTCCGCTTTTCTTTACTTGACAATGTTTGTAATAAGGTTGTGAATAATATTCTTACTTCGAATGAGTCGAATGTTTGGCATTCACGACTTTGTCACATTAACTTTGGTTGTATGACGCGGTTAGCAAAACTGAATTTAATCCCGAAATTTGACATGGTCAAAAGTTCTAAGTGCCATGCTTGCGTGCAATCTAAGCAACCTCGCAAGCCTCACAAGGCTGCGGAGGCGAGGAACTTAGAGGCATTAGAACTTGTTCATTCCGATCTATGCGAGATGAATGGCGAATTGACTAGAGGTGATAAAAGATACTTCATGACTCTCATAGATGATTGTACTAGATATTGCTATGTGTATCTGCTGAAATCCAAAGATGAAGCTTTACATTACTTTAAAATCTATAAAGCTGAAGTAGAAAACCAACTAGAGAGGAAGATTAAACGTTTAAGGTCTGACCGTGGTGGAGAGTACTTTTCTAATGATTTTTCTGAATTCTGCGTGGAACATGGTATTATTCATGAGAGGACACCGCCTTACTCACCTCAATCCAATGGGATTGCTGAGAGAAAGAACCGAACTCTAACTGATTTGGTTAACGCCATGTTAGAGACAGCGGGTCTTTCTAAGGAATGCTGGGGTGAGGCGATTCTGATAGCATGTCATGTCCTGAATAGAGTTCCCACAAAGGATAAAGAAATCACACCATTCGAGGAATGGCATAAGAAAAGATTAAATCTCTCATATTTGCGTACTTGGGGTTGTTTGGCCATGGTGAATGTGCCAATCAATAAGAAGCGCAAACTTGGACCTAAAACTGTTGATTGTATCTTCCTGGGTTATGCTATGAACAGCGTGGGTTATAGATTTTTAGTAGTAAAATCTGGAGTACCTGACATGTTGGTTGGTACAATTTTGGAGTCCAGAGATGCTACATTCTTTGAGAATGAATTTCCTTCCAAAAATGCATCTAGCACATCTAGTCATGAATTTACATTACCCCATGAGCATTTCATTCCGATAACACAAAATGAGGAACCCCCTGTGCACATTCCTGAGGAGGATAACAATCTAGTCACCCGTAAGGGTAAGAGACAGAGGACTGCAAAGTCTTTTGGAAATGACTTTATTGTGTACCTCGTGGATGACACTCCCAGAACCATTGAAGAGGCATTTTCATCTCCTGATGCTGACCTATGGAAGGAAGCAATAAGGAGTGAAATGGATTCAATCATGTCTAATGGTACTTAGGAGTTGGTCGAGCGTCCTTACGGGTGCAAACCCATAGGATGCAAATGGGTGTTCAAGAAAAAGCTTAGGCCTGATGGTACGATTGAGAGGTATAAGGCAAGGCTTGTGGTGAAGGGATATTCACAAAAAGAGGGTGAAGATTATTTCGACACCTACTCACCTGTTGCTCGTATGACCACGATTCGAGTATTACTTTCCCTGGCAGCCTCACATGGTCTTCTCGTCTATCAGATGGACGTTAAGACAGCTTTCCTTTATGGAGAGTTAGACGAGGAGATCTATATGGATCAGCCTGATGGGTTTGTGATAGAAGGTCAAAAGAGCTTAGTGTGTAAATTGTTAAAATCCCTGTATGGCCTCAAACAAGCTCCTAGGCAATGGCACGAGAAGTTCGAAAGGACTTTGATATCGGCTGGCTTTGTTGTGAATGAAGCCGACAAATGTGTGTACTATCGGTATGGTGGGGGCGAGGGAGTCATCCTGTGTCTATACGTTGATGACATACTGATCTTTGGGACCAACCTTAATGTGATTAAGGAGGTCAAGGGCTTTCTGTCCAACAACTGAGATGAAGGATTTGGGAGTAGCAGATGTTATTCTTAACATCAAGCTACAAAGAGAAGGCAATGGTGGGATTACTCTTTTGCAATCTCACTACGTGGAGAAGATCTTGAGTCGCTTTGGGTATAGCGATATTCAATCTGCTCCTGCGCCTTATGATCCTAGCGTGCTATTAAGGAAGAACCAAAGAATAGAAAGGGATCAATTGAGATATTCCCAAATCATTGGTTCGCTTATGTACCTGGCTAGTGCTACAAGGCTTGATATCTCGTTTGCTGTGAGCAAATTGAGCCGGTTTGTGTCAAAACCGGGAGATGATCACTGGCGAGCTCTTGAGAGAGTAATGCGCTATCTTAAAGGTACTATGAGCTATGGCATTCACTATTCTGGGTACCCTAAAGTACTAGAAGGATATTGTGATGCAAACTGGATATCTGATGCTGATGAGATGTATGCCACGAGTGGATATGTGTTTCTACTTGGAGGTGGCGCTGTCTCATGGAAGTCCTGCAAGCAGACCATTCTGACAAGGTCTACTATGGAGGCAGAACTTACAGCCTTGGATACTGCCGGCATTGAGGCCGAGTGGCTTCGTGATTTCCTTATGGATTTACCGGTGGTTGAAAAACCAATACCGTCTATCTCCATGAACTGCGACAATCAGACAGTGATAGTCAAAGTGAACAGTTCAAAGGATAACATGAAGTCGACAAGGCATGTAAAAAGGCGATTGAAATCTGTCAGAAAGTTGAGAAACTCCGGAGTTATTTCGTTGGACTATGTCCATACGTCTAAAAATCTGGCAGATCAATTTACCAAGGGACTGTCACGTAATGTGATAAACAGTGCATCGAGTGAGATGGGCCTGAGACCCACTTGATAGGCTGTCATAGTGGTAACCTGTTCTATGCGATCGGAGATCCCGTGAAGTAGAATGGTGAAACAAGCTAGTGACAGCTTAAGAGGAAAGACCCTTGACTGGTATATCTCAGATGTACTTCTTTCCTAGAGAATTGGGCTGGTTTATTAACCTTAATGTGTTCCTAGTGGCTTATGAGAAGCAAAGATATCGTCCTACAGGATATCTTTAAGGAACACACCTATATGAGTTCGATTGCTAGTCACAGTCTATGAGATGATGGGGATCTCTAGATACTCATGAATGGGCCAGAAGTGTGACTTATATGCTTCAAGACAGAGAGGATGCTTTTGGCAACCTAGTATCGGCAAAGGACTTAGGCAAAACCTCTTTCGCACAAAACTGACAATTCAAGACGTAGTCCATTGCTCAGTTGTGAATAAGGTGTAACCTCTGTTCTAGATGGATGTTCAACTTAACAGTCTCCATCGAAACACCGGTGTATCAAACGAGAGGAAGATGACTTGAGTGCATTCCTTATGAGCTCTAGACTTGGTGGGGATTGTTGAGATTTATGGGCCTCTAAGCCCATAATAGAACAATAATTCTATTTAGTCTAGGCTCATAATTAATGCAATAATGGTTTAGTCCTACATGGGATTCCTATCATTAATTGAGTCGACTTATTAGGTGGATTTCCGGTTGATCCTCTAGAGAAGTTGAGAGAGGCTAGTGGTGAACCACACGCGCGCGCGCGCCGCCGCCGCCGCCGAGCCGAGGCGTGGCGTGGCGTGGCGTGGCGTGGCTGGCTGGCGGGCGTGGCGGGCGTGGCGTGGCGTGGCGTGGCGTGGCGGGCGCGTCGCGTCGCGTCCGTCCGTTATGGAAGTTTTGATATATCGAAACGGCACATCTCAGATGAACCGACGCCTTTTCGTTACGAAGGGTCGCGTCTGTTCGTTCGAAGGCGTCGCGTCTGTTCCGTCTCTATATATAGCGCCTTCCATACGCCTGAATCGTTCGCTCACTCGCACTCGCATTCCATACTTCCGCTCGCTGTTGCCTTCGAAGACTTCTCCGTCCCGGACTTCTGCGCGCACAGAATCTGGGAGAGCAGGCCTCCGAAACCACCGATCCGCAAGGGACATCTGCCGGGTGTGCGGGCGATCAGGTTTTTGGGGAGCGACAACGCGACTGCTCGCTTTCGATCGACTTCTTCCCGGAGCGCGGCGGTTCTGCACTGCGTACAACGTCCTGCATCGACTAAGATCGACTACATCGAACATACTCAAGAACAATAGTTCTTGGGAATGGATCTTCCAGCGCCTCCGGCGTAGGATCTTCCGCTGGGTACATTCCTGATCTTATGTTCAGTTTATTCATCGCCATCACCTTGTTGGGAAATTTATGGATTAAATTAATTAGAAAAATGCCTAGATTCTTAACAACTAGGACGGTCAGAGAAGTGCCGCTCTCCAGAACAACTCCTATATTACCGTAGAAGACCCTGTACTTCATAGTTGTATAACATCTGAAGGATCATTTGTTCATCCGACATAGTGCTAGTAACAATGTTCACAAATTTTATATATCTCTCTTATAGTTTCATGAAACTATATGATAGTTGTATATTTTATGAACAATTTTACTATCGCTTTGTTGAATCAAGAAATGATCCAATTAAGAGTTGTATATCTTGAGAAGTTATATAACTTTGTAGTTCAACACTTTTTAGTTTGAATTCGTTTAGGGCTTGAAAATACTACAAAATGTGGTTTGAATTTCGCTTTGCCAAGTGCCAAAAATAATACACTCAGCAAATAACAATCTTTACCGAGTGCCAAAAATAATACACTCGGCAAACACCCATCTTTGCAGGGTGTTTTTGTTCTAGCATTTGGCAAAGAGCTCTTTACCGAGTGCTCTTTGTCGAGTATATTTATTTTGCCGAGTGTTTTTTTTCCAGCACTCGGCAAAGACATTGTTTGCCGAGTGCCTCGAAAAAATACACTCGGCAAAGGTTCTTGCATTCGGCAAAGACGAATTTTCCGGTAGTGTCCCTAATATCCTTTAGCAAGAAGAACATGTGCGAACGGGGTAGCACCTTTTTATTCAGAGCCGAGACGACGGAGGAACAATCCATCTCGACTTCCTCCGCTGAAGTCCACTGAGCCAGTCTCATCTCGAATGACCACACCCAATCCAGCCTTGTCTGTACCATGATCGAAATCCCCATCAACATTCACCTTCACTCAACCCTCTGGTGGAGCTTCCCATCGGCACTGCACAGCCAAAGCATGCTGCACATTTTTCTTAGCCACTCGACAAGCTTCATCAATAGAGCAGATTTGCCGCTTGCCTTTCACATCCGCTGGGCACTGATATTGTTGGATCATCAATAGAGCAATCGACATAGCTCTTACGAAATCTCACAGACGCTTCTACATTAGGTGTCTTTCCTTTGTGTACCATCTCGTTCCTGACATACCATGTTCTCCAAAGCAAGAATGCTAGCAGGCAGCCCTCCTTCTCCGATAGATTATACAACAACACAAGCAACCACTCCGGTCCTCCATTACATAATTGGGAATCAGCTGGCACTGACCACTCACCCTGTCACCCATTGCCTGTCTGTTGCCATGCTCTTGTTGTTCTCTAATCATGACACCCGGGGGGGGGGGGGGGGGGGGGGGGGGGGGGGGGGGCCTGGCCCCCTATGCTTCATGCACACTTGTTTTGTACACTTAAAATCACAATGTAAATTAGAAAAAATTGAATTTGACCTCTCTTATGAGTCAAATTTTACTAAATTTTGTCATTTAGCCCCCCTCATGATCAACTCCTGGCTCCGCTCCTGATGACAGCCAGCCTGTATGCACTGCGAAGAGTGAAGATACCAAATTTCTCATAATTCGAAGCGAGCTTTGCTAGCGACAGCTGCTTTATCCCTAAAATAGCTTTTATCTTAGTATAATACAAAAGCACCTCCTCCCTTGCTTTTGGGGCCAAAAATTACCCATGCCACTGGTCATGTGTACCGGTTCGTCTTTTCTTTCTTTCTCGTCCGTGAGCTCCGCCCATCGGCGCCATCTCGTGAGTCCCCGGCGCCTCGCGCCGCCACCACCGAGCACTCGCCACCGCCCGCCGACGCTAGCTTCGTCGTGGCCTAGCCCTCTTCCGACCACGCGGATGAGCCCTCGCGCGCACAAGCTCTGGCGCAGCCACGCAGGGCGCGAGCGAGCGCGGGCTTCGCCACGGCGACAGGGGCAAGCTCCGTCGCAGCCACGGGGAAGCGAGCTTCACCGTCGCGTCGCCCTCTCCTGCCGTCTTTCTCTCCCCAGCGTCAGGCGCCTCCAACCGGCGACCACGGAGTTCAACCCGCCATGGCTACTCGTCCTCAAAATAATCCGCATCTCCACAGCTTGGATCCAAAATTTCGCATCAAACAGTTGCGCCATAGACTGTGGATTTGATTCCCCCACTTTCTAGGCAGTATGCCCCCCTGTCCGGGTGTCGATTTGAGGTTGCAGAGGTCGCCAATGGTGGCTGGACGGAGGTTGACGACATTGAAGAAGTTTTTGCAAAAAGGCCCTCATAGAATTAATCATATTATTCTTTGTGTCTTGAGGTTTTTACCAAAACACCCATAACTTTGAATGTCTAAAGAATTTTTTTGTGACCAAAAGTTAACGGTGGATGCATTTTTTAAAAATCCATAACTATTGTTCTATTTACATGGACCATATGGATGAAAAATTTAGAAAAATGATTATTTCTCTTTAAAAAACCTATTATATGAATCCTTGATCTTTTACTAATATTTTGAATATAAATAGTTCCATAAGCCTTCAGTGGCATAACATGTATTTCTTCCACAGCACACAGTTTCACAACTGCTCTAACCAAAGGGTCTTCTGCAAGCAGCTTTTTCACAGCTGCTTTTCTACAGCTCACAGCAGCTTTTGCAAAAATCACAGCTCAATCAAACACATCCTAATCCTCACCGCCTCCTGCACCTCAGCTTTGAAAAATAATAAGCTGTCATCGCGAATAAGAGATGTGAAATTCCCAGTGCTCTCCTCAACACTCGCACCGGTGATATAGCTCCTGTGATCTCCTCCTTTACCAATAAACCAGAGAGACAGTCAGCTACAATTAGAAACAAATAAGAGGATAAAGGATCACCTTGTCGTATACCGCGAGTAGGCTGGAAGGAGTCCAACAAGATTCCGTTAAAGTTAACAGAGTAGCGAACAGTGTAACACACCTCATAATTCACTGAACCTATTTGCTATGGAAGCCCATCTTCAACACACAACTTTAAGAAAATCCCAGTCTACTCAGTCGTACGCCTTGGATAAATCCAATTTGTAAGCATAAAAGTCATGACCATCGATAAGGCATTATCTGTAATCAACCTGCTGTTGGAATTATGTGGGCTAGGCCCATTTATATTTTCGAATAATTCCTGAAAAATCTCAAAGGCCTATTCATGCATGGTGGGAGTGGAGCTTGTCGGTAGAGCACAAGGCTCTTAACCTTGTGGTCGTGGGTTCGAGCCCCACGGTGGGCGCCAATGTTGGGAATTCTTCATCGTAACAACAAAGAATCCCGATACGGACAATCAAATGACACTCAAAGAACAACGGAGCAGCATTTCCATACAAAGGTGTAATCTCTTCCCCCTCCGTCCCGTTCCACGGAGCCCGGGGGCGGGTATTTATAGGGGAGGCCAAGGGTTATTTTGCCATGACCAAATTACCCTTGGCCACCCACTATATTCGCGGAATATTCTGTACAACATTGTCCAAAGGGTACAAACGACATTTCCGTTTGACGACGGAAACCCTAGCTAGGTGACGTCATTTGCCGGCCCGATCCTTGGACGTTGTCATGCCGGACTTCATCTTCTTCAGGGATTGCCGCCATTCTTGGACGCCATTCCTGGTCGCCGCCAATTCATCGCCAGCGGTTGGGTCTTGTCGAACAATGTCGGCGACCCGATACAGCGGCTCCCAGGGCTGCCGCCAATTCTCGGCCGGAGTTCGAAATGTCGGCAGCTAGGGTGCCTGCAGACAAAAAACCAAAGGCAAAAAGGAGGTGTCGTTATTATCGTAAATACCGATCCCCAACAGAGCTCTTTAGTCTCATATTGCTAGTTGAGGTGGAGGAGGACTGTTGGTGCTTTCTAGGTACCCATTTTATATGACAAATATGGTGTTTTAATACTTATTATGTCATTATTGCTAACAATTAACCCCCATTATTATATATATGCGTAGTTTCTGTGTATTCGGAAGGATTTGCAGGAAATAGGTGAAAATTGAGAGACTACGGATAAAGAGCTGCCGGAGGCCCGAAGAACGGAGAAATTGGAGACCGTGCCGGTCGGCACGGAGATCGAGCCGAAACATGAAGCCCACTCGGAGAATATGAAGCCCAGAAGAAATATCAGAGTCGGAGTCGGTGAAATCCAGCCCACAATCGAAAGGAACTATAAAAGAAAAGATCGGGGTCGCGAAACAGGGAGACGAGAAACATACGGAGGTTTTGACCTAGGTTGAAGGTTGTGGCGGCGAAGACGGCGATCACCGATCATCACCACCAAAAGGGAAGATTGTGCCGACCGGCACACCGCCGTGCCGATCGGCACCTGTGGGACCACGCCAAAATCCCGCGTCCCATTGTAGCCATGTTTATGTGTTACAGTATGATGCGTGAGTAGATCTCATATTCTCTCCGTGGCGAGGGAAATCTGGTTATGTAACTCTCACACTTACAATACTCTTTTGATGTGTTCAGTCTATGTGATGCTTCTATTTCGTATCTGATCAATACGTTATTATCACATAGTGCAAGAAACCAGTGGGGAACTATTAACCCTTGTCGTGACAGGGCGAGAGGAGAACGAAACCACCATGTCTTGTAGAATACTAAACCTATCAATCGACCATTAATTAGAGTTGCATGCCAGTGCCTCAAACTATAGGAGAGAATCCTTTCATAACCTTGTTACAACCGCAGGCTCTTTCATCTCTAGTTGTTAATCATTCTTTCCACACACATCTTTTGCTATATTAATTTAGTAGTTTAAATAATAGTTTAAGTCCCGCTTGTTCTCTGTGGTTCGATATTAAACCTTGGAATACTCTAAGGGAAAAAGTGCTACAACTGTACACCGTCCTCTTGCGGTATATAAGTGGGTGCGTACAAACGACCAACAAGGACCTACTTAAATATAAGGTTGCTTCACCTTCTCTTGCAAGTATGTGGAGAAGAGGATAAGGAAGAAATACACGCGTGCGCACGCCTCGCCGGGCGGGGCGGGGCGATGGGCGCGGCCGCGCATCACCTGCGTGAATGGTCCGCCGAAATCCGACCCGAGGCCTTGCGGGTGCGTGGCTTCTTTTTGCAGTTTCTTTTTGTTACGTATCCAACTCATTTTTATATGGAAATCGATTTGGTTGTGGGACGCCTAAACACTAGCGGTTCTCCCTCTAAAAATACATATGGTGCGCCGCCCCATTGCATAATACAATACGAGTTAGAGTTTTGCCTCTTCCTCCTGCTGCACCGCTGTTTGTAGTCTGCCCTATCCCGATTGTTGGCGTGCATAGGCAAACGGGAGAGCAAGTCTCAGGAACCGTCGTCCTCTGAGGTCCTACACCGGAAGAGGGCGAATAAGGTTTTTGAGAAGCGCTCTGCGCGACTGCTCGATTGCTTCCACCACGGCTCGTCTTCCTCATCGATCGCGTGCTAGAGTTGCTGCTCGTCGTCATCAACGTCTACATCGTCGTCCCGCTACGGCTTTCGCTGCTCCGATGGATCAACAGTAAGTGTTCTATAAAAACATGTCTCCCGTATTTGCCTATCTGATCCATGCTTGTACGGTAGTACTGTGAAGTATGATAGATCTTGCTCTGTTTACTGTTTTTTAGACTTGTCTAGATCTTGCGTAGACTTGTCTAGTTTAATCTGCAATCTGTTTATCATGTTTGTGATTTATTTCGGGATTAAATTAAATCTAAAAGTGCTCATATATCCAACAATCCAAAAACCTTACTGTAGGCACGTGGGTTTAATGGCTGGATTTGTCGATGCGCTCAGGCCAGCACAATTCATTGGCGCGCACTTCAAGAGATGGCAAGCTAAAGTCATGCTGTGTCTTACTGCCATGAATGTCTTCTGGGTGTCTAAGGGCAAACCAGAAGGAGATCTCACTGCTGCACAGGAGAAAGAGTTCACAGATGATAATAACGTCTTCAGAGGTGCTGTGCTGAATGCACTCGCGAACAACCTGAATGATGTGTACATGGCCCACGAACCCGGTAAGGATTTGTGGGATGCTCTGTGTAATGACTATGGTGGCGCTGACACCGGCACTGAGTTGTATATCATGGAGCAGTATCATGACTATAAGATGGTTGATGACCGTCTAATAGTCCAGCAGGCCCATGAAATACGGTGCATGGTCAAGGAACTCGAACTCCTAAAGATCGTCGTTCCCGATAGATTTGTGGCGGGGGGCATCATTGCCAAATTACCTCCATCTTGGAGGGATTTCGCCACACGGCTCAAACACAAGAGGCAAGAGATATCTGTTTCAGATTTAATTGCTTCTCTTGATATTGAGGAGAAATCTCGGGTTAAGATGGACGATCTAAAGGAGCTGAGGGTCAGACCAGTGCCCATATGGTGCAGCAGAGGTCCAACAGTGGCAAGGGCAAAGGCAAGCAGAACAATAAGCCTAAACAGACCACTAGTTTCAAGAAGAAGATCAACAAGGAGAACGATGGTTACTTCATGTGCGGTGCTACTGATCATTGGGCAAAGAAGTGCCCAAACCGCAAAGGAAGAAAACCATCACAGGAGCAAAAGTCTGCGAACATGGTGACCATTGGCAACACTTCTGGAAGTGGAAATAGTGGGTACGGTTTACCTTCTGTTTTTTCAGTTTTTCAGCGATCGCCTCGACGAGGTCCACCACCTTCGACAGCGCCTCCCAGAGCTCTATGACGCCGTTGAGCCGCTCGGAGAGGCAGGGCTCTGCTCCCACAGGCGCCGTCCTCGTCGTCCAGGACCAGGAGGAGCGCCGCTGTGCTGGAGGAGGCGGCAGGTGCGACAGAGGGGCTGTCGTGTAGATCTCGATCCGCGTGTCGCTGGCGCCGGGGAAATTGTCGATCTAGGGAGCGGCGGAGGAAGAAGTAAGCATTGGAGTAGGTAGAGGTGAGGAGGAGAAGTAGGGCGCCGTCTCGGCGTGGTCGTAACGTGAGGAGGCGGCGCCGCAGGAGAAAAGAGGAGACCGAGAACGTGAGAAAGCGAGAGGAAGAGGGATGGCACGGTCCGTGTAGCATGTAGGCCCACATGTCGTTTTTGATAGAGTAGGGGACGCGACCCACGCAAGATGACTCACAAGAAAAATAATAACGAGTAAAGAAGATAAATTCATACTTGCTCACCTCCAGTCGACGGGTGTGTAGCAAAGTTCGTACAAAAAGGGTAGGTCTTTCTGAGTTCTATTCTGATTTTGGTTTTGGCAAATGTCTAGACTAGACGGAATATATAAATATCACAATAATCACTGTCGCGATAGTTCCCCCCAAACTGCAGAATCCTCGATATCGCGAGATCGATGGAGGCCAAGCGGAGGAGCACGACCGCCGCCGCCGCCTCCTCCCGTTCCACCACACAGATCTCCTCCCTCGGCGACGACGTCGTCGGCGAGATCTTCCTCCGGCTCCCCTCCTTCGTCTCCATCGCCCGCGCGGCCTGCGCCTGCCGCCACTGGCGCGCCGTCGCGTCGTCCCCGGACTTCGTCCGCCGCTTCCTCGGCGTTCAGCGCTGCCCTCCCCTGGTCAGCTTCGTCTCGCCCGACTTCAGCTACCACCCGGTGGGCGGACGTGACGGCGGCGGCGACCCGGGCCTCACCGCCTTCCTCCGCCGCTCCTACATCTCCTATTGGCTCGTATGGGACAGTCGCCACGGCCTTCTAATCACCTCCACCAACGGCGGCTGGCCAGAGGTCGACATGACGGTCTACGATCCCTTGTCCGGCCGCTGCT
Source organism: Eragrostis nindensis (assembly GCA_012490785.1). NCBI lineage: Eukaryota > Viridiplantae > Streptophyta > Magnoliopsida > Poales > Poaceae > Eragrostis > Eragrostis nindensis. The sequence goes on from JAAXCT010000201.1 coordinate 539,111, forward strand.
TCACCGTCCACCGCCGCCCGCCGCCCGGCGACCCTCACCCAAGCATCTGGTACTTCTCAGAGTGCCTCCTGCCGTCTAAAGACGACGACAGCAACTGCAGAACGGCGTCGTTCCGCGTCGTCTCCGTGCAGTGCCACAACCAGCGGACGCGCGCCGCCGTGTACAACAATGACACCAAGAAGTGGACGCTCCACCCGTGGGCGGCGAACATCGCGCCGCCGACGGACACCCGGGACAGCGTCCACGCCTCGCCGATGCACACCGCGAGGTGCGTGTACTGGAAGTATCCAAAAAAGGCCAAGCTGCTCTCGCTCGACACCTTGACGATGGGGTTCGCCGTCGTCCCTCTCCCGCCCGGCGTCTCGGCGACGACGCCCTACGCTGTCGGGGAGACCAAGAACGCAGAGTGCTGCCTAGTCGCTTTCACACCCGATCCGATGATCAACAAGGGGCAGGTCATGCAAGTGTGGTTTCGGAGGGAAGGAGACGAGGCGCAGTTATGGGCATTGCAGCGCCAAGTGTCATTGCTGGAACTGGAGCAGGCAATCCCTCCGCCTCGTAAAGTAGGCCATGTCCGAGCAGTGGCCGCAGGCGTCGTTCTGGTGTGCTTATATCCTTCAGATGGAAGTACGTCTTTGGATCATGTAGCCTTTTGCCTGGAGAGCTTCAAGGTGGAGGCCCGGTTCAAGTCGGGACAGTCGATCATTTATCCTTACCAAATGATGCCTTCTGTGCTGGGTAAGAGGTAAATTCCGTTCAGATGAGCAAATCCATATCGTTATGCTATATATTTTCAGTTAATAAATTAAGCGTAATAATTCACATGGCTAGTGTGAGCACTCGTGTGCTTGTCGAGGATGAGTTTGCAAGCATGTCAGTGTCTAGTGTTTGCTAAAGAAAAAAGGTTCCTTGATATAGTTCTAATAATCTAATTAGGGTCGCGTGTGAGTGTCCTTTCATTGAACGTTACGGTTTTCTGGTGGATTATGTTGATCTTAATTAGTGAAACACCTCAGAGGTTCATAATCATGTATAACATTATGGGCTTTTTAGTTCTTTTTGCAGAACTTATTGAACTTTTTTCTGTGAAATGAATGTGCTAATCCGATGCCTGTTTACCTTTCCTGCTGGTTGCTTGGTCGTGCACAAAATATGAAACATTAAGAAAAGATTGGGTTATGTGATGAAACCAACTGGAGACGTGCGTTGCATAAATGCAATTGAATATGCAGGCGTGCAAGAGTGGAAGCTACTGTACTATGTTGTTGAAAGGCTGCATATATATTAAATTTAATTAGATTAGGTCCATGTTTGGATTGTTTTTCAAATGAATTATTTATTACTGAACCTAGAGTAGATCGATCTTGAAAGCAGTTGGAACCAACACTGCAGGTATGGGCACTGATTATCCCCTCTTAGTACGCTAAACAGCATGGATAGCACTTAGTACCTACATGTTTCTAAAAAATTCTTGGACTGTTGTCTCGCCTTATCTTCTGGCTTTTGTTTTTCCTCCACGGCGTGAAGCAGAAGGGTTTAGATGAGTTTGTAGATCCCGGGTTCTTGATTGCTTTGGTACAATGTTCTACAATGTTGCAAAAAAAATAAAGTTTTGTGTAATGTTAGAGTAGTCTTGTGGCCTTGCTTCCTTGGATTTAAACCGACATAACTAGGGTTTGCTTGACATATGATTCTCGACTAGGTGTCTTGTTCGTCGACAAAGGCATGTGTGCTACTGTAGAAGGTTTCCGAGAATGTCCCGCTTTGTTGCTACTTCAATGTGGTTGGCGTTAGCAAGAAACTATCTTCGCCTTTCTTTGTTACATCTATTAGCACCGTGCTCTTTGTGTGTGTGTTTTTAGTGTGGCCTGATCGCGCTCCCCAGTGTGACATGCTTGCCGTCGCCTTAGGCCATTCTCAATCCAAGTTTCATTCACATTAAATAGCATGCCACATAGGCAAAAAAGATAACATGGCACTAAATTTATGAGGAGAGATAAGAATTGAGTTTCATAGGGATGAAACATGATGAACACGGTTTCCAAAACATTGAAACTGGAATGAAAACTCCATTGAGAGTGTTTAGGTTTCATCTTCACAAATTTATTTACTCTCATTGGCCACTAAGATGAAGTATTTAATGCTATGGTAATATATGAAACCGTGAAAATGAAACTTTGCATTGAGAGTCTTAGTTTCATTCATCAACTCAAAACTCTTTAGATGACATGTCACTCTGGAAACCACGCAATGAAATCTAGCACTGAGACTGGTTATAATCAATGCTGCGGTGTGATAATTAGTCAAGCAAATCTGCAGTACCAGGGCCAGCAACATTAACTCCATATCGTGCACTCACCAGCCTCGACATCCAGAGACAATTTTAGGTATGCGATTCACATCTGGGTTGGGTTATCTCGTTCACGAACATGTCACTGCTTGCCTAGATCATTTTTTTGGGAATCGTTGCCTGGATCATGTTAATCCGTTTCTTTGTCTTCATCCTGGCAATCCTGGCACGAGTTTTGGCTTTGAAACATGGGGGATAAATCTGAACCGTCGGAGAAGGGCACAAGCAGGAGATTGGCAGACCAACACCCTTTGATGATGGTACGATCACTTGTACTGAGTATAATCAAAAGTTTTTGACGAATTTTACCTCTGTTAATTTCCTTCAAGCTTTTAATAATGATGTAGGGACTGATGTGGTGAAGAATTCTTCTGGACGGTGTGATGCAAAGATTGGACGTAAACGCCAGGCAGCTTTTCTATTGAATAATGTTCTTGATTTCTATTCTAAAACTGTAGAGGCATAATGAAGGCTATAAACGTGCTTCCCTTGTGAGGTCAGGGAGCTCTACATTGGCTGATAATGTGTTTGATCTGGATGACGATAGTTGGCTTCTCATAAATGATGATTATAGCCCATTTCTTACTTCAAATACAAATACTGGTTGCATGAAAGCCAGCACTATGTACACATGATGAGGCCATTGCGAAGAGGCTCGAGTACAAGCACCGTCATTGGCCGTGACCTGAAGCATAAAAGGGACCTATCTGTTGCTAGTGACGTCGTCGATGGTGAGTTGCATCGCTTAATCACCTATACGTATGTTCACAAATGTTGGTTCATAATGTATAATCGCCCATATACCTATCCTGCAGCCTCAAAAGATATGTCGTCCTGTCTTGGAATTTTATCACGAGTCACACTGCATCATCAACAAGAGGCCTTGTCTGAAACGCAGCAGGTCTGAAAGGCAGCAACTGGTCTGAAAAATGGAATACACCATCAACCGCGTTGCGACCAATGAACTTATGGTTGATGAAATTTCCGGTGCTTCAGTGGTCACCAAGTTTCCACATATCAATAAGTTTCTTGTGGCTGGTATAATATTTTATTATAAACTAGTAGCAATTAAGTTCATTCCATTTTCCACAATATTACATAAGGATACCATTAATGTGCCATTTTCCCTTATTCACGATATGTATCTCATGCATATAGAATTCACACAAACCTGAAAAAAACCTATGTTTCAAACAGGGATTATATGTGTTATCATCTAATATCAACATTGGATTCATACACATAAACAACTACAAACATACTTTTCTCTAATTCAAGGAGATAACTTTGAAGGCTAGCATATCCTTGTAGTTGTACTAGCGAAATAATAATAATAATAATAATAATAATAATAATAGCAAAAGAAATTGAATTAATTATTTAGCAGCATTAACAGCTTCGTAAGTATAGCTACTGATGACAGTTGCTTGGCTGTTACCAACTGCCATGGAAATCACTGGCCCCCACATAAGAGGAAGGCGCTGCATGGCTTGGTTCATATGTGACAAACATTTTTTACGACCATGAACCCAACATTTTTCTTACTGGAAATAGGAGGGGATTCCCTTTCTATATATGAACCAGGATATCTAGTTGATAGGCTTGCACATTTTGTGTCAAAGTATAATAACTAAAAGATGGAATACACCATCTACCGCGTTGCGACCAATGAACTCATGGTTGAGGAAATTTCTAGGGCTTCGGTGGTCACCCAGTTTCTACATATCAATAAGTTTCTTGTGACTGGTATAATATTTTGTTGTAAATTAGTAGCAATTAAATTATTCCATTTTCTACAATATTACATAAGGATACCACTAATGTGCCATTTTCCCTTATTCACGGACATAATGAACCATCATGCACGTCTTACCGTAAAAAAATGTGTCCTATGTGTCAAATAGGGATTATGATATTAAGTGATGTGTTATCAACTAATATCAACATTGGACTCATACATATAAACTACTACAAACATATTTTTTTCTAATTCAAGGAGATAACTTTGAAGCCTAGCAAATCCTTGTAGTTGTACTAGCAAAATTATAATAATGTTAACAAAAGAAATTGGATTAATTATTTAGCATTATTAACAGTTTTGTAAGTATAGCTATTGACCGTTGCTTGGCTGTTACCAACTGTTATGTAAAGCTCTGGGCCCCCACAGACCTAACATGCATGGAATCGCTTTTGTCGCAGCAGGTTCCTTTTATTGGAACGGTCATTGAGTAATAACAAGAAAAATACCTTATGCTTCCCTTGACAACATGAGTCCTAGATCCACTAAAACGGTGCAGATGAAGTTACAGTATCAAACCAACATTTGACCAGTCTGGCCTATCACACATTGCTTATTATGTACTACTAAGGAAAATTTTTTTTTTTTGCTGGTCTTGATGGATGCAATTAAGAAGTAGACAATTTAGTCATTTGTTGCAGTAATTTTGTATAGGAGTAATTGCTTTCCATGAATATGTTCACCTAAGGTCCCTCCTCCTCTATATAAACACCACTATTCCATTCCTTTCACATCACCAAAGCAACCAATTTTCTTTTCATTGTAGAATTTTTCAAGAGCTTTAGCTAGGTAGTAGGTTCTTGCTACCTACGGTAGGGTGTTAGGCCATGGCTCGCAAGAAGGTGAATCTCCAGTGGATCACCAATGACTCGAGCCGTCGAGCGACCTCAAGAAGCGGTGTGCTTCCCTGATGAAGAAGACGCGCAAGCTGACCACGCTCTGCGGCGTCAAGGCGTGTGTGGTGGTGTACGAAGATGGTGCCGCCCAGCCGGAGGTCTCCCCCTCCGTCCCTGAGGCAAGGCGGCTCCTCAAGAGCTTCAAGGCCATGCCGGATGAACTTGAAAATGTCATACCCTACTCAAGAGAGTATGTTGTGCATTATGTATCAGTCCCTGGATCAGTAGCTGATACGCACAAGAACACAGAAGTGATATACAAAAGCATACTTCGATTAGGAAGGATACCTGATATTAAACCCTAGTGATGGTAAGACAAGGATTCAAAACCATCCAAGTCCAACCGACCAACTAGGCGAAGCAGACAGCGGAAACCTTGGCCCAAGCCACAAGCAGACTTGAGAAGCAGAACCGAAAACCCAAACGTCGTCGCCTTCTACGAGGTCTTCTCCCACTAAACCAACAAATGCAAACGCGTGAGTACATAAGGTACTCAGCAAGCCCTACGCTACACAAGGGTATATATACATGCATGTTTGGTTCTAGCAAGGAGGAGGCTGAATGGCTCATTTGCTGAAAGCAAACTTTATGCAGGGTTCACTAAAGCAAGTGAAGGAGTCATAGATAAAACAGAGAGATTTTTGTCATTATTTTAGTTGGTTGGCCCTGGGGGAGTATGAAGCCTTCCCGCCAGTTCCCAAAGTTTTAGTTGGGCCTTCTGACCTCAAGGGCCATACCGACCCGGCACCCATGCCAACACTTCCAAAACACGGGCTGACTACAACCCACTCACACGCCAAGGAGAGAAAAGAGGTGGCTAATCTCAAGGGCGTAAAACCATAACGGGTCATATGCCGTGACCACGTCCATCCGGATGAATTGTTATCCTCTGCAGAGGTTGTACAGCTTTCCCCACGAGTCACGCACCCTTTGCAAGGGGGTACGTAACGCTTATTCCATCTTCTCTGAGTAGTCTCACAAATCCACCACGGAATCACACTCAGGGGCCTGTGACTTGAAGAGTCACACATCGGCACAATGCACCTGTTACAGGTACATCGCGCTCCTGCAATGAGTTGCAGGATCCTGTAACAATACCAGGACAGGCGGTATTTCCGTAACTGATACCGGGATTTCCGTAACTGATAGCGGATTCCGCAACCGGACCACGGGTACGTTTCCCGGTCTTTTCCTGAGCTTCTGTTGCCTCTACTGGCCTCCGATGGAAAGTGTAAGAGTACCAAGAAGGTAGGGTAAGTCCCTTTCGGGTTCCGTGGTTGTACGGAAATCGTTATGCTTACGAGCGAGAGAACCGGTCCTTATATGGCCGGGCAAGCACCAAATCCCACACTGGGGGTCTATCACACCACCATCACCACACTAGTGGCCTTGCCCGCAGTCCAACCCATCCCGTCATCTTCATCACCTAACACAGTTGTGCTACTCCCAAACCCAAGTATCACACACACCACCAAACTCATTTAACCCATTTGAAAAGCAAGTATGTGAGTAAGGTGTGGCAATGTAGAAACATTGCGGGGGGGGTCCTAAGCATTCTAGTAGCAAGGTAACTGTTGCCATCATAGAAATGATGGAACCATCCTAGGTTTATCAAGGTGATGGGTAATCAAGGGTAAACAAGGATCCGTATATTAATGCCTAAAGGCATCAATACCGGTAAGCAAGTAGGACCATAGCTACACAAGCAGTAAAATAACAAGCAATGCATAATACGAGAGTAAGCTCTATAGGTGCATTTGCGAAATCAGTAGGTTCAATCATGATCAAGGAGAAGTAGAGCTTGCCTGCAAAACAATATCCTTAATCTTCAAGTTCTTGCTCTTCAAATTCTTCGGTTGAGGTTGATATCTTCAAGTCCTTTCCTCAAAGCTCAGTTCCTCTGATTGTATTTAAGCTTGGATTCTTCAGCTTGTTCTCGAAACTTGCGAAAGCTAGCGCATAAAAACACACCACGTAAACAAACTACCGCAAAAGAAAATAAAGACCAAAAGAGCCAAAAAGATCCAATTAACTCTAAAAAGAAAATCTTCAAGTTCTTGCTCTTCAAATTCTTCGGTTGAGGTTGATATCTTCAAGTCCTTTCCTCAAAGCTCAGTTCCTCTGATTTGTATTTAAGCTTGGATTCTTCAGCTTGTTCTCGAAACTTGCGAAAGCTAGCGCATAAAAACACACCACGTAAACAAACTACCGCAAAAGAAAAATAAAGACCAAAAGAGCCAAAAAGATCCAATTAACTCCAAAAAGAACCATAGAACACCAATGAAGAATCGGAGACACAAATCATGTATGGTGCGGTAAGTTTTATTTTAGAAAGGTTTTATCATCTTAAAGGGCTATTAGGTATGCATTGAGCACTAGGGCTTTTAATGTGAATGAGGGATGCTAAGCCATGAGAAAATCATGCTTGCATGTGAGGGTGAGTATGACGTGTGTACGTGTTCTTTGTACACTTGCGGCACTAAGGCTTTATATAAGTTGTCACCTATATAAAGGTTAATGCAATAAGCGTACGAAGTGTAAAGTGTGTCATTTGTTTACCTATAGGTTAAGATATTACCTAATGGTGATTAACTAGTATTTTACCTACTGCATTAGTTACTAAGACTAAGCTACTAATTATTTGTCATGAGCTAAGCACATGACGGTGGTACGTGTACGTGAGCATGCGTGACATGAATGCATTGGCTCAACGGAAAACCACGACCAAATAAATAGGAACTAACAGGAAATTCCAATAAATTCCAAATGAAAGACAAGTGATAGAATAAGTCGGATTGGTAGAGATTGGTGACAAGATTAGGGTAGGTTTTATTGCTACGAGATGAAAAGTGTATTGGTGATATGCGATATCGATGTGGTATGGTTGGTCGATATGGAGATTTATTGGATGAGAGAGGAACTTTGGATATGGGTGGTTTGTAGATCTAGTGGTATTGAATCGAGGATGATTTTAGATGAATTTTGGCGGAAGAATCGCCAAAATCGGAGTTCGAACGGAAAAGATATGAATTTTGGAAGTTTGCCGAAAAAGGGATTAATTAGGATCAAGCTTAATAAATTAAGCATTAATATAATCCTAATTATTTTGAGATGGACAATGGTTGGAAGATGTTTAGAATGGCTCTAACATATTTTTAGGAATTTTGTGGGATTTTTCTGACATCAGAAATGTGCTCGCAAAGAAATACGTGTACACTAGCCGGTGTACTTAGCATTTTTCCTGAGAGAGAAGAGAGGCTGACAGTTGGGTCCAGGGAATATGAGGGCTTATTTGCAAGAGTAGAAAGGTTCTGGGGACTGTTTGGTAAATACAGAAAGATGTCAGGGACTTATCTGTAATTTGGAAAAGTTTAGGGGCCCTCGGTGTAAAATGATAGGGGTCAAAGTGTAATTACAGAAAAGTATAGGGACTTTTCTGTAAATAATAGGACTAGGACAGAATTACTGGAAAGGTCAGGGGCTTATGTGCAAAAATACAGAGCCATGGAATTTTTCTGGGATTAACGGAATTATTTTCTTATGGGAAAAGGCGTGCACCGGGTCTATGGATCTGTGGACCGGGCTCATGGGTTGGGTCCACGGTCCACGGTGGACCAGAGCAAATATGGGGGGCGTTGGATTGGATTTGAACGGCTGAGAAGAAAGGGGAAAGTGGGAGGAGCGCGCGCGGTGGCCGGCGGTGGCTCGGCGCGGTGGCGCGTCGCCGGAGATTGGCCAATATGGCGCTCTGGTGGCCCAAACCCGGCGCGGAGGTGCTCGGGAGAGAGAGGAGAGAGTGGCGAGACTAGGGAAGGGTGACGTTGCCGACGGGGATGGCTAGAAGAACGGCGCGAGCTCACCGGAGTGCGGCGGCGCGAGGTTGAAAATGGAAACAACGCGCGTGTGTGCGCACGCGCTTGGGAGGGAGGACGGGGTTGAGCGCGGGCGAGAGGGAAGGCTGACGCGCGCGCTAGGGATGCGGGACAAGACCGGGAAGGCTGCCGGAGGCGGTGTTGCACGGCGGCGGGTGGTGGCGCTAGGCGGAAGAGGTCGTGCACGCGGGAAAGGGAGAAGAGAGAGTGCGGGAGAGAAAAGGGGAAGACGATGAGGCTCACCGTGGGCTCAAGCTGGGCAGAGGAGGCCGGGGATGGCTGGAGCCGGAGGGGAAGAAGACGGCGGCGGGTGGCCGGAACCCTAGCTCTCGCCGCGGGCTCTGCTCTGGGCTCGGCTGCGTGGGCCAGGGGCATGCCGGGGCGGAGTGCGGCTCGGAGGGGAAAGGGAAGGTTGGAGGGACTCGCTTCCGCGGCGGCGGAGGAGAGCGAGCTCACCGGAGTGAGGCGAGGGTGAGAGGGAATGAGCGAATGCGGAGGGAAGAGAGGGGTGCGGCTCCGTTTATAGGCGGTGATGGCGGTGCTCCACAGTGAGGCGGTGGAGAACAGAAGGGCGGTTCGTTGGACGTGGCGGGCGCGCCAAGGTGGCGTAAAGGCGGCGGCGACGGTGGTCAATGGCGGTGGCGAGATATTTTCGCCATTGACGCGACGTGACGGCGGGAGAGGAGTGGCGGCCACGGCGGTGACGCGAGCAGGGGATGGCTACAGGCTGGTGACGCGACGGGACGGCGGTGCTTCACGTGCTTCACGCGGCGAGGAGCAGCGCGGCATGGGCGGCGGTGGTCGACATGACCGGACGGAGGAAGACGATGGGCGACGGGGCCCGCACGCCAGAGAGAGAGAGAAGTGAGACGGGCTGGCGGCTCGGGCTGGACCTGGCTGGCGTGAAGGAGGACGGGCCGGAGCGGCTGGGCCGAGGGAAGGGAGGAGCTGGGCCGGAAAGGAGAGGGCGGCCCCGTGCGCGGCTGGGGAGAGAAACGAAGGAGAGGAGCGGGCTGCGAGTTGGGCCGGACCGGGCTGGTGCAGGGAGGAAAGGGAGAAGAAAAAGAAAAAGAGGAAAAGATGACTGAGAAAAAGGGAAAAGGGCGGCCCAAGGAAAGGAAAAAGGATTTGATATTTTCTGGAATTCGAATTTGAAAGGATTTCAAATTCGAACAAAACAAAAACTGCTCAAACACTCAAAACAAATTTAAATAAATTCAAAAATGCACATGATGCGATTTTGATGCAAGTTTAAATTCATACTTTTGAAATTTGAGTTGGGACTTGATCCACTTCATTTTAATTTGTTATAATTCGAAAAGGGTAAACTTTTAATGGAATTTTAAATGAAGCAAACACTTGAGCACTAGTTTTATATTTCAAAATTCCAAATTCAAACTAAGTTTGAATTATTTTAGTGAATTTTCTTTCGAAAGATCGTGGCAAGATAAGAGGTTGAGAAAAAATTTAAATTTGGAGTGATTTTTATTCCTTTTTGAATTGTTTGAAATTTCGGGGTGTGACAGAAAACTGAAGAAGGTGTTGAACTACGAGGAGTACCTCCGCGCCGCATCTCCAAGCTGCAGGAGCAGTTGAGCAAGTCAGAGCGCGAGAAGTGCAAGGACCGTGCCTGTACCACCTCTACAAGGCCATGGATGGCCGGCTCCCGAGCCTCGGCGGCCTCACCAACGAGGACCTAGCCAGCCTCCAAAGGGTGGTGGAGAGCAAGATGAGGAGCGCCAAAGAGCGCTTCGAACAGCTTGGGGTCCAGGAGCCACTGCTGCCTCTACAAGAGGAACCGGCGTTTGCGTCTCAGAAGCAGGCTCCCTACACCTGCACTGAGATGCAAACCAAGGCGCCGGTGGAGGAAACCCAAGCTCAGCAAGAGGACTGGTTTGTGGATTTTGCTCAGAATGGAGGAGGTGAGCTCAGTTCTGTGGTGTACTGTGACTTAGGCGGGACCAGTGGCGATGCTGGCCCCAGTAGCAGCGGAGCTGACACTGACACTATGCAGCATTACGGTATGGGGAGCTCAGGGTTTGCTTCATGGTCGTGGGATCCTTTCCCTACCATGGAGTAGGAAGGTTGCTTCGAATGCCGCCCTGCATGCATAACCACCAGCTAGCTGCAGGATCGGAATAATTTCATCTGGGACTTTTACTATATGGTTTTCTTAGCATCTAGCCTTTTTCTAAAAAGGTGTCCTGTTTTAGAGTCGGTAGTGTATGTCTTGTGTTTTCTGCTCCGTCGGAGCAGAAAGATGTTTCTTATCATCTAGTCTTCTCTCTAGCAAGAGTTTCCTATGTTTTAGAGTGGCTCGTGTCTTGAGTTTTTTGCTCCATCAGAGCAGAGATCTGTTTAAGTTGTCCTTCGTGGTGTTGGTTATGTAGTGTCATGAAGAATATGGATCCTGTGAGCCAACGTTGTCGTTGTTCAAGTCATTTATAAGATGCTTGTTTTGTATGATCGATTGTGCTCTAGATCTCTAGATCTCAATGACATTGCTAGCTGCTTGTTATATTTGTGTTTGCGTTACTTGTAATAAGTTGTAACATTGTAGTACGAGGTGTTTGAACCATGGTACACAACTGCACAAGATGCAGGACATGATAATCATGTTGCAAATCTGCGAGAGGCCCGACGCCAAAAATCCAGCCACATTCGACAAGGTCCTAGTTGCTCCTGTTCACATTTCTGGCCATAGGGTCCACCATCAACGTGCTGATAGGGGAGGAACAGTAAAGAAAAACGATGGGAGGAAGTCACACTGTGGCCATCCTTTGCTGCCGTGCGAATTCTGGCGGCGAGCTCGGCGGTGGCTAGGAGGGAGAAGGGAGGAACGGCTAATGGTGGAGGCGACAGGTAGCCTCCTACGTCGCCCTAGGAGATGACGCAGGGGACTAGGGGCCGCTGGTTTCGTTGCTGTTTTCGTTAATAACTAGAAGGCATAATAAAGTAGCAGGTGAACTTCGCGACCGCGAGGTCAATAATATATAGATGTCCATTTTTATTCCAAACCCCTAAAAAGAATCAATATTGCTATTTCCTAGGTCCCAAGCATGTCATTAGAATGTCAGGGAGGGAAAATTCCAAGCCATCATATTCTTATGTAACCTGATATGCACAAGCTTATTGAGCTACGAGGTCAGCCCAAATGGCCGACCATCCATTCCCCAATATTGGAGATACAAAGTTACAATTGTGTTCTTTTTCATTTGTATTTTTCTTTTCATGAATGTTTTATTCTTGATAAAAGTGCAATTTACATACACATCGAGAAAATAGAACTCTCTCTGAACAATTCTGAATACCTAATTATTTCCTAAAAAAAGATAGATTCATTTGTTCAAAATTCTGTAAATAATTCATAATACCTATCTCAACATTTTATGATATACAACATGTTAAACATATATGTAATACTAGACCAATAGGTGGTCCCGTTCATCATAATATATTGTTATTTTTTGGCTAATCATTCAGATAATACTCCACATGGGCCAATTGAGATATTATAGTAATTAAACTGGGGGCTCCTTTCCACATGGACATAATTCTACTTTTTTCTGGAACGTATTCTACTTTTGTACTGTGATGGTTAAATTGAATGGCTCCAAGGTCGATAATTCCAAAGCTAAGGTCATGAAAGAAGTGGTTGTGTTTTATACATCGAGCAAAACCAGACACGAGATAGATGTTTTTCAGTGTTATCTTTTTCCTCTATTCATTTAGATTTGATCCTTTGTACTTTTTTTCTGAATCTGCAGGTCACGTCCTCCAGTTTTACTTTTTTAAAAAATAAATAAAATAAATAAATTATGTGCTACAAGAAACAATGCTCCTGGTTCTACTGAAGCAACGGTAATCTTGACCATCATCTGTGGAACCTTGATCCGGGTTTCTTGTGGAAAGGGTGAAACGTATGATGATGTAGCTTTGAGCTAGCAAGATAAAGCATCAGCCAACGTTACTGAATATCAGCCAAATCAATATGTATGATGAATTACTTTTGCTATAACGTTACCTTAATTCACTGGAAATTTCTAGGCTATACTTACCTACTTTGGGCTGGTTCTCTATATAAGAACAGTTCCTTCCTTTCTTCAACATCAGTATCTTGTGCAAGCCAACACCATGGGTCGCAAGAAGACCAATCTCCAATCGATCGCTAACGAGTCAAGCCAGCATGCAATTTTCAACAAGGGTTGGAGAGACTAATACAGAAGGCGAGTGAGCTGGCTACACTCTGCGACGTTAATTAAGGTATGTGTCGTGGTTGTATGGCGAGAACGAGGCACAACCTAAGGTTGGGCCCTCCGTTCCAGAGGCCACATATTTTTTAACTCGCTACAAGGACAACTAAATGGTTTTGTTAATCAAATTGATCACCCACACGCGTCAAGCAAGCACAAAGATATTGGGTGTGTTTGGTTGTGCTGTGGCTGTGGAAAAAGCTGTTGTGGGCTGTGAGCTGTGGAAAAAGCTGCTGTGAGCTGTGAGCTGTGGAAAAGCTGAAAGCTGTTTGGTTGAAGTAGCTGTGGCTGTGAAAAAGTTGTCGAAATGTCTGTAATGCCCTGGAGGTCTGAGAAACAATTTATATAAAAATTGATCGTAAAATACTATCATGTTCAACGATTAACATGTAAATGATTACTTTTAAAAAGAAATCTTAATTTGTTAAAATTTTACATCCACCATTAACACATGGTTTGAATTTTAAAAAGCTTTTAGAAATTCTCTTAACATATAGGGGTTTTCTGTAAAATTGTCAATACACAAAAGTAATACACTCAATTGCATTTCATCGGAGGGCCTGTATGCAAAAGCTTGTGCCATCGTTCATGGCAGCAACGAGCTCTCCAAGCCAAATCGACACAGGGAAAAGGGGAGAAAGTGGATGGGTAGTGGGGCAATCGGATCCTCAGGCTTTGGCGCAACTATTTGATGCGAAATTTGGGGTCAGAGCTACGGGGATGATAGTTGATTTTGGGACAAGAGGAATTGTCTGCAAGCAGTTTTTAACCACTCTGTTCGTTGATTTTTGTTTTGCAACAGGTGAAGAGAGGACGCGTGCCGTTTCAGGACGCCCCGCGATGGCTCCCGCTGGCTTGGGCTGCTGCCATGCCGGATGGGGCGCCGGGTTCCATTCCAGGTCTTGCTCCGGGCGCGCCTCGAGGATGAGGGAAGCAGGGGAGTATAGTTCACATGCCACATTCTTTGCTATTTTTGAGAGAGGTGGGGTTTTATGAAACAATATAACCATAAAACATGAGGTTAAGTGACATAAACCAAAATACATGTGGTTTTATGAGACATGGACCATAAAACCTGAGGTTTTATGAAATTTACTCTTTTTTTTACACAAAGAAGGCATATGAAGAGTATATAACAAGAGGGTCTGGATTGAAACAACGATGTATTAAACAAGATTCACTGTAGTAAACAAGCTGGATTTCAATCATTAACCATAGGGTGCCCCTAATATTGTGTGGATTGTATCATGGTCTAACCAAATGATTTGCTTCCGCAAGTTTCAATTTGTTTCCTGTGTACTCTATCTATTGGTTCTAAATGATGCCATTTTGCCTCATCTCTCTGGGTTTTATATCTGGTGTATGTTGTTTAGATGTCTAAACTTGCATAAATTACAATTGTATATTATCCATTTCCGGTTTTGCTTGCTCCTAAAAAAAACTTCTTAGTATGTATATATGTGCCAATAATAGACATGTTCTTTGGTTATAAAGAACCAAAAAATTCTGAAGATGATGTATGCATTTTATAATCTTAGAACATAATCTCTGAAGGCTGCAAAAGTAGTTCACACTTAACATACGCGACGTAGAAGCAAAAAGAACTTGACCAGATACTTTGTGTTTTCCTGGTCTCTGCTAATGCTAATCACACAAACTCAACAGTAGTATAAAAAATCTAACCCAAGCCTTAACAACATTAATACTAATTGGTACTACCGGGCACTTAGAACATAAATGGAGCTCAAGTAAGAAGTTTTTCTCACAAGTATTATGCTGACATGTGTACCAGCTAAACCAGCTGAACGAGGATTTTTTTTTTCTTTTGACTTCGCAACCGACAAATGTATTTTTTCTATGTTTGCCTTTAATCATAGTGCACAATATGCACACTTTCATCAGCTTCCAAGGGATGGTAGTTTCGAACAATTGCTTGAGCTGTGATGACAACTGGATGTCTGTGCTTCTGATGCTTAACTTGACTTACTCTTCCCTAGGTCGTGAAACAGAAGATACACATTTAGGGGAGAAAATTCTGTGCAGACCGTCCGTAATCGTGCTCTTTGCGGCCCCTATCTGGATTTGTGCCATGTGGACATCTCCAGCCATCCGACAGGAGTAGCGAGAGACTTAGCTTCCGCACGACGACGCTCGGCTCCCGTACGCCCACGGCTCCTAGGCAAGCGCACGGCTCGGTCGCTTCAGGCGAACGCCCACATCTCGATGTGCAAGCTCGACCTACCATCGCTGCCGCCGGCTGCACGACCTCGATCTACCATCACTGCTGTTGGGAGCGTCAAAGAACAGCGACTGCCTTCCTCTGCCACGCACAAAGCTCGACCCCTTTCAAGGCTACGCCCTCGTCTCCAGCTGTGCGAGCTCGATCCGCTACCGCCGCCACCAAGAGGGCCAAAGAACGTTGACAGCCTTCCTTCCGCATCCAAGCGAGATGCTCTCGTGGATCTATGCGAGCAATGACAGAGGAAGGGGATCGACCTAGCGGTGCCCTAGGGCAGAATGTGCGTGCAGGAGCAATGGCAGCGGCCAATCATCTGAATCCTCACTATCAAATGGGGAATTTGCTACTGCAAGGTGATGTCGGCAACTCGGCATGGCAATTTCGTTTAGAAATCAACTAGATACGTACACATTATTCAATGTATATGTATGGTTGCGTGCTAATTGATTTATGCTAGAGATCATTAGCAAGAGATGAACAGACAAATATCCAAAATATGATCGAGCAAAGCGCTACTAATTAGTTAACGATCCACTCAAGAAATTATGCTGCAGAACTCTGAACTGACCAAATTTGTGGTGAATCGAAGGAGAAGCCTGGCCCAATGCTTACAACAGCAAGTCCAAGTCGCACAGCTTGGCCGAGGCTGCCGCGGAGGCAGTTGCCAAAGAGATCGCCATAAGCTGTAGGGGGACGCGTTCGCCGTTGTTACGATCCAGCAGCGGCCGATGGACCAATGGGGGTACTCGACGGAGCAGAACGCCTAAGCCGAGAGCGTCTGGGAGTGATTGAGCCGAGGGCATCGACGCGTTGTGAGAGCCGGAAGCATGCGGAGCCGAGCGTCGTGCGGAAGCTGAGTCTCTCGCTGTACCCGTCGGATGGCTGGAGGTGTCCACGCGGCGCAAATCCAGATAGGGGCCGCAAAGAGCACGATTACGGACGGTCTGCACAGAATTTTTTTCCCATTTAGGCAAGAGTAGACTACTTTGTAACATCCCGGAAATCTATACCTTGATTTTTTGGATAAATTTAGCTCGAATCAAAATCTTGATCACAAATCTCCTTGTATCAAACTTCCATTTCCGTGATGTTACATGTTCTTGTCTCGTAACCCATGCCATAATATCAAATTCATTAGTCCGGATCAGCTGCTCTCCAAATTTCAAAAATAAATTCGAGTGCAAGTCTAAGCTTAATCGTCATGGAGAAATGATTAACCTGGGCACCGCTTTTTTTTGAGGGAATGCCATTCGGCTAGCTTTATTCATTCGATAATACAATTACATCGTTCATCACGTACTTAAGATAGAGCTAGGGGGTTCATCAACCCACATACAAGTTTCTTTCAAAACAAAAGCTCGCCTAGCCAGCTCATGCGCTACCTGATTGGCATCCCTATTACAATGCTCTATGGCTACCTCATCAAATCCATTCCAAATGATAGTGCATTCATCATATATAGCAGCCGCCGAATTCGCCGAGAAACCGCCATCCTGCATGGTTTCTACCACCTCCATACAATCAGCTTGAACAATAAACGGTTACAACCCTATACTCTGTGCAAGGATCAGTCCTTCTTTCAAAGCGTAAGCTTCTGCCATCTGAGCATCGACAACATGAGGTAGATGGCTGCAGGCCGCTGCTATAAATCCACCTCCTGCATCTCTGATGACAATTCCTGTGCTTCCCTTCCAGAATCACAATCATAAGACGCATCCACATTAAGCATGAGTTTACCTTCAGGGGTTTCTTCCAACCCCGACGAATCTTTGCCGTTTTCTTTGCAGCTAGCATATAATTGTCACCAGAGCAGCAATTGCCAATGCTGACCTTGGTGGACGCTGGATGGACTCACCGTGTACTACTTGTCGTCGCTCCCACCATATATACCATCCCCCTGTTAGGATTATCTCAGAAAATCCCACATTAAGATGGAGACAAGCCCGCCCTTACGTATCGCTTCCTCAATCACCACTGATCCTGATCGATCGACACTTAGCAACTGCTCAATCTGTGACCAAACACCCAAGGATGTCCAAACTTCTCTTGCTCGGTTACATGTGAATAACATATGTTTGATATCCTCGCATTCTGTCCTGCACAACGGGCAGCTACCCACATTACCAATGTGCCTATTTGCTAGAATAGCCCGACAGGGAAGAAAACCATGGAGCGCACGCCAACCGAAAATTTTTATTTTTCCCGGCAAATTCAATTTCCACAGCTTGTTCCAAACCTGATTATTGCCGACTCCAGTAGCCTGTCCCGGGTTGCAGCGTCTCCCAAAATTATGTATCCACTCACAATGGTATGCAGACCTTACTGAGAACAACCCACTTCTATTATATTGCCATGCGACTAAATCTTCCCTCCCTTGGGTTAAAGGAATTTGCATGATACGGTGAACATCAATTGGCCAGAAAATAGATTTCAATAGATCTTCATCCCATGTCCTTCTATTGGGTTGATAAGCTCATCAACTGTTCTCACAATATTGTTCCCACGAGGTGTTTTGAATTTTCAGATTTTGGCTACTCGGAATCCAATTGTCCTCCCAGATATTAATTTGTGTACCATCTCCAACACGCCAAATGCATCCTCGTTTGAAAACATCCAGGCCAGCCAGTACACTTTGCCAGGTATAAGAGCTTCCACTCTTTGCTTTAGCTTTGAGTAAATTCCCATCAGGGTAATATTTTGCTCTTAAGACCCTAGCACACAGTGAGTCTGGTTCACTGAGAAGCCTCCAGACCTGTTTAGCAAGCATTGCTAGATTAAAGCTATGAAGATCTCTAAAGCCCATACCACCTCTTTGCTTTGGAATGCAGAGTTTCCACCAAGCCTGCCAATGGATTCTTCTATGTCATCGTCGTCCACCCCACCAGAAGTGCGAGATAGCATCAGTGATCCCTTTGCAAATGTTTTTGGGGATATTGAATACCATCATCGCATACGCCGGTATGGCTTGAGCAATGGACTTAATAAGAATCTCCTTTCCTCCCATGCTTAGCATCTTTTCTTTCCACCCCATAATTCTGGCTCGAACCCTATCAATTAAATGTTTGAAAACAATCTGACCTGTCTGCTCCTACCATCGCTGGTAAACCCAGATACTTGTCATTAAGCGATTCAGCCATAATATTCAGAGCCACACAAACTTCAGCCTTTACTCCACCTGAGTGTTTCCCCGAAAAATATATACTGGACTTTGATTCACTAAGTTTCTGTCCTGAACTTGCACAATATCTATCCAAAATTTGCTTTAGAGTATGTGCATTCCTTTGGTCGGCATGCATGAGGATTAGAGAGTCATCCGCAAATAAAAGATGAGATACCATAGGTGCCTCTCTGCACACATTCACTCCCTCCAGTTCACTCTTCTTCAGCCCCTCGAAGCATAGATGAGAGACCTTCCGCGACAATTAAAAATAATAGGGGGATAGAGGATCCCCTTGCCGAAGACCTCTTGTCGGTGTAAACACATCAGTTTCCATTGAATTGAACCGAACATTATACCGACAGATTTGATACAAGCCATAATCAGAGTCACCCATCTTCTATCAAAGCCCAGGTTTTTCATCATCTTCTCTAGATAACCCATTCAACTCTATCGTACGCTTTATGCATATCAAGCTTCACGGCACATAGGCCCCTTTTCCCTTGCTTCTTCTTATAGCGTGAACACATTCATAGGCCAAAAGAATGTTATCTGTGATAAGACGACCCGGTACAAAAGCACTTTGGTGGTCGCTAATAATATTAGGCAGGATTACTTTGAGTCTATTTGCCAACATCTTCGAAATCACTTTATAGACTACATTGCATAGACTGATAGGACGGAATTGTGATACCTTTTCTGGGTTGTCAACTTTTGGAATCATGACAATTGTTGTTTCAGCTCACGTGGCTCTCCTTTCTCTCTGGATACGAAACCGGGACCCTTATACATAGAGCGTCCTACAGGATTCAACTTGTAGGTCAGCCCAATAGTCCACTAAATTCGGCCCATTTTAAAGTACTTAGCCTATCAAGTAACTGTCAAAAACAGTAGTACTGAATAACTTTCTCTATCTACCATGAATAGTTGCTACATATTCTAGTGGTTTTATGCGAGGAGAAGAAAACAATAATATTCTTGTTTCCCATCTAAAATTGTATTGCTTAGCTGACATTGTACTAGATGATTCATGGCCTTGCTAATATAAATTATAGGCATCTCAGCTATCTGGTACCGTACTTGGATGAGCAAAACATCAGAAACTAGATTGAACAGTCCCTTGCACATATTGCTTTGCCTCAGGATTGTTACTTTAGCCTTGTTTATTTACCATCAATTTACTAGTACGAAGTCCCGTATGTTTTAATGTTGATTGCACAGCACCTGAAATTAGGCCAATTGTTGAACTGGATACAAATCGCTGGAAGTGATCGATGGTCTAAGGATTCAGTAGGATAGTGGTACTTTATATATCTACAGTTGGTTTGTTTTGCCATTTTAATAATGATTATTCCCCTATATCCTGCACTCTTCTTGTTATTTTATCTTCCTCATAATAGCTTGTCTTATTGATATGCACATTACCCTGAAATACGTGTAAACTTACTGCATGCATGTTCTAGATGTCAGATGTCACACAGGTGCTTTCTAACAATAGAAGTGAGGAGGAAGGAAGAAGGAAGAGAAGAAGAGAGAGAGTTGCTGTTGCGTTAGTAGTTTCCATCATGGCCCTCATTGCACACCGGTATCATCGAAGAAGACCTAGACACATAGTAGATGCCAACGAGGTCCTAGAGAGAGGGGTTGAGGAGAGAAAACAGATGCTACAAAATCTGTGCCAGGGCTCAAACACCTACTGTTATAATAGCTTGCGCCTGACTAAGGGGTCTTTTACTGACCTATGTGCCATCTTAAGGGAGAGACGTAGTCTCCAGGATACCCTAAACGTGTCTGTAGAAGAAAAGGTGGCAATTTTTTTGCTAATAGTAGGCCATGGAGTGAAAATGAGGCTCATCCAAAGCACATATGGATGGTCTCTTGAACCAATTAGCCGGCATTTCAATGAGGTTCTTCAAGGGATTCTGTCATTAAGCCAAGAGTTTATCAAGCTTCCGGATCCAACTGTTGTTCAACCTGAAGATCCCAAGTGGAGATGGTTTGAGGATTGCCTTGGTGCACTAGATGGCACACACATTGATGTACTTGTGCCGCTAGGGGACCAGGGCAGGTATAGAAATAGGAAGCAACAGATCACAACCAATGTTTTAGCTGTTTGTGACCGGCAGATGAGGATTCTTTATGTCTTAGCGGGATGGGAAGGTTCAGCTTCAGATTCTCGGGTATTACGGGATGCAGTGACGCGGGAGGATGCATTTCTGTGCCTAGTGGTAAATACTATCTCGCAGATGCTGGGTACACAAATGGCCCTGGATTCCTTATTCCTTATAGATCCACACGGTATCACTTGAAAGAGTGGGCTTCTCAAGGAAATAATCCATCAACAGCAAAAGAGCTTTATAACTTGCGTCATGCAACAGCTCGAAATGTGATAGAAAGAACGTTTGGTCTGTTAAAGATGAGGTGGTCTGTATTGAGAACGAACTCCTATTTTGACCTAACAAACCAGGTATTGAATGGTGGCTTTATTTAAAAGCAAGTCATATTTGCATGAAGTAATAAGTTGACTAACTTTTACTAATAAATCGTGCAGGTTAGAATCATAAATGCCTGTTGCATATTGCATAATTTTGTGCTGGATAGGCAAAGGGATATGGATGAGTTGCTTATCAATCAAGTTGATAATGTGATTGCTGTTGCACGCGCTGATGGCCAAGGAGAGTCGACAATGATCACACAGGTCCAATCATCCAATGAGTGGAACAATTTTAGGGACACCAAGGCTAATCAAATGTTTACTGATTACCAAGCACGACGTGGTCTACATATGTAGTGCAAATGTATGATTGTCTTGCACTCTTGCTGCATGTCTCAATTTTGGTAAGTTTTTATTGCCTTACTATGTATTCCTTTTTGCACATGTTAGTATAACCTGCAGATAGCATATTAGTATTACCTGCACCTAGCATGTTAATATGTAGAAACTGTACTCAAACCAAGCCTGGTTCAGTCGAACTTTTCTTTGCTTGAAAATAGCAAGCTCGTATACTGCTCAAATTTTATTTGGTTAGCCTGGTGCAGAACTTGTTCATGTAATTTGGTTAGGCTTCTGATATTTCTCTTTGTTTTAACAGGGTGTGACCGATAGCTCTTTGGACAGGCTGTGGCAGAAGAGGAAGACTGAGATCAAGCAGTAGATCTTTCTTTTAGTTTCACCAAGAGTTGACAGATCATGTTTTAATTTCATGTATGTATTGTTAATACTCAGTGTTGTGATTTCAGTTGGTACCTTTGAGGTTGTTTGTTGGTGTACCTGAAAAAGGATAGGCTATGGCAATGTTCTTGTCATTTGTATCTATTTCTGAATTTGAGTACAGTCCATAGTCTTGTAATTTTTATCTTTATAGATAAGCTGACATGATCAGATGTGGTTATAGTTTTTAGTCCTTTTGGTTGGAGTTGCATGCCTGAGTGATGTCAAGTGCCATCTAAGTTTGTGTATTTAGAATTATTCAACTGATTCCATGTGCAAAGGAGCCAAACAAGCTTCAGAATTTTAATTCCATGAATTTAATTCAGCGTGCTGCCAAACGGGAATATTTGAATTGAATCTATTTCCAACTGTTTCAATTCCAAACAAATGAATTCTTGAAATTGGATTAGGAGAAAATGATTCAATTCCATAGAGCCAAACGGGCCTTAAGGGAATTTAACCTGGGCACCGCTTGGCCTTGTTTCAGCTCACGTGGCTCTCCTTTTCTCTCTGGACATGAAACCGGGACCTCTTATACATAGAGTGTCTACAATATTCAACTTGTAGGTCAGCTCAATAGTCTACTAAATTCGGCTCATTTAAAGTAACTTAGCTTATCAAGTAATTATCAACATTTTCAAACATCAGTTTCAACATTTTCGTAAGCCTATGTTAATATTTTCAAACAACTGAGTCAACATTTTCACTAAAAATGTTGACATAGCACATCTAAAATGTTGACGTAGTGCAAAAAAAAATATTGACACAGTACATTCAAAATGTTGACAAAAATTTAAAAATTTAGAAAATTTAAAAAATATATTCAAATTGGATCTCATTTGGTAGACTTAAATGTAACAAACTTCAAGCAGATTCAAAAACGACTTATGATTTAAGAGAAAATGCGTTTAAAGTTTGCAAATCGTTTCTTTTTTTCCACCTCTCACCCGCTCTAATCAGAATGCGCCACGTGTCGCCCATCTGTGTTTCCCTCTCAACTAGCAGCGCGTAGGCCGTTCGATGTCCGTTCGCACGAATGTCAAAGCGTTCTATAAAAAAGATTGATTTTGTAGAACGGGCTACGTATAGGATTGGCGCACGAAAACCAAAGCAGCAGCGCACAGGCCCAATGTGGCCCATCTCGCGAAGCCAACTCAGCCCGAACCTGTTTCCTTTTCTTCCTCACCGAACCAGCACAAAGCCAGCGCCGCAGTGCCGCTGCTTCTCTTCAGCGCGCGCTCGCACTCGCTGCTGCTGGGACCCGCTTCGCTCTATCTCGCGCCAGGCAAGCGCCCTCTGTTGCGCCGCGCGCGTGCCGCGGAAGAATCCCGAAGCCGAGCCTTTCTTGCCCGCCAAGAAGCTACACTGGTCGCACCGGCGCCAGGCGCGACCCGGACGTCGAGACGTCAGCAACATCTGCTTTCCGCCTTGGATTTCCACTTCTCTCGCTGCTAGTGGGCCAAGCAGTCACGCCGCGCTACACCTCACCCGACACAAATTCCCGTTCTTGTCCATGGCCACGGATGCCCGCGTGCTCTGCTCGCTCTCACGGCGCGGACGCCATGGACCATCTTGCCCTCGCTCTACCCCGAACCCTAGCCGCACAGGTGCCGTATAATAGCCGCGTTGCCCTTGCGCGCCTGCCGTTTCCCTCCCTTGCGCCGCCACCTCCAGCATTCCCTAGAGAAACAATTCTCATCGCCACCACCTGTTCGTCTTCGTCGCCGACAAGCGCCGCCGCCGCGGAAACCGTCGCTTCCGAGCAGAGGATTAAGCGTCCCCGATCCATCCTTCCATGCTGGTTCCATCTGCGACCTCTTCTTCGTCTCTCGGCGGCAGGAGCAGCGAGGAAGCGTCGATCATCAGTGCGAGCAGAACCCTTCCGACCACCACGACGGCTTCTCCGGTGAGCTTTCCCCAGAACCAACCTTGCCCTCCTCTTCGTTATTAGGTGCCTCGTCTCCCTGCCGCATCTCTAATCCTCTCTTCGTTTGCTTCGCCGGGAACGCACATGGACGCCGAGGGCAAGGCCGAGCGCTGGACATCGCCATGGACTTGCACAAGCATGCATCACTGCAACCTCTACTTCCCCGGCGCGGAGCTACTCGACCACGACCCCGTCGTCTACCTCCTCTCCTTCGACCTGGACCCTGACAGCCGCGTCGTGAACCGGGAGCGCGTCGACGCCGAGTTCAAGCCCAAGGACGTGGTCACCGCCATGGACGCGCGCACCGGGGAGCTGCACGACAACCTCACCTTCCCCGTCTCGGATCGGCATCCTCTTCGTCAAGCACTTCTCCAGCTTCTTCCTCGTCCGCGTGTTGAGCACGCGACCTTCCTCGCCGGCCCCTTTCTCCCGTTAGGCTCGCTCATCCTTGCGCCTTCTACGAACACGAAATGCCGCGCGTCCCGTTCGTGCTCTGTTCTAGTGCGATGTCACCGTGCTTACTAGTTGGACAGCCTTGGAGTTTGTCTCAGCCTTCCTTGTGTCGTTAGCATGCTCTCTGCTTCCTGTTCAGGATCTCCTAGTGGCGCTCGCTATCTGTTCGATGTTTTGCCGCTTCCGTCACTCTGGCTTTGTGCGCTGTCGATGTGGCCGTGAAGTAGGAAGCCTCAGCCTAGAAACCTGTAGTGATCTGATCTTGTAGCATCGCCCTCGGTTCCTGAATCATTTGGTGTCCAGTCTGTAAACCTTCATGTGCGCCATCCTTGTTCCTGTCACCAGCGCAGCTGTAGGCTACTTTGCTCCTGCACCTTGTTTGGTTATCGGCCAGATATGTCTGCGCTCAATTCCTGTGAAGCTTGCTTTGTGGGGGACTAATCCTTGGCCATCGTCAATTTGTACAAGTGAACGCCATGGTATTTCAGTTTGCCGTTCCTATGTCAGTAGCTTTGCTAGTTCAGCAAGTTGAGTTCGACCTTGGAGAAATCTGTAGCACCTTGTTAGTGCTTTCGTATGCTAGCTCAGCTCTCTGGATTGTTTGCCGTTGGTAGAACCAATGGCCGAGCTGTATGCCCATGGAAAAAGCCCCGCTAGCAATCTTTCCAGTGTCTTGGTTCTGTTGTCTCTTCAGACATGCCAGTAGAGCCTCTCGATTAGTTCTTCTGTTAAAAGGGAAAACAAAGAAGTATTCGGTAGATGGTTCTGTCATGTTTTCCAGTGATAGTTAAGTTCCTGTTACCTTTGGAAATCCGTAAATAATTCATCCGATCCCCGTTTAGTACGATTCTTGCTCCATTAGTTCCGTCTTGACGAGTACTTTAGTTCTACAACGACTAGAGAGTCCTTCGACGCTAGATTGCTTCCTTACTCCGTTTATGATATCCTTTCGTCGTATCTTATCGTCGCGTCACTTTGAATTCCAGGCGATCATGACGAAGATGATTCTCTAGAAGATCTTTATCGGAGTTGAACTCGGCTAATCAGGCAAGCGCCTACACCCCCCTTGACCACTATTGATCCCATGATTTTATACATGCACTATTTGATTGCATTATTCATTGATGAGCATGTCATATTTCAAATTGTTAGAATTGAGCTAAGCCTCTGCCATGCCTTTATACCATATGATAAACCCTAGGATTGCTTTTATTGTATTATCACTGCTTAGCCTGCTAGATTGCATGTTTTCAAATGGGACACTATATCACACAATGCTTCGTTGTGTAAAATAAAATATTGAAAAGCTTCAAACTTGTGTGTGTGATTTAAAGTAATAAGCTACTTGATTTTGCGGGAGTGGGCTAGGTGGTCACTGTTATGGTGACGAGGAGGTTACTTGAGGGAGCTTCTTAGGGGAAGGCTCGTTGTGACTAGTTGGCGAGGGATCATTCCGTCTCTAGTGTTTCGTTGAGACGTGGTCGGGAGTGCCTGTATGGTACGACCCCACCGGAGGAGATGGTAGATGCCCGCCCCGGCAGTATTAGGACCGGTTCCTGCGATGACCTCGAGATGTATATACGTACTTACCACACACCCCTGTATGGGCGGAGTTTGATTTGGATCCTCGTAATGACTAGCATTTAGCCCGTAGGCAGCGGAGATCGTGTTAGGGGCGTGTGGACCTATCACTCCCCGATAGGGATACCCCACCTGGCCAGTGGTAGGCCCGTCACAGCTTCAGGACCGACGTCGACCGCGCGGAGGAAGACAATGGAGCCCCATCCTGAGAAGCGAGAAAGTGCCAGTTGTCACTTGGTGAAGGATCTTGTGAGAGGTCGTGGTGGTTCGCTACCCCACGGACTCTCTGTCTGTGGGTCCAGTTGTACACACTCTACAGAGTTATGACCTATGCGCATAGCCGTGGCTCCGGTCATGGCCAATTTCTCTGTGACCCCGTTCGCACGGATTAGTATTTGTTTTCACTTTCCTTCCTATCTATTTGTTTTGTACCTGCCCCGAGGCAGCTGACAGGGCAGGAGTTGTCCGGTGTAAATTTTATCCCTGAGAAGGAGATGTTTCTTGGGTCCACATAATAATATGCTTATTTTCGAGACTTCGGTCTCACCTTGATTTAAAAGAAACTCATAATTGTTGCGTATCCTTGTTTAAACCCGCATTTACGTAATTAAGCCTTTGCCTACATCTTGTCCACATATCCTCAATTGCATATGCATTCACCTAGAGTAGCCTGAGGCGCTTGCTGAGTACTCTTGTACTCACCGTTTGCTACTTCAGTTTTTATAGCCGAGTCATGACTTCGAGGATGACAATGAAGACGAAGACGAAGATGAAGATGGAGTCAAGTAGAGGGTTTCGTCTCCTACACTCAAGTTGCCTGTGGAGTTGGTATCACAAGTCTTCCGCTGTATCGCTACGATTAGATAGTACAGTTAGTAGACAATGATGTTAGTTTCTTTGGCCTGCGAGCGAATCTTTTTGTACTCTGATGTCGTTTCTATCATTCTTCTACTCTTTTTATGGTTATATTGTATTCACTCATGTATGGAAGTACTTGGTAGCCCCTGGGACTATCATAGATGTACTAGCGCATCGAATTTCTACTAAGGTGGAAATTTGGGGCGTCACATACTGCATATTTTATAATGCGTAGAAAAATATCTAATTCCGGTCTACTGCATATATTTTTTGTACTTGGAAGAAAATTATCTGTCTCCATCATATTACCCGCGACAACTATCCACGTTTTTTTTGTTACTAGTACATTGTGTGTTGCCACGGCTAACACATTTTTTTTCGATTACACAGAACAAACGTACACTCACCTATATATGCACATATGCAAAATCTATCCTTATGAGCATTTTCAAAGACTGATCTGATAAATCCTCGTGATTTTGTATCAAACATGACGTTATACAACTATGTAATACGTTTTGTTTTCAGTTGCAGTTGTTGAATTAGAAGTTTTTACTTTGTTACACAAGGAACTCATAATAAATATTTTTTACTTAATCAACTACATGCAGAACACCGCCACCGGCACACAACAATACTGATGCGTGCGTACCGGCACATAGAACACAACTAAAAACTAAATAAGGGTTAGTTTTTTCTGCCCTAAAAAAAAAAGGCCGGGTTAGCTTTTTCTGAGTTCTAGCGGTTTTTATAATTGAAAAAAAAATCCGGACTAGACGGAATATATAGAATATCACAATAATGTCCATGCATCACAAATCAATAGTCCCCCCAAACTGCCGAATCCCTAGCTGATATTGCGGAGATCGATGGAGGCCAAGAGGAGAAGCACGACCGCCGCCGCCGCCTCCTCCCATCGCACCAGATCCACGACACACATCTCCTCCCTCGGCGACGACGTCGTCAGCGAGATCTTCCTCCGGCTGCCGTCCATCGTCTCCATCGCCCGCGCGGCCTGCGCCTGCCGCCATTGGCTCGCCGTCGTGTCGTCCCCGGACTTCGTCCGCCGCTTCCTCGGCGTCCACCGCTGCCCTCCCCTCGTCAGCTTCGTCTCGCCCGACTTCAGCTACCACCCGGTGGGCGGACGCGACGGCGGCGGCGACCCGGGCCTCACTGCCTTCCTCCGCCGCTCCTACATCTCCTATTGGGTCGTATGGGACTGCCGCCACGGCCTTCTAATCACCTCCACCAACGGCCGCTGGCCCAAGGTCGACATGACGGTCTACGACCCCGTGTCGGGCCGCTGCTTCACCGTCCACCGCCGCCCGCCGCGTGATGACGGCATCTGGTACTTCTCAGACTGCCTCCTGCCGGCCGCAGACGACGACAGCAACTGCAGAACGGCGTCGTTCCGCGTCGTCTCCGTGCAGTGCCACAACCAGCGGACGCGCGCCGCCGTGTACGACAATGACAACAAGAAGTGGACGCTCCACCCTTGGGTGGCAGCCATCACGCCGCCGACGGGGACTCGGGACAGTGTCCACGCCTCGCCGATGCACGCCGCGAGCTGCGTGTACTGGAAGTATCCAAAAAAGGCCAAGCTGCTCTCGCTCGACACCTTGACGATGGGGTTCGCCGTCGTCCCTCTCCCGCCCGGCGTCTCGGCGACGACGCCCTACGCTGTCGGGGAGACCAAGAACGCAGAGTGCTGCCTAGTCGCTTTCACGCCCGATCCGATGATCGACAAGGGGCAGGTCATGCAAGTGTGGTTTCGGAGGGAAGGAGACGAGGCGCAGTTATGGGCATTGCAGCGCCAAGTTTCATTGCTTGAAATGGAGCAGGCAATCCCTCCGCCTCGTAAAGTAGGCCATGTCCGAGCAGTGGCCGCCGGCGTCGTTCTGGTGTGCTTGTATCATTCAGTGGGAAGTACGTCTTTGGATCATGTAGCGTTTTGCCTGGAGAGCTTCAAGGTGGAGGCCCGGTTCAAGTCGGCACAGTCGTCCATCATGTATCCTTACCAAATGTTGCCTTCTGTGCTGGGTAAGAAGTAAATTCCATTCAGATCATTATGGTGTCTATTATATTCAGATGATGAATTACACTGCATAGTTCATAGGGCTATAATGTGTCCATGTGCTTCTTGTTGAGGGTGAGTTTACATGCATGTGACTGTCTACTGTCTATTATTTTGCAGAAAAAAAAAAGCTTGCTTGATATAGTTCTTAGAATCATTGAGCGTTGCGGTTTTTGGTTGATTATGTAGAATTGGTGGAACATCTCAGAGTTTCCTTATTGTTAACAACATTACGGGTTTTTTTAGTTCTTTTTGCAGAACTTGTAATTGAACTATTTTATTGTGAAATGTATGTGCTATAGTCCGATGCCTGTTTACCTTGGTTGCTTGGTCGTGCACAATATATGTAAAAAGACAGGGTTATGTGATCAATCCAACTGGAAATGTCTGTTTCCCAAATTCATTTGAGTATGCAGGTGCAAGAGTGGAAGCTACTTTACTATATATTGTACAAAGGCAGCAAATAAAATTTATTAGGTCCACGTTTGGATTATTTTCAACTAAATGGTTACTGAACAAAGGATATGGATCGATCTTTCAATTGTTTTTGCACAAGCCATCATTATTTGTGGCAATGGTGGAGCCTCGTGGATGATAAACTGGGTCTTGTGCGCCCCCCCACCCCCCCTTTTTTTTTCCAATCCTAATCTCGTTGTTCTGCAGGAATTCTTGTCGCCCCTGGCTGTCTAATATCCCCCGTTTTATTTATTTTTTCTTTTTAATTCTTACACATTGATTCTATCCCGCCCACCCCCAATCCCACGTCCCTCTGATAACGTTTTGGTTTCCAAATTGAGATACTTTTGCATCCACAGACGTACTCACGCAAGGCTTCGTATCAACATGAGAGCGTGTGGTCGCCTTTATCGCGATCTCCAAAACTGCTGCAGCGGAACCATGTCCCGAGGCGAATCCCACGCCCCGCAAGGTTCCAAGGTAATGGTTCTATCCATCTCTCTTTAGAATTTCAAATTCTTGAACTGTTGTCTCGCCTGATCTTCTGCCTTTTGTTTCTCCTCCGCGGCGTGAGCCAGGACGGTTTAGATGAGGTTGTAGATCCTGGGTTCTTGATTGCTTTGGTACAAGGTTCCGTAACAATACAGTAGTCTTGTGGCAGCAGAACTGGCCTTGCTTCCTCTGATTTAAAACGGAAGAACTAGGGTTTTCTTGATGTGTGATTCTTAGACTAGATGTCTTGTTTGTCAATGAAGGCATTCGTGGTTTAGTTTCCGATGCTGCTGTAGAAAGTTTCAGAGAAGTGTCCTGCTTTGTTCCTACTTCAATATTGTGGTTGACGTTAGCAAGAAACTGGTTTGCCTTTCTTTCTTAGATCTATTAGTGCCGTGATCTTTGTGTGTGTGTGTTTTTAGTGTGGCATGATCACGCTTCCCAGTGTGACATGCTCGCGGTCACCTAGATCATCAAGGCTGCAGCGATGGCAAGTCTGCAATATCAAGGCCAGTGACACCGGCCTCGATATCCAGAGACGATGTTAGGTACGTGATTCATCTGGTTGGGTTGTCTCGTTCACGAACATGTCACTGCATGCTTGGATCATGTTGATCCGGTTCTTTGTCTTGATCCTTGGACGAGTCTCGGCTTTGAAACATGGGGGATAAAACTGAACCGGCGGAGAAGCGCACAAGCAGGAGATTGGTAGACCAACACCCTTTGATGATGGTAGGATCGATCACTTGTACTGAATAGTAGTGAAGAAGTATTTCTTCTGGACGGTGTGATGCAAAGATTGGACGTAAACGCCAGTCCAAACAAACTAAAAAATTGTTGCGATGAGTCGTGGAATAGAAAAGCTGCCCCGAGGCCTCGTTCGTTAAGGACGTCTGAGTATTGATGGTAGTATCAAGCGTCATACCAGGTTCAGAAAAAGTTTTTGAGTTATTGGATTGGAACATGTCTTTTCCTACGTAGCCTGCACACCATTTTTGCTAACCCACTGTCATTCCAGGTTTAAAGTCATTTTCTTTGGATGCAGGAGTTGTAGAATTGACTGGTGAATCCTGGGTCATTCCAGGTATTAGTCGAGTTCCTAAATTTTATTATGTGATGTCAAACTGTGTAGTAACCTCTGATTTGTTGGGATTTTTAGGCTATCCACAAAATACTCGATTGAAAATGGCAGTTGTTCCCACTATCCATTAAAACTATGCATGTAGGAAATGACAGGTCAAATTTTCTACCGATAAACAATTCTTTTTTAACTGGTACACAATATGCATATCCTCATTGTCTACACAACTATCAGGTAACTAGCTGTAATTATAGGTTTACCGTCTTGTTGGATGCAGGAGGCATTAATTTGACTCATAAACCCACGGTCATTATTTGACTTACTAAGGAATGGTATTAAGATGTGACTATCTGATACCATACTAACATGTCACATCCTGTTGGTTTATTTCAGGCTATCCACAAAATATTCACATAAAAAATGGCATGTGTACGCCATAACTGAAAAAAGAATTCTAATAATGCCATCTCAAAGTCACCATCGAGAAATGCACCTTCTGAAACCAGTATAAAAATATGATGATCCTCTATTATTTGTGATTTGTATTGCTTCATCTTGAGGCATCTTATTATGGTGCAGGTCTCATTAGTTTCTCAGGTGCACCATAATCCAGTGTTGGTGATCCTAGCCTTATAAATGACTCCAATAGCAGAAGTTTGAGTGATCCAGGGTCGACGACTCACTCAAGGTTCATGGAATATTGTACCTACATGAATAATGCTTTTGATTTCTATTCTAAACTGCACAGGCATAATAAAGGTAATAAACGTGCTTCCCCTTTGGGGTCAGGGATGTCTACATTGGCTGATAACGTGTTTGATCTGGCTTCACATAAATGATGATTATAACCCATTTCTTACTTCAAATTCAAATATTGATGACATGACAGCCAGCACTATATACACATGATGAGGTCATTGCGAAGAGGCGCGAGTACAAGCGCCATTGGGCGTGACTCGAAGCATAAAAGGGAACTGTCTGTTCCTACTGACATCGATGGTGAGTTGCATAGCTTAATCACCTACACGTATGTTCACAAATGTTGGTTCATAATGTATAATGGCCCATATATGCAGGAGGAAATTCCAAAGTTCAATAGCGTAACAAAATGCGGAGGAAGGCATATTTATGCCAGTGCAAGAAAAAGATGTTTTGCTGATGAAGAAGCGTGAGTATATATCAATCTCAATCTAACAGAAAAATCAACCTCGCGCTTCCCCTGCCAGTGACACTGGGGCGAGGTACGAAAAAGCTCGCTGGTGATGTTCCAAACAAGCACCACCTGCTGGTAATGGTAGCATTTTGTGATGCAAAAATATTTTACTATCAGTTGTTACTATGCAAATGTGATGCAGATGTTTCAAAACCGTTTTTCACCTGCTTGATATAGATCACTTTTAACGTGATGCAGAAGTTCCAAACACTTCAAGCGCAATACTTGTCTGTGGAGGTAGTGATGATATTTTCCATTTCAGGCTCTGGGAACCCCGATGACACTGATATTACTAGAACTCATGCTTGTGCGCCTTGCACGCACGATATTCTAAACATGATAATTTTCATGTGTCCGATGATAACCTATTCTACAGTGGATAAAAGAAACTTCAATTAAGCCAACAAATGTGACTTGCCTTTTAGGTTTGTTTATAGGGCAACTTAGCAAACTAGATTTTAGTCCATCGTGCTGAGATGTTCCCCTCTCATGGAGAAGTTGGAGGATACCTACATTGCAGCCTCAAAGGATATGTTGTCCCGTCTTGGAATTCATCAGGAGTCACACCACATCATTAACAAGAGGCCTTGTCGACCGAAACGCGACAAGTGGTCCGCTGCTATGTACATCTACCAAGGGGTCGTCCACTTAGGAAGCACGACTCCCCTACCTTGAGTGTAGCACTGTCGTGTTAGTGCCTCCCATGCGGTGCTTCCACGACAGCAGCTCGGGTGGCTCTCAATGAAGGGGAGTTGTGCTTCCTCAGTAGACGACTCCTATGGTAGGACCACTTGTCACGTTCCAGACAAGGCCTCTTTTTGATGATGTATTGTGGCTCATGATGAATTCCAAGACGCGACAACACATCCTTTGAGGCGTCGGGGTATATAGGAATCCTCCATCTTCTCCATGAGAGTGGAATGTCTCAGCACGACAAACCACTTGCTCCTCATTGCCATTTAGACCAGGTACGTGAGACTTACCAGTTTCACGTGTGTGTACCTGAGCACTCCCTATCAATTGTTGGCAGCTCGATTCCTAGCAAGCGGGACCTACCAAGGTAGTCTCATGCCTTTTCCTTCCTAACCAGCCTGATAATACTTGGCGTCTCATGGATGGGCTACAATGTGAGAAAGGGCACCGACGATATATAACATTGAAATATAATTTGTTAGTTGTCATGTAAACAAACCTAAAAGGCATGTCACATTTGTTGGCTTAACTAAAGCGTTTATTTATCCACTTTCCAATATATCATCTGCTACATCATAATTATCGTCTTTATATTATCATTCATCTGTGGTGCACGTGCATGAGTACTAGCTATGTGTAACACTTCAGCTCGTTAGTAGCCCATGTAGTAGTAGTTTTCGTCTCAAAAGAACCATAACTGAGTGGTTTTTTCAGAATAGTCTCTTGGCTAGACACACCTAAAAATGGCTTCTATCGCGTGGCCTATTTGCTCGGATGACACGATGGTATCGACAGCATGGCGATTCATACTTGTTGCCGTGCATGGTGGCGATGGCAGCGTCTGTGGGCAATCGTTGCGGCAATGACATGGGCAGTGGTTGTTAGTTGATGGCTCTGCTGCAGCACTCGGTGACGATGGCGACCGGGTGCGATTGTGATCAGTCGCTACGGCAGCTGCTTGATGCGGTTGGAAGTCTG
Source organism: Eragrostis nindensis (assembly GCA_012490785.1). NCBI lineage: Eukaryota > Viridiplantae > Streptophyta > Magnoliopsida > Poales > Poaceae > Eragrostis > Eragrostis nindensis. The sequence goes on from JAAXCT010000201.1 coordinate 572,693, forward strand.
ATCTTGTTGTTGGGAACCGGTGAGAGCGCCGCATGGCCTCTGCCATTGCCGACGATGGCGGTGCCTTTAGCATCATTATCCTTCTTGAAGGCGTTGGTGTGGTGCCTAGATTCCATCGGATCGATGATCAATCTATGGCTGAAAACCTTGCCCCATCTCATTATCGTGCCTAGCATGGAGGTGTTGTTTAGAAGAATCTTCCACACGCAGCTTCAGCCCGACGGTTGATGATTGTCTGATTGACATCATTGGTGTCTACTTACTACTTCCTACAGGTTACCCCGCTATGGTTTGGGTGGTCATTGATACACGCTGCTTCGAATTGCCCCTTAAGAATCATCCCATGATTGGCGTATGGCGCTTGCGAAGACCTACTCACGAGTGTTTTTTTTCTTTTGTTTCTAGTTTAGTTTGTGTATCTGTGTGCATCTCACTACACCATGACCAACCTATGCCAACACATTCTACAGTTGGCCAGACACTACAATAAATGTGACTTTCTATGACATTTTTCTGATGACAACATACCATTATGTCATAAAGCTTGTTAGGTTTATGACATTTTTGAGGAAATAGGGTGTTTTATGACAAAAACCAAGATCTGTCATTAAATCTAACCATAAAATTATCATAAATCAAGACGCCATTATATTATGACAAACAAAAATGTCATAACTGGCAAAAAATAAATGTCACAACAGTTATGACAAACATGAATTGTCATTAGCAAATTTTCTTTATTTTACACCAAAATTTATGACAGATATGAATTGTCATTAAGTGGCACACTTGTCAAATACCTGTCACGCGGGACCCACATATATTTTTATTCAGGAAATAAAAGCAAAATGTAATTGATAAAATGAGAGTTTTTGGTAAATAATTTTTTTAGATCATGCACGTGGCCGACATGTTGATTGGTCCCACAACATAGCAAGTGGGACCCACATGAATGTTTTGAAAAAATAAAAATATTGCGAATTGACCAAGTGGGACCCACATGTCAGGTTACAACATGTAATGCTGGAGATTAAGCCCAAGAGCACTAGAAAGGCAGCAGCTCTTAAACTTTACGGATGGGCCTATGAGCAGGCCGCAATTGCCCGCAGCCACTCCGTTGCAATGGGCCGCATTCATCACCAGCCCAAATAATCCCTTCCCTTTGCAATGCTACTGAAGGTGTTATCCGATGCATTCCCTCACTGCTCCCTTCCTGCATCTTACCAGGAAGCAAAGAAATTTATTCGTGCATTGGGGCTTGGATATGATTCCATCCATGTGTGTCCTAATAATTGTGTTTTGTTCCGAAAGGAGTATGAAAAACACAAAGAATGCCCAGTATGTGGTGCATCGAGGTGGAAAGATCCAGTTGGAAGAAAGCAACCTGAGAAGGTCTTACGGCACTTCCCATTGATTCCAAGGCTGAAGAGAATTTTTTGCTCTAAGAAAACAGCAGAGGAGGCTAAATGGCACAAAGTGAAGAGGCCGCCGGTGAAGAATGAGCTCAGCCACCCAGCTGATGGTGAGGCATGGCAACATTTTGATAGAACATATGAGTGGTTTGCAGATGATCCAAGGAACATCAGATTTGGCCTAGCTACAGATGGTTTCAACCCGCATGGCAACATGAGCTCCTCGTACAGCATGTGGCCAGTGTTTGTTATGCCTTTTAATTTCCCTCCATGGGTATGTATGGAACAATCCAACCTCATGATGGCTCTGCTCATCCCTGGCCCCAAACAATGCGCAAACAAGGATTTTGATGTCTTTATGGAGCCACTCATTGAAGAGTTGCTAGAGCTATGGAGTGGGATCCGTACCTATGATGCATCTAGCCGTACACATTTTGATCTACATGCTGCTGTTTTGTGGTGCATTCATGATGGTCCAGCTTTGAGCACTGTGTTAGGGCGAGTAACAAATGGTTACTATGCATGTGTGCATTGTGATAAAGATCAATGCTCCGTAAGGATAAGGAATAAGATATGTTATATGGGTCATCGGCGTTTCCTTCCAAGGGACCATCGCTGGAGGAAAAATAAGGAAGATTTTAATGGCAAAATTGAAACACGTGATAGGCCGGAGAAATTTAATGCAGATGAGCTCATGGAGCAGCTCGAGAGGGTAAAGGATGTGAGGCCAGGGAAGCATCCTCAAAGCAAAAAGAGGAAGCGGGCAGCAGATGGACAGTGTTGGAAGCGGCGGTCGATTTTGTGGGATTTGCCCTACTGGTCAATTTTGAAGCTGAGGCATAACATTGATGTAATGCACGTGGAGAAAAATATATGTGACTACTTTCTTGCCACATTTTTTGGTGTTGCTGGGAAGTCAAAGAATAATATCACTGCTAGGCTTGATTTGGAAGACATGGGAATAAGAAAATTTTTACACTTGAAGCGTGATGGAGATGGAGATTCATACACTATTCCACATGCCTTCTATACAATGACCAAAGCTCAGAAGGATGCTTTTGTTGAGTTTATAAGAAGTGTAAAATTTCCTGATGGATATGCCTCTAACTAAACAACATGCCTTAATGCTGATGGATGCAACCTCCAGGGGATGAAAACCCATGATTGCCATATCCTACTGCAAAGGATTCTGGCTGCTGGTGTTCGAGGGATCTTGCGTAAGGACATATATGAAGCACTTGCTGAGTTAGGTAACTTCTTTCAGCAGCTTTGTTCCACAACTCTGAAGTTGGATGTCTTGCTTGAAATGAAAGCTAAAATCCCAATTATTCTGTGCAAGCTTGAGATGATATTTCCTCCTCGTTTCTTTGACATAAACTTGCACGTGGCTGTCCATTTAGTTGATGAGGCAATACTTAGAGGTCCGGTACAATATGGGTGGATGTACCCAGTGGAAAGAAGGTTGGGTACATTGAAACGCTTTGTGAGGAACAAGGCAAGGCCTGAAGGATCCATTGTAGAAGCGTATATTGCTAATGAGTGCTTGACTTTTTGCTCGAGGTACCTCGATGATGTTCACACGTGATTCAATCGAGAGGGCAGGAATAGAGAGCGTGTTGATTTGAGAGAAGGTGACCTTTCTATTTTCTAGCATGGAGTTGAGTTACTTGGAGCATCAAGGGTTACATACCTTGAGCGTGATCATAAAAAGATGGTTTGGTATGTGCTTAACAATTGTCCGGAGATTGAGCCATATATAGAGTATGTCATCCCTTGTACACTTTTGATTTGTTGCATCTACATATAAATCTTTAGCCCATGCTAATCCCTTGTACACTATTGTTTGCAGGAGATGCAGGACTGAGCTAATGAATGAAGGAACTCATGATGTTGAGAAAGCCCTCGAGGACAAATTTTCATCTTGGTTTAAGAACCATGTGAGTTCTTGCTCTATGTTTAGTTGCTCGTATAGCATATTATCAATTCTGCGATTTTCATCGTGTACGCTATGTTTACTTGAGTGAAGGGTTATATGCATTGTCAAGTGAACCGGATCTGCGAGTTCGCCTGTGCTCAGCGTGTATCGTGAATGGAGTTCGGTACCACACTGTTGACCGTGAGCAAAAAAGAAGAACACAAAACAGTGGAGTTATGGTTCAGGGTACCCATAATGGAGAAGAAATTGAATTTTATGGTGATTTTTCAAGAGCATCCACTGTGGCAGCTTATGGTACAAGAATGATCCTTTCATTCTAGCAACTGTTGGCAGTCCAAAGGGCTAACAGAAATGAATCCGCAAGCGCACGGATACCGATGTAGCTTTCACCTAGGAGTATTCCTAAGGTATCGAATCCACAGGGAACGAACAGTGTACTAAACTCGAGACCTATGCAGAAAATCCGTGAAAAGGGGTACACTAAACAGAGAATTAATGCAGTAAGGGTGATAGTCCTCTGGCCAGGTAATCTAATGCAAGATATTAAATAACTGAGCAATTCGATAAGGGTCTTTCGATATCATCTACTTCGGGGCACGGCCGCCGCCAAGACACGCAACCCGATAACTAGGTTCAACGTCTCCGGTCAACGGACCGCGTCTAGGCCCTACACATTCAACCCGAACGTGGTGGACTACAGAGACCGGTGCAGCTGTCACCTACACTCGCGGCTACCACAACATCCCGTGGGGTTGAGGGCAACTCAGGATAAATCAAAGTATAAACACCACGTTTACACCTATCATTAATACCAGCAACTAGCATATGTCTAGAGCTAGCACATGTAGCAAATAAGAAATACTCACTACATACCTGAATCCCATAAATGATAAAGAAGAAAACCTTACTTTATTGCTCAATAAATAAGACCTTACATGTTACCTGGCCTGGAAGACTCGGACGACTACTCCCAGGCGGAGTACATACCCGAGGCGTCGAAGAAGAGGAGCTCCGGCATCTCCGGAGCTTCCACCCTTCCTCCGACCCTCACTCACTCTCTACTTCTAAACTAACTTGACAGAGCGTGACCCTATTTTGGATCTTCTCTTCTCAAGTGTGAAGGTGTAGGATGGAAGTGAGGGGGAGGTCTTCTATTTATAGTGTGAGGCTTCCTTGGGAGAGTGGAGAAGGTCCCTTCATCTTAGGAGAATCTTGTGGATATTCCTCACTTGCCGACGTCTCCTTACTTGGTCGGTGCGTCAAGTTAGCTTGCAACCGCCTCTGGAACCGACTGGAAAAAGATGGGCCGATTCGGAGAAAACAGTTGGCCGGCCGGCCTGGGCCTAGGCCGTCCGGCGGGCTTTTCTCTCCGAATGTCTCGATTTTTTGTGGGCTGGCCTCTCATGATGTGCCCATTAAGATCCACGGTCTTGCTCGGTGATTTGACGCCTTTTTGAGTGGTTGATGGGCTTGTTTGTTGGGCCTTGCACAGTGGTCGATACTCCGGGCTGGGAAATATTTGTTGGCTATTTGATCCTTGATGTTTGAGCCCTTTGGGAGATGCCTGGGGCTGCTGGACCATGTTGAGATCCAACATAAGCCGGCCGGCCTATGATGAGGCCCGCCGGTAGGCTTTTGCTCCCATTTGCAATGGATTTCGTCCTGCAGTCAAAATATCACCAAAACTCGTGGAGAGGCATTAGTTATAAATAATATTCTATTTATGTCCTTATGTGAGCCTCATTTTTATTATGTTGGCGGTAAGAAATTGGTCAATAACGACCGCCAACACCCCCCCACACTTAGATCTTTGCTCGTCCCGAGTAAAGTAAATAAATTAAGAACAAGACTGAGCAAAGGCTAAGGTGAGTACACAACATCTTCTCTATCATGCATTGCTACAATAGAGCTCATTCCATGACCTTTCATGCCCACGGGATTTATGGTGGCTAAATACCTTGTCTTCAAAAGTTGAGAAATGGAACAGCACACAGAAAGATATCAACTGTCTAAAAAAAAATTTCTGGAGTTTTTAGTTTTCTCAAGAAAATCTCAGAACACAAGTCTTCTCAAATGGTGCTCTCAATCGCTCAATGTGTTTGATTCCTGACCAAGGCATTGTGTTGCCTCTTTTTCTCCTACAACTAATAGGCTTATTTGTGGGGCTTGGTAGGGATAAAATGAGGCAACCTTGCATCACATATATTGCTAAATCAAAAGACCGGATCCAAGGAGAAAGCAAGTCATACAATCTGTTCAAGATGTGCATGTGTGTGGATAAGTGGATGGAGGAATATGATTACTCCTTCTTGTATACCTTCTATCTCTCTTTGTTTTGAATTTTGAGGGCATGGCTATCTCTCTTTTTTTTTTTGATGCTGTACTTTTGAGCAAGATTTTTTTTAATTTTTTTTTAGATAGCCATACCTCTTTTTTTTTTGCAATGATACCTGGAGAGAGAGGTACAAAAACATATGGAGTATTTATTTTGTGGAATGATGATGGCAATGGGTGATGCTAACTTCCAGTGTAGAAGTTAAGCATATGTATATGGTGGAGTGTACGTGATCTTGATCATGAAAGAATGAAAAGCACCTCACAAGGGTCACAACAATTTTGAAAAAGCTCAATATGATAACAAGTAGCATATGTATAAAGGATGTGCAACGAAATCAACATATGGCTTTGGTAGGAAATTAAACCATTGAGAAGACTGTGAATCTGAAATATTTTTCATTATTTGCAAATAAAATCTCCAGAAATTGATTTCAAGACAAGATAAATTCTCAAGTGCTATATCACACATCCCAACAATTTAGACAAGGTTTTCCTATGAAAGAGTGTTTTTCCACGGGACATAAGAGCAGTCAAAGAATAAACTTTATATAGCAAGCATGAGAGATGGATGATTGTGTTTGAGAGCATTCAAAAAAAATTTATTATTATTATTTTTTTGTTCATTTTACTCTCAATCATCAATAGACAGGGTGGGCACAAAAATCAAGGTGGGGATGAAGAGGAGGCAAACCGATATTATAAAGTTGTCAGAAAGCATAGTGTTGCTCCTCTCCTCCTTGTGCCTCTTGTTGTGGGGTAGTCCTTGGACATTGGTTCAATCCTTCTCCTGAAATGGTTAGCAAAAGATACCCGAAGGAAAGAACATGCCCAATATCGTCTTGTTTGCCGGGTCATTTTATTTGAAAAGGGAAAAATGATTTTTATTTATTTAATTTTTTATTATCATTTTTTATGAAGGGAAAGAATTTATTAGAAAATTGGGTTACCTCCCGTGAGTGCTTGTTTAAAGTCCTGAGCTTGACTTTGGTTGCGTCCCGTTCATGTTGCAGCCGACCTTGGCAGATGGATGATTCTTTTATACCTGGCTGCAAAGCTTATACAAGAAACCATGACGGGATTTGCAATATTTATGATAAACAAATACATCTACAACCAGCCGTTTTAATACATCAAGCAGTACAGGGTGGTTGCTGCTCTGATAATCATCATAAATACTTGCCGAGGAAGGAAATTTCTCAATTGAGCTAGAAGCATGTGATTTTTCAAAAATAAAACTCCCATGCTCGTTGAGACAATTGTTCTCGGGCTTTGATTTTTCTGCCCCATGAGTCTTCACAGAATAAACGAATTGGGTCTCAAATCCTTGTCTGTGATATTCTAGAAGCAGCTCATACTCATCCCTTGAAATGTTCGCATCTTGTTCCACACGCGATTGATGTCCATTGTCTTGGAATGGAGCATCTATCTTCATGTCCCTGTGTGCATCACAATCCAGTTGCCCAAGTACATCTCTCCTCTCGTTAGGAAGAAACCTCGCATTACTATTGTTAGGTACAACATTGGCTTCGGGAGGATTCTTAACGATTGGACGAAGAGTATCAAGGATGGGGAAAGGATTTGATGAACATGGTTGACACGGCTTGAGTGTGTGGGTTTGTTTCCTCTCAGGGTATGAATATGGATCTTTTGGTTCGATGTCCAGATGATGATTCACCTCCACTGGGTAAGGCCTTGTAACCCCGAAACTAGATAGATTGACCCCTTCGTTGTGAGAACTAAGAGGAAAAACAGGTTTATTTTTCATAGGGGGAAGGTCTTCAGTGAGAGAATTGCCTCTCTGGAACAATCGTGCATCCAAAGCACAAGCATGAGATGGTTCAGAAACTTCTTCCATGATCGGAGCTTGAGGAACCTCAACTTGAAGCACAGGTTGAGCAACGGGTACTTCTTCTTTTGGTAGCTCAGGTGTAGGTGGCACATAGCTGTCCAGATTGCTCAGAATTTTCCCAAGAAGTTCGAATCCTTCAGTAGGAGTGTTTCTTATGAAGGATCCTCCAAAAGCAGTATCCAGAAAAGTACAGCTTTCTGGAGTGAGCCCCCACATAAAGTGCTGAAGGAGTACCGTTGGGGAAAGTCCTAGATCTGGTCCTTTGACGGTGTATGACATGAAGCACTCCCATGAGGCTCCCAATGTTTCTTTACTGCCCTGCTTAAAGGTTAGAAGCTCCATACGAAGAGCAATGACCTTTGCAACAGGGAAGTATTTGAAACAGAAGAGATCTCTGAGAGTTGTCCAATTTCCGCTGGCCCCTCCTACTGACATAGCATACTATTGTGTTGCCTTTCCACTGAGTGAGAATAGGAATAACTTCCATTTCAGCGTGTCCTGTGGAAATCCCTGGGTCGAAACAGTGGAACAGAGCAGCTCGAAGTATCTCAGGTGTTCATATCGGTTCTCGTTTTCATTTCCGCAGAAGATGTTCCCCTGAACCAGTGCTATGAGTTCCGGACGAATCTCATAGCTTTGGGCTGTGATTGGTGCGGATGCTGGAGAAGGCTCCAGCAATTCTCCTTTCGGAGCATTGGCGTCGACGATGGAAGATGGGTCCATAGTAATGAAAGAAAAAGAAAAAGAAACAAAACAAAATAAACCTATTCACGGATGACTCTAGACTCGAGTCAGCACAGCTACCGTTCCCCGGCAACGGCACCAGAAAGCTTGTTGGCAGTCTTAAGGCCTAACATAAATGAATCCGCAAGCGCACGGATACCGATGTAGCTTTCACCTAGGAGTATTCCTAAGGTATCGAATCCACAGGGAACGAACAGTGTGCTAAACTCGAGATCTATGCAGAAAATCCGTGAAAAGTGGCACACTAAACAGAGAATTAATGCAGTAAGGGTGATAGTCCTCTGGCCAGGTAATCTAATGCAAGATATTAAATAACTGAGCAATTCGATAAGGGTCTTTCGATATCATCTACTTCGGGGCACGGCCGCCGCCAAGACACGCAACCCGATAACTAGGTTCAACGTCTCCGGTCAACGGACCGCGTCTAGGCCCTACACATTCAACCCGAACGTGGTGGACTACAGAGACCGGTGCAGCTGTCACCTACACTCGCGGCTACCACAACATCCCGTGGGGTTGAGGGCAACTCAGGATAAATCAAAGTATAAACACCACGTTTACACCTATCATTAATACCAGCAACTAGCATATGTCTAGAGCTAGCACATGTAGCAAATAAGAAATACTCACTACATACCTGAATCCCATAAATGATAAAGAAGAAAACCTTACTTTATTGCTCAATAAATAAGACCTTACATGTTACCCGGCCTGGAAGACTCGGACGACTACTCCCAGGCGGAGTACATACCCGAGGCGTCGAAGAAGAGGAGCTCCGGCATCTCCGGAGCTTCCACCCTTCCTCCGACCCTCACTCACTCTCTACTTCTAAACTAACTTGACAGAGCGTGACCCTATTTTGGATCTTCTCTTCTCAAGTGTGAAGGTGTAGGATGGAAGTGAGGGGGAGGTCCCCTATTTATAGTGTGAGGCTTCCTTGGGAGAGTGGAGAAGGTCCCTTCATCTTAGGAGAATCTTGTGGATATTTCTCACTTGCCAACGTCTCCGTACTTGGTTGGTGCGTCAAGTTAGCTTGCAACCGCCTCTGGAACCGACTGGAAAAAGATGGGCCGATTCGGAGAAAACAGTTGGCCGGCCGGCCTAGGCCTAGGCCGGCCGGCGGGCTTTTCTCTCCGAATGCCTCGAATTTTTGTGGGCTGGCCTCTCATGATGTGCCCATTGAGATCCACGGTCTTGCTCGGTGATTTGACGCCTTTTTGAGTGGTTTATGGGCTTGTTTGTTGGGCCTTGCACAGTGGTCGATACTCCGGGCTGGAAAATATTTGTTGGCCATTTGGTTCTTGATGTTAGAGCCCTTTGGGAGATGCCTGGGGCTGCTGGACCATGTTGAGATCCAACATAAGCCGGCCGGCCTATGATGAGGCCCGCCGGTAGGCTTTTGCTCCCATTTGCAATTGATTTCGTACTGCGGTCAAAATATCACCAAAACTTGTGGAGAGGCATTAGTTATAAATAATATTCTTTTTATGTCCTTATGTGAGCCTCATTTTTATTATGTTGGCGGTAAGAAATTGGTCAATAACGACCGCCAACAGCAACAAAGCAACAAAGGTATTTTACTTGAAAGACAACCAGTCTAGTGATAGTTGGAGGCTTGTTCAAAAATTCACACATAGACACTTGTGGAGTGTTGCTGAAAATGAGCATGAGGAAAGACCGAGTGGCGTGGGGCTGTCATACCAAGATGATGTTTGTGAGGATTTTCATGTCAATGTGGATCCAGAAAATTTGGAGATAATGAGGAACCAAACGACGAAGATTGTATTAATGTTGAAGCTAGTGTTGTTGATGAATTGCGTACACAAAGAGAAGAGGAAATGGATGAAGATGACTCGTCAAGCGATGAAGAAGACGAAACTATGCATCAATACATTAGTGATGAGGAAAACCCGGACAGCGATTAGTTGTATATTGCTGCAGGCTTGTAATGAACTTGGAGCCTTGTAATGGCTGAAGAGCAAATATTTGTGGTTGCAATTGTGGGCAATCCCTGTTTGGGATGATGATGACAGCGATTAGTTGTATTGCTGTAGGCTTGTAATGAACTTGGAGCCTTGTAATGGCTGGAGAGCAAATATTTGTGGTTGCAATTGTGGTTGAGTACCTCCTGTCCAGATGTTGCAATTGTGTATATGTTGCCAGATTTTTTTCTGTTCTGCATTACTTGTGTTCTTGTACGTTATCTGTAATTTATCCACCGGCAAAAAGTTCAAAAAATTTGTTGTGCGGAATCGATCGAGGATCATCACCAGCACTAGCAATCAAGGATCATCACCAGCACAAGTAGCCTAGGCTGCACAGCGCGGAATCGATCGAGGATCAGCACCAGCACATGCAGCCTAGGCCGCCCAGCGCGGAATCGATCGAGGATCAGCAGCAGCACATGTAGCCCAGAACCGGCCCAGTCAGAGACAGAGGAGATCAAGCGAGTTCGGGAGAGCCAAGTCCCTTTCGTTTATAAGTAGGTGCGGCGCGCCCTGGGCAGCCGATGTGGGACTAAACATCAGCGCTGCCCCGCGCGCACGGGATGTGAAGGCGGCTCGAGCGTTTACGTTTCCGGGCGCTCCCGCGGGGGAGCAACGGGCCGAAATCAGACGTGCATCAAACCAGGCCATAAGCACCGGGCCGATTCTCCTCCAGTTGCCGGCCCGATACAGTTCCACGCAGCCCAAAAGTGGAGTATCCGTGAGGCACCTTCAGCAGGCGCAGCCACGTGGCACATGGGACCGAAAGGGGGACCCACAAGCGGACCGCACGTGTGGACCCCACGCGTGGGACCCAAACGGGGAACCCACTAGTGGGACCCACGTGTGGAGCCCACGTGTGGAGCCTGCTCAATTCCTGGCGTGGCGCTGTTCTTCCACAGTTCTTGTGCCAGGGGTCCTTTTTTCATTTTATTTCACAGTTATAATTTCAAACTTGTATATTTTGCGCATAAAAGATCCAAATGACCTAACTTTTTTTCCTGCTTGTTCATAAAAAACGGGTCTATCTATTTCTTGCACATGGTTGTCGGTTTATAACATTTAAATGTACTGAAATGGTAATTAAAGTTTGACCATTTTTTATCTCAATTGTGTCATTTATGTAAATCTCGATACAAAAATGTTTTGCACATGGAATTTTTTGGAGATGGACGTATTGGCAACCAACATGCATAGAAATTACGTTCATTATTTTTGGAAGCTCGAATTTTGAAGGGTGTTCACTTCTCCATGAACTTGAGTGAAACTTCCATTTGGTTAGTGATGAGTTGTCCATTTTGAACATGCTTTGGTGGATTTTGTTTCAAAAAAAATAGCCAAACATCCCATGGGTTGGTGTGGAACAGTCACAAATCGAAATTGAGGTCAAAATTCGTTGTAATTCGAGATAAAATTCGACAAATCAATTGCAAAAACCACTCATTCCTTCTTCTTTTATATCTCACGATGTTTATTGAAAATGCGGGTGGAATTTGATAGGTGTGTGTATCTGGTCGTTACAAATTCACATAAATTTTGGTCGAATTTTTGAATTTTTTTTGGTGTCTACAAGTGACAAATTTTTGAAAACTGTGTAAACACGTACCAGCCTGCGGGGATACTCTCACTTGATTTGTGGGGCCTCTCATGCCCCGGTCCCGCCCTTCATTGACTTGTGGTGAGACTGTCCCGCGTGCCCACGCATCAGCTCCGCCTGGAAAGGTTCCGGATTATCGCGAACCGGACGCGTCTCCGCGCGCGCCCGCCTGTCAGCGAAACGACGCGTCGCCGCGCGGACTCGCATGTCAGCGAAACGTTTCCGGATACTCTCACTTGATTGGTGCGGCGACACATGTCCCGGTCCCGCCCGTCATTGACTTGGGGTGAGACTGTCCCGCGTGCCCGCGCATCAGCTCCCCCGGGAAGCTTCCGGATTATCGCGAACCGGACGCGTCTCTGCGAGGACCGGCATGTCAGCGAAACGACGCGTCCCCTCGCGATCCCGCATGTCAGCGAAACGTTTCCGGATAAGGGCGGACGAGGCGCCTTGTCTCCTTCGGCTCGGCCCGCTTGTCAGTGAAACGACGTTGAAACACTTCGTCTCCTTCATTGTCGGTCGATTTCTCTCCCGATCGAGCCGCTATAAAACGCTGCCTCCCTCGTCTTCCACCTCGCCTTCCACTCCAGACACTCGCCTCGTTTCTCCGGCACTGCTCCGCCCCATCAATGGCTCCTTCAGGCGTTCCTGGCGGCGGCTCCTCTAGGTGCGGCCTCGTCCTCGGCGGCACCACTGGAGGCGTGGTCGGTGGCGGCTCCTCCAGGCGCGGCCAAGGTGTCCCTGCTCCGCTGACTGCTCGTGGTGAAAGCTCGTCGTCGGTACGTATTCCTTCTGCCCACTAATTTGGTCTGTGGGGTCGAATCTGGGCGATTCTGATTTGGGGAAAAGTTGAGTTTTTGATCGATTTTGGTGCGATTGCAGGCGAGCGGCCGCAGGCGGAGGCGCCCTCGTCGCTCAAGGCGCGTGCGCCGTCGCGAGGCACGCCTAGCGCGCCCGGCGTCGCCCTGGGCGCCGTGGCCGGACCAGCACCAGGAGGAGCAACGCCCGGCGCTCCCGGCGTCGCCATGGGCGCCAAGGCCGGACCAGCAGCAGGAGGAGCAACGCTCCGCCGAGGGATTGCCGGACCAGACCGTGGAGGAGGAGATGGAGGACGACTTCACATGGACTTCATCGGACGAGGACGACGACGAGGTGGACGACAACAGCTGGTACGAGGAGCGCGACCCAAAGCGTACCATCAAGCACCGGGTGACCAGTTCGGGCATTTGCTGGTACGAGTGCATCTTTTGCCCGGAGCAGATCTGGTTCAGCACGGTGGAGCAGGTGAAGAGGCACGTCATCCACAGCATCACCCACGGCAAGGGGCTCGAGAACGGGGAGCTGGACGAGGTCGCGATGGCGCACCACGCGTTCGCCGTGGAGTATGGCTGGGCTTAGCTCGGTGGTGTCCGCCGAGAGCGCGCGTGTGTGGTGTCCAGTTAGCGTCATGTCCGCGCAGAGCACGCGTGTGTGGTGTCCAGTTCGCGTCGTGTCCGCGCCGAGAGCGCACGTCGTGTCATGGTGTCCTCCCCGAGAGCGCGTGTCGTGGTGTCCAGTTTGTAGTCTGAACTTTGAAATGAAATGAAAAATTGGATGTTAAGTTTGGATGTTTGTTGCCATTTGTTTTGTTTTCACGTCCAGTTTTAAAGCTCAGGATTGTTGCTGATTAGTACTACCCTGTAAACATGTAACAAACGAGATTGAACTTAATTAGGGAAACACTTTAGACAGAACTAGCAGCCATATATATATCTACATCTTCCAAAAGCATATACTTGTGTCCACTTCTTCCTACCAAGATTGGACTTAAACAGAACTAGCAAACTTAGAACTAGTAAACATATCTACATCTTCCCATTGACAAAATGAGGGAATGGTGCTCCAAAAGCATTACTTGTGCCCACTTCTTGCTACCTATATATTTACCAAAAGCACCAAAGTTGCTGGTGCGGAGCTCGCCCTTGACCCCGGACATCTAGCTGCTCCAGAATGCACCGAGACGGCAGCCAATCGTCCTCGCTGCCGCCTGGAAGACGCGAACGACGGCGGACACCGGGATCCTCGGGTGCATGTCCGGCCGCATCTCGTGGTAGAAGCACGACATCACAAAGAACGCGCAGCTCTCGGGCGAGGTGATCCCGCGCAGAGTACGTCGTGCCTTGACGCGCACCCACCTAGCGATGCACGAGGTGCGGTCGGCCTCGGTGACGGGGAGGTCTGGCTCTGGCAGCAGGAAGGCGTTGATGTGCCTGAGCAGCGGCTCCACCACGGGCCGCCACAGCGCCGCGACGACGGTGGCCGAGGTTATGGCCACGACGCCGCGAAGCAGGGAACTCAGAAGGCGCCGGAAGTCGACCCTCCCGATAAGCTGCACGACGCCGGCGCCCTGTGTCTACGTCACCTCGAGGCTGCCACCTTGAAGCCCTAGCTCCAAGTCGTCGTCGCCATCGCCGTCGTCGAAGTCTTGACGACGCCGGGCCCGGGCGACGCGGCGAGCGAAGCCGGCGATGGCGTGGAGCCGCGGACGCGCCACCTTCCAAAGCCGCACGCAGCCGCGATCTGGATCTGCGCGAGCCGGGATCTGGAGGGGAGTAGGCGGCTGGAGAAGCGTGCGGGAGCCGTCGCCGGGAGACGGCGCGCGGGATCCGTCGCTGGGAAGAAGAGGCGTCGGCCGGACTGCGACGGGGCCGTCACGAAGAGGCGGCGCGGAGACGGCGCGAGGGAGAGGGCGCGAGGAGACGTCGCGGGGAGAAGCCGCGCCGGGTGCCGCGGCGAGGACGTCCATCTTCTCCGGCGAAGATCTGCGCGGCGACCACCTGCGAAGATCTGCAGAGGAGAGCGAGGGGCGGGCTTTTGGGAGAGAGCAGAGCAATGGGGATGGATTGGGAGTGCTGATCTTGGGAGGAGAGGTCGCCCAACTCTTATAGTTGAGCCAGGAGTAAATGTGTTTGCAGGCTCCATTGTCCTGCTCACTTGAGTGTTCAGTGGGGTTTCTGCTAGTAGCTGGTTGGTGAAGGAAGGAGGAGCTATCAGTGGCTATGAAGTGTGAGTGAGCTGAAGCTTCTCACACATGTGGGAAGGTGAGGGGTCACGGAGGAGCTCCAGTGCCCTACAAGTACCAGCAGCAGGAGCTTGATATGGGAGAGTTGCATGTTGTCCTTGTTTGCTACTTTTGGCTGCATGTGAGTGAAGTGAAGAGATAGCGGTGGGCCCGGCCAGGTGGACTTCTGGGTCATCCCTTCCTGGTGAAGGAAAAGGTTGTGGACCCAGCCTGTTGACTCATGGGGTAGGTCTCCTTGGGGTGAGCTAAATGACCCCCTCTGGAGAATCCATTTTTTTAAAATTTTAAAAATTCTGAAAAAAAATAATAGACCTTGTGTTTGAATTTCTTAAGGAGTATGTGAACTAGTTTCAGTTCAAAATTCAAATTTTTAAGGAGTTCGAAAAAAGAAACCAGAATTCAGAACTCAAATTTGGACAAAATATTTGTCAACTGAATCCTGCTTCCTGAAATTTTTTGGCCCAGCTCTCACGGCCCAGATCGGCGCAGCTCCCACGGCCTAGCTCCCACCGCCCAGCTCCCACGGTCTAGCTCCGGATCGCTATATAAGTGTGCTCGATTGCGTCGAGTCCCTACCAAACCCTAGCTACCGCCGCGGCGTCCACACCGCAGCCGCCACCATCTTCTCCACCGCAGCCGCCGCAATCTTCTCCACCGCAGCCGCCGCCTTCATCTCCATCGCCACCGCCACCTCCACACCGCATCCGCCACCTTCATCTCCACCGCCGCCCGCTTCCTCTCCCTCGACGACGCCTGCTTCATCAGATCCCTCTGTCACCGACGACTCTCGGAGCCTTGGACCGCCTACTTCCTCTTCCTTGTCGGATCCCTCCCTCACCTAGGTCGGATCCCTCGGTCGCCGACGACTCTGGAGCCTTGGACTGTCTGCTTCCTCTCCGTTGGAGATGGCTCCTGGTCAGAAGGCTCAGAAGGCTCCTGGTCAGAAGGCGGTAAAGGAAACCGCATCAGGTAATTCAAAAAGAACTCCCTCCGTTCACATCTCTCCTCCATGCTTCAAGTGGATCGAGTCCTACTCTGGATAGGTTGTCCGATAGGATACACACCTTGAAATGGATCCAAATGGATCGAATGCTTCCCTTTCTTTTTGGTTGAAGGTTCTACTGTAGCATTTTTGCTCCGTGAATCTGTTACTGCTGCGGTGGTGCTTGCCTGCTTTGTTACTATGTTACTGCTGTGGTAGATGCGTTGATTAATGATTAGCATAGGCTTATGCACCTAATTTCAGTTATGTTCACATGTTTGATGTGATCATCTCTGTTCCTGTGTATATGCTTGCTTTAATCGATGATTTGTGATTGGCCTTATGTAGAAGCACACCTGATTTCATTTGTATGCATTACACTCATAAAAGAATACACATGTACATGCACACCTGACACCATTTGTAGATTCCAGTGGTTGTTAATTGCCATTTACATTCATGAGCGTTGCATTTGCTGGTTTAAATCATCCAAACTTATGGTTCATGTTTTTTTTTTGCGCAGATGCAGAGGTGAATTCCTATCTGCTCCAGAGAGATCAGAACATTCTGCGTAACAGCCAGGCGTTAGCACGCCTTGGTGTTGGCAGAGCCGCTAAACTGCTGAACTGTTCTATTGGCATTGCCAAAAAACCTAAAAGGAAAGCTCCTGCTCCTGAACACTCTGGATCTTGCTATGAACCTGTAGATGACGACATTGATCAGGGTGCACATGATACGGTATTTGGATCTTTTTGTTGTATTCACTCATTTGCGCACAATATTGTATGATGTTAACATGGCTGTATCTCATCTAATAATATTTGCATATGGCCATCATGCAGATCACCACAGCACGCCATCGACAATGAAAGGCGGCAGCAGTAAAAGAGTGGTGGCACCTAATGAGCAACAGCTGTTAGAAGGACTCGATAGAAGACAAGGGAACTTCTTTGACGGAGGCTGATGCAACTTCCAACATCCAAGAAGATGCTGAATCAGAGAATGCCATGCATGTTTCAAATGAAGGCAAGTTATTGTTTGGTGCTGCTCATGTAGAACAGTTTGGTCCCCTTTTGTTTGGTGATTAATGTTTGATAATGCTCATTATTGTTTGGTGAACCAGATGCCATGGAGGATGCTCATCGTAGGGGGGTCAGTATGGGGAAAGGACTGGCCAAGATCACGAAAGGGCTTAACATCAAGATCCCGCTGCAGATTTCTGAAGGCTTGAGGCGTCCTGAGGCTCTCATGCAAGCTGCAAAGTTTGCATATGAGGGAGGGATAATACTAAGGCAGCACATGCCCATTCTAACACACTGGAAGTACTACAAGAAGAATGAAAAACATCTTGAGAACTACTTGGGCAAAGTAGCTGTAAGACTACTAAGAACTTAAAAATTGTCTAAATTGTGCATTGGTCTTTATAATTTCATTTAAATAGATGATTGTCTCATTTTCCGATGTCTTCTCTCCTTCATAGGGTGCATTTGCTATTGACACCAAAGACAAGACAGTCAAAGACGCTTGCTCTGACCTGCTCAAGGTCGGCCAGCGGCAGATGAGGTATAGGCTCAAGAAGGAATGGTTTGATAAATTACCAGCAAACCAAGTCCCCACCAGTTCACCGGTGGATAACATGGATGATGAGCAGTGGCAGGCTCTAGTGGCTATGTGGTCAGACCCAAAGCACAAGGTATAAAATTTCAATGCGCGTTGCCATGTTTAAGCTATAATTCTTGTCATCCCTATGTGTTACCATTTTTGTCAATGCTAGTTGTCTTTAATGTGCAATTCTCTGTATGCAAAGTGTGGCAAAGCCAGAGCAAATTGTGAGCAAGTTAAATGCATGCAGAAGACAGGTTCGCGTTCGTTCATCGCACATTGCTATGCAGTTGTAAGTGTGTCTAATGTATAGCACCTTCAATTCTTTTACTTTTGTTGACAATGGTTGATTTGGACCTAACATTTCTTTTCCATGTTTTCTTAGAAAAAGGAGAAATACACAGATGTTGATCCTACAGAGGTTGACCTGTTCAAGGAATGCCACGTTAGCAGCACGACAGGCTGCACCGAGCCTATCAAGAATGCAATCGTAAGTTACCCCATGACTCATTTTCACTGATATTTGGTTGCTGTGATAAGGTGGAGATGGCTCTTTAATGGCTCTAATTGGATTTTCACTGATATTTGGTTGCTGTGATGTTAAGGTCGAGATTGCTGTTTAAGGTAACATGTAGGATTGCTGTTTAATTGGCTCTAATTTTGTGGCTTTGCTCTGAAATTGGTAGCAGTTTATCAGTTGTTGATTTTTTGCCACAAAAGCTGCTGTCATGTTCTGATTTGTTGCCATGTTTGCTGCTGTTAGCTCTGTTCTGATTTGTTGCCATGTTCAGATTTGTTGAATTCTTTTTATCTCTGTCATGTTGTGATTTGTTGTCTTGTTTGCTGCTGTTAGGCTGCTATGGAAGCCATCATGGCCGATTCTGATATGTCGCCTTGTATGCTGCTGTTAGCTCTTAGTTCATGTTGATTTGTTGCTTTGTTTGCTGCTGTTAGGCTGCTATGGGAGCCATCATAGCTCATTCTGATTTGTTGCCTTGTATGCTGCTGTTAGCTCTTAGTTCATGTTGATTTCTTTTTATCTGTCATGTTCTGATTTGTTGCCTTGTTTGCTGCTGTTAGGTTGCTATGGAAGCCATCATGGCTGATTCTGCATCTGATGGCAATGCAACAAAAATTCCTGCTGACGTTGTTGCTGAGGTCTTGCCGAAGACGACATTTCTTCGCAACGTTGGCATCAAGACTAAAGGAAGAAAGACCGCAAATGCTGTTGCTGATCGAGTCGAGGAGCTTGAGAGTGAGCTAGAGGGCTCGAAACAATTGGCTCAAGGCATGAAAGAACAGATGGAGCGCATGGCCAAGCAAATGGAGGAATCGGAAGCTGCAAGGGTGAAAGAAGCGGAAGAAGCTCAAGCAAGAATGCTGAAGCAGGCTGAACAGGTGGAGACATTGAAGAAAGCATCAGAGGACACACAGGTCCTTCTGAGTAAGTTACTTCAGCTTAACAAAGGTAGTTCCTAGGCCATTTGGGGACTCAACGGTCTGGACATCATTTCCTAACATATGAGATTGTTGGTGGTTGTTAAATCATGATTTGACCGCCACCCTACCGGTAAATAAAAGCATAACACCAAGATTTTGTGCATAGTAGATAGGAATAATGCTACTCCACAAGTTTTGGTGGATATTTGGATGCAGGAGTGAATAATGGAGGAAAGTGGGCCCAGCCAGGGAATTTCCCTGGCCGGCCGGCCCCACCCTAGGCCGGCCGGCCCCACCTAGTGGCCGCAGGCCCCGGGCTTCCTCCAGTGGGCTGGAAACTAATCCACAACGCACAATTCAATGCCAGCCCAGCAGAATTGCACCGCCATTCTAGAAGGTGGGCCATTTGGGCCTTAACTTGGCCCTCACTTCAATTCTGCCGACCCCAGCGAGGAGCCGACCTTCAGACCGCCTTCAGGGAGTGATCTGGAGCGTCCAGGCGCAAGACGGTGGCAAACCGCCACAGGGGACGGCCGGCCGGCCACCCCCCTAGGCCGGCCGGCCTACTTTGGCGCCACCGCCTCTCCAGCTTCGGCCAGGGTGCTCCCACCGCCATTGCAAGCTATAAATTGGACCCCCCGGCCTCAGAAGCAACTCGCACCATCACACTTCATCCAAGTGTTCATTAGTTTAGTTTAGTAGTAGCTTTAGGAGTTAGAGTAGAGTAGAGTAGAGTGAGAGCTCTCTCGGGCTTCCGGAGTCTTCTCGGAGTTCGGTATAGTTCTTTGTATCCTTACTCTTTTGAGATATTATTTTATTTAATATATAATTAGTTTATTCTTTATTTATTTCTTTTAGTAGTTCTTTTCTATTTAGTTTATTTATTCTGTTAAGTAAGTGCTCGTAGAAGTCTTGTTGTGGGATTCGTGATTGTTGGAGTACGCAAGTACGAGAGAGTGCCTTCGTCGAGATGACGTCGGGTGAAATCTGTGCTTGTTTATTCTTAGATAGGGCTGCTCCGTTGATCAAGAGTAGTTCCTCTAGGCGGGTTGTAAGCATGGCGCTTAGAGCTTGGCCTATGCACGTTTGGCACCCAACCCCATGGAGGATGGTAGCCGCGAGTGTATGTGACAGCTGCACCGGTCTCTGTAATCCACCACGTCCGGGTTGGACTCAGCAGGGTCTTAATTATAGCATACGGTTCCCTAGGTTTGAACTAGCATCATCGGTTAACCTAGCACGTGTGTGCCCCGAAACGACATGACTTGTATGTGTATGAGCTTAGCTAGAATAGATAATCTTTGTAGACTTGACTGCTAGAAAGAGTAAATAATAGATAAACATACAGGTAGCCTTAACTCTATCTCGTTGCTCTCCCAAATATATACTACGATTTATTTCTTTTATTACCTTGGATTTGAGGATGTGTATGCCACCCATATCTATCATGCCTATCTTACCCCTCTAACAGTCCGATCCACAGGATCTTTATCCCACGGTGCTGTTTAAGCAGACATGAGATAATACAACACTTTCATCTTACTTAACAAGGTTATTATCTTTATTACAACAAGGTTCAGAGTTCAGCGGAAGATAAAGTTCAGCGGAAGCGAAATTTAAACGACAAGTTCGAAAACGAAAGATACACGAGAGCTACACTACTCTCATCGATATAGCATGAGTGACCATCCGATGCCCATTCAGATAATCACACTAGCAACAAACACATTACTGCAGCGGCGGATCAGATTCCCATTGGGCGGTCCAACCCTCAGGGACTTGCACATCCCAAGGCATAACACCAGCAGGAAGATAAATATCATTACCTGAAAACAACAGCGGCACAAAGCCTGAGTACTAATTACTCAGCAAGTCTTACCCGTCAAATGACACCTAGACATGCAAAGGCTTACCATGGGATGGCTGAATTTAAAAGACTCGCACTAAGCAAATAAACATAGCTAACCACATTTTAGCCAACTTTTAGTTCTTTAAACAGGAGCATATGTGAGCATAGCTGAAAATAAATCAAGTAGATACAAGTAACAGGCAGTAAGATAAACATAAGTAATCAGGAGCAACAATCCATATGACAACTGCATATATCATCAACATACATCATCATATAAGCAAGTACCATGTGTGCTACGTGAAGGCTCAATTCACAAGCGGGTACTCATTACTGCGAGGGACAGCGATTGCAATCGATTTACACCAGCTGGGAAAACCCGAGATACACGACGTATATGCACAAAAGTCATATACGGCAACATTTTGCAAGACAGTAAACAATAAAGGCGGACCCAGATGGCAAGGAGTTGGGCAGCCGTCCCACCAACGGTACCTCGTACCTCCCATGGCCTGAACCTGCCCAACTACGCCCAGCGTGTCTTTCGACCAATGTACTGGTTACCGTCTAACATTGCCACCATACATGCTACTAAGTTTGCTAGTTCCCATAAAACTAGTATGTACTCGGTACTGTTCAATGCTCGATCAAGAGGGCCAACAACGAATCGGTCCTTAATCGACTAGGCAGGGCTACAGTAGCCAACACCTCCATGTGTTGCTACAACTATACATGCATATATCATCCTGCCCGGTCTCAGCGAATAAACATAAACTCATTCCATTATCTTCAACTTTAGTGATCAAGTTTTTATTCCAGAAATACAATACTTGATCGATACGAAATACTTTAACTAAGCATAGCAGGTATTCTACCGAGCTACTAGGATAGACACATAAACAACATAGGACATTTGGGGAACATGCAGGAGGGTTTCCAAACAACTCCTATAAACTTAAGTGCAACAACATCCTAGACTCACTAGCATTATTATGTCCAGAAACAAAAATATTTGCAAAAGGGGTGGGATGCACCGGGGCTTGCCTTGAGGTTCAGCAACTAAGTTAGCTGCTGCAAAGTCAGTTTCTTCAGTAGAAGGGTCCTTCTGAATATCCTCTTCGAGATCGTTTCCTAAAAATGCATTATATGTCAATAGAAGGAACACAAAGACAATTAATTCAACATGTGCATGCAATGAGTGTGACTTGGTTTCAGATTCCAAATAATGAGTTCAGTTCTGAATTTGGTGATTTGGATTTAGTTTTCTTTATTTCCTTCATTGACTCCCATGAAGCATTGTTATAGTATAAAGCAATTCATTCCAATTAACACCAAAGTAAGTCAAAATAATTCTTCTCTGGACATTTTGGACATGAATGACTTGCTACTGATACGAACATGCAACAACATGTCATGAGACTAATTTTCATGATTTTAGCCCTAGTAGGATTAATTAAAGGTCTAAATCATTGTGGCAGCATAAAATAAATCATACAAAAATCTGAGAAGCAAAAACTGATCATGTCCGCCAGCAGGATGATATAACATCATCTAAGGATCATGCATGCACAGGTTCATGATTTATAGAGCACTAGAATAATTATAAAGAAGATGACAAGTTTATCAAAGAGAAACACTTAATTAATTATTTCTACAGAAACAATGTACATGTAACACATCACTGGACAGAGCATGACAAGAGGATTCTAACAAGCATGAGTTTGCATTTTTGTGACAAGCAAATAATTAACTATGAATTAATTGGTGCTAGACTTACAAAAATCGTACAGGTCAAAATATACAGAATCAAGATGCACATTATGAACTACTGGACAGAGCATGTTCCAAGGATTCCAAAAAGTCCTAGTTTGCAATTTTAGCACAAGCCAATCATTTACTATGAATTAAACATGGTTTAACTTCCAAAAATCATACAGGCAAAAATACATCAGAACATTGAGCAACAAGATACTCTATGGATAGATCTACTCAAGAGGAGCACAACAAAATTTAGTTTGCAATTTTCCGACTTCAGAATCTTTTTATATCAATTTTTGAAGTTCGTTCAATTTCTGAGAATATTTGACTTAATTACAAAACTGCCATTGGGTTCATTTTGAGCTGGGCGCGCACTGGACACGCGCGGCGCGCACGGCGGCCAAACTTGGCGAGGCTCGCCGGCGACGAGGGATGGACGTCCACGTGAAAGTGCTAGTGCGTGAGCATCAGTGAACCTCGGGCAATCCGCCGGCATGGTTGGCGAGGGAGGAGGCTCACCGGAGCTGCGTGGCACCGTGGAGAGACGGAGCTCGGGGACGGCGACTCGGCGGCGGACGGTGGCGAGGCTACGGCGACCAAGTTGCTGCAAGGCTCGAGGCACAGCGACGTCAGGAGGTGCGCTTGAGAGAGAGGAACAAGCTGCCGATAGGAATCGAAAAATGGTTCACCGTGGAGGGAGTATTCCGGCGATGCGTCGACGTAGGTTGAAGGAGGGTCCGGAGGAAGACGGCGGAAATCCCGGCGCGATGGTCGTCGATGTGGTCGAGGTGCTCTGGGGATGGGATGAGGAGGTCACGGCGGAGCTTGGACGGTGTCAAGCGCGGGCTGAGGTGGAGTGTGGCGACGGCGCGGGGTGCTTCACGCTCCGGCGGCCATGGCGGGTGGTGCGGTGATTATGGGGCGAGAGCGAGCGGAGGAGTCGAGGGAGAGCGACGGAATGACCGAGGAGGGAGTGAGAGAGAGGGCCGGGCGATGATTTTGTTCCTCTGCTGGCCGGGGATGAGGTGGAGCGGTGGGAGGGCGAGGTGGCGGCCATGCGAGCGACTGTGGCGTCCAAGACAGAGAGAAGAAGGGAGAGAGAGAGACTGATGCGTGGGACCCGCCCATTTTTCTTTTTCTCCATAAATCATCCTCTCTCTTGCAAAATCTGGTAAAAATACTAGATGAGCTCCTAAATTCCCAGGTTTTTGCATGGTTGCAGTTTGACACTTGTAGGAGCCAGCTGGCCAGTCAAACCTTCCAGAAGCTCTCAGATTTCACAACTGAAATTCAAACAAAATGTTTGAAATTCAAACTTCAAAGAATTATTTGGAGGTCTTCCCAAAGGAGATTAAATCCAATCTTTTTGCTAGATTTTTATTTCACTTTCAACTTTCACATAAATTTTTGGTTGCACCAACTTCAGTTCAAATTTTTAAACTTGCCTTTTCAAAATTTGACTTATATTTGCATTAATTCAAATTTTTGCCATTAGTCTGAAGCGAGATTTGAAAATTTAATTATACCACCTCAGTGTGCAAAGCTAGCATGATCAGAAATTGGCAAGAGACACCTGGGGTGTCACAACCCCCGTCTCAAGTATAGTTTGATACATTATTCTTTCTCCAAATTAAAAGCGATGCAATCTAGAGGAAGGTAAAAATGTTGAAAGAAAATCACTCGATACCTGGGAGTGATGACCAAAACTCTGGATAATGAGTATGCAGGAATTCTTCAGATTCCCAGGTCGACTCGTCTTCCGACTGATTACTCCATTGGATTTTAAAGAACTTGAGTGTCCTTTTTCGAGTCACTCGTTCTTTTTCATCGAGGACTTTGATCGGATATTCCGAGTATGTCAAATCTGATTGGAGAGGCTCCATGTCTTCCAAAACTATGTCAACAGGAGGCTTGAGACATTTCTTGAGCTGTGAGACATGGAATATGTCATGGACACCCGATAAATTTGTGGGCAATTTAAGCTTGTATGCAACAGGACCACATTTCTCGATAATTTGAAATGGACCAATGTAACGTGGCGCTAGCTTTCCTCTAACTCCGAAGCGCTGAATGCCTTTCATAGGTGATACTCGGAGATAGACATAATCTTCTTCTTTAAAAGCCAGAGGTCGGCGCCGTTGATTGGCATATTTTTCTTGTCGACACTTTGCAGCCTTAAGATTGGCTTGAATAGTTTTGACTTTTTCTTCGGCATCTATTACCAGATCAGGACCGAATATCACCCTTTCTCCAGGCTCAGACCAGTTGAGAGGGGTCCTACAACTTCGTCCATACAATGCCTCATAGGGTGACATTTTTATACTCTCCTGATAACTGTTGTTGTAACAAAATTCAGCAAGAGGCAAATACTCCTCCCAACTACCTGCATGTGTCAAAACACAGGCCCTAAGCATGTCTTCCAATATTTGATTGACACGCTCAGTTTGTCCGTCGGTAGGAGGATGATAAGGCGAACTCCGAATTAACTTGGTGTCCAAAGATGCATGAAGTTGTTCCCAGAAACGAGCAACGAACTGAGAACCTCTGTCGGAAATAATTGTCTTGGGCACACCATGAAGACATAGTATCCTTTCTATGTATAGCTTTGCATATTTTTGAACATTATAGCATGTATTGACCGGTAGAAAATGTGCTGACTTTGTAAGCCTGTCCACAATAACCCAAATAGAGTCATGCTTGTTCGATGTGAGAGGAAGGCCTACAATAAAATCCATACTTATATCCTCCCATTTCCAAGCAGGAATGCTTAATGGTTGGAGCAAGCCGGCTTTTCTCAAATGATCAGATTTGATCCTTTTACACGTATCGCACTCGTCGACATAACGGGCCACGTCTCTTTTCATTCCATTCCACCAAAAATTTTTCTTCAAGTCTTGGTACATTTTATTACTGCCAGGATGAATGGAATATTTGGATTGGTGGGCCTCGTAAAGAATTTTGTGACGGAGATGAAAACCTTCGGGCACCACCAAACGGTTGTCAAACCAGAGAACACCATTGGTGTCTTGTCGAAAACAAGCGGCTTTTCCAGCTTTCATTTCCTGCTGAATGCGAGCTATATCAAGATCATTCTTTTGAGCAACTATTATTTCGTCGCGGATAGAAGAATGAATAGCAAGATTGTGAATGACCAAGCTGGGCATAACATGATGACTTGGCTCAGAGATAACATTCTCAGTGGTGCTGTCCAAAAATTCCAGCATCAAATTATTGCAATGCACTTTACGGCTCAGTGCATCGGCGACTACATTGGCTTTACCAGGATGGTAGTGAATTTCCAACTCGTAGTCTTTGATCAACTCGAGCCATCTACGTTGCCTCATGTTCAGATCAGATTGAGTGAAAATATATTTGAGGCTTTTATGATCTGTATATATGTGCACCAAATTTCCAAGAAGATAATGGCGCCATATTTTTAATGCAAGAACCACTGCAGCTAACTCCAGATCGTGAGTTGGATAATGCTCTTCGTGCTTTCGCAATTGCCGGGAAGCATAAGCAACCACACGACCATTTTGCATGAGCACACAACCAAGTCCCGTTCCAGAGGCATCACAATAAACATCGAAAGACTTGGTAGTGTCCGGCTGAGCCAAAACGGGTGCAGTGGTCAATAATTCTTTTAACTTCTGGAAAGCTTCTTCACAGCGGTCCTCCCATTTAAACTTCACATCATTTTTCAGCAGCCTTGTGATGGGCTTGGACAATTGAGAGAAGTTAGGAATGAATCGCCGGTAATATCCAGCAAGTCCTAAAAAGCTGCGAACTTGAGAAACTGACTTGGGTGATTTCCAATCCAATACATCTTGTACTTTGCTTGGATCCACAGAGATGCCTTCTGCAGGAAGTTACCGATTGACAGAGCCTCAGTAATTCAGCTCTACAGACCACCTCTGGAATCTAAAATACATGAGACTAGTTGGGATTGAAAGAAGACTTCGAGAGATTTCCAGATTGTATTTGTACACCTCCATTGGACAAGGGAATCAAGAGTTATGAATTTTTGAACTGACAGGACAGAATCGAGACAGATTAACAGTTTGGCTGATATAAGTCATTTCAAATTCAAAATTTTTCATCTTTTCAAATTTCAAATTTTATTCAGAGATGAGTGGTCAAGGAAAGGCAACTTTTAGTTCAGAAACTTAAGAATGCCATGATGCAACATTTTTCTTTTTAACCTAATTATTCGTTCCTCACCAAAAGAAAATAATGCCATTATATCGGCATACGTATTTCGGTGGCATACTCGTCTCTCGACCGTGTTAGTCTAGCAAACGGTGCGACCTCTAACGTAGTTAGTGTACCTGCAGAAAAACACATAACGTCACCTCACACAACCTACTCAGGTGGCGTATCTGTACAGAAAGCAAATGCATGGCTCCAATCATCCTCATGAACGCGATGGTCCTTGTACCAGAAATCACCTCATGAACTCGATGGTTCATGTACCAGAAATATCACTGAGCCATGCATGATCCTTACCTTCTTACCTGGGCGTCGGTGCGTCGTTACAGAAAAGTACACAAACAACCCCTATTGCCACCTGAACACTAACATCCTTATGTGGGCAATACTAACGTATCCTCACCGTATATCGTAGTTTTCAAAATACGGCGTTAAAGTGTTTGTATTATCTTGAACCAGCTCTGGTACCAGCTCTAACAGTCCGATCCACAGGATCTTTGTCCCACGGTGCTGTTTAAGCAGACACGAGATAATACAACACTTTCAT